>CM074720.1:50095582-50695582 GCA_037306005.1 Rhinophrynus dorsalis
TGTCTGGTCTATGGACTGGATTCCACATCTGAGAAGAGATTGTTTACACTAGGTAAAAGGGGCGGGAGGGGAAACTTTGCTTGTGAATATCTCATAAACCATAAAGGTTTGAGAGATAAGACTTATATCGTTCTTCATGTTTTTTTAATGCCTACAAAATAAAATAAAGTTAAAACGAAGTATTACTATCCCTTTAAAGGTCCCATTTAACCTTTTGAGTGCTAGATGAGTGTCCAATTAATTGCTTTTGCAATGCATTGGATGTTCCTCTTGCACTCAAAGGATTAAATCAATGGTGCTTGTTATCACCGTCCCCACACCTTTATGGTACTATTAGTTTCCTCTACAATTGCTTATCTTTTGCTTTCGGCACAAGACCCCATATGTAATAATACAGCACAATTCATTTGGAAGAAGTGAATAGACTTTGCCCTGATTATACAAATAAATACAATGATTCTACTGTATACGATGATAAATATAAGCAAAACAAAGTTGAACTATTGCATTTCTTTTGCCATTTCCCATCCGTAGTCATGTAATGATGCCAGCAGATCACTAAAGATTGAAATCTTGTGAGAAATGTGTACTAGCTTTCTGCAACAATATCTAGAGAAAACTCTGAAATATTAGTTGGCACAACTCAATTTCAACACTGATCCCTATATTAAACTTTCAAAGAAGAGATACCAGAATGAGCCAGTTTATCATGAGCACACATTCCCATCCCATTTAATGTATGTGTATTCATAGATTGCCTTCTATCTGCATCTTTCAAGTGTACTCGTTATGGCTGCCCTGTGTAGTGCTTCATTTCTCATTGTGTTCTTCATCCTACATTGATAGAGCAGAATTTTGTAGGCATCCGCTCTGCAGGATGCAGAAATGACTCAACTGTTACTCAAAGGAATTGTGTGTGGATAATAATTCATGCACACTGGAGATACAGTATAAATAAGCTGGAATACATAGAGTTCAAACACAGTCTATGTCAAGAGCTCATTTCCTTCATTCTCTGGGGAAAATAGACTGAGGGTCTTCACTTGCTAAACATTGTCCATGATTCCATGGAGTATAGAATATATTCTAGCAGAAACATTAAAAACACATTTGTTTGAGGCTGGTTTAACCCTTTGAGAGGTATCCAATGCATTGCAACACAATGCACTGGATATCTCTCTGGCACTCAAAAGGGTTAATCACTCTGTTGCTAGAGTGTTCTCATAGATCTAAATTGGAAATGTCACTTTGTAATAAACAGAGGATTTTGAAAGAGTGTTCAAAATCACCTATATGTTAACTACTTTTTATGTAAAATAACAGATAATGAGATACTTAGCTCTGTTATTGTCAGTGTATGTAAATTATACAGTACTGCCTGGCCTGTAAGTCAGATGATAACATTCCACACTGATCTCCCTTCCACCACCTTCCACTCATCTCCTGGCCAGTATAAGCTCATTTTAAATCAACAGGATTTTTGTATTTGTCCCCTATGGTAAATATGGTTTGGCTGAACAGGCAGGGGGTGAAGTCAGCTCGCAGTGTGTATTGTGTTTGGATGAGGAGGCAGAGGACTTCGTCCCTTGCCTCCTCCTCAGCCAATTGCCAAAGGGGTGTTTGGCATACATCTGCTTTTGTAACACTCCGGGGCTTGGCTGACAGTGAATCAGGAACCTTCTTAGAATTATATATATATATATATATATATATATATATATATATATATATATATATATATATATATATATCTACACACACATACACTGAAATGCACATATAACACACACTCACACTGAAACACACACACACAAACATATATACATTCCTGGGAACTTTACAACATGGACAACCCGGAGGGTAGCTGCTGGGTGAGCTCTATGACGAGATTAGCGTCAGAAAAAGGGGTGGGGCTTAATTGCAACAGAGGGGGGTTGACAAAAAAAAAATAGGCAGAATAGCCTTGGGAAGTAGGAGAATAGGATGAGGAGTGGGAGGAACAGGGCGGGATGGAGCACATGTGGGCACATCCGGCAAATTAGACTCTGCCCCGGAGACCCGGTAATACAATGTTAAATCTGGAGTCTCCAGGGCAAAACCGGAGAGTTCCCAGCGATATATATATTTATATATATATATATATATATATATATATATATATATATTTATATATACAAAAACACATAACAAACACACACACACTTGTACCAGGTATTCAGTATAACTGGACACCACAATTTGGGTAAGAAAGGTCACAGCTTTATTTTAACATATCAACATATCAACTCAAAGAAAACTTATGGAAATGTGCGCAAGCCTGGACTAAAACCTTCCCAGTACTCCATCAACTGCCAGTACCCAAGTGTCATCAATACAGCCAAGTTAACCCAAGGCCCAAGCCCAGGGGAAAACAACACATGAAGCCACTGGCCTAAAATTTTGTCTCAAGTATTCCTATCACTTAGATTACCTTACATGCTTGGCAAGGACCTCCCGCCATGAAGTCTGGCTGATTGCTGCCTAATCCAGCTGGGCCTCCCCCCTTCAAGAAAATAAAGCTACAGCCCTCTCCACGTCCTCAGGATGTACAAGACCTTTGGGAAAAGGGCAACAAAGAGCTGCTATAAGATAATCAAGACTCTGTTACAAATCCAGAAATAGTCAAAACACATTTTAAACCTAAGTCCATTTTTTTCCAGTAACGCATAGATGACCTTATGTAAAATAGTTTAAAAAATTAGTCATGGATGAACATTAAAAAAGTATATACCCCAGCCATATACATCAGAAAAAATTAAACAAGATAGAACAACAGGCTATGGTTAGGTTGGCTGAGCATCAGGAGATTACTATCTAGGAAGTGAATAAGAGGGGGCAGGGTATTATAGTCCAAGAAACAAAAGACTATTTAAAAGAAAGAGAGAGACTTTTAGGAGATAATAAGTCCTTTTGTGAATTAAACTCTAACCCCCACCTCAACTACCAAAAACAACTGGTGGACCTTTTAGATGGGGAGCTCGGTATCTAATAACTAAACAAGAACATCAGTTTTGTGTATCCAACATGCGAAAGTCAGCATTTTTTTACTACATACCCAAGATACCTAGAACATATTGGATCCTCCTGGGTGCTCCAACATTTCAGAAATAATTAGTCTATCGTCCAACCTTTAAGCCTATATAGATTCCTTTTTGCAAAAATATGTGGTCCATTTATGGTCTTACATTAAGGATTCTTAACAGATACTGGATATAATTAAACAATTTCAGTGGAAATAAGGAAAATATTTGTGGGCCGCATTAAGATGTTTCCACCCTATACAGATCCGTTGACCATGAGTGGGGCCTCCAGGTGGTTGAGTACTTTCTGGAGCTGGATGTGTATATGGTGGATCAACAGAAACAATTCCTTTTACAGTATATTTCTTTCATTGTGTACCACAATTTCTTTGAATACCAGGGATGTTATTCCATCCAATTGTGTGGAAAAGCCATGGGTACCAAGTTCACCCCCAATTATGCCAGTTTGGCAATGGGATTTTCATAAAAATTCCAACATCTGGACAGAAGGGGTGAGCTAGGCATACTATGGCCTTTAAATAGATGACATAATTATTTTCTGGGAAGGGTCACATGAAGACTTGGTACATAGATGCAAGAAATTACCCACTGAAACAAATACAGATACACGTGCATATACAAACATACATGCAAACATGCATGCACACAAAGCACACAAAACACACACCTACCATAACACACATGCACATACACATGCACAAATAACACACACAGTGAAACATAAACACTGAAACATACACACTGATACACACATGGAAACACATACAAAATCCCCCACACACACATATAACACACATGCACACATTGAAACACACATACACATACATAATGTCTATACACTCACATACATGCACATATAACACACACACTGAAACACACACACACATACATACACACACACACACACACACACTCATATATATAAACATATACTGAAATGCACACAGATACACAAACACACACAACACACAAATATACACACTGAGACATACCCATTGACATGCACTCAGATACTCATACATAGACACTCACAATGTACACACAAACACACACACACACAGTGCACACACACACACACACACACAGACATGTGCAAAAGTGGAACAATTCTTGAGCAAACCAACAGCACCATAGGGAGCAAATACAAATCCCCATTGATTTCAGTGGGCTTTTAACACATTGAACAACTGAGGTCACCAAAAGCTTTATAAAGCAATGTGTTGGAGACCTCTCTAGCATTCAAGGAGTTAAAAGACCCATATAAATAAATAAATAAATAAATAAAAAGGAATTTTCTGAATTTGTATTTATTCCCTGTGGTACATTTGGTTTGCAACAGAATTGCATAACATTTACTGAGTACATAAGACACACACAGACATACAGATACAGCCACATGCACATACACAGACAAATTGTTCTACAGGAACCCTGTTCACCCAGACTGAGCTTCAACAGTGGTCAGTTGAATCGACTTACGCACCAAAAGAGGCAGGTTCACCCATCTCTGCTTAGAATATTATTACAACTTACAACTGTGAATTACTCAATTTGCTTGAGAAAGCATCCATCACTAGAATAGTGGGCAGATAGTAGATGAAGACAATGCAACATGCTAAGTAAAAGAAGCAAACAGTGTAATAAAAAAGCCAAATGAGCTACTCACATTTATTGATGCTGCTATTATTTTATTTTATTAAAAATGCAAGACAGAGGGGAAGAATATTTGATAATAATTCATCATCCATCAGTGCTGATTGGTATTAATCTTGTCTAACTCTTTGGGCCTTATACTCAAAGAAAATCTGGAGTAACTCTTAGCAAACCAGCTTCACCATAGGGGGCAAATTAAAGGGATAGTAATGTTTCACAATAAATGCAGCTCCAATTAATTGTCATAGTATTTGGGCTGTGGAGAGTGCTATTTCAATACTGTCGGAGTTGTAGTTCAGGAGTAATTGAATGATAAAGTATCCTCCTCGCACAGTCGCACCCCTTTTACTGATGTAACACTGCTCACCTCAGAGCATCAAGACTGTCCTGATGGATCGCAGAGAGGGACAATCTTCAGTGAACATAAGGGAAAAACCTGTCAAGGGAGGCAGGGTTTTCATTGTTCTCACAGTAAGAAGATTGTCCCTTGCTGTGAGCTGTCTGGTCCCAGGACCAGATTACATATCTGAGGGGAGGTGGCTTACACTAAGTAAAAGGGGTGGGAGGAGGACACTTTATCATTCAATTACTCTTGAACTACAATTCTGACAGTATTGAAATAACACTCTCCATAGCTCAAATACTATGAAGATTAATTGGAGCTGCTGTTTTTGTGAAACATTACTATGCCTTTAAAATGCACATTTACTTAAAAAGGGCTTTGTAC
Source organism: Rhinophrynus dorsalis (assembly GCA_037306005.1). Lineage (NCBI taxonomy): Eukaryota > Metazoa > Chordata > Amphibia > Anura > Rhinophrynidae > Rhinophrynus > Rhinophrynus dorsalis. The sequence goes on from CM074720.1 coordinate 50,101,043, forward strand.
AGACACAGATAGAAGGCAATCTATGCGACTACACATACAATAAGTGAAAAGGGAATTTGTTCTAATGATAAACTGGGTCATTCTGGTTAACTTTCTTTGAAAATGTAACCCTTTGAGTGCCAGAGGCGAATCTAATTGATCTGCCATGTGTTGGATACAACTTTGGCACTCAAATAATTAATTTATGGATTTGATGTGCCAAATAATATTTCAGAATTAATCTGTACTGATCTGGCAGCATCATTACATGACAATGGATGGGTAATGGCAAATGAAATGCAATAGTTCAGCTTTGTTTTGCTTATATTTATCATCATTTTCAGTGCATTAATTTTATTTATTTGTATAATAAGGATGAAATCTATGTATTTCCTGCAAATGAATAGTGTTGGAATATTACATATGGACCCTTATGCAGTAAGAAAAACAAGTACAAAATGCTGGACCTTGAGTGTTGCCTTATATTTGAAAGTGCTCAGGGCTTGATTTACATCCCAAGCACCCCTAGGTAAGGCACTCTAGGTGCCCTTAGTTCTGCCCATGACCACACCCCCAGTCCTCAAATGACCCAGCTCCCAGTCCTATCTACTGTTTCTTGGTCCAGAAAATACCCTTTGCCTATAAAAAGTATAGTAAAAAAAAAATTAAATAAAAAGCTTTACCCTCCCAATTCGGTGTGCTGGCGGCCATTAAAGACTACAGAACTTTTTTTTTTCTCAATGAATTCTGGGATGGCAGAAGGGTGTGCAACCGCACTGCCATCCCAGAATTCCATGATGTGCCAGGACTGTCACTGGCCCTTATGTGCCGGGACCGGAGTGATGGTCCTGGCACGTCAAGGGTCGTTAAGGTGCAAATCCCCTTGGTTAATAGAGAGATCACCAGTGCATTGCTCCGCAATGTGTAGGGGATCTCTCTAGCATCCAAGGAGTTACATAATACCCTGTAAAATGGTATAAACAAGCGTTGCATAATAGCCTATAAAAGATACACAACTGATGCAGGGAACTGAGACTTCTCTACCACAACCACAATTCAGAATGTGGGTGTGACCAGCACAGTGGAGACACCTCCCTGAAAAATGTGTGGCCCCAGGCAGTTGCCTACTCCTCCTACTGAGAAATCTGGCCCTGGAAGTGTCATTATCTATTGTAATTGAGGTCTTTGGTACCAACATCACTTATAGGATTTTTTATTTCCACCTTGGGTAGCAATTGCTGTAAAACTGATCTAAGTTTGTAGCATTTACTCCATATTCTGTACACATTTTGCCTGTATAACCTTTTGAGTGCCGGAGGGGTTTGCAAAGCATTACCTCTGGCACTCAAAGGGTTATTCTCTTTTCATCTTGGCCCAAGAAATATCCACTGAAGGGATGATGCCAGTTGGAATAAGCACCTCCTAAAAGGCAACTACCATGCCTTTTTTTTTTTTTTTTAAATATTTTTGTGATTTGGTGCCCAAAATAATTTTTGCGCCGGGCCTTTAGGCTCCCAAGTCTGCATTAGTGCGCACTATTCCATCTATCAATGTGACTATAGTATACTAATGTGCTTCATAGATTGTAACATCATTTTCAATGTATGATTACTTTCGCTATATTAGCATCACATGCATAATAAACATTTGTTCAGTACATTTAGCAATTGCAATGAGCCAGGTGCATTAACACTCATGGATGGAGATCTCTCCATTGTAGCTATAATCAAAGGGGTTAAAAACGACCAACACAGATTTTCAAAAGGCACAGAACATACAATATAATTTTTAGTGTTTGCTTTTGTTTTGCATTTAACTGCTACATTTAAATGTAATGTACCATACAAGTAAGATTTAACTGCATGGAGAATTAAGAAAAAAGAATAGCCATGGATTGTAATGTTATTTTAACCCTGTTAGCCTTGTGGTAATGATAAAATAAGATTCAGTATTGAAGTAGTTCAGTAGTGATAACATTAAATTAAATGGTCCATGATAACATTGCTGTTGATCCCGAGGAGAAGTTTTTCCAGTATATGGAGCATTTCAGTTTTATCCGGCATATGTTCTCCACTGTTTTCTATGCTCTAATTCATCCATGTTTTGCGACAGCCCCAGATGGTGTACTGCCCCCGAGGCTTTCATCTGCCACTCCGACCAGTCTTCAGGTTGTCTGGTCTACACCAGTTCGTAACAACGCTCCTGGCTTGCCTAACTACCGACTCCAGATGAGGTTTACGCATTCCACCAATGACATTATAGAGTAAGCAAATCTTAACATTTTGTTTGTATGTATTTGATGCAACGATAGATACATAATTAAATGGATAGTAAACAATTATTCTGAAAATACAGGGCTTTTCAGCAGTGTAAAATTGCCCTCCCATCTTTGAGATGCTGTTTCCAGTAGATGCATGTTTTTGACTGCTGCTATTGCAATCTATAGGGAGCTCTGGATGCTGACATTCCATGTACTGCAATAGCAGCAGCATCACCTCAAAATGGAAAGACAACAAAAATGTTGCAATTCAGCTGAGTTAAAATGTATGTATGTTCTGTAATAACTTTTGAATGAGACATCTCCCAAAAGTGGCCATATTTTACTCACCTGGAAAGTCCCTAAATAACGGTTTACTATTAATTTAACCCTCTGGATGCTAGTTAGGTTTCTTACTGATAGTGAGGCATGCTTTGAAAACCTTTCTTGATCTAATAGGTTAGACGAGAACAATATTAAAATATAAGTTACTTTTGTAATTAAGAGTGGGGTGTAGCGTTCATTGATGTAGATGTGTGTGTTCTTGTATATATGCCTATGTATGTATCTTTGTGTATGTGTGCATGTGTGTACATATGTCCCTATGTGTGTGTGTGTTATGTGTGTTTCTATGCCTTAATAGAAATTAACTTGTATGATATTGTATGTGCTGTTTTTCAATAAACTCAGTCAGCATTATTAGCATTACTATTAGGGATGTGTGAAAATTTTCACCTCAAACTGAAATCAGCGAAAAATGGCACTTTCCGCTTGATGAAAAATTTACAGTGAAAAGTGCCATTTTCCCGCTTTTTTCACCTAGCTCATTGCATTGAATTTAAAGCGGAACTACCACCTATTTTAAACTTTATGGCAAATAATTACCCATCTGGGAACTAGCTGTTCAGTAGTGCAAGTTGCCAGAATAATTACCTGGTTAATGAGAATGATACTATGCTCCGGGGCTGACAGGCAGCAGAGAGCGCAGACATCTTTCCATAGTGATGTCTGCGCTCCTGCTCTACAAGGCGTTGCTGGGAACTGTTCTGCTCCAAAAGGGACTGACAGTGCAGGCGTGCAGATGTCACTACGAAAAGATGTCTGTGCTCTCACTGCCTGTCAGCCTCGGAGCAAGGCATTATTCTCAATAACCAGGTAATTATTCTGGCGACAAGCACTACTGAGCAGTTAGTCGCCAGATGGGTAATTATTTGCCATACATTTTAAAATATGTGGTAGTTCTGCTTTAATGGGAAGAACATGTTTTCTCCACCACAGGAAAGTTTTCTGTTCTTTTCTACTGCCATATACAAGGAGGTCAGGCTCTCACAGCAGCCATTCTGTGTTTGTGAGAGAAGAGAGCAGCATGGTTCTCAGCTAGAGAAGACAGGGGAATACAGGGGAATTGAAGTATAGTTTAGGGAGTCATTTAGGTAGGACATTTGTTCTCTGTATTAGGAGAGTCTGGGAGCACTCTGGGGTAGACGAAGGGAAGAAGGATGTTGACCCAAAATCCCCCAAAATTTGGTGTGGCTGACTGGCAAGACACAGGCAGCTGGGTCCAAATTGCTTGCTGATTTTACTTTTATTGTCTCTCTGCTGGGGAAGTCTGGGGAAAGAAGTTGTTGATTTAGTTTTTTAGTTTTATATATATATATATATATATATATATATATATATATATATATATATGTGTGTGTATTTTTTTTTACTAACTGTGATAAGATAGGTGGACACTGGACAACTTAAAAAATAAATAAATAAAATAATTAAACAATAAATATATTAGACAGCTGACTGGGAGCCTGATGTGAGCTCTGTGATTGAGGGAGACTTGATAGACAGCAGACTGCATTAAGAATTTTGTTGAGGGCCAAGGCAATACATTACACTCCATAAGTTGTGTACTGTAGAGCAGTGGTTCTCAACCCTTGCCCTCAGTGGCCACTAACAGGCCAGGACTTAGGAACTTCCCTGCTAGAACACAGGTGTGTTGATTAGAGGCTCATTGACATTGATTAACTCACCTGTGCTCTAACAAGGAAATCATCAAATCCTGGCCTGTTAGTAGCCACTGAGGGCACGGGTTGAGAACCACTGCTGTAGAGAGTAAAAACAAGCGGGGGGGGGGGGTAAGGTGGAGCAGTGCAGGGGTGTAGGAGTAAAATGGTAGTTAAAAACTGATTGCAGCAATGGTTGCTGCAACATGTGCAATAAATGATGATGATCTCTCTCCTCCCAGGGTGGAGGCAGTTTGCAAGGTTCCACCAATCACACCAAGCCAGTCGCCCACCACCACTATCATACACATCTGCCACACTGTAGGTTGTAATCACTTGACATCATCATGAATATGTGCCAGTGTCCCTTATGCAGGAAGTAAGTGTTGTGGGCAAAGGACAAATGCACTCTACATGCTAACACATTTTTCATGGTATATGTGGCTGTAGGACTCACAATTTTGACTTCCAAATCCAGCTACTTATTTGTCCACTACAGCCCTCAGAAGAAGTAATATTTTTCTGGGAAATGTTGCACCATATTAAATATAGGAGAAAAATGTGTTAGAATTGGAGAAAAATGTGTTGGAATAAGAGAAAAATGTGGTTGAAGAGGTGAAAAATTTGCTGGAATATTCGAAAAGGAGAAACATTTTGCATTGAAGGAGAAAACTTTCACGAAAAAAGAGAAAAATCATCTGTTTTCTGCAAAAAGTCATGTGGAAAAATGTTCTCACTTTTCGCCCACCTCTAATTACTACTTCCGAGTCCAAGGACAGCCAGTCACACTCACTATAATTTATTTCTAAGCAGGAACACAGGTCAACATCCAAAACCCTAGTTTTTATGAGTGATTCTGATGCTATTAAAAGTGCTGAGCCAAATCCCCCTAGTGCTAGCACTATTGCAAAATCTAGACACTGTACTAGTAGTAGTTGTCCCTCAGTACGATGGCCATATTAGGACATTTATACGTCATCCTTCCTTCTTCCTCCTACTAAACCTTTATCAATCATTCTTCCATGTACCAAGCTCCCTCCTTTCTTGTATCAAACCATTATCACTTATCCTCCATCCTTACAAAATCCATCCTTCCTCTTACCAAACTCCCTCCTTCCACCTATCAAACCTCTGTCTCCTATGCTCCATCCTAACAAACCCCCTTCTGCCTCCCAATAAACCTCTTTCATTCATACTGCCTCCTAAGAAACCTCTATCATGCATACTCCCAAGTACCAATTCTCTATCATGCATCCTCTGCCCTAACAAACTCTGTCCTGCAGCCTTCCAAAGATCGCTCAGTCATCCTCCCTCCCTACAAACTCGGTCCTGCCTCCTAACAAACCTTATTTAGTTATCCACCTTGCTAACAAACCTCTGTCAGTCATCCGCCCGATATTTGGTAGGAGGCAAACCGGAGTTTGATGGGACGGCGGATGACTGAAGGATGTTTGTTAGCAGGGAGGATGAATAAGAGGGATTTGTTATGAGGCAGGACAGCATTCAGGCAGCAAACTGAAAGAGATCGGTTAGGAGGCAGGATGGAGTTTGTTGAGAGGGAGTATGACTGAGTGACATTTGGTAGGAGGCAGGACAGAGTTTGTTATGAAGGAGCATTCATGATAGAGGTTTGGTACGAGTGAGTAAGCATGATAGAGGTTTCATAGGAGGCAGTATGACTGAGAGAGGTTTATTGGGAGGCAGAAGGGAGTTTGTTATGATGGAGGATTGATGACAGTGGTTTGATAGGAGGAAGGAGGGAGTTTTGTAACAGGAAAGATGAAGTTTGTAAGGACAGAAGATGGGAGAGAGGTTGAATAGGAGAAAGAAGGGAGTTTGGTAAGAGGAAGGATGGAGTTTGTAAGGGTAAAAGATGAGTGACAGTGGTTTGATTTAAGGAAGGAGGGAGTTTGGTAGGTGGAAGGATGATTGTTAGAGTTTGGGTAGGAGGAAGAAGGAATGGTGGAGAAGAGATGTCCTAAAATGGACACCATACCTCAGGAACACCTCAGCCTATGAAGTCTGCAGCATGAATATACTTCACTCAAAACATAAAAGCTAAACGTGTGACTTATGTGGCCTCCTGAAGCTTTTTTCAGTAGGAAGGATATTCCCACACACAATTTCATTGTGGAAGGTAGAGAAGGATCTTATTGACCGCACATCTTCTTACCAGATGCACTTGAAGAGAGATCTCCAATGCATTGTGAAGCCCTACTGAAATCACTATGAATTGTTATTTGCCCATTAGATTGCAGTTCTTCTTAGTATGTCATCCTCATTAAACATGTCTGAGATGCACAGACAGAGTTCATGTGATCCTTGTGATACAGTGTAATGTCAAACTCACTACAATGACTACAGGTAGAGGGAGCTCACATCAATGAAAGTGGAAGAAAGAGAAATAAAATAGATGATAACAAAGTAAGTACAGGGATTTAAAGGAAACCAAAGCAGGCATTTTAAGTGATTTAATAAATAATATCAAAGTATCATATCAATTACTATTCTGCATTTTTTTTCAAAGTATGGACACTTTCTGATGCTAATGTGCAAATTCAAAGTGGAGCAATTCTAGAGCAAACCAAATGCACAATAACAGACAAATATGAATTTCCCAAATTCCAATGTGTTTAAATTGAGCTTTTTGTTTTGTAAAAGTTTTATTGGAGATGTTAAAAAGTACAACATGAAAAAATCAAGTACACATGGAGTAACGATCATATTGGATATAACATGGAATGAGAGGCATAAACATAAGTAGAAGCATGACAGTTGTGAGGCTCGGCCTTAAAGCGATGGAAGGATGAGAATATGATATTTGACATGTTATCACAAGTTATATATTGAGTGAGGTGGAGGAGGTAAATCCTTTTACTTAATTGCAAAAAAGGCTGAGGTGTGATGTTGAAAACCAGTGAGAATAAAAAGGTTATGAGTGTGTATGTAGAGAAGAGAAAGGAAAGGGAGCCGAGTGGTAAAGAGGAGAGACAGAGGAGGGGGGAGGAAAAAAAAAAGGGAGGGGGGGTCTGGAAATCCCCATGTGACTCTTTTATGATGTTGGGAATCGAGTGTATAGGTAAAATGAGAGGAGGGGCCAAGGGTAGAATGAAGGATATCCTTTTGAAAGGTCATACGCGAAAGAGTGTGCAACCATTTAAGTCTTTCACCATGTCACCTGGATTAAAATAGCGACATGACAATCTTTCAGTGCATGAAAACGTGAGATTGTCATGTTGCATAGTCAATGGTCGCTCACATTACTTATATAGCCACCCGGCCAGCACTTTCAAAAGTGAATGAACTGGAGTGTATTGCGGAACTGTCAAGGGGTAGTGATGGAGTGAGAAGTGACAACTGCCGATTTGTAACAAAACCAACATAGCCAAATGGTTTCAAATGTAATAAGGCAATTTGTGGCGGGGAAGATGATTTCCATTTAAGAGGAATTACAGATTTAGTTATGTGAAGAAGAGAGTGTAGAATGTGTCATTTATCTTTATCAATGGGGTATTTGTTATCGACGTCTAAAACAAAAATGAAGAGAAGAGGGTCTTGTTTAAGGGCGCATTAATAAATGGAGCTTTTTAACACTTTGGTGCTAGAGAGTCTCCAACCCATAGTGAGACAATAAGTTGAAGTCCTCACTTGAATTCAAGGGGTTAGAATTCCCATTTAAAGGGATAGTAATACTCCTTTTTATCTTTATTTTATTTTGTAGGCATTAAAAAAACATGAAGAACGATATAAGTCTTATTTCTCAAACCTTTATGGTTTAAGAGATATTCACAAGCAAAGTACCCCCCCCCCCCCCCGTTCAGCCAGATTAGAAGGGAAGTGCCCAGGTAGACTGCAGAGAGGGACAATCTTCAATTAAGATAAGGGAAAAACCTGAAAAACTTGTCAAGGAGGGAAGGGCTTTCATTGTTTTCATACAAAGAAGAGTGTCCCCTTCTGTTATCTGTACTGTCATACAACCTGATCCACATCTGAGAAGAGATGGCTTACACTAAGAAAAAGGGGCGGGAGGGGGAAACTTTGCTTGTGAATATCTCTTAAACCATAAAGGTTTGAGAGATAAGACTTATATCATTCTTCATGTTTTTTTAATGCCTACAAAATAAAATAAAGTTAAAACGAAGTATTACTATCTCTTTAAATCTATAGGAATTTTTATTTATCCCCTACCCTGCAGTTTTCCTCATAAATGTTTTAGTTCTGCTTAGTACCTAAGCCTCTTTATTTTTTAAAAGGAGAGGATGCACATTATCATTATTTGTCATTGAAATCTCTTCTGTTTTCTCCTCTTTGTAGAGTACTTTCTCACCCCACCACCTCCTTATCATACAGAGTTACAGATCTCCAGCCATTCACACTGTATGAACTAAGCATCATTGCTAGCAATAGATATGGAGAAACCAAGAGCAACTGGGCTGCTATGTCAACTAAAGAAGACAGTAAGTGCATATTCATAGCTAGATTTCTGTCACGGTTTATTATGACTCTCAGACACAAGTTTTAGGTAAAAAAAATCAATTTTATTGAAATAATAAATGATAACTTAGGATGGCAATAACATACATATATATATATACAGAATATAGCACAGACAGAAGGCAGACTCTACCGGTCCTGTCAATATACCGGACAGGACAGTCTTTAGGCTCTACCGGCCTTGCCAATACCGGGTAAGGCAACCTGCAGATGGAATAGCATAACGGTTTTACCGGCCTTACCAAATTACCGGGCAAGGCAGCCTCAATAGATACACAATGTAGGCTCTACCGGCCCTGCCAATACCGGGTAAGGCAACCTCAGATGGAATGTGGCAAAAGGTTCTACCGGCCTTACCAATACCGGGCAGGGCAGCCCAGAGATAATAGCAGCAGTCAGATGGAACTGGCAAATTAGCAGAATCGTTAAGCAGCAAGGCTTTGGAGCAAACCAGCGTCCACACGCTGGAAACAACACTGAATAGTATAGCCGTTAGGCTTAGCGAGCAAACCAGTGACCGCACACTGGAGTAACAAGCGAGTAGTATAGCCGCAAGGCTTAGGAGCAAACCAGCGTCCGCACGCTGGGACCAACACAAAATTGTATAGCCGATAGGCTTTGGAGCAAACCAGTGACCGCACACTGGTGTAACAAGTGAGTTTGTATAGCCGCAAGGCTTAGGAGCAAACCAGCGTCTGCACGCTGGGGCCAACACAGATTTGTAGAGCTGATAGGCTTTGGAGCAAACCAGTGACCGCACACTGGTGTAACAAGTGAGTTTGTATAGCCGCAAGGCTTAGGAGCAAACCAGCGTCCGCACGCTGGGACCAACACAGATTTGTATAGCTGATAGGCTTTGGAGCAAACCAGTGACCGCACACTGGTGTAACAAGCGAGTTTGTATAGCCGCAAGGCTTAGGAGCAAACCAGCGTCCGCACGCTGGGACCAACACAGAATTGTATAGCTGATAGGCTTTGGAGCAAACCAGTGACCGCACACTGGTGTAACAAGCGAGTTTGTATAGCCGCAAGGCTTAGGAGCAAACCAGCGTCCGCACGCTGGGACCAACACAGATTTGTATAGCTGATAGGCTTTGGAGCAAACCAGTGACCGCACACTGGTGTAACAAGCGAGTTTGTATAGCCGCAAGGCTTAGGAGCAAACCAGCGTCCGCACGCTGGGACCAACACGGAATTGTAGCAATGTCACCAACGCGACCAGGCAGAAGGTCGCCAGGATACAGAAGACAGGTGATGAGATGACAGGAACCAGCAACGATCAGTCAGGTCAGAAAACAGCAGAGAAGTTCAGCAGGAACTGCAACACCAGAGACTAGGCCGGAACCAGGACTGGAAGTACTTCAGCATGCAGGAAACACTGGAACAGTAGAGATCAGGAACTCAGGAACACATGAGATCAGGAACTCAGGATCACTGGAACAGAGGCCCAGCTATCACTAGCATAGTGATAGCAAGAAGGTCAGAAACAACACGAAAGGGCACTCAAAGGGTGCCCAATCCAGGTTTAAATAGTCAATAAGAGGCGGGCTATCTGCAGACAGCCAATAGAAGCCCCCTACTGGTGACAGACAAGTAACTGCAGCAAATCACGGGCACCGTGATAGTACCCCCCTTTCAAAGACCCCCTCTCCTAGAATAGGGTTTAGGTTTCTGCGGGTAATTGGCATGAAAGGCCCTAGTTAACCTAGGTGCATGAAGGTCCGTACTATCCACCCATGATCGATCCTCAGGACCATACCCTTTCCAATGTACCAGGTACTGTACCCTTCCTCTAAGCCTACGGGAATCAATAATGCTCTGAACCTCGTACTCCTCCTGGCCCTCGACCTCAACAGGTCCTGGCACCACAGGTGTGGTAGTATAGCGATTGCAAACCAGAGGCTTAAGAAGGGACACATGGAACACATTATGGATACGCATGGATGCAGGTAGGTCTAGTGCATAGGAGACAGGGTTAATTTTGCGAATAACTCTGTATGGACCAATAAACCGAGGAGCCAACTTATTAGACGGAACCTGCAGCTTGAGATTTCTGGAGGAAAGCCATACTCTATCCCCAACCTGAAAGGAAACCGCTGGAAGCCTTCTGCGATTAGCATGGCGCTGATGACGCTGAAATGACTGACCAAGTGCCCTCTGAACTTGTGCCCATGTGGAACGGAGTTGCTCGATATGCTCATCCAGAGCTGGAATCTGTTGCGTCTGAAATGAGTCTGGAAGCAAACAGGGCTGGAACCCATAATTAATCAGAAACGGAGAGCTCCCAGATGAAGAATTGACCGCACAGTTCCTGGCGAACTCTGCCCAAGGCAACAAGTCGGACCAATTATCATGATGGTCAGTAACGAAACAACGGAGAAATTGTTCCAAGCCCTGATTAGCTCGTTCAGCGGCTCCATTGGTCTGGGGATGGTAGGCAGAGGAGAAGGACAGCTGTATGCCCATCTGTTGGCAAAATGCCCTCCAAAATCTAGACACAAACTGGCTCCCCCTGGCTCCCCCTGTCAGACAGTACCCTAGGCACTCCATGCAACCGGAATACTTCTCTGGCGAACACCATTGCCAATTCCTTCGCTGAAGGAAGACCACGGAGGGGCACGAAATGAGCCATTTTAGAAAACCTGTCCACCACCATGAATATAAAGGAGTACCCCTTCGACATAGGCAACTCTCCCATAAAATCAATGGAAACATGAGACCAGGGGCGTTCGCCATTAGGCACCGGTTGAAGCAAGCCCACAGGGAGATGTCTCGGGGTCTTAGCGCGGGCGCAGGTGGCACAGGCATTCGTAAATTCGGCACAATCGTTTCTCATGGAAGGCCACCAAAATAACTGAGAAAGGGACCATAACAATTGGTCTCTACCAATATGTCCCGCAGCCTTAGAGGAATGGTAGGTTTCGAGCAGCCTAGTACGAAATGATTCAGCGACAAAACATTTGCCCACTGGGGTTTCATGGGGAGCGGACCCCTGAGAGGCCAGGATCTCCTCCCCTAGAGGAGAAGTGATACTCGTGCGTATAGTAGCCAGTATTCTATCAGGTTGGATGATAGGAGCTGGTGCTTCCACTCTGTCACTGTCGGCCTCAAATTGTCTTGACAGTGCATCAGCCCTGATATTTTTTGACCCTGGTAAATATGATACAATGAAATTAAATCGAGACAGGAACAGTGCCCACCTGGCCTGACGAGAGGACAATCTCTTGGCCTCCGAGAGATAGGTCAGATTCTTATGATCTGTTAGGATTAAGACAGGATTCTTAGTACCTTCAAGCAAATGACGCCATTCCTTAAGAGCAAGGATAATGGCCAATAATTCTCTGTCACCTATCTCATAGTGGCTTTGAGTGACAGTCAACTTTTTAGAGAAAAACCCACAAGGTCTGAGAGTTCCACCTTTCTCGTGTCGCTGCGAAAGTACTGCCCCGACCCCAATATCTGAGGCATCAACCTCTAACGTAAATGGAAGTAAAGGATTGGGGTGGGATAACACAGGAGCCGCAGCAAATGCCAGCTTCAAATTCTCAAAGGCTTTCTCAGCAGATACCGGCCAACAAGAAGGATTAGCACCCTTGTGCGTAAGATCGGACAGAGGTTTGACAATGGAAGAAAAGTTCTTAATAAACCTCCTATAATAATTAGCGAAACCCAGGAAACGCTGTATGGCTTTAAGACCCTTGGGTTTTGGCCATTGTAGGACAGCTGACAACTTTTCTTTGTCCATGGCAATGCCATCATTGCCAATTATGAACCCCAAGAATGGCACACTGGTTCTATGAAACTCACATTTTTCCATTTTACAAAATAATTTGTTCTCACGGAGTCGTAGCAATACTGCGGATACATCTTTGATGTGCTGTGCCATGTTTTGGGAGTAAATCAGTATATCGTCGAGGTACACCACAACACATGTCTGTAACATATCTCTCAGAACATCATTTATCAGTTCCTGGAAAACTGCGGGTGCATTACACAGCCCAAAAGGCATTACTAGATACTCGTAGTGCCCAGCTCGAGTATTAAAGGCAGTTTTCCACTCATCACCTGCTCGAATGCGAACCAGATTGTAAGCGGCCCGTAGGTCCAACTTGGTAAATATCGAAGCGCCCTTAAGCCTGTCAAAAAGCTCGGTGATGAGTGGTATTGGGTATGCGTTTTTTGCCATTAGTTTATTCAAGCCCCGGTAGTCAATGCATGGTCTTAATTCGCCATTTTTCTTTTTTACAAAAAAGAACCCAGCCCCAGCTGGAGAGGTAGATTTACGTATGATCCCTCTAGCAAGGGCATCAGAAATGTAATCCTCCATAGCCTTATTTTCATCACAAGATAATGGATAAGTGCGTCCTTTCGGAGGTACTGCACCAGGCTGCAATTCAATGCAACAATCATAAGGTCTATGCTGGGGTAGCATACTAGCCTCTCCTTTGCTAAAAACATCGTCAAACTGTTGGTACACATCCGGCATAGCAGAGGAGGTGCACATGACCTTAATAGGCTGGATGACGCACTTGTCCATACAAAACTGGGACCAAGCAGCAATTTCACACTTTTTCCAATCGAATTGTGGGTTATGTAACTGTAACCACGGAAATCCCAATATCACCGCATGGTGCGGGGAATTAATCAGTTGAAACTGCTGCTCTTCTCTGTGAAGTGCCCCAATAGTCATAGACAATGGCATAGTTTCAAATATAACCTGAGGCGGTTCTAAGGGTCTACCATCAATCGCTTCAATAGTCAAGGGGTTTTCTCTTTCAATGCGTGGAACTCCGTGCAATTCAGCAAAGGTATTATCCATAAAATACCCTGCTGCACCGGAGTCAACCAAGGCCAAAACCTCCACAGAGCGTTGTGCCCAAGACAATACCACCTGTATGGTGGGTTTCATTATGCCCGACACTGGGGACGATTGTACACCACCTAGGGCCTGTCCCCCAAGATACCCTAGGTGTGTGCGTTTCCCGGACGTACCGGACAGGAATTTAGCAAGTGCCCTTTTTTACCGCAGTATAAACATAACCCTTGTTTTTTGCGATATATTCTCTCTGCCTTGGATAGTCTAGTGAAGCCTATTTCCATAGGTTCACTTGTTTCCCGTACTGGTTCACTAGACTTCAATGCCAAGGGAGGGATGGGTGGGCAAAACATGCTACTAGGCTCATTATTTTTTGACCGTAACTTACGATCTCTGGCAATTGATCTCTCCCGTATTCTGGAGTCAATTATCATAACATACTCAATGTAATCATCTAGATCAATAGGTAGATCTTTAGCAGCGATTTCGTCTTTAATGTGGTCATTCAGGCCTTGAGAGAAGGCTGCCAATAATGCCTCGTTATTCCAACCTACCTCTGCTGCCAATGTGCGGAATTCGATGGCATAGTCGCCCACTGTACGCCTGCCCTGTTGTATCTCCATAAGGCGTTTGGCAGCAGAGGTGGTTCTACCAGGAGGCTCAAACACTCTTCGAAAGGAACGCACAAATTCACTAAAGTTCTTAGTACAAGGTTTAGCATTCTCCCACAAGGGGTTAGCCCAAGCCAATGCTCTGCCAGTGAGCAGTGATATCGTGAACCCCACTTTACTACGATCATTGGGAAATGCGTGTGCCGTCAATTCCATAAAGATTTCGAGTTGATTGATGAACCCTCTGCAGAGACTAGGGTCACCATCATATCTTAGCGGCAAGGGTGCAGAAGCCGTTAACCCTTTAACAGTACCCCCTAGGGGTCTGGTATCACTTTCCGGTGTCTGACTTGGCGAGACCACCGGGCTAGAGCTAGATTGGTCAGCAGGTACCGTGCGTTCAAGGATCGTTTGAATTGCAACTGCCAACTGATCCAAACGTTGCTCGAGCACATCCATCCTCCAATGGATATTCTGTGCGTTACCTTCACCCTTGCTGTCTGAGGTCATGGCCCTTTCGTACTGTCACGGTTTATTATGACTCTCAGACACAAGTTTTAGGTAAAAAAAATCAATTTTATTGAAATAATAAATGATAACTTAGGATGGCAATAACATACATATATATATATACAGAATATAGCACAGACAGAAGGCAGACTCTACCGGTCCTGTCAATATACCGGACAGGACAGTCTTTAGGCTCTACCGGCCTTGCCAATACCGGGTAAGGCAACCTGCAGATGGAATAGCATAACGGTTTTACCGGCCTTACCAAATTACCGGGCAAGGCAGCCTCAATAGATACACAATGTAGGCTCTACCGGCCCTGCCAATACCGGGTAAGGCAACCTCAGATGGAATGTGGCAAAAGGTTCTACCGGCCTTACCAATACCGGGCAGGGCAGCCCAGAGATAATAGCAGCAGTCAGATGGAACTGGCAAATTAGCAGAATCGTTAAGCAGCAAGGCTTTGGAGCAAACCAGCGTCCACACGCTGGAAACAACACTGAATAGTATAGCCGTTAGGCTTAGCGAGCAAACCAGTGACCGCACACTGGAGTAACAAGCGAGTAGTATAGCCGCAAGGCTTAGGAGCAAACCAGCGTCCGCACGCTGGGACCAACACAAAATTGTATAGCCGATAGGCTTTGGAGCAAACCAGTGACCGCACACTGGTGTAACAAGTGAGTTTGTATAGCCGCAAGGCTTAGGAGCAAACCAGCGTCTGCACGCTGGGGCCAACACAGATTTGTAGAGCTGATAGGCTTTGGAGCAAACCAGTGACCGCACACTGGTGTAACAAGTGAGTTTGTATAGCCGCAAGGCTTAGGAGCAAACCAGCGTCCGCACGCTGGGACCAACACAGATTTGTATAGCTGATAGGCTTTGGAGCAAACCAGTGACCGCACACTGGTGTAACAAGCGAGTTTGTATAGCCGCAAGGCTTAGGAGCAAACCAGCGTCCGCACGCTGGGACCAACACAGAATTGTATAGCTGATAGGCTTTGGAGCAAACCAGTGACCGCACACTGGTGTAACAAGCGAGTTTGTATAGCCGCAAGGCTTAGGAGCAAACCAGCGTCCGCACGCTGGGACCAACACAGATTTGTATAGCTGATAGGCTTTGGAGCAAACCAGTGACCGCACACTGGTGTAACAAGCGAGTTTGTATAGCCGCAAGGCTTAGGAGCAAACCAGCGTCCGCACGCTGGGACCAACACGGAATTGTAGCAATGTCACCAACGCGACCAGGCAGAAGGTCGCCAGGATACAGAAGACAGGTGATGAGATGACAGGAACCAGCAACGATCAGTCAGGTCAGAAAACAGCAGAGAAGTTCAGCAGGAACTGCAACACCAGAGACTAGGCCGGAACCAGGACTGGAAGTACTTCAGCATGCAGGAAACACTGGAACAGTAGAGATCAGGAACTCAGGAACACATGAGATCAGGAACTCAGGATCACTGGAACAGAGGCCCAGCTATCACTAGCATAGTGATAGCAAGAAGGTCAGAAACAACACGAAAGGGCACTCAAAGGGTGCCCAATCCAGGTTTAAATAGTCAATAAGAGGCGGGCTATCTGCAGACAGCCAATAGAAGCCCCCTACTGGTGACAGACAAGTAACTGCAGCAAATCACGGGCACCGTGATAATTTCCCATTAAAGGAGAATTAACTCTTCCTAATAATAACCCCCACTTGCCTTACTATGATCAGAAAACCCTAATGTCCTCTATGAATTTTGCCCTTGTGCTTTTGTTGAAAACTTAAAGGGATAGTAATACTTTATTATTACTATCCCCCATATTGTACATATTTGTAAAATAATTTAATAGTCCCCAGGTTCATCTCTCAAACCTTTATGGTTTGAGAGATAACCGAAGGCAAAGTTCACCCCTGCCTCCCCCTTTCCTGAAGTCAGCGTTGTACTGACTGCAGGGATATCCAGTCTGACATTCATCATGCGGCTCTGCAGCAGAGCCACGATCGCATTAGTGACAAATAATTATTTCACTGAAACGGTCTTCTACATGTGCTTCCAAACCAAGCACAAACCAAGCACATGTAGAAGACCGTTTCAGTGAAATAATTATTTGTCACTAACGGGATCTTGGCTCAGTTGCAGAGCCGCAAGCCTGTCGTACAACAGACTTCCCCTGCAGTCATTACAACTCTGACTTCAGGGAAGGGGGAGGGAGGGAGGAACTTTGCCTTCGGTTATCTCTCATACCATAAAGGTTTGAGAGATGAACCTGGGGGCTATCAGATTATTTTACAAATGTGTACAACATAGGGGATAGTAATAATAAAGTATTACTATCCCTTTAAGATAACATTATCAGTCAGTTCTGGGTGTCATTCCATGGGGGCAGACATGACAGCTACTGGCAGGACCACGGGACTTCAAACTCTGCTCACTGCACATGGTAATCCTAACCCTTTAATGACCAAACTGTGTTCCTTAACCTTTTGAGTGCCAGAGAGGTATCCAACTCATTGTAATATGCCTCTCTGACACTGAAAGCATTAAAGGGTAAAAATGGAACTAGCACCTATATGTTATGTTAATAGTTTTATTTAAATGATTAGTTTATGAGATATCCAGCTCTATTTATTTTTAGTTTATGCAAGTTAAAGAGTTCTTGCTGTCATATCCGTATGACAAATCCCAATATTCCACACTGCTCTTCCTCCCATTTGCAATTCCCTTGTGCTTTATTTTCCTCCCTCCTGCTTATTGTAGTAACTGGAGAAAGAGGTTTCATTAAGTACCTCTCTACAGTCAAAAAACAATCTGTGTTTATTACTGTTTCTTTTAATGCCAGAGCATGGCAGAATAGCAGTTGGGCAGGAGAGCAGAAGAGAATGTTAGTATTTGACACGTGGTGGTGTGAGCCAGTACTGCCTAGCTTCCATAAACTGACAACTAAATAAAGCTAAATATTTCATAAACTATTATCCTACATTTAAAAAAATGGCTAGCTTAGCATATAGGTGATTTTGAAAGCTCTTTCAAATAAACCTAATTTGTCATTAAGTGTTAGATGCACTTTAAGTAGACGCATGCTCTGTACCTGCTTCAGTCCACCTCATGGATATGACATTCAGACCTGATTGAAGATGTTATATCTCGACCTAATAGGCAAGGGCAAAATTCATAGGGCCATTAGAAATTGCTGGTAATAGTAAGGTAAAAGGGGGTAATACTTACGAGGTTTTAGTACTTCTTTAAGGCAAAGTAGCGATTTTCAGAGAGAATAATTTTTTCATGGGTGTTTCAGCGGTATTGGCGACATCCACATTCTCCTTGTGAGAATGGCCACTGCCTAGTACAATCCTAATGCCTCTGAAAGGGATAGTAATGTCTCATAATAAAAGCAGCTCTAATTAATCTTCATAGTATTTGGGCCTTGGAGAGTGTTATTTCAATACTGTCAGAGTTGTAGTTCAAGTGTAATTTAATGATAAAGTATCCTCCTCCCGCCCCTTCTACTGATATAACACTGCTCAGCCAGAGCAGCAGGGTGTGTCTTGGTAGAGTGCAGAGAGGGACAATCTTCAATTAAGATAAGGGAAAAAGCTGAAAAACCTGTGGGGGGGCAGGGTTTTCATTGTTCTCACAGTAGAATTTTGACCCTTGATGTGAGCTGTCTGGTCTGTGGACCCGATTCGACATCTGAGGGGAGGGGGCTTACGCTAGGTAAAAGGGGTGGGAGGGGGAAACTTTATCATTCAATTACTCTTGAACAGGCACGTGCACACATAGACACCAAGGGGGCTTGAGCACCTGCCCTTTTTGTCCAAAGTGCCCTTGTGCCCTTTTAACAAAAAAAAATTAAGAATATTAATTATAAGAAGTGCCCATTTTTTCATTTGAGCCCCTGCCCCCCAAAATGTCTGTGCACATCCCTGCTCTTGAACTACAACTCTGACAGTAATGAAATAACACTCTCTATGGCCCAAATACTATAAAAATTAATCAGAGCTGCTGTTTTATGAAATTTACTCACTTGAGCTAGACAGCTTATACAGGCTTCTGTTATCTGGCTTATTTGTGAGATTATATAACCCTTTACTGGTGCTTATTTAATTCCTAGGATGCTAGAAAGATCTTTATGCAATGTGTTGAGACTAGTGTTGAGCGAGCATGCTCGGCCGATGCTCGGATCGGCTCGAGCATCGCTCTGCTCGGCACATGGCGGTACTCGTACGAGTACCGCCATGTGCTCGCCCGCCATGTTCGGGTGGCAGGGATCTGTGCCGGAGGAGGCACAGATCTTGCAGACGCTCCGCTGGACCACCAGGGACTGGAGGTAGGGGGCATTGCGGAGATGAAGGGGGACATTGCGGAGATGAAGGGGGACATTGTGGAAGGGGGGCATTGCGGAGATGAAGGGGGCATTGCGGAGATGAAGGGGGCATTGCGGAGATGAAGGGGGACATTGCGGAGATGAAGGGGGACATTGCGGAGATGAAGTGGGACATTGTGGAAGGGGGGCATTGCGGAGATGAAGGGGGCATTGCGGAGATGAAGGGGGCATTGCGGAGATGAAGGGGGACATTGCGGAGATGAAGGGGGACATTGTGGAAGGGGGACATTGTGGAAGGGGGGCATTGCGGAGCTGAAGGGGGCATTGCGGAGATGAAGGGGGCATTGCGGAGATGAAGGGGGACATTGCGGAGATGAAGGGGGACATTGTGGAAGGGGGACATTGTGGAAGGGGGACATTGTGGAAGAGGGGCATTGTGGAGATGAAGGGGGGCATTGACCAGGCACCCTCCCCTCATCAGAGCAGGGGGTGCCTGGTGTAATGCTCGAGTCCTCCCATTTAATGCAATGGGGTTCGGGTGCTCGGCCGAGCACTCGAGCCTCAGGGGGTGCTCGGTCAGAGCACCCGAACACCCGAGCATCGGGGTGCTCGCTCAACACTAGTTGAGACCTTCCTGGCTTTCAGAGAATTCAAGGATGAGCACATTTTTTTAATTTTATATGGTATAGGGTTTTTCCCTCTGAGTCAAACAGTGGGACTCCAGCTGCTAACAGATGCTTTACCCAGAAGCTATTACAGTTCTGCTATGTGATCCATATGTTATTCTATACAGAACTGTAGTTAGAGACTTCTTACTTCTAGAATGCAATAGAATAACCATTGGAACACCAGGAGAACTGTAGGTAAGAGAGGGAGGGGGAGCGGAAATGAGAGAGAGAGAGAGATACCTCCAGTAATCCTGTTTTGCTTACACTGCAAGAGTGTTAACCCCCCAGAGGATATAAAGGGCCAGGATGGCAATATGGCAGTGGTGTCCATGGTATATCGACAGCATGCACTATGGAGTCTTCACCATCATACCCCTGTGAATCTGTCCCCAATATGACACAAACCTCCAACATCTCAATGAATCCGCCATTCCTTTGGCAGATTTAAGATCTTGTTCGACAGTGGCTCATTAGCATATGGAAATGCAGTTTATGAGCCATTGTCATATTCATGTGGGTTTGTTTATATGTTAATGAGGCCAATCACCACGTGCACTAAGTTCCGATAGCAGCCTTTGCTTGTGTCGGATTTCACAGTCCCAAATTTCCCTGTAGCTCTCTATGGAGCCAGAGGACAGTTTGCTGTCTCTGCTCTTTAGCAGAAACAGCAGCCTCCCTCCAGGAACTCTTTCAGTGCCATAGGGATATGCACTGCACACCCCTGTGGCACTGAATGGAGGAAAAGGTTATGTAAAAGTTTGTGCTAAGAGTCTTTTTTTAACCCTTTGAGTCATGCAGTTTATATTTTTACAAGCTTCACAATTAATCCATTTGATGCCAGAGACTTCTCCAATTCATATCATGGTTTTAGCACACCAGGGGGGTCATGCTTTAAGGTGTGATAAAGAGGTGATAAAGCAGAGGTAACTTCTCCAGTGATATCCCTTTTCCAATTCCTATGTTATTCTATGGAGCCTCTGCACTAAGATCTCAAAAGCTGGAGAAATCTTAGTGTATTGGCTCCATAGAATAACTCTGGAATTGGAGAAGTGATATAACTGGAAAAGTCATGTCCTCTCTATCTCCTCTTTATCACACCTTAGTGCATCTACCCCCAGATGTGTACTGAGAAAGAAAAAATGTATCAATTCTGGAGCACACCAGCTCCTACCACAGAGACACATAAACATGCACATTGATTTACAGTGGACTTTTAACCTCTTAAACTCTAGATAGGTCTCCATGGCATTGCTCCTTACAATTTGCAGCATTGATAGTGGTACATTGTGCAACTATCTATGCTTTCACTGACCCTGATTAGGTCCTCCTTCTAGAGACTATCTTGTGACACCAGTCATAGTACAGTTTTATATAAAATTATAATAATAATGATAGAAAATATATTCAATTTGACTTTATTTATTCTGTACTTGCAGAATGAATAAAGTCAAATATAAAGACTGACATCACTTTCAATGTATGCAGTCCTGCTGGCTCAATCAACCCTTGCACCAAGATGCTTACATTTGCTTCTTTTGCTTGAGATAGCTCAGGTCATTTCTTCAAGGTCATTCAGAGAGTTGACAATACAATTTTGACTGGCTTCACTCACTTCAAAAAGCACAGTTCTTAGCACTTCTTAAATCCATATTATTTCTTGGTGGGCACATTTTTCTTTTATTTCAATAGCTCTTTTTGTAGAAAATGGCTATTAAGCAACGCTCAACCAACAAATGTCAAATCCATCCTGTTTTGGAACTTTTTACTATTTTATTACAAATAAAGTTTAACTTTCAAGCTATCATTCAGAAGATTTTTATAGGCAATTTCTATGTGCTCTAGGGAAAAAGGGAGTAGACTATTAGATATGGACTGTAAAACAAGTTTATACAACAAGGACACACAAAAAGGAAGATTATGTTTCTACAAAAAATTGTAGTTTACAACAAATTTCTCGTTGTTTTCATTTTCAAGCATGAACATTTTCATTGGTGCAATCAGTTCCTGTTTTAAATAATGACATATCAAATTAAGTAGAACTATTTTTCCCACTTTGTAAGATAACATTATATGGTGACTAACAGAAGTTATATGGAACATGTGGTTATATGTTCAACCAGATATGGAGACATTCTGGGGCAAACCAATTGCAATATAGGGACAAAAAATTCTCATTGATTTAAATTGGACTTTTAACCCCATGAATGTTGGAGACTTCTCTAATATTCAACGGGTTAAAAGTCGTATTTTAATAAGTGTGAATTTGGGGTAGTTCTATATGTTCCTTATGGTGCATTTGGTTTGCCCGATGATTGTTCCATATTTCTTTGGTTCATACATCCCAGTGATCGCTGGCTCTCAGTAACCTATTTACGATAAATAACACAAATATATTTTAATACACTTACAAAATATTTCTATTCATCCATTGTACATATACATATGATAGTGTGTATGATTCTCAAAGTGACATTTGTATAACCTGAGGGTACTCAGAACTAGTGCAAACAGTCCATGGAATAAATTAAGTTATGGCAGGCAGGGAAACAATGCAGGTTTCATAAACATTGTGCATGTGGTTCCATGAGTAACTGCCATGGGGAGTGTTATTTCAATACTGTCAGAGTTATAGTTCAAGAGTAATTGAATGATAAAGCATCCCCTCCCCTCAGATATGGAATCTGGTCACTTGACCGGACAGCTCACAGCAAGAGACAATCTTCTTACTGTGAGCATAAGGAAAACCCTGCCCCCCTTGACAGGTTTTTCCTTATGATTACTGAAGATTGTCCCTCTCTCCATCTGGACAGACTTGCTGCTCTGAGGTGAGCAGTAAAAAGGGTGGGAGGGGGATACTTTTTCATTCTACTCTTGAACTACAACTCTGAAAGTATTGAAATAACAATCTCCATGGCCCAAATACTATGAAGATTAATTGAAGCTGCTTTTATTGTGAAACATTACTATCCTTTTAAGTTGCAGCCGCAATTTGTCAGTACAACGTATGGATTTGGCACAATGGGAACATCTGTCCAAGCCCATTTATTGTACTGCCTTTGCAATCTGGGGGTTAAAGCCACTGTACTCTGATATCTCTAAATCAGTGGTTCCCAACCATATCATCAGAGACCCTGAACAGGCCATATCTTTAGGATTTCCCTGCTTGTGCACAGGTGAGTTAATTAAATGACTGAGCGTCTGATGAACTCACCTTTACTCAGTCCTAAAGACATGGCCTGTCAGTGGTCTTACAGGATATGATTGGGAACCACTTCTGTTGACTGCAAGTTCTTCTGACTGAGCCTTCTCATTCTGTTGTGTATTTCAGTTACAATGAGGTTGAGGTACTATAAACAAACTCAAGCAATTTGGGGACAAGTCAACTGTTCAGTTCTGGACAAACAAAAATTCTCTTTTATTTGAATGGAGATTGCAACTTCTCAAATGCTAGAAAGGTTTGCAATACATGGAAAAACAGTGCTTTGGGGACTTATCTAGAATTCATGGTATTTAAAGTATCCAACACTTGCGTACCCCTCTGGAACTCAAAGGGTTAAATCAATGTGAAATTTGGGAATTCTTTTTGTTGCATATGGAGCAGTTGGTTTTCCCAATAATTGGTCCTGCTTAATTAAGTGCATGAAGCTTAAATTATAATAATCACAATATTAAAGAAAATCTTTCTTAGCTTCCTCCTAATATAATGCCTGGTTAGATAAAGCATCAGATGGACTGTGCAAGATGGGTAGAGGAGGACAAAAGTAAATAAATGCATGTGGCTGTAGACAGATAATCAGGAAATATTTATTGCTTTTTTCCCCTTCGTTTCAAGTACAGACTTCCAAAGTAGTTTAGCAAAATAGCTTGCCATAAAAGATAATTTAATTTGCAGAAATGAAGCAATCTTCTTTTATTAATGATGGAATGCACCAGTCTTAGAATATGAATCAAAGGGTCGTATTCAATAAGTTAAAGAGGAGCAATTCCGGAGCAAACCAACTGTACCACAGAAGAAATTAGTATCCTGCTGATTTAAATTGGGCTTTTAACCCTTTGGTTACTACAGAAGTCCCCCAACGTATTGCTTTGCAATACATGGAGACGACGGTAGCATTCAGGTTGGTAAAGGCCCCATTGAAATCAATGAGACTCTTGGGAATTTTTATTTGTCCTTCATAATAAAGTTAGTTTACTCCACAATTGCTCGTCTTTTAATGAACCTGTCACCTTAAAGGGATAGTAATAGTTTGTTTTAACAAATGTCAGTATTGTAGATATTAAAAATACCCATCTCTCAAACCTTTATAGTTTGAGAGATTGAAGCATCTAAAGATCCCCTCTCCCACCCCTTTCATAGACGTCAGCACTTTATGGGGCAGAAGCAGATCCTGGTCATTTAACCTTCTGGCGGCTCTTTAGCAGAGCCGAGATAGCACTACATAGAATTAAATACTTCCTTGGAATGGTCTACAAAGTGTGCTTGCAAACCAGGCACACTTTGTAAACCATTCCACTTAAGTATTTCATTCTACATGGCACTGTTGAAGAGCCGCCGGCCGGTCAAATGACCAGGATCTGCTTCTGTTATATAGAGCTCTGACGTCTATGAAAGGGGCTGGATAGGGGAACTTTAGATACTTTGATCTCTCAAACCATAACGGTTTGAGAGACGGGATGTACTTTATTCTATTTCTATTTTTAATATCTACAATATTGGCATTTGTTAAAACAAACTATTACCGTCCCTTTAACTTTTGAGTGTGAGAGGGGTGTGTAACTGATTGATGCCCAATGCATTAAACATGCCTCTGGCAATCAAAGCGTTAAATTCTAATCTAATAGGATTTAAAACTGACTGCACATTGAAATAACTGTTTGTTATATAAATAGTTTCTGAGAAATTAACCTTTATCAAGCTCAGACTGATCCACTAGAATATTGCAAGGAGGTGTCCCGTGGACCCCACAGTCACAGAGATGTGTGAGTCCTAAGGGCACAGATGCAATGGTAACTTTGGTTGGTCTGAGCTCTGTTAGTTAAATTCTCAGCAGCCAGATGCTTCAACTATTGGGCCTGAGGACAATGCGCCTTGATACTGGGAGACTACAAACAGCTTAGTCTGTCATTGGCTAGGGTAACTGCCTGACTTTTATAAAAAATCAGATGTCAGCCATCCATGGACAAACTTAACCCCTTAACGACCACCTGATCCAGCACGTGGGTGACTGATAAGGAAACTTAACCCCTTAACGACCACCTGATCCGGCGAGTGGATGACTGATAAGGACCACAGAACTTTGAATATGGTGTGCAACTGTGCTGCCATTATAGAATTCCATGATGTGCCAGGACCGTCACTGGTCTTTAAGTGATGGAACAGGCATGACGGTCTTGACATGTCATGGGTCCTTCAGGGGTAAAGAGCTGCTGTGATCTTTAATTTCATTACACCAGCACAGACCTGATAGAAAATCCCTGAAGATTGTGAGTAGATGGGGTGGGACTATTGGCAGTGCATTCAGTGTAAAGCACTGGGGTCAGAAGTGCATGCAGGATGGACATAAGGAGGGATAGGGAATACTCCTGTAGTAAGACCAGAAAGGGACGGGGTCAAATTATACTATGTAGATGGAGAAATAAGATGTCTTCTATATACCCTGTCGTGATAAGTTCTCAGAAATTATTTTTTTTCACAGAAATATAGCTTGTATACCCTCTATGCAAATTGTAATACTCTGTAAAATAAACTAAACTTGTCTTAGGGTGACAGGTCCAGTTTAAGCCACTGAGTGCCACAGAGATAGCCAACACATTCCTTTGTAAAGTGTTGGATACCTCTCTGGCCCTGAAAGGGTTAAATCATTGGAAACCTCAGGAATTTAAATTTGTCCAATATCATTATCATAATCATAGATTAATGAGGATGGAGATTCTCCGCTGATGGGCTGCAGTGAAAAGCTTTTGAAAAAGCTGGTGTCTATTGTCACAATTGTGACTGACAGCTTGATATAATTTATCATCATATCATTCCATCTTTGTCATCATTAACCCATTAAGGACCGGTCGCGCACGCACGCGGTGGTTACTTAAGGACCAGGAACCATTTTTTTTTTTGTGAATCTCATTCCGAACTCCCCAAATGGCGTGCAGCCACGGGGGGAGCCTGGAATTCGACCATGACAGTCCAGGACAGTCATGGGTCCTTAAGGGGTTAAAGGAGCAGTAAACTTTTTTTTTAGTGAAAACCTATATGTTATAGAGCTTTTTCTGCTGAGTAAAACAAGGTCACTCCCACTGCTGTCAGTTGTTTTATTCAAAACTAATGTAAAAGCCCGTGTACATGGGCCAAGGTTCGGGTGATGTTAACCCTTTGAATGCCAGAGGGGTACGCAACACTTGCGTACCCTTCTTGCACTCAAAGGGTTAAGAGACCAGTCCTGCTCTGCTTACTGCTGCCGCCTCACCTGCGGCGCACGTGATGCAGCCATGCGCAGTAGCAAATGCTCAAATGCACAGAATGCTCCCAGCACAGAACTCCCAGCATTCTGTGTGTTCAGGCAGTCTCTACTGCGCATGACTGCATCGGACAAACATTCTAGCCTTTTATTATATAGGTTCAAATAACCTGAAAGTGAATTTACTGTGTGTTTATTTCCTGGAAGTTCTAACTGACAGGAAGTGACTCAGCAGTTTCTATTATATTATATGGAGAACTGTAAGTCACTGACTTTCCTCTCCATTATAATGTAACAGAATAACTAATTGGAAATTGACCACTAGAGGGCATTGCTAATGTAAAAAAAGACAGATTTAAACTGTAATAGAGCTGGAAATATACATATCTCAGCAGTGGAAATACCCTTATTTTACTCAACAAGAAAAGCCCTACAATATATATTTTTTTCATAAAAAATAGTTTACTGCTCTTTTAACCCCTATATCATCTCATCTTCATCTCATCTGTAGGGATTATAGAGATATGTGACTAACACACTTTACAGTATATATTTATTTTTTTATGTATTTATTATTTTTCATTATTTTATTATTTTTTTCAGTTTTTTTGGCTATAGTGGAGATACTGTCACTTTTTTATATTGCTGATTTCTATTATTTTGAATTATTATACCTACCGTGTTGTGACGTGAGTAGTGGAAGTATGATATAGGCTTTGTTTGTTAGGTCACATCAATTATTTCGCTATTTATTTCTTCTCTTATCTATAATAGATTTGTGGAGTCTCTTATAGTTTCTATATAGCAGAAACAAAAGACAAAAGAGCACAAACCACCTCTAAGTGCAATATGTACTATAATATCAATTCCCCACTCCAAGAATATATACTCACAGGAGTGAGTATAATTCATCCAAGGAAACAGTATTTCATTCCTGTCCCTCTGGGCTATTTCTTGCACTCCTTGTCTATAAGGCTTCTCCACCATATTTTGTAGCCTGTCAGAACATTCTGCGTAGTGTCGAGAAGTGTCTACAAGGGACAATCAGAGACGATTAAAGTAACGAAAGGAGATTCATCTCCGGAGGATAGACAGACTGAGGCTTATACCAGTCCATGCGCTGACTCCCAGAGGCTATAGCCTCTCAATGCTGTGAGTATAAATTCTTGGAGTGGGGAATTTATATTATCCTATATAATAATTAGCTAAATCGTGTGTAAAGCCGCGACATGCGCAGTAGACACTGCTGCACGTGCTGCAGTCATGCGCAGTAGAGACTGCCCGCACCGCGGATGATGCAGAGCTGGGCACTCCGACTGTATCAGCCGCAGCGCGGGCAGTCTCTACTGCGCATGACTGCCCCGCTACATAGTGGCAGTGGCACTGTGGCCCGTGTAACGGGCTGTTCAACTAGTAGTATATATTGCACTTAGAGGCTGTTTGCGCTCTTTTGTCTTTTGTTTCTGCTATCCTATATAATAATTAGCTAAAATGTGTGTAACGCTGCAGTCATGCGCAGTAGAGACTGCCAGTGACGAGGCTGATACAGAGCGGGGCGCTCTGAAGGAGCGTCCCGCTCTGAATCAGCCTCGTCACTGGCAGTCTCTACTGAGCATGACTGCACCGAGACCGGCTGGCACTGTATCAGCCGCGGCGTGGGCAGTCTCTACTGTGCAAGACTGCCCCGCGACCGGCTGGCAGTGGCACTGTGGCCCATGTAACGGTCTCTTCAACTAGTATAGAATATATCGTGAGGACAAGTACTGACCTCACAACAAGTGGAAGCTGCAACGCCAGATTCCTCCTCTTCCATCGATATAGACCACACATAAGGAATTAATTGTACTATATCAAGTTCGGTAGAGCACGCCAATATTTGGTGAGATTTTCTTATAGTTTCTATCCCACTCATATACATTTTTTAGATCTACATTTTTTTTCTGGATCACGTGGCTGCTTTGATCCAGAATTGTTCCTCTTTAGGTTATTACACACGAGCCTTAGATCCTTCTACGGTAGTGGCAGCGGTGGTGTGTGTGTGTGCTTGTGTGGGGGAAGATACTGTTATCTTATCAATAATTAGTTTTACAAACAATTACTGTAAGTGGAAAGTGCCATGATATTCTTTTCATCGCATTCTAAGCCGTGTAGCTGTCATACTTTGCTGTCTTCCCTCCAGTGACAAGAACATTGACAACATGTTAAATTCCACATTGATTTTACAGTTAAGGACTTGATTGTGATATATAGGGATTTTAAGAATTCAGCTGAGAGGCTGACTTTTGCCTTTTATCATTCCATTAAAATTTTATAACCATCTTTTTCATGTCATTTCATCCATGAATTCTTACTTTGGAAAGTGAGAGCTACAGCTGTGCACATAACTTTTCTCTTGTTCAAAGCTTTTCATTGTATTAGCCAACTATCTCAATTATAGTTATTATTCATGTTTTACATAATTGTAGTGACCCTTTCAGACATGTAGTATCATATAAATGGGTATGTATGCAAAATTAGATGACTTCACTTGTCATTTAAAAAACCACTAAATTAAATGACTGAAAATCCAATATTTAACCTTTTCAGTGTCAGAGAGGTATGGAACGCATAGCAAAGCAATGTGTTCTGTACCTCTCTTTGGACTCAAAGGGTTAAAGGGATAGTAATGTTTTACAAAAACAGCAGCTCCAATTAATCTTCGTAGTATTTGAGCCACAGAGAGGATAATTTCAATACTATCAGAGTTGTAGTTCAAGAGTAATTGAATGATAAAGTATCTCCCTCCCGCCTCTTTTACCTAGTGTAAGTCACCTTCCCTCAGATGTGGAATCTGGTCCACAGACCAGACAGCTCACAACAAGGGACAATCTTCTTACTGTGAGAACAATGAAAACCCTGCCCCCTTGACAGGTTATTCAGGTTTTTCCCTTATGCTAATTGAAGATTGTCCCTCGCTGCAATCCATCTGGACACCACCTTTCTGCTCTGCGGTTGAGCAATGTTACATTAGTAAAAGGGACGGGAGGGGGATACTTTATCATTCAATTACTCTTGAACTACAATTCTGACAGTATTGAAAAAACACTCTCCATGGCCCAAATACTATGAAGATTAATTGGAGCTGCTTTTTTTTATTATGAAACATTACTATCCCTTTAATCCATATTATATCTATATGTTAAACATTAACATTTAAATGTTACAAATTGTAGGAGAGCTTTGCCTTGTAAAAATGTCTATATTTAAAGTGACAGTCAACCTCCTTTGTGACTTTATATATTCTACTAGTGTAAAATATGTAAATTGCTAATTACCTATCTTTTTATTTTATTTTTTTTTTGTTTTTCATCTTCACCTATTTATGTTACACTTTTATTTAACTGAAAGGGAGCTCACTGAATTTATTTTTACAGAGAGCTTTCTTTTACAGGCTGTGAAATGCAGGGACAATGGTACGATGTTGCACTATCCCTGCAGTACTGAGTGTCTGCATGTGGAGGAAGGCTTTGTTGCTGCAGGGTTAGTGCAACATTGTATCAGTAAAATTGCTTTCACATTCAGTGATAGAGAACTCCCTGGAAACAGAAAATCACAAGCTCCTTCTTGGGCATAAAACTTTAAAAAGAAAAATAAGTGAAGGTAAAAAAGAATAATAATTAAAAAATCATCTCTTACAGATATGCCTCAATAAAATATGCAATGTCAGCTCTGGGTTGTCTAACTAAAACCACCATGGAGACAGTCTCATTTGATTAATTTCCTATAATGTCTCTTCCTCAAGCTGTCTTGAAAGTTCAGAACAAACAGTCTTTGGCTCTGAAGATGTTCAGACTTGGTTTGACATGAAAACTGTTTCATGCATGTTCACTGGAAACTGTGATGGATGGAAGATCTCTGTAGGGTCAGTGGTCCTGAAAAGAGAGTTCCCTTTAATCAACTAATCTCAGCCTTCCAGAAGTATGGAGAGTGCAGCGGGTGGTCAAATGCATAATAGCCTACTTGCCCAAACAAAAGGATGCAAGATTTTCCAAGCTGCTCAAGCTAACATAACAGATTAGTGTTTCAGTCAAAGTCAACCTGTCAGCCTTCTCAGCAGTGTATACCTCTGGTGAAAAGACAATGGGTGTTATGCACTAAGAGGCGATAAAGTGAAGATGACATCTCCAGTGATATAACTTCTCCTATTCCTATGATATTCTATAGAGACTTTGCACTAACAGTTCTCCACCTTTGGATAATTTAGTGCATGCACTCTATAGAATAACATAGGAACTGGGAAAGTGATATTACTGGAGAAATTATCTCCATGTTATCACCTCTGTATCATACTTTAGTGTGTAAACCGAGATGTGTGGGAAGACAATCTCAGGGAAGACCCAAACCTAGAAGGGCATGGTCTTTAAAGGGATAGTAATGTTTCAAAGTAAAAGCATATCCAATGAATCTTCAGAGTATTTGGGTCATGAAGTGTATTATTTCAATACTGTCAGAGCTGTTGTTCAAGAGTAATTGAATGATAAAATATCCTCCTTCTGCCCTTTTACCTAGTGTAAACCACCTCCCCTCATAAGTGGAATCTGGTCTTAAAGTGATAGTAATACTTAAATGTATCTTTATTTTATATTGTAGCCATTAAAAAACCATTAAAAATTATATAAGTCTTATCTCTCAAACCTTTATAGTGTAAACCATCTCCCCTCATAAGTGGAATCTGGTCTTAAGACCAGACAGCTCACAGCAAGAGACAATCTTCTTACTGTGAGAACAATGAAAACCCTGCCACCCTTGACAGGTTTTTCAGGTTTTTATCTTATGCTAATTGAAGATTGTCCCTCTCTACAAGCCATCTGGACACCGCCTTTCTGTTCTTCTTATATTTTATAATTCAATTACTCTTGAACTACAACTCTGATAGTATTGAAATAACAGTCTCCATGGCTCAAATACTATGAAGATTAGTTGGAGCTGCTTTTATTTTGAAATATTACTATTACTTTAAAATTGAGGTATTTTACTTTCTTATGGATTATTTTCTGAAACCTCAGATGAATCTGATAGTAACCAGGCCTCTTCCTGTTTCCTCAGAATAATCTCAAAGCAGGTGTTTTAATGCAACCATTGCATTTTTTATCTAGCATAACCATTTTCTATTCTATATTAGACAAGACTAATGAGGAGTTATGGCTAATTATTATCTTTTCAAGGAAATCTTGGTTTGTGATCCTGATGAAGTCCTTGGCAAAGGGAGATTTTTTTTCTGGAAAATGCAACATTTTCCCTACCATGCTTCTGTCTTTCATCAAAACTTAAGCATACTCTCCCTCATTGTTGAATCAAGGATGTTGACATAAGGTCGTCCTGACTTAGGCCTACATTCATTCCAGCCAGAAATATTTGCTGAATGGCTGTTTTTAGCAATCACATTCTGAATGGCAATCACAACTAGATTGCAAAATTGCAATTTTCCCAATCAAAATCCCCTTTGGAATCCTTTTGGAGCTATGAAAAATGCTCTAAAATGACCTAAAAGTGAAGCTCGAGAAGCCCCTAGGAAGAGACCGATATCATCATCTTCCTTTTGGCTGAAGCTGGCAGGGGAAACCAGGGGACAATAGAACACTTGGACCCTTGCCTGATCTTGCATGTTCCTGAGTAGAGATGGGTAAAACTGTCCTCTAATAAGCAAAACATGTGAAAAAACTGCACTTTTGGCCTTGTGCGGGAATTCTCACAAAAAGTACAATTTTCCACTTTTTTTATATTTTCTTCATTGTTGTGAAATCACTGATACTATTGTATTTTCACCCTATATGGAGTTTCCCAGAATGTATTTGCTAACTGTAAAAGGGGTTTTAGTTTCCTGCATGTTTTTTGCCTGTTCATGAGAGAGAGTGAGAGAGAGGAGAGAGAGAGAGAGACAGAGAGAAAAAATACAGTAGCTGAATTTTTGAGGCTCAGTGCAGACAGGTAAAGAGAGGGGGCTGGAGTTGTTAGCTAGAATTTCTAGTGGCAGTCAGTTTTATTTGGGTGTGGTTGTGACTGGAGAGAGGAGAACTTTAAGTAAATAAATACATCAATAAATCAATAAATACAAATAATTTTGAATAATAAGTGACAGACAGAAAAGTGGGTGACTGGCAGACACTTTGCAGACAGATATAAAAAAATCATACATTCTAGGTAGAACATGACATAATATGTGTTCTTACAAACATACTCATTCACTCTTATACTAACAAGAAAAGAGGGAAAAGCATATACTGAGGTGTGGTGGTACTGTATGCCTGCACTAGCTGCTGCACGGCATGCTTTATCCTTTATTGCAAGCTTCTGATTCTGAAGCTACCAGGTCTATCAAAATCATTTACTGTACTATAAAAATGAACAGTGATGTCAAGCTGTGAGACAAGGGGAAAGTTGCTGCTTATATTTTGACACAAGCTATGCGTAGTGGTAGATAGGCATAGAGTAGGAGCTGGAGTTGCTTTTGGTTACAGAGAGTGTTGGTGTAATAAATAAAGCAAAAACTTTTTACTGATAGATACTAGAGCAAAGACAGAGGCAAATGTCATATATGATTTCCAGATGAACATAACATCACTGCATGCACTAACTGCCCTACCATGTACTTTCCTGTAGAAATCAACTACTACTATCATTATGTCTACCAAACATGCTATAGACAGAAGTAAGGGGAAAGGAGTTTAAGGGGAGCATAGACATGTTGGCAGTAGTAATGTCTTACTACAAAATCTGACTGTGCCATGGTTGCGTCAACATATGCAATAAATGTTGATATCCCCTTCCTGTTCATAATAGTGATATGAAAAGATCCACCACCACCACCACTAACACTAAAGACGATGATGACAGTCAAATTGTAGTGTTGTTTCCAAAGAAGAGGAAGATTTTACAGAAAGATGATGACCATGGCATAATACCCTGCCACAAACTAGTGGATGTTCTATAAATGCTCCTTAAGGGAAAATATAACCTTTTTTCTCATGCTTTTACAGAATATTAAAATAGTAGATAAAAACTGGACCTTGCTGCTGCTGACCTAATTATTGATGATGATGATTTAGAAAATGAGACAGATAATGATATGCAAAAATAGTTAGTTGAAAGGTTAAGGCTTAATCTTCCACCACTGCAAAGGAATAATATGCCTGTTTATAAACTCTTTGAGAAATAAACTGGAAAGTAGTGTTCCCACAGGAAATTCTGTGAAAACCTCATTGTTGTCCAGTTTTTCTTAGGAAAATCCGCTTTAAAACTAGCGATTAACATTTTCGCATTTTTTGCCCGTTGGCCAAAATATTTAGCCATTTTTTTCAATGGCTACAAAGTTTCTGCCTATTGCTTTACGTTGTTTTCTCCTTTTCGCTATAAAAAACATGATATGTTTGCAGAAATCAAACACAATAGAGGCAGCTACAGAGTGAGGTAGATGTGCTGTGCTTTTCTGCTGTGATTTTTAGGCAAACATGAGGCAGGAGAAGCTCATAGTGACCGCTAGCGCTATGAGCATGATTAAAAATAAAAAGAGGAGGAACTGTGAGGACCATTATGTGTCCACTGAGTCTGAGGAGGAGGAAGTGAGCACAACAGAAGCAATGTTGACCAGTCCCCCTAAATCACCCCTAGGGTTTTTGGGGAAATTACTGTCAAGGGAGGAACAAAAGGGTAGTACTAGTAGTGAGAGTAGAACAGGTCAGCTGCCTGTGCCTGCTGCCAGACGTTATGCCCCTGCTGCCGGTGCTCCCACCAGTGCTGTGCCTGCTGCCAGTGCTACCACCAGTGCTGTGCCTGCTGCCAGTACTGCCCTTGCTTCCACCAGTACTGTGCCTGCTGCCAGTGCTGAACATGTTGACACCAGGGCTGAAGCTGCTGCTAGTGTGTCTTGTAATACTCAGGAGGAGGGGAAGGAGAAGATGATACCAAGTGTGACAGCAGGGGACCGTAAGTCACACTTGCCATCTCCAAGTGCTAGTTCTAGTAAATCTAAGGTCCAGCAGCTTGTTAGCATTAGGAGTGAAGGAGGGGGTAATCAATATACTCCTATTAACAGTAACTTGTGAGGAGGAAGACTCAGGAGCTGAAATTGATGTGGCTGGTGTTAATAATAGTAGTAACAATGATGGTGAAGCAGCCGGTGGGACTAGTGTAGTGTTAGGAGAGTGGTAGGAGAAGCAATTGAGAACATCCAGACCACCGGTCAAGGGAGCCCACAAGAACAGCAGTTGCAAATTCTGCAATTATGGACTCAGGAGGACATTTGACAATGGCCAGTGGCCACTGGCCAACATGACCTGCTGGCACTAGGCCAGTAGGGGATGTACTATTTTTCTCAGTGCTTATGCTTTCAAAAAAAAAAAAAAAAAAAAGATAGTCCTACAAAAAACAGTTTTTGTGGGTTTGTTTCTAACAAGCCTAAGTCCTACAAATCAATGTTTGCTTAGAGCTTGTGCCAAACAAGCTTAAAGGGATAGTAAACCTTGAAAATACGTTTCTTTTATAATGTAGCCCTTAAAAAAACATGAAAAATGATATAAGTCTTACCTCCCAAACCTTTATGGTTTGGGAGATATTCAGAAGCAAAAATTCCCCCTGAGTGATGTCACCATTCTAGCTCTCAGATTTGGAATCCGGTCCCGAGACCGGCTGCGGCTCTCCAGAAGTGCCAAGATCACGATCTTTAAAAAGAACTACTTCATTGGAATGGTCTACAAAGTGTGCTTGCAAGCCAGGCACACTTTGTACACAGTTCCAATTAAGTAGTTATTTTTAAAGATCGTGATCTTGGCACTGCTAAAGAGCTGCCGGTTGATCTGTGGACTGAATTCCAAATCTGTCCACTAGATGGCAGACTTGGCTAAAACAGCCAATAAATTTATTTTACTTCTGAATATCTCCCAAAACTTATATCATTTTTCATGTTTTTTTAAGGTCTACAATATAAAATAAACTTATTTTCAAGGTTTACTATCCCTTTAAGTCCTACAAACCCATGCTTCTTCAGGGCTTGTGCCTCTAATAAACCTAAGTCCTACAAATCAATGTTTCCTCAGGGCTTGGGCCTCAAACAACAGATCTAACAAATCATCCTATACAAAATACTCTATCAAGTCAAGTATCAGTGCATCCCAGTGGCAGCTTATGTCAGGGGTCTCCTGTCTCTATCACTTTACAGAGAAATTTCTGATTGTATTTTATTGATTTTTTTTTATTATTAACTGTCCCCCCAATACCAGTTAAGAAACCTCCCCAAAACAATTTCCCTGTTCGACTAATTCTTTCCCCAGACCCCACCAACACAGGCACCCTCATGCCCCTTTTATACTATGTCTTTGGGAAATAAAATAATATTTATTATGTTTTGCATGTAAATTCAATGTTCCCATTGATTTCAATGGAATGAGCTAAGCGAAAAAAGTGGGAAAAAGTAGAAAATCAACACTTTACACAGGAAATTATTCGCCAAGTGGAAAGTGCCATTTTCTGCCAATTTCAGTTTGAGGCAAAATGTACGCCCATCCCTACTGGAAAGTCTGACTCTGACAAATAACGATGCCTAACATTAACACCTTAAGGACGATTGATATGCCATGACCACCACCGGCAGGACCATCACAGGTAGATTTGCCTTAAGGACCAGTGATGTTCCTTACACTTCCTGGAATTCATCTAAAAATACAACAAAATGCTGTGGTCCTTAACTGCCACCCCCCACCACATTGGGAGGTTGTTAGGGGGTTAAACAATCATCATGTCGGTCATCATCAATATCATTACTTCCATGTCCAACACCCACCCAATCACATTCACTATTGTTAAATAAGCAGCAATACAGGTCAACATTAGAGATGGGAGAAAATTTTCGCCTCAAACTGAAATTGGCGAATAATGGCCCTTTCCGCTTGGAGATAAATTTCCATCGAAAAGTGCCATTTTTTCGCTTTTTTCTGCCTTTTCTGCCCATTGAAATCAATGGGAAAATTTTTTTCTACACAACACAAAAGTTGTCTACAGCCATATGAAAGGCTGTCCGGCTCTCACAGCAGCCATTCTGTGTTTGTGAGAGGAGAGAGCAGCATGTTTTTTAGCTAGAGAAGATAGGCCAATAAAGGGGAATTGAAGCTTAGTTTAGGAAATCATTTAGGTAGTACATTTGTTCTCTGTATTAGGGGAGTCTGGGGGAACTCTAGGGGATAAGAAGGGAGGAAGGAGGTTGTCCCCCAAATACTCCAAAATTCCATGTGACTGAGAGGCAAGACACAGGCAACTTATTTGCTTGCTGATCTTGCTGTTATTGTCCCTGTGCTGGGTGGGGAAGTCTGGGGAAAGACATTGTTGATTTTCTTTTTCAGTTATAATTTTTTTTGGACAGACTGTGATAAGACAACAGGGTGGACAACTTAAAAAAATAAAATAAAAAAAAAAAAAAAAAAAAAGAATAAAAAACAAAATATCTTAGGTGACAGTGACAGACAGGTGACTGGGCTTAGATAAGGCATCATACACCCCCATCAGTTGTGTTGTGCACTGTACAGTAAAAAAACACAGTGTAGTTGCAGAATGTCCAGCAAACGCACAAGTGGAAAGGGGTAGGGTGGAGCAGTGTAGGGATGTGAGAGTAAAGTAGTAGTACAAAATCCTACTCTAGCAATGGTTGTTGCAGTGTGTGCAATCAATGATGATGATCCCTTTACTCCAAGGGAGGATGCAGTTTGTCAAGGTCCCAGCAAAACTAGCACCACCAGTGCCAGTAGAAATATAGAACCATATAAGAAGAACACTGAAGATGACAACAAGTCACATTCAAGTGTTGATGATGCTGGCAAAAGCATAATAGAGGACGGTGTAGCAGCTGAACCACCTGCTGCATCAGACAGTGAGACACCAAAACACCTGTCCTCAAAGTAGTAGTGAATTTTGTTATAGTAAAAGTAAAAAGAAATTGTTTGAGACCTTCAAAAGCTTAGAGGAATATAAGGGTAGTAGTGGGCAAGAACTGTCACGTGATGCTGATGCTGCTGAGGATGACCTAATGATGACTGTTGATGATGCAGATCTAGAATATATCCCTCAAGCATCCTTCTCTTGTTCAGATACAGATGAAGTTGAGAGTGAGGATGATGACAGGGCTATAAGGTTAGCAAAAAGTCAAAGGCTGTATCTTCAGCCACTTTTAAGGAGCACTGTGCCTGGTTATAAACTGTTTGAGAAAGCCATTGGAAAGTCTGACCCTGGACATGTACAGATGTCAAAAAGCACACAGTCAACCTATCAGTCATCCTCAGCATCAATGACTCTTCAAAGTCAAAGTCCCACTCAGCCACACACATTTTGAGCACCCAGCAACACAGGTTGCGTTAGACATGACGAGTACCTCTGACACTGCTGCTATAAGTGCTGCACGTTTGACACCTAGTAGTAGTGGCAGTAGAATTACATCAACATCCAGCTCCAGTAGTTGTAGTAGTAGCAGAAACCACACATGACAGACAAAGCCAGGACAAATATATTAACAGCAGCACAGATGAGGAGGTGGAGGACGGATGTGAAGAAGGGTTGCCACCATCTACCCCACTTGGGACCACTGCTATGACTGATAAGTAATATGTGTCAATAATCTGAGAAGGAGGATAGAGTATGACAATGGTAAAAATACATACACAAATCACACCATGCCAGTCCCCCACCACCACCACTACAATACATATCTGCCACATTGTAGGTTGTACTTTTTTTTTTATTATTTGATATCATCCTGAATATGTGCACAGCACAATTATGATAAAGGCTTATTACGGGGTTTATAATTTATATCATCAGTATGGATCAGCGGAAGTTAATTTTTGCTTTTGTGTTTCTTCTAGGTTTTTCCTAAGTTTGAGGGTTTGTGGACAAGCCCCCTCTTTCCTTTCAGCGTTCCATTCCTTAATCACTAGATTCATTCACATCCTTCACATTAAATATATTAATCATGGTGGTTTAGCGCTGTGTGTTTTCTGTCTTTGTTTGTAATACATATCTGCCACATTGTAGGTTGTACTTTATTTTTTTATTACTTGATATCATCCTGAATATGTGCCAGTGTCACTTAAGCAAGAAAGTGTTGTGGGCAAAGGACAAATGCATTCTGCATGCTAACACATTTTTCAAGCCATATTTTGCTGTAGGACTCACAACTTTGACTTTCAGCCACTTATTTCTAAACTTCAGCCCTAAGAAGAAGTAATATTACAGT
Source organism: Rhinophrynus dorsalis (assembly GCA_037306005.1). Classification (NCBI taxonomy): domain Eukaryota; kingdom Metazoa; phylum Chordata; class Amphibia; order Anura; family Rhinophrynidae; genus Rhinophrynus; species Rhinophrynus dorsalis. The sequence goes on from CM074720.1 coordinate 50,139,391, forward strand.
GGGAAATGTAACTACCTATAGGAAATATAGGCGAAAAATGTGTTAAAATAGGCGGAAAATGTGTTAACATAGGCGGAAAATTTGTTAAAATAAACGAAAAGGAGGACATTTTTGCATAGGCGGAAAGGCGAAATTTCTCGTGGGAAAAGTGAAAAATCAGCACGTTTTCGCGAAATTTTCTGTGGGAAAGTTTTCACACTTTTTGCCCACCACTAGTCAACATCACAAACCTAGCTATGAGTGCTTCTGCTGCTATTCGAAATGCAGCACCACTGATACCTATTGCTAGTACTATTGTAATACTTAGCACCTTTAGTAGTAGTAGTTCCTCAGGAACCCATCAGACTAAGAAATCTATAGTATATATACTTCATTTATTATCCAGAAGCCAAACATGTTACTATCTGTTGTCACTGAGATCCCACCTAAAAAACACAAACACAGGTCTGACTGGGAGACAAAAAATTATTCCTGCGTTTCTCTCTGCCCATGCCACTGTAAAAAGAAAAAAATAAAAGCAAGAATTAGCTTCAATATGTTCCTATACTCCCACTGGTTGGAAGATGAGGTTTTGAAGGGCACTCATTGTGCCCTGGAGTGTCCTCACCTCCCAGCCAATCAAAAACAAGTAGCATAAGCACATCATGACCGTTTCCCCTAGGTGTAATGAAGTCCACCACTAAATATGGACTTTAAAAGGAAGTATGTATATGTTAGTTGTCTATGAAAGAGCTTACCTCTAAGATCTGAAATAATGTTTTGTTCATCTTGACTCCTGGTGTGAGATCAGATATACTAATTCTTTACAGCATTACACCTTCTTCACAGAATGTCTAGCATCTTGTTTTTAGCGAGCCTAATAATTTACCAGTCAAAATTTTTGGGAAGTCTATCAAGAGGAAGATATAGGACATGAGTAATCTTTACTTTTTGGAACTTGCATTTTGTGCTCAATGCTCTAATGGATGATACTTTTCATCATTTGTCCATATAGCCAATGAAATGTGCATTTCTTAAAGGGATAGTAATGTGCAACATGTAAAAAATATATATTGTAGTGTTTATCCCCTTGAGTAAAACAAGGGTACTCACACTGATGAAAAGTGTTATATCCAAATATTATAACAGCTCATACATGAATGTATTAGGTGCAGTATCACAGTGGTCTGAAATTCTACAGTGGCACTGTTGCTACACCATCCTATATAGATTTATGGTCAACTGACCAGAGCTGTCCTTAGGATGGGGTAGCAACAGCATCACTGTCACATTTCAGGCCACTGTGATCCTGCACCTAAAGAAATTCAATAACCTTTGAATAAAACACCTTTCAGCATTGGTGTATCCTTGTTTTACTCAAGGAGATAACACTGTATATATTGTTTACATATTAAGTATTACTATCCCTTTAATATAGTTCTTGTGGTGGCATCTAGGAGAGCCTTATCTCTCATTCACTGAAGATACAGATATTCTAAAACTTTCCAGAGAGTTAACTTCTGAAGATGTTCATTGTTCATGTATCATAAGACCTTTCATCATTCTGTTTTAACCCTTAGTGTTAGACAGTTACATTGTTAAATAGGCTAGATGTTAAAAGATGCTTCCAGATTTATTTTAGGTGGATGAATTACTTCAGATATTCTTCTCTACTTGTTATATTGCAGGTCCCTTTGGTGGACATAAAGTCTCCAAAGTCACTGTTCCTAGGTGGCTAAAGCAAGCCATCTCCTTAGGATATACTTCCTTGGCAAAAGATCCTCTATCCAAATGAAAGCTCTCTCTCCTAGATGTATGTCAATGGCTGACATACACCTAGAAGAGCAAGCCTTCTTTTGGATAGAGGATCTTTTCTCAGAAAGTGCTGAAGCCTCTATAAAACAAACATGTGGGGTGATCATCTGGAAACACCTGCAAACCTTTACCAGACTTTATAAAAAACTGAGGACCCTCTCAAATTAGGCTTCTCTAGGCAGTTTATTCTCCTGCCTTATGGGGAATCCCACAATAGATAGACAGCACATCATCTGAATTTGACATTTGTTTTACATGTTAAACCCTTGACATTTAAAGCCTAAAAACTAAAGCTATTTTAAACAATTACTAAATGCAAGTATATCTTTTTTTAAAGCATATAATAAAATCTAATGCTCACACACAAAAAAATCTCATAAATGTCAAAAATTGCTCTGGGCAAAAATGAGGGCTAGAGTATTTTCTTGATCTGCTGTAGCAATTTCTACTTATCAGGATGTGGTTTATAAGAATGCTAAATGTTCTGGAATTACAGCTGTTACACCGATCAGTGATTGAGCCAGACTTGTGTTATTGCACCATGTTCTTGCTTGTACCTAGAGAGCAGTAAAGCCTCGATATAATAAAAGGCACCTGCATTTTAAATGAAATTTCAATTGAAAAACTTAACAGCCCTTCAAATTGCAGAATTTAACGCAGCCCAGTAAAGCTTAAATAACACTTTACCTCCACAGACTGAGGGTTTTGTATTCAAGGTGACTTGATTGTGTCGTGTGGTAAAATTATTTACAATTAAGGATTTTCTCTGAAGGGCTGCAGTGTATGTGCTGTTCCACAACACCTATGCAGGCATATGGTGGCTCTTTTTCAGTATTCATAGAGGCTCCTGAACCTTTATGGTAATTGAATCAGTTAGAGTGCTGCTGAGTGGAGCAGGCATAAAAACCTGTTAACCCAAAGGTCAGATCTGTGCATTGTTTATTTATCAGTGGGTGAAAGAGCTAAATCGGCAGCTTCTGTCACAGTCACAATAAAAAATCACCTACAATATTAACAGGGAGTAGATAAATTGCAAAACATGGATGAGAATTACAAATAGAAACAAGCTGAAAAAATGGATATACTGTATAATGAGAAATCCCACAGGCCTGGCTGGAATATATTCAGGTTTGTTAGAAAGGTACTTACATTTGCAATTTGACGCATGTTGTATAATCTAAACAAGTAAATATTGTATTATGCCTTCTGCTTCCAGATTGGTGATTTATGTTCAATGGTTTAAAACCCTTATAGTAAGAAAAATTAAACAAATTATTATTATTATTATTATTATTATTATTATTATTATTAAATATCTACAGTCACAACTCAATGGCATCTTAAAATCTATCTCTTTACATATTATTATATTTAAAATAATAGTTATGTAAGGATTTAATAAATGTCCATGTACTATTCACACACGGTGCCATAGACCCCAAGCTCTAACCCTTTTATATGGTTCTTTCAATATGAATAAAGTGATGTTCTCCAAATAGGATTTTGTAGTGTGCTCCTGTTACCTACAGGAATACAAAAATATGATCACTTTAGAATTTGTTGATACCTTTTTTATTTGCACTAACAAAAAAAAAGTATCACCAAATAAAGTAATTACATCTTTGTACAATTAAAACTGATCTGATATGGGCTACTACAAATTAATTTCATACCTGCATGGTAGAGTGACTATGGACTATTCATTTTCTTATCTATCTTACTTTGGGGTCTATTAATTCCAGGATTAAGGTATCCCCTGACTAGGTATGGGTAAAAATTGTTGCTACAAAAGGAAAAGTTGTAAAAAATTGCAGTTGTGTCTGAATTCCTGATAAAGTACAGTTTTTCCACATTTTTTCCTCTTTTCATATTGCATTACATTTAATTATAATAATTTAATTACCTTCCACATGACAAGTTTCTCCTCAGCTGACCACATGAGTGTGCTTGGGAGAGAGAAAACTGCTACAATATTGAAGCTAGCATAGGCAGACCAGCAAAAGAGACGGATCTGGTTGATTTAAGGACTATTTGTGATAGCTAGTTCTTCTCTGGACAGATGGAGTGTGGAGGAATGTTGGTAAGAAGGGAGAAAAGATAGTGAAAAAACCTTAAAAAAAACTTTTTAACTGAGTGGTGATATTACAGTGGACAGTGACAGTGAGACAGACAGGTGGTCCTACCTGAAATGAGACTTGACTGAGAATTAGACTGACTGATATTATACAGACAGACACCCACACTCAGTCACCCATGCATCCACACAGACAAAAATATGAGGGACAAATATATGTTGTTGTATGGTTGACTCCGGTGCTGCACCTGCTGCTGTTCTGTGCATTATTCTGTATTACAATTTGCAAGCTGCTGATTCTGAAGCAGACAGGTCCATTCTGTACTTTATTGTAAAAAATAACACTGCACATTTAGGAGTCGCAGTGAAAGTTGCTGAACTGTTGATGCTAGTTGGTGTAGAAGCATACAGACAATGAGGGGGAGCTGGAGTTGCTTCAGTTAAGGAGTATTGGTGCTAGGTAGTTCTCTGGACTGTTGAAGCTACTAGAAAGCATAGTAAAAAGAAAGTAAGCAGAATGATTATAATAACATCAGCACCACCAACAACAACAACATCACCACATTGTGTATACGTTTCTGGCACTCAAAGGGTTAAGAACTGTTTTGTTTTTGTTTGTTTTTAATATCTGTTTTAGAGCAAAGTAAACCATTTAAGAAATGATAACAGTGGCAACAGAAGGAAACACATTGGTTAGCCTTTGCCAATAATAATGATATTGAAAAGTAACACCTCTAGAAAAGTTGTTAGCATAGCCTATATTGGCAAGGTAAGCCTTGAATGTATTGTTAGCAGGCCTACTGCAAAATACACCACTAGGAACATTATGACACTATTGAGATTATTGTGTTTGCTAATATAGTTCCTGCTGCATCGTCTGAGTATCAAATGTCTCAATATCATACTGGCATGCCCACCATACCCACGGGGTGGGACTGGCATCATCATCCTCACTGACTGTGGTGGTAAATCCAGTACCAGTGATGATATGTGACAACAGGCAGCAGCAGTCTCATAACAAGCCACCACCACTTCACATGAATCCAGGGATAAGCTTTCTAGTCAGCATAATCCTTCTCCATCTCCCCATAAATCATGGGTGTGGAACATTTTTTCTTAAGAAATGGGACTGTGCAGTTATCAACAGATGCAATGTGCACAGTGTGCAGAATAGTGAAGAGGAGGAAAGAAGACTCACTGTAAAGATGTGTGAATAGTCTCATGTTTTCCTACATGAGTCTTAACAGAAAATATATAAATTTGCTACTTTTCCCTGAAAATTCCAGCAAGAATGTGCCAAATATTCCAACTTAATTTCTTGAGAGAACATTGACATTTCCCACCTATACAATTTATGGCATTGAGAATTCCCACCCCCAAAGTTTAAAAACCCAAACTTCCTGTCTTACTGTGAGGTGTAGTTTAGGAGCCAAAGCATAGAGACTGGAAAGCAGGGAGAGATGAGAGCTTAGCTATAGTTAAAAATGTCTACAGTAGTTGTTTCCCGTGTTGCAAAAATGTTTAAGCTGAAGCACTCTATACAGACTTGAGCAAGAGGAACTGTAGGAGTTCTGATGGGGAAGAGGAATCCTATACAGTAAAATAAACATCAGTAAGGTTCAGAGCCCAGCATCACCATAAGCAGATCATGCTGACACCCTTACTTCCCCCACCACATCCATTTGGCTCTGTAATTTGAATAGAGAAACATTTTACCCAGCTGGTGAGCAGCAGTGGTACAATAAAGTTGCAACTGCCTCAGCCTGACCATAAGCTTGCTGCTGTAAGTGTAGCACCAGCTACACCTATATCACATTCATCATTACCACTACCATCAAGAGATGCAGAATAATCTGGTAGTGGTAACTGTGATGCTTTTGTGAGTATGACACCAGGTGCATCATCTACACCTATGTCATACTCATCATTATCACCACCACCATCATGAACACCATGAAGCAGGGAGGAGGAAGAGGAAGAATGTAGTGGTATTGGTGCTACTAATTTGGGAGACAACAGCTGTGAATGTGATTTAAAGATAATGATAGCTTTTCTAGATGACCAATCCAGAATGGGAAAGTGAGATCATGATTATCACCAGAAGCCAAGACATTGTGTTAAATGCTGATGTAGTAGTCCCTTCTGCTGATAAATCATATCCACAAATGTCACATCTATAAAACAACCAGGCTGATGTGTTCACCATGCTGAGTAGTAGTAGTGGTAATAGGATCATAATCATCACCACAGGGGCCACTTCAGGTGTACCTGGAGGGAATCAAAATACATTTTCAGTCTTGATAGTGAAGTTTTAAAATTATATTCATAAACAACATAAACAGTGATGGCATTCAATTATAATTGACATCAATCGACAGCATAAAGATTATAAACAATGAAAGGTTGAATTTAAAGTTGTGTATGTGGATGGTGGTGGTACATATATGATAGGCAGGAATGCTAGATAAATTATATACAGTATAATGTATGATTCCAATATACCATTGGATTCATTGTCAGTAATTTTTCAATGTTCATAGTACTGGTCCCAATTGTTGTAGGTGGTGGAGATTGTGCAAATCCCCTGTCCTCCTCCTCAGTGCTGCTGTTGCTCATATTCTTCTCAGTATTGTGTTTTTTTCCCCCTTTTGCTACATGATACTTGGATGGTATTAGTTGCTGGTTCATGTTAAGAAACGTAAGTCTCCAAACACTGCTGCTGTGCTGGATAAACATTCCCTGTGGGCATAAACAATATAACCAGCTGTACTGAAAACATGCTCTGGAAGCACACTTGCATTTGTGCAGCTAAAAAATTCCACAGCAGTAAACATATGTGTTGGCCACACACACACATTGTGTTATTTACCAATGCACAAGTGGGCCATCATTTTGGCCTAGAACTTGGCTATCCTGTAAGTATGCTGTAACCAACGTAGATGCAGTTGAGCCACTCCTTTGACATAGATGGTCTCCATGTGCATCAGTTTCCAACCCATATTGTGAGATTGAGTGCCCTAAAGATGTGCCAGTGCCACCACCACCACAAATGTTAGCTTGTCTCCTCTGAAACACATTAATTGCTTTCTGTGATGATTACTTATTCATCACAGTGTGGTGATGTTTTTGTTGCTGATGCCATGGAGGGTATAAAACGCTTGCTTGTATCCTTTTCACTATGCTTTCTAGTTGTTTGCCCCATGTGTCTCTCTTTCATCCTCCACTATTCAAACTTCCAATCGATATGTAAGATTTTCTTCATATATTTTCAGAGAATTTGATTCCTATGAGTGTTGCTGCTCACATCTTAGTAAAAATTCAGAAAAGTGTTTGGGGGAGGGTTCAGCAGTATAGCTAGGATGTATTCCTCATATAGTTTAATGGAGATTATGGGAGGATCCTGTTCAGAGCAGGCTCACATGCCATTCACCAGCTGATCTATATCTGGTATCCATAGAACCACACACACTGATCCACAACCTTGTCTCACTTTTATCCATATAACCATAAAACTGATCCCCACCAGCCTTTATCTCACCGGTAGCCATAGGACCACACATACTGACCGCATAGCCTTGTCCCATTGTACTGGTAGTGATAGAATCACACATACTGACACTCAGTCCTTTTCCTACTGGTAGCCATAGAACCATACATTCTGTCACTCAAACCTTGCCACTGTCCTGGTAGCCATAGATCCACAATAACTGAACCCCCAGCCTTATCCCACTGGTATCCAAAGAATCACACTTTCTGCCCCTAAGATCATGTCCCACTGCACTGGTAGCTATAGAACCAGACCTAATAAGTCTGACCACCACTATTATGGCAGGTATTATTGCAGCCATGGTAAGCCTAGTCCAAAAACAGCAGTAGTCAAAGGCAGAAATGTTTTTTTTCTATGCACTATGGAAAAAGCAGAAAACTGCATCTTTCATGTGAAAATTCCCATGAAAAAATTTAACTTTTTTCCATCTTTGGTTACACAGTTGCAAGGCATATAATGAATTGTGCTCACTATATTGGTTAAAATGCACACAGACAATTAGATTTAGGACATTAGTGAAGCGGGGCAGATGGACCATATCTGTGAACTTCTAGGAATGCTTAATTAGCTGCTAATCATTGTACCTCCAATGTTCTGCTGGGGTATCTCCCTATCAGATCTCATTGAGGATGTGCCTAAATTATCCTGACCTCCCCTGCCCCTGATTTTTACAGAGACAACAGATAGCAACATATTTAGCTTTTGGATCATGAGTGAAGTATTTCTATGCTGTACATTTCATAGACTGAGGGATTCCTGAGTGACTACTACTACTACTACAGGGACTAGATGCTGTAATAGTACTAGTAGTAGGTGACAGTGGTACAGCACTTTAAACAGCAGTAGATCTCATATTTAGGGTTGTGGATGTTAATGACTTGTGTTGCTTTATAGCCATCAACAGAGAGTGTGATTTGGAGGGGACTGGACATGGAAATAGTGACACTGTTGACATTGATCAAGATGACGACTTTGTATTTTTAGGCATGTTAATTTTAGTATTGGAAGTTTGAGCCTTTTAATTCCAGCTTATTTTCTGGCCATATCTCCAACCCTCTCAGTCTCTAATTCACCTGTATCAGAAGAGGGGGAGGAGAGTGGAGAGACATATTCTAAATCAACATCATCATTAACAATTAGGTCAGCATCAGTAGTATCTTAATCCTCACTACATCATATTTTCCTTGCTTTTATATAGTCTATAGAAGTTTATTTTTACTTTGCACCTTAAGACAAGACTAGAACATTGACCTATATTTTGCCATGGGTATGTTACTGTTTCTGTCTAAAATACCAATTTGGTCTCACTTCTAAATCCTACTCTGCTATAGCAATAACACTAGAATGGGATTCGTTGTCATCTTCAGTGTTGTTGAATCATTTAGAACTACTACTGATGGTAGTGGAACGTTTCATATCACTATACAGCTTTTAACATGTGAAGTGATGTTTTGTCTGTCTGAAAACAATGCATGATATATGCAGGGCTCAAAATTTCCACTCACCACTAGCCAATGGCGAGTGAAAATGTATCCCTGGCAAGTAGAAATTCAGCCCTGGTGGGTATGTTTTGACTTGCAGTGGCAAGTAACTTTTCAAGTCTGCCTAGTAGCAAAGGACTTAAAATTATAAGCCCTGATATATGTCTCTGTCGTTCAGGTCAAGGATTTCCTGCCTGTTTCTGTCACCTACCTATCAAAAGATTTATATTTTTAAACTTTCCCTGTCTTCTACAAAGAAATCACATCCACACTCCTTACAGCCACAAGCAACTCCAGCTTCCCTTCTTTGCCTTTCCACCTCTACACATAGCTAGTGTCAAAATGTCAGCAACAGCTTTATCTTCAATAGCTTAAATGCAGTATTAATTCTTATAGTATAATAGAGGATATGGATAAAGCTGTTAGGTTAAAAGTCAGTGCCTTACAATAAAGGATACAACAGCTGCTGCAGTCTTGCAGCACCACCACATCTCGCGTTTGCATGTCCCTTCTTTTATTGTGAATATAGGAGAGTGAATTTGCGTGTAAGTACACATGGCATGTCATGTAGTACTTGTCTTGAATATATGAGTCTATCAAAGTATCTCACTCACTCCCTCATTCACAGTAGTCTCAGGTCTAACCAACTCAGTCAGAACTTGAGTCACCTGTCTGTCTGTCATTATCAGTCAAATATATTTGTTTGTTTGCTTTACCACCAATACTCCTATCAAGCAACTCCCTCTCTCTCACCCTCCCACCCCTCTCTCTCACTTTCTCTATTTGCCTGTCTGCCAACACTAGTAGCATCATGCATTCAAGTATATGCTTGCAATATGTAGGAAACTGATACCTCTTTTATAGTTAGCATGGTGGAACTATATGAGGGAAACGCCAGGTAGCAGAAACACGTTATAATCATTCATTTCAAAGCAATGAAATACCCACAGTAGGAAGGAAGTGACATTTTTCACACATTTTCTTTTATAGGCAAAATTAAGCACATCCAATATAACTACACTAAGGTTTTTGTTGATATGTTTACTGGCTCCCTTGTCAATCCTGAACAACAATAGCAAAGTGGCCTGAAACCGTATAGTGGCGCTGTCCTCTACACTATCCTATGGACATCTCTGGTCAGTTGACCATAAATCTCCATTGGATGGTGTACTTAAGGACCACGGAGTTTCTTTTTTTTAGCTCCGCTGATTCCGGACTCCCCGAACGGCGTGTAGCCGTGCAGGGAGCCCAGAATTCCATGACATACATGTACGCCCTTGGTCCTTTAGGGACCTCAACTTCATGACGTACATGTAAGTCATGGGTCGTTAAGGGGTTAAACTTCCCAAAAGTGAAGCAATGCAAAGGAGAATTCTTTAGCATTCAAAGAGTTAAATGTTCCAGTCAAACCAACAGTAATTTTTATTTCTTCCCAAGACTGCCATTGTTTTGCCCTAAAATAGTTTATTTGTGAAAATGACCCATTGCTTCTATCATATAGTTGGCTACACACCTAATGTGGCTGATTAACTAAGTAGAAATGGAGTAATCCTGAGCTAAACCAACTGCACTTTATGGTACAAATACAAGTTCCAGATGATTTAAATGGGTCTATTAACCCCTTGACGACAATAGTGATCTTCAATGTATTGTGGAGCAGAGTATTGAAGACCCCTCTTTCATTCAAAGAGTTAAAACCACATCAACTCAAACAGAATTGACCCCCCCCCATGGTGTAGTTGGTTAATTCCATAAATGTTTAATATATCAGCTTCAGTTTATATGTCATTTTGTTCTAATATAGCATGAGCGGCACTAACTGTTATTTATTTTTTGTTTAACAGAACCAGGATCCATTGACCCACCTGTTCTCTCTAATGTGAAATCCAGATCATTAGTTATTAATTGGCAACATCCACCAAACCCCAATGGTGTAATCATCCACTATAATATTTACCAAAATGGTAGTCTAAAAGCATTTGTTCCAGGTAATAGCACACACTACACCATGCTTAATTTAAATCCATATACAAAGTATCTGTTCCAAGTAGAGGGATGCACATCAGTAGGGTGTTCCCTGTCTATGGAATCTTTATGTGTGCAGACTCACCCAGATGTACCAAGTCACATTTCACCACCCGATCTATACTCTGATACTCCCACATCTGTAATCATAAAGTGGCAACCACCCCTTCATCCCAATGGAATAATTGCAAATTTTACAATTGAAAGGAGAATAAAGGGGACGGAGGAAATATACACACTAGTGACTTTACCTGGAGATCACCCAATGCAGTATTTGGATGAAACTATTCACATCAGCCCATGGAGCACATTTGAATACAGGATAAAAGTGGCGACCCATAATGGAGGAACTAATAGCAGTGACTGGTCAGAAGTAACTACGAGGCCCTCAAGACCTGGAGGTGTGCAGCCACCTGAAGTCACTGTCCAAGGACCATATTCAGTAAAGGTTAGCATCAGTTGTTCTGTATGTTACATTCATTGGTTTATGTCAGGGTAGACAACCATTAGCACTCCAGCTAATGGACACTACAATTCTCATCATCCCAGACAGCCCACAGCTGGTTGGGAATCATGGGAATTATAGTCCTCAAGAGCTGGAATGCCAATTGTTGCCTACCTAGGCATTATTTTGATTTAAGTAAGAAAATGTAATTTGTGTAGAAGAATACAAATAGAAATATAACAACCATGTTAACATTTTCTACTGTCCAAGAGATCAAGTTTGCATTATGACTGAGTTAATTAGAAAGTCTCTGTGAGTTGGCAGTTGCATGTTCCATGGTACAATATTATGATACTCTGGGGCTTTCAAAAAAGTAATGGATAACTTTCTAGCTCAGAACAATATTGAAAATTATGACAGTTAGTTTCAAAGTAGATAGGCTGTTGATCCAGGGAATCGTCTGACTGCTTTTTGGAGTCAGGAATGAAAATGTTTACACACATGGGTCTTCAATGGAAATAGCTTCAATGCAGTTTCTTGCCTTCCTTTGGATCAACAGAGATAATATGGTATTTGCTGAACTTGACAGACATATCATTTTTTTCAGCGTCATCAACTGTTACTATATAAAACGACACTTAATGTTATATTTAGCTTTAGTAATGTGTCACTTTATTATATACTAAATTAATCAGTACTGACTGACACAGTGTGGTGTGTCAGGTGAAATCCACTCTCCCTCCCAACTGTTACTTCCAACCAGGAAGTAGTAGCTAATTTGCATAACCTGACAAATAAATAAAGCTAAATATATCATAAACTATAATTTTCATAAAGAAAATTAAGTATAAGAGTATTGTTATCACTGTACCAGGTTTCTTAAGTACCAGTGGGTATATGTCTTCAGGTCCAGGTGCATTATTCACCATAACCTTTTCCAGTCTGTTTTGGACTTTATCTTCAGTAAGTTATGTACATGGAAGCTCTGTGATTCTCTCTGTTTGCTCATATCCTGTCATTGTTGCTTCCTTTTTATATACATTGTGTTCAACCAAAGATAAAAAAAACTAACATTAAATTGCATTGGACATAGTATATAATAATCAATAAACATTTCTTGAACTTCAATGGAGAAAAAGCATAACTTATTTAAAAAAAGCAGAAGTGTTATCACCATTCCTGCCCTCAAAGCGTTAATTATGATAGATGTTCTTTACAGCATTACAAAGACAGCTGTATCAGTAACTAGAATTTAGAATATTAACCTCTTAAGGACCGGTGCACACATGCGCGACCGGCACTTGAGGACCATGGTTTAACTTCCGGTTCAGGGCTTCTGGAGCGGCGTGCAGTCGCGCCGGGAGCCATGAACTCCATGACGTGCCAGGACCGTCACTGATTCTTAAGTGCTGGACCGCCGTGACAGTCCTGGCATGTCAATGGTCCTTAAGGGGTTAAAGAGATCCATATGATCACAAAGAAATCTATTAATGCAATGTTGATGGGACATTGTTCCAGACAACAAGTTATAGTCTTGATGGAATTATTGACAAGAAAAATGGAAACCTCTTCAGGTACTTATTAATAGTAGTCAAAAACAAAGAAAAAGATAAAGAAACCACCTATTAATAGTATTCTAAACTGAACAGAACTCCAATCTCTGACATAGAGTAAAAGTAAATGAGTGCTTCACTCTTCCTGTAGATGCCCGTAAGGATTAATCCATGAATATAATAGGACTGCCTCTGTGAATGAGCCGGTGCTGGAACATGAAGGTTCCCCCTCCGAGCACGATATATGAAGAAAAAGTATCTGCAACATGGCTGCATTCAAGATAATCAATCCACAAACTTTATTCAAACATTACAAAGTTACAAGTTAGCTGGAGAAGTACAACATAGACAAGTGAGGGACCAGAGAGGACTCACTCAGACTTGAAGGTTATTGTACTGCTGGCGAAGTGTACGTGAGGGCATCCTTTACACATCAATAGCAGTATAACAACCCTGCCTGCTAATTAATTAATTCTCCCCCCTCCCATTGCACCCATAATATTTTGTGCATATGGAGGTGTGTCTCCATTGCCAAGGCAACGTACTCTCCACACATATCTCCATAGCATTATCCCTAAGTGCATCTATCCCCAGAGCTGGGGGATTACTTGGTAGAATTTCTACTCGGCCCTTTATGGCCCTGGATTCAATCCATCATTTGGCAACTTGGTTCCATCTTGATCTGTGCTCTGCCTAAAAAAGTAGGTGTTTTTGCTTTGAGGTCCATAAACATCTATTATTATTATTTTTATTTTAACCAAAATTCTTCAGCTTACTTTAAGGTTACGAAGCGATGAACCCCTGTACTACTATAATTTAATTGTCATTTTACATGAAAATCAATGGTTCTCAACCATTCTGCCGTGGCACTTTGGTGTGAAATGGACATCAACCTTGGGTTTTCCTTTTTTTTCCTCTAACAACTTTGAGAAGAAATCAGTGTTGGATTTCAAAAATATATTTATGAAAATGTTTGAATATCTTTATTTATATGGTGCCACATAGTGTACGCAGAGTTTTACAATAGTAGCATGTCACAATAAGTAAATGAGGATAAATAAGTGCCACAATCTTAGAAACAATAGAAGAGAGGTGCATGCTCCAAGGAGCTTACAGTCTAAATGTGTAATAGGAGACAGACAACAGGGTATGAGCATGTCAAGTGCTATGTGTTCAAGTGCTGAATTTGCCAAAAAGGCAGTGCCTGGTGCTAGTGCCCCAGAAAATAAGATTACAGGATAGATTTAATCCTTTGAGTGCAAAGCAATGCATTGTATACCCCTCTGGCACTCAAAGGGTTAAAGACAGAGGCGGAGATTGTTCTAGATGAGAACACATGGATCAGTAAGTCGAATATATGTAGTTTTATGTGTAAAGTCAACGTAGAGCAGTTCTAGACAAAATCGACTGTAAGAAACAAATACAAAAGCCCCCTCTTTCCTCCCTCATGAATGCCCATGCCTATGTACATACCTGGGAACTTCTTACTTGGGGCTGCCTGGAGGACAGCCCTCTAGTGCCGACGAGGGTAGAGAAATGACACAATTTGCATCATTAAAAAGGGGTGGGGCTTAATCGTGAGGAGGGGCGGGACTACTATACATAAAAAAACACATAGAATGCACTAGGAAAGGGGTAGAAGAGGGCACGGAGTGGGAGGAACAGGGTAGGATTGAGAACAAGTGGGCAGGGTTCCCCCACATCCAGAGAATCTGACTCTGCCCCGGAGACCCGTAATTCATTGTCAAACCCGGAGTTTCCGGGGCAAAACTGGTGAATTCCCAAGTATGCCCATGTATGTTACATAGTTGGACACCTGTCCGGTATAAATTATCCCCTTGAGAAACACAGTGGTAGGTAACACATTGCACAGCAATATATTGCACACCCCTCTAGACCACAAGGGGTTAATGGGAGATTGGATTTGTTTCTTATGCTACAGTTCCCCCCCACACACAAACACACTTTCTTCCACACATAGGGTCTGGGCAGGCTGTCCAGGGGGCCTATTATGGCTTTGCCCCCCTCCCCCCACCGGAATCATTTCTGTGGATGTACATGGGCATTTATCCCCTATAGTTCCATCGGCTTGCTTCTAAGGCAGTGAGCAATTTGAAATATGCTTTCTCCAATTTGGTGTTTTCTACAACAATATTTTAATTAACTTGGCAATGATTTTCTTTTTTTTTCTCTCCTTAGTTACTGAAAGAAAAATTAGACTATTGAAATGTCTAAGTTGTAAGGACTGCAAATAATTAACCAATTATTAGTATAAAGATTTTTTTTTTAAAGAACAACATGTCCTTAAGTATTCTTTAGAGAATGAACAATAAAGAATTGAAACCATGAAAAATAAAGAGGTTGGCTTCCAGGACTACCTAAGAAGTTTTCAATTATTCATATGATTCAGTTGGGAATGAGCTCTGGAGGGCAGGATAACTACCATTGTTTTGGCTTGCATACAAACTTCATTCAAGGGAAATTAGTGTAACCAAACAAGAGGGATTTTGTAGCTTTGAAGCCTCTTTTGTGTAAACACACACATGCTTCCATGAATTTAGTCTTGTACATATGCCAAAAGTATTGGTACACTGGTTTGATCATTAGAGCACAAAGCAAAGCACATTTGCTTGAGTATGAGAGGTTCATCATATGAAAGAAAATGCTTGTTATGATTAGACAGTTTTGGATTTATAGCAACAAGCATTTAGACATTTATTATTCTTGATTTGAAAATTAAAGGGATAGTAATACTTCGTTTTATCTTTATTTTATTTTGTAGGCATTAAAAAAACATGAAGAACGATATAAGTCTTATCTCTCAAACCTTTATGGTTTAAGAGATATTCACAAGCAAAGTATCCCCCCCCCGTTCAGCCAGATCAGAAGGGAGGTGCCCAGGTAGACTGCAGAGAGAGACAATCTTCTATTAAGATAAGGGAAAAAGCTGAAAAACGTGTCAAGGGGGGAAGGGCTTTCATTGTTTTCATACAAAGAAGATTGTCCCCTGATGTTATCTGTCTGGTCTTACAACCAGATTCACATCTGAGAAGAGATGGCTTACACTAGGAAAAAGGGGCGGGAGGGGGAAAATTTGCTTGTGAATATCTCTTAAACCATAAAGGTTTGAGAGATAAGACTTATATAATTCTTCATGTTTTTAAAATGAAGTATTACTATCCCTTTAAAGCACATGTTTTGCTTAGTGACTGTCAAAGGGAGTCTCTGTGACTAAACAGCTACAAACTTGTGTTGCTGTGTAAAATAAAAAAGTGAGCATGACATTCAAGCTTCCCGTTATTGATATTTGGCAATAGAGTGCATGATAATGTTCATATCTGGTAACTCTCTGGATCTTATTTCACAAATAAGGCTCCACTGGAAACAAGCTGCACACATTCTTTCTTCAGTGATACCACAGAGCATGACACATATACCATATATTACCTTATATTATGGAATCCATGTGGAACTCCTTCAGTGTGCAAAATAAGAAGTCTCCCTTAAAGGGATAGTAATGTTTCATAATAAAAGCAGCTCTAAATAATCATCATAGTATTTGGACTTTGGAGAGTGTTATTTCAATTCTGTCAGAGTTGTACTTCAAGAGTAATTCAATGACAAAGTGTCCCCCTCCCACCCTTTTACTGATATAACACTGCTCAGCCAGAGCAGAAGGGAGGTGCCCAGGTAGATTGCAGAGAGGGACAATCTTCAATTAAGATAAGGGAAAAACCTGAAAAACTTGTCAAGGGGGGGCAGGGCTTTCATTGTTCTCATAGGAAGAAGATTGTCCCCTTCTGTTATCTGTCTGGTCTATGGACTGGATTCCACATCTGAAGGGAGGCGGCTTACACTAGGTAAAAGGGGCGGGAGGGGAAACTTTATCCTTCAATTACTCTTGAACAACAACGCTCACAGTAATGAAATAACACTCTCTATGGCTCAAATACTATGAATATTAATTGGAGCTGCTGTTTTTGTGAAACATTACTATCCCTTTAAACTTCTTCCACAAATCCAGCAGCACACAATAAATCACACCACTTCTGGTTGTGTTCCTTTATTTTTCAGTATTTCAAAAAATACCTTGTATCTTAAAACCAGCGAAGCTTTATTATCAATATAAAAAAATCATACCTGCATCTATAGAATTCTGAACAGATAGGGGATAAGACTTACAGAGTAAGTAACAGCAAGTTATAGGTGATAACAGTGATCAATGCATTTTGCACTGAACTGGTGCTTAGTTATGATGATAAAAAAATAAAAAAATCTGTATCTTCCCTCGAGACTTTGTTTTTCAGACTTTACTACATGGTCTCAAGGGGTGAATTTCTCATTTTGCAAAGTTCCCTGGTAAACCAACCCACTATAGCCCTAGTCCTTCCGGCTCCCTCCCACTTCCCTGCCTATTTGAATGCAAATGTTTGCTTTCAATCTTCCAACCTTCCCCATATCTGTGCCCCATTGTCTTCCCCTTGGCACAAGCAGTGATAAAGGGAGAACACTTGGAGTATGTAGCTTAGTAAATTGGTGTTAAGCAGCCCCAACAATAAACATTGGTAACAGAGTCTGATAGAGCATGGAGTCAGCATTGTACATTTACCCCAGTCTCTTTAGATTATTTATTGTACCATAAAATCTCAGGCATAATATGCACCTGTGTATAACACGCAGGAGCAATACATACCCAAGATTTCACAGAAAAATAAGGTTCCTATGTATAATATGAACTCCCTTTCTAGGCACAAAATAAAAATAAAAATGTTTGCCTCCCTATTTGCATCCTTTCCTCTCAACACCTAAAATACATATGCAAGCCCCCACTATCCTTCCCTCTACCCTCCCCCATGTTTTGAGAGAGATTGAACCCCACATTTATTATTCACTTTTATTTATATTTCTGTTTTCATTCTGGCCCTTTAAGACTAGGCCTTAAGCCTGTCATGGTGAGCATGCTCCTTGTCTGTTTGATATCAACTACTACACATGACTTGTGGGTAGTTGGATAAAAGGTTATTTAAGGAGAGTTCTGTTGGATCGACAGTCCTCTTACTTCTACACAATGCAGGCCCCTTTTTGGGGCCTGATGTACCAGGTAAGTCCCTCATACAAACCTTTTTATTACTTGTATGTCTGTTTTTAATTGCATTACACTTGGACCCACACAAATGAAAAAGAGCATATTTAAAGGTTTCCATGCTTGCTAATGCGTTCATAAGAATATTTTCTCAAGGCTTTTTTGATTTAAATTTTTAGATAGGGCTTTTAGGTTTGTTAGAGTAGGACTTGCCGAAAGTGAAATACCTTGACGTTGGTGGCAAGCTTACCCACAACTTGGCCAATCTGTGACACAGAATTTCACTAATTTACCAAGAATTATTATATATGCCCATTACAGGGCACACATTCATTTTTTATATAGAGTAGTGAAGGATTGTTTTCTTGTCTGAACCCCAGAGGAGGCAGTCTGGGCATTCGTTCTGTGGATGCTTGTCTTTACTGCCTGCTTCCTCTACTGCTATTCTCCCTCCAAGATCCTCGGCACATTTGCAGAACCTGATTAAGACTCCACAGGGCCCTAGGCAGGATCTCTAATTGGGGCCCCCTGCAAGCCTTGCAGTTTGTTCGTTGTTCTTGTAGTTAGAAGTACTACCAACAACTTAAAAGTAGAGGGAAAAAAGTATGATTTAACCCCCTGAATCCCAGAGAGATCACCAAAATATTGCAAAGCTATGCATTGAGTTAAATATATTCAAAATGTACCACAAAGCTTACAGTTGAAATGGGGCTACATAAGTGATACCACATAGTCTGCAACTGAAAAGGGGCTAGACTAGTGACTCCACAGAGCATGCAACTGAAATTGGGCTACAAGTTTATACCACAGAGCTTAGAACTGAGATAGAGGTACACAAGTGATACCACACGTCTTAGAATTGAAATGGAGGAACACAATTGATACCGCATGTCTTAGAATTGAAATGGAGGTACACAAATGATAACACAGCTCTTAGAATTGAAATGGAGGAACACAAGTGATACTGCAGGTTTTGCAATTCACAAGCCAAAAGATGTGAGAGGCTCTGAGCATGAACAAAAGCACAATGGCCTGTTCTCCGGCTAGTCACCACTTAGGAGTATCACATTTTAATTCTCTAGTGTCATTACAGAGGAGAAATTTCCAGATACATATTAGACTAATCCCGCCCATAAAGGCGGTCCAGTACCAAAATGATGGGCAAGTCCCCTCTGCTCGGAAAAACCAGCTAACCTCAGACGTACGTTTCGGCCTTATTTGGACCTCGTCAGTGAGGTGCAGCTGGCTTCCCTAGGCACTAAGGTCTTACAATTGAAATAGAGGTATACAAATGATTCCACAAATTTCATAATGTAAATAGAGACACAAAAGTGATACCACAGGTCATAGAATTAAAATAGGGATGCACAAGTGATACCATAGATCATACAGTTCAACTGTCTCTATGCAGATGATTCCACAAAGCTTACAATTGAAATTGAGCTACATTATTGATAAACATAGTATAATCTGAAAGGGAGTTAAAATAATTATACAACAGAACTTTACAATTAGTAATCTAATGACAAGTTAAAGACAGCCTAGTGAGCCAACCTTCCTTCAAAATTAAAAATGTAACCCTTTGAGTCCAGAAAGTGGTGGTAACTGAAATTGTCTGTAATCAGAATAAAAAAGTTCTTACACCATGATCCGTCAGTTCTCAGACATGTTTCCGTCATTTTTTGCATCCAATTCCTCCATCTCCGTCAAAGGGAAAAAGCCATCTTAAAAGTGGGTGGGGTTTAATCTTCCATCATAATGTAAGGTATTTTCAGAAAAAAATATTCATTTGAACGTCATTTTTTTGTCTAATTAACGTCATTTTTTCACGAAATAATAAAAAAGGTCTAAACTTGGAGAAGAAAAATTAAAGTTCTGAGAAGCTATTTTGCGTTTCAAAGACAAAGAAATGTCTTTGTTTCTTTGAAAGGTTTCATTTCAGCGACAAAAAAAGTCTTTGTTTCTTTGAAAAGTTTCCTTTTAAAGACAAAAAATGTCTTTGTTTCTTTGAAAATTTTGGTTTCAAAGACAAAATCAAAGACAATTTTTAAGATCAGAATTTTTAACGGCAATGTTCAATGAGATCTTCTTACCATCATTTTTAATTCTTCAGAGGAATTTTCAAACATGACGGATTTACTTCTGAAAATACTGTCCTTCTTTTACCACCAACTCATGATCCGACAAGTTTTTCATTATGATGACTTTTTGAACATCTCGTCCTATGTGTTGTGGCTAGTGAGGGGTGACAATGTCCTACCTTCAGACAGCAGCAGCATCAGCAAGGTATTCTGAATGGCATCCAGTGCATGAGATTAAAGACATCTGCTGTCTAAGATGAAACATTGGTTAGCAAGAAAGCCTACACACCACATGACACATGAGGGGTAGCAGGAAAATATCTATTTACTGATTAATTTCTGCTCAGTGAGAATGAGATCTGTCTACTGAGCATGCCCAGATTTCATTAACATCACCTCACTCCCACAATAGTAAGCATGTTAAAATAGGCATTGCATTCACGGGTGATTTTCTAAATAGAAATGTACCATGTACATACCTGGGAACTTTTGAAGCAGGGCTACCCGGAGGGTAACCCTGTCAGTGCCGAACGGGGAGGAAAATGACGCAAATCGTGTCATAAAAGGGGTGGGACTTAGTTGCGAGGCGGGACGGGACAAAAAAAAACAACAACTGCAAAATCCCTTGGAATGGAGGGTAAGAGGGAGGGGAGTGGAAGGAATCGGGCGGGATGGAGCACAAGTGGGCAGATTTTCTACTTAAACTCTGCCCACCCGGAGATTCACACATTGCCCCGGAGACCCGGTAATTCAGTTTGAAATCTGGAGTCTCCGGGGCAAAACCAGAGAGTTCCCAGGTATGACCATGTAGCCTCATTCTTAGTGAACAAAGAGCCAAACATGTAGAGTTGCTCATTAAAGGTTCTGCTCAGGCATGACCTGGCTGAAAATCCACTCTGGTAACACTGTATCACTATCCCCTGCTTTCACAGTCCCTGACAGCAATCTGGGAAAAGAAATTCAGGGAGCACATTTGCAGAGGTGTAAAGAGTAAAACAATAGGTGAAAGTGAATTTTTTTAGAAAGGATACAAAATGTACTTTTATATGTTATGCAATTGCACGATATGTACAGTCAAAAAGGAGGTTGACTGTCACTTTAAGGCAAATTGTCACCATTACGTGCCCCCCAGCGAACAAAAAGACCCAGGAATTTAAGCATGAGACCAGGGGCATTAACCCCCCTCATACAGTCTACCAACACCCTTGTGTTTATTCCCTTCACAAGCAGCCAACACCATATTGCATGGGAAAGAAATGGTTAAAACACAGACACATTTATACACAGACACACAGGACAAGGGATGTACAATGCTCTGCAAAGTTATACACACTGCATCTGACAAACAAACAGTTATCCTTTAAATAAATCATGGCATTATGGGAGAATGCATTGTTTGTTTGATAACAATTACATCTAAGTGATTAGCATTCATTGGCTTTACCATGAGTATTGGTACCAGTTTCTAGGGTATCCCTCTCTGCTGAGGCTTAAATCTATTAATGAATGATGTTGTGGACCATATTTGACTTTATTTTCTCTATATGACATTTTGGTTTTCTCCATTATGGCTGGGCAGCGTGTGCCTAAATTGGAAATTAAAGGGATAGTAATACTTGAAAATAATGTTCTTTTATTTTGTAGCCGTTAAAAACACATTAAAAATTATATAAGTCTTATGGTTTGGGAGATATTCACAAGTAAAATAAAGTTCCCTTTTCCTGGCTGTTACAGCCACATCTGCCATCTAGTGGACAGATTTGGAATCCGGTCCACAGATCAACCGGCAGCTCTTTAGCAGTGCCGAGTTCACAATCTTTAAAAATAACTACTTAATTGGAACTGTGTACAAAATGTGCCTGGCTTGCAAGCACACTTTGTAGACCCTTCCAATGAAGAAATTATTTTTAAAGATCGTGATCTCAGCACTTCTGGAAAGCCGCAGCCGGTCCTGGGACCAGATTCCAAATCTGAGAGCTAGAACGGTGACATCACTCAGGGGCAAATTTGCTTGTGAATATCTCCCAAACCATAAAGGTTTGGGAGATAAGACTTATATCATGTTTAATGTTTTTTTAAGGGCTTCAATATAAAATAAAATTATTTTCAAGTATTACTATCCCTTTAACCCCTTGCGTGCCAAAGGGGGTATGCAACACATTGCTTTGCAATGTGTTGCATAGTCCTCTGGCACTCAAAGGGTTAATGACATGATATCCAATCTCTAATTATCAGACCACTGATTGGTATTGTTGGAAACTTCTGACATGTTAAATGCACCCTGATCCCACCGTGCGTGCCTGCCTCACAAGGATCCACCACCAGAGATGCGTCCGATTCCAATAGGACAATTGGGCAAGACTTGCCACGAGAGCTCTCCTAACTTATGAGCTCCACTGCCGCATATGAGCGCATGTGCCAGGACAACAGGAAGCATCCTGACACATGTGCACTAAGTCATCTGCTTTGGGTCAAGTTTAGGCATATTCTGGCTATCGACTTTCTTGGGAGTGGGGTGGAGGCAGTCTCCAGCAGGGCCCCTCAACGTGGCCAGGCCCTAGGCATGTACCTTGGGTGCCTTGCCTGTGATCTGGCTCTGCACATTTAAAATTGCCTGAGTGCCCTGTCAGAGCCTTAGCGGGGTACTACCATAGTTTCAATACACAGAGTGCATTGAAACTATGGTAGGTGCCCTGTGAAGGTCCTGACAGGGCACTCAGGCAATTTCGAATGTGCCAAAGATCTTAGAGGGAAGACAGCAGCAGAGGAAGTGGGCAACAAAGACAAGCATGCCACCCGCCGAATGAACCCCCAGGCTGCCTCTTCTGGAGCTCAGTCTCTCTCAAAACATGGAGGTGGGTAGAGGGAAGGACAGTGGGGGCTCACATATGCATTTTTTAGTTTTTTTTGTGAGGTTATATAACTTTGTTTTTTTTTAAACTTGTGAATAATACGCACCCCCCACTTTACATAAGGTGAAATGGGGTAAAAAAGTGCCTATTATACCCAAGATTTTGTTGCAATTTAACCTCACAGTAGTAGATCCCTTCTAAATGGTAAACGTTTTAATGGTGTATCACATGTGAAACTTGTATTACCTATCTCTACAAGAAGAATGGAAATCAGTGTAAGTACTAATAGATGATAGTCTGAAGTGCCATTTCTGGTTTAACCATAGGGTTAAAAAGAGCTTAAGTGACAGAGGATCCATTAATTAAAATGTCATAATGACTATTGATAATTAATGAGATTTCCATTTATTACTTAATACCAGACTACAGGAAGAAACCCTGTAGAGGTCAATGGAATGATTAATAGCAGAGTTTGAAAAAGAGTGAATAGAATTTACAATGGCAAATTTGCTGAAAAATTTGAACGTCTGCATTTTGAGCCAATGTCCGTCTTCTTCTAAGGGTATGTTTCAGATAAAGTTATGTGTGTTTAAAGTGGCAGTGGCTCCTAGGACAAAACTGAGATATGTCTGGCACAGTATTAATTCGAGAGAATTAATCAGGTATAAACAGATATTAACCTCCTTGTATTGCTATGGCAATGGTGCGAATATTTCCCCTACATGTCTTCTCTTCTTTTTCTCCTCTACTTCTTTTCCGATCCCACCCAGCCCTCTGAATTCATTCTTCAAATTTCTATCAGTGGGCTTGTCTTCAATCATTAGTTGTAGGTTAAAAAAAAATGGGGGGAGACAAAGAGGAGACTTGCTAAGGCTCCAGAAAAATTCAAATCACATATATTTTTCACATATAGAAAAGTAATGCTCATTAGTTAGAGCATTTTGCAAAAAAGTTAAACGTTACTCATTTTTGACAAAACCCCATTATCTGCACAAAAATGTATGTTTAAAAGGTGCCCAGCAGCCTACTTCCGCTTGTTACTGCTGCAAGTTGCTTGCCACACAGAGGCAGCTCCTGTCCCACTACTCAGCATCCTCCGATGACGGAGGCCACCTGACTCTAAGCTGGAGCTATCTCATTGGCTAGATATCGATCTCTGCCAATGAGATTGCTTCAGCTTAGAGAAAGAAAGCCTCCGTCATCGGAGGATGCTGGGTAGTAGGACGGGAGCAGAGGCAGTGCTGCAAGCTGGAAGCAGGCTGCTGGGCACGTTTTAAACTTCAATTTTTGTGCAGATAACGTTTTTTTTTTTTTTTTTAAATGACTAACATATTAAAGTTTTTCGATAAATGCTCTATCTAATGAGCATTACTTATCTATATGTGATAGATCCACTTTAAGGGGAAAAAATATGTGTGTGTGTGTGTATATAGATCTCCCTGAATCTGTTTTCTAAATTGGGACAAAAAATGATTTAAGATCAATGGAGATTACTAGTGTCATACTCTGTGCCAGTAGTCCCGATGAACTGCAAGATAGCATTGAAGAACTACATCAGGAAAGCAAAAGATTTGGTCTGAAGATGAATATCAACAAAAGCAAGTCATATTTAACAAATGTACCATACAAAGAACTAGAAGAAGTGGACAAATATGTTTACCATGGACATGAAATGTCAAACACCATGATCAAAATTATTTGATGAATAAAATAATTTGGACTGCAAGCATATGGAAAACTTACAGTATTGTCTTGAAGACAAATATGGTACCGAACCTCAAGCAAAATGTTTTTGACCAATGTGTCCTCCCATAAAAAAAAAACAAAAAAAGACAAAAAAATGTGTGCTTGAATTCAACAACAAATAAAGGTTCATGACATAAAGAATACATTTCCCAAAATGGAAATGGGCAGGTCACATAGCAAGAAGATCTTACAGTAGATGGACCAAAGAATTTGGGAATGGAATCCACTTGCTACAAAATGCCTAAGATGAAGACCAAAGACAAGATGGGTTGATGAAATTGCTAATTTTGTTGTTGCAGCAGAGACCACAGGATTGAAATTGTTGAAGGCTTGTTTAGTACACTCATCTACTTCCTCAGTGCTCAATTGTTAGCCCCAGTGGCATAGACGCAGCTTCCTGTTTGCTGTATTTGATTTTTCAGTTTGACCTCAGCCCATTCCCTTACTTCACTTGAACTCTGCCCGTCCCGAACTCAGCTTGTACCCTGACTTCTCTTGAACTCCTCCTGCCCTGACTTATTGGCTTGCCTTAACCACCCCTCAATTTCTAACTTCAGTATATCTGGCTTTCCCAGTAAACCTGTGTAATTAATTTGGTCTGGATTCTGGCTCAACCCAGGGCCTCAATATCTGGCTTTGCACCCAACAGCTTTTATATGATTTTGACTGAAGCAAGGTACACTGGTTTCCAGGTCTGCTCCACAACCTTTCACACAAGCTTCACTCCCTAACTTCTTCTGCAGAGACTTTGAGACAGTGGCTTCTTATTATCCGTTCCTTGTCCCTCCATCAGGACCCAGACTTCTGAATCATGAATATATTATATATATGGATGAATAAGGGGACTATTATAATAATACTATATAATGCTATATAATACTTCCTCATCCCTTATTCCAGAAGCAACCACCTCTACGGTGAAAGGTTGTGTGGTGTTTGGGTGAATCAATACTGCTGATGTGCCAAAGCGATATTTTAGTAGCTCAAAATCTGTTATTGATTCTGTAGACCACTGGACAGTATTGACTCCCTTTTTTGGTGAGTGCTGTCAAAAGTGCTGCTAATGTATAAATCATGTATGAATTTCCTATAATAGTTGAAAATCCAAAGAATCATTACAGAGACTTAAGGCCTTTGGGGTGTGAACACTGGAGTGCAGAATCCCCCTTGGCTGGGTCCATATTGAGTACTGACGCACCGATAAGATAACCAAGAAAGGCAACTTAACTTCTAACATTTTTCCACTTTGGCATACTGTCCATTTTCCCATAGCTTGTGGAGGAACTTTTTGACATGTTGCCAGTGAAGATGGAGATTAGATGAGTAGATTAGGGTATCTTCCAAATACACAACTGGGTTAACAATTGGGTTCTAGGTGCTAGTTGGATGGTGGTTCTAATGTGTCTCACTCTGGGTTTGTCTCTCCCTGAGACATAGGTCATTACAGACATAAAAGGAAATTAAATATATTAGGCTGGTAGGAACATCACAAAATGCCAAGTTGTCCATCAGCCATTCAGAGAGGCTATTATTAAAAGCAGCAACAAGTACATCATTATTCCAAGAGATCTGTTACCCTGTAGAATAGTTAGTGAAGAGGAGGCAGCTGTAGTAGAACATCCTGGTACATCAAATACACTATGTAATGTGGATTTGAAGTATGAATAATTATTCACCACAGGCGTGAAGCACGTGCCAAGGCTTTATCCATGAGAGATAGAATATACCCCACACAAACATAATCAGCAAGGAAGAAGATGGGAATCAATAACCCTCTACTGTATATGCCATAGGGTCACCACCACAATGAGGCAGGGAAGTTAGGCGACTCAGTGAGGAAGCCACTGATTCAACAAGAACAGGTTGTATGCAAGCCCCAAATGCCTACCCATTAAAATGCACATGAAAGTGGTATAACGTTTCTTGACCTCCTCTGGGCCTTTTTAGTACATCATGTAAAACAAAGCTCAGAATAAAGGATCACCCCAAAATTACCCCACTCCTCTCCTTGACACAAACAACAGGTGAGAATTTTCATTATAAGTAGCTTTGTAAATTGGCCAGGTTTAGCTCTCAACGGTATTACTACATCGCCCCAGTTTTTATGTTTATACCTCATATTTATTTTCCAGCACTCATTGCTCCCAGACTATGAGAAGACAATTAACAAAATGGCTGACCTCTCACTCAGTTCATCATGTGACAGAGAATCTTTGTGATTCTTTGTGGGGTTCCATATTCTTTATTACCTTCTGCTTGAAATAAATCACTATTTTAGTAATCTAACTGGAAGTTTCTATTCTAGTTATATCTAAACCTCTTAACCCCTTAAGGACCAGCTGATCATGTTCCTGGCTAGCACATAAGGACCATGGACAATTTTTTTATCTCAGCATCCGGTTCAGAGCTCCCTGAATGTCATGCAGCCGCACAGGGAACCCTGAATACCATGACGGTCCTGGCACATCATGGGTCCTTAACGCAAATCTACTCATGACATGCCAGGACTATCAAAGGTCCGCCCACTTATGTTAATCTGGACAGAAGATTCTAATTACCACTATTAATCCTTTCTGAGTAGATTGGTGCACCCACTTTAGACATGATTCTTTTTGGACACAGTCTTTCACTGGAGTCTTCTTAGGAAGCCTTCAATGAGAGGAGTTTGATGTCCAGGAGTCTTGTAAAATGAATAAAGTTTTTCTCCATGGATATGATATCCCACACTAATTAAAGACTGATTTTGCGGAATCCACATAGAATTGATAAATCCTATGAATGCCAGAGAGGTACCCAACATATTGCAGTGCAATGTGTTGGATACCTCTCTGGCACTAAAATGGTTAATAAAGTACCTTTAGGATTGTCTGCCCAGAGTAAAATAAATAGATGTTAACTATTAGGAGGTGTTAATGTTCCTTTAAGTCTTTAAGAACTAGAGTAGGATGCAATGTATTGCTTCTCCCCACCTGGTCCTTAAAAAACCTTAATCCTTTAACCCCTTAAGAATGAGTTACATGCCGGTACTGTGACAGAAATACATCCTTTGAGGACATAAAATGATTTTGGCATGTCAAGGCTCATTGAGGGGAGGCTGTATCTGACTACTCCAGGTCCAAAGCAGCCAGTTCCAGCCATCCCCCGGGGGCTCCAGCTACAGCGATCTCATGTACTGATGTAGTCACATGACAAAGGTGATGTAAATATACATTGCCTTTGTCACTGTTCTCTGCCTCTCTCTACCTCACTGAGAGAGAAGCAGGGAACAGAACTCTCATAAATTAAATTGGACAAAGATTGGGCACTTTTATTTTATATGTTGGTGTTGGACTGGTGATGGTGGAGAAAGCTTGTTTGTTCACTTGGTGACCTAATGTCACCTCTTTGTGCACCTGAATTGATGATTTAGAGCAAGCAAAAAGTGTTTTATTCACTGGGAATAATCTATATACACATATACTGAAGTTTAAGCAAACAATAATGTGAGTTTTATTTCAGGGAACAATGTGATACATTTATATACACACAACACAAAGTCTGATCTCCTATACTGAGGGACACCAGGGTGGGAAAGAGGGACATAGGGATTTTCACCTCAGAGGGACAGCTCCCCATTAATGCTCATACCTTTTATCCAGTCCCTGTCAGAAATGCACTGACCACAAATCATCAAAGGAAAACCTATACAAATGTTGTTTTTAAAATGTTTTCCTGTTTTTTATGTCATAATCAAACTGAATGATGGGTTATACATATAAGTATGGCATCAAAAGAAAGTCTAACTTATTCTAAAAAAAGGGTATATAATTTGTTTGGGTGCAAAATAGGAATTAGAGAGAAAATATGGTTGAACAAACACATACTTAAGGCCAAAAGTGCTCTGGTCACCAAGGGGTTAAGGTTGGTTCTGAATGTGCTGCACATTCCTCTGCTCTTTACGGGGTTTACATTAAATAGATCATATTATTTTTACCAGTATACTGCATGATGCAAACAGCTGGAGGTTTAAACAATACAGACACATTACCATTTGAATCACCACATACCAATGTGTCTCTGTTAACAGCTTAATCATTGATAGCAATGTTTCCCAAGGTTACTATAGAATGACTTCTTTATAATGGATAATGATGCCTCATAAGTATCTTTGCATGTTTTTGTCAAGAAAATAAGACAAAGTGATGGCATCCTCTTCGTTCTACAATAGCTGCCTCCAGAGCATTCGTTCTCATGGCATAAATACTGATCTCTAAATCAATGAACAAACTGCTTATGTGATCCTGAATGCACTGTCTTATGAGCTCTATTGCTTTCACGCTTTACAGTGCCAAACTACAGTCTGAAAGCCCATGAGCCTCAGGAAACCCAGAAAGCGTGGCAATGTGTATTTTACAAATTTGATGAATGCCAATTTTTATCATTGTCCTTGAAAAGGCTATTTGATGGCACAGGATTCTATATTTATTGCTGCTTATAAATATTATACATTTTAATAAAAATATAAAAAAACTTAAATAATTTAACTTAAATTGGGAAAATGAATTTTGTTCAACAAAAAAACTTACCTTGGTAGGTGTTGTTCATATAGTGGTAATCATCTATCTATCTCATATCTATCTATCTATCTATCTATCTATCTATCTCCAAATGGTGGTGCAAGGAGGAACTGGAGGTGGTGATGATGATGAGGGTGATGGTGGAGCATCTGGAATGGAAGAGGCATTACTGGCCTTTTTAGTCCAAACTGAGAAGAAATGGGAGACAGATATGGAAATGGTGATGGTCATTACCACCAGCAGTGAGATTGGTGAATTTGTGGAGTTTGCTGCTGCTGTAATTCCTGCTGCTGCAGAGTTGCAAGGGCAGCAGGATGATGAGGAGCTGGCTAGTGTGTCACAGACCACTATGGACACAGTGGGAATGGGGTCCAGTGATGTGGGACTAGGACAGCTTCCACTTGCCAGCAGCAATTCTCCTAGTCCTAGTTGTAGTGCTACTTTTGAGACAGTAGCAGCAACAGCAGAAACACCATCATCTGAATCAGCCACTGAAGGGGAATGTGGAGGAGAAGAAGAAAGAGGCCATTCCTCTCCACCTTTCCCATCCCCCTGAGGTCCTGGGTGTTGGATTATTACTCACTTGAGGCAGGCACACTGCAGTCATCAGCAACAGCACTGTGCACAATATGTGACAAGTCAGTGAAAAGGGGAAAGGAGGGAAAGGACCTTGGCACAACTGCCCTCATCACACATTTGAAACACAGACACCATGACATTTATGTGAAGCAGGGGAGGGCTGGTAACATGTGGCCTGGGGGGCACATATAATCAAGTGGCCCATTTCTACTGTTGTTCAAGCCCACTGTCTCAGCCCACCTCTTTTGTTAATTTTAAAATTGGCATTAATATTGTGAAGTAAGGCAAATGAATACACAGAGCTTACAGTTGAAATAGAGCTACAGAGATTGCAATTGAAGTAAAAGCTACACTAGTGATGCCATAGAGCTCACAAGGGAAATGGGTTATGATACTAGTGTAGATCCACTTGGATTGTAGCTCTATGGTATCATTGGTGTACCTGCATTTCAATTGTAAGCTCTGTGGTATCACTACTGCAGCTCCATTTACAGCAGCAGGTGAGTGATTGAGTGAGGAAGTGGCCCACCAACCCAGACATATGACTGGCCCAGGGGGCAATTGTCCCCCTGCCCCTCAGCCCAGCCCTCCCCTGATGTGAAGCATGTTAAAGCCAAACCTCCACCAGAGAAATTGGGCATCACAGTTGCTTTTTCAGCCAGAGCCTGAAAGTTCAATGGTTATGTTTTATCTCTATCTATCTATCTATCTATCTATCTATCTATCTATCTATCTGTCTATCTAGCTATCTCATATCTATCTATCTATCTATCTATCTATCTATCTATCTATCTATCTATCTTCTTATCTATCTATCTATCTATCTATCTATCTATCTATCTATCTATCTCATATCTATCTGTCTATCTATCTATCTATCCATCTATCTATCCATCTATTTTTTTTCTACCCCCCCATACCAGTCAATGACCCCCAAAAAAATCCCTGTCCAACTTATTCTTTCCCCAGGCACCACCAACACAGGCACCCTTCAGATGCCTTTCATACCATGACTGTGGGAAATAACATTACATTTGCTATGTGTTGTGTGTAAATTCAATGCTCCCCTTGATTTCAGGCAAAAAACAAAACCAGGAAAACTGCACTTTTTGTAGGAAATTATTTGTCATGCAGGAAGTGCCATTATTCACTGTTTTTGGTTTGTACAGGGGAACAAATTAGTGTACGAGACAAGGCAGACTCATTTAAAGAGACATAAAATAACATTGCAAAATAAATATTCCAGCATTTGTTAAAGGGACAGTAATAATATGTAAAAATATATAGTAGAGTTTATCCTCCTGAGTAAAACAAGGACACTCCCACTGGTGTAAGGTGTTTTATTTAAATATTAATGCATCTCAAACCTACAGTTTTAACAACAGTATCACAGTGGCCTGAGAGTTTACAATGGTGCTGTTGCTGCGCCATCCTATGGCGGGTTATGGTCAAGTGACCAGATCTGTCCATAGGATGGTGTAGCACCAGTGCCACTGTACAATTTTAGGTCACTGAGATACTGCAGTTAAAAAATCAAGTCTGAGATGCAATAATATTTGAATAAAATACCTCTCAGGAGTGGGAGTGCCCACGTTTTACTCAAGAGGAGAAACCCTACAATATATATTATTTAAATATTAAAGTGTTAGTAATGTCTAAAAAAACTTTTTTGCTTTTAGAAGAGCTCTAAAAGCTGATCTAAATGCAAAAAAACGTATCTCTCAAACCGCTATGGTTTAAGAGATACAGGCGTTTGAAGTTTGATTTCTCCTACTGACAGCTGTAAAGCTGTTAGCAGGAGATCTGTGTCGGTCGACACGGAGGCGCTTGAGAAGTGCCGGGATCTCGTTACTTACACAGAATCCCTTCATTGAAATGGTCTAAAATGTGTGCCTGAACACTAGGCACACGTTTTAGACCATTCCATTGAAGGAATTCCGTGTAAGTAACGAGATCCCGGCACTTCTCAAGCGCCAGCGTGTCGACCGACACGGATCTCCTGCTGACAGCTTTACAGCTGTCAGTAGGAGAAATCAAACTTCAAACGCCCGTATCTCTTAAACCATAGAGGTTTGAGAGATACATTTTTTTGCACTTAGATCAGCTTTTTGAGCTCTTCTAAATGCAAAAAAGTTTTTTTTAGACATTACTATCACTTTACGTATTACTCTCCTTTTAACTATGATAAATAGTGTTTTGTACCCCACTAACACTCCTAATAAGCCCCAACTTATTTTGACCCGAGGATATCCAATGCATTGCAACTCAAAGGGTCTTAATCTGGACAGAAAATCCTTATGGCTGCTATAACTAAGTACTGCATGGGCTGGTTCCACAATACATAATAAATCTTTAATTAGACCTGGATATAATGCACCTGTGGCTTTGTTGCAGGTCACAAGAGGAGGGATATACTAATATTTTTCATAGCTGAACTAGAAGCTTGAGCTGATTTCTTTGTGATATGCCTGCCTAATACCAATTTACCAAGCTTGCACCGAAGGGAGGGGAAGGTGGAATGTGGAAATATACAGACTTTTCAGAGCATTCCTTCGTTTTATGTTATATACAAACAAAACACAGAGGAAACTAGCAGAAATGTATTCTTTTTTATAAAACTGATAAACATATAATGTTATAAACTATTGTTTTAAAGGAAAAGTATATTTTTTAAATGAAACAAATAAATGTTGTAGGGTTATTTCTGTTAATTAAATCAAGGATGCTCCATCTGAAGATAAATGCATATTTCAGAGCTTTTATAGTTTAAACTCTTGTTTTTTACATGAACAATGCCCTCTAGTGGTCAAATTCCAATTAGTTATTCTGTTGTATTTTCTGTGACAAACAAATCTCCATAGAATGTAATAGAAACTGCTGCATCATGCTGAACTTTCAGGAAGTAATAATGCTGTAATTCATGTCCTGACAATTTGAACTGTTATAACTGAAAGCAGTAGGAGTATTCTTGCATTACTCCCTATAACATAGAGGTTTTCATTAAAAAAGTTTACTGCTCCTTCAAATAAAAAATGACCAACATAACATAACATAGGGTTGATTTTGAGAACCATTTTAAAATCAGCCATGGTCCTTTTCTCATGGTTGACATCAATGCGGCAATGGTACATTAATTATTATCACCTATGGTGAAATGTAAAGTATGTATTAAGGTGCCTTTCATAGGGCTGACTATCATCTTGAATGAATGCATCAAAGTCCAGCATACTGCATCTTTACTGCTTTGACAGAGTAATGCAATAGAGGTGCAGCAGGGGAGATCTGCAAACCTATGAGGTCAGGTGCCATCAGACCTTTCACACAAATGATGTTGGAGACTGTGATGCTCATCGCACCCTCCAATAAATGGTTGACTAATGTGGACATCAACCAATAATATTTTGCCGCTGCTCACATAGGAACGGCTGTCAGCCTCTCCACTCCTCTCCCAAAATGGGATTGGTGGGTTGGTGCCGCAGAAAGCTGAGAACAAAACATGGGCGATAGAACTGTAGTAGGGGCTGTTACTGCTGTTGCATGTGTGCAAGAGACCTAAGTAGTAATAATGTGTTAGTGCCACTTTAATCTACCAGTACCCTTAATATATGGCCAGCTAGTGGTTCTGAAGAACCATATTTGACAACCTCTGGGAAAGTATGAACAAAGTTCTATAATACAGATTGAAACTCATAAACTAGAGGATTTTCTCTGGCAGGGCGATGGAAATGTAACATATTTAACAATATACAAATAAAGTGGAGATTTACAATACACTCAGACACTTTGACATTGATTGCTATGGACTTGGCTATATTTTGCAACCTCAAAGGGTCTTACATACAAAAGAGGAGCAATTCTGTAGCAAACAAGCCACACCAACAGGACCAATAAAATTCCCTATAAACTGTCATTGACTCAAATAGGGTTTGTAATTACCTTTAATGGTACAGAGGTCTCTAATATATTGGTTCACAATGCGTTGAAGACCTCTCCAGCATTCAAAGGGTTAAAAGCCCTATTTATTTGCCCCCTATGGTGCAAATGGTTTGTTCCAATATTGCTAGTTTTTCTTTTGTATATAAGCCCATAGCATCCGATACTCACAAATGTTATGTATCATCAGGGTAGAGAGTGGTACTGTGTTAGCCATAGAAAAAGCAGGAGTGTAGTAGAGTAGAACTGATACCTTTATCGGCTAACTGATTGGCTCTAGGATGCAAGCTTTCAAGACAACTAGGTCTCTTCTTCAGGCATAATAAGAATGCAAGCTGAATACACAATATTTGATAGGTTAAACCAGGAGAGGGCTGGCCTGGGGGGCAGGGAACAATTTCCCCCTGGGCCAGTCATATGTCTGAGCTGATGTGCCACTCCAGCTTGTTGCTGCAAATGGAGCTACACTAGTGATACCACAGAGCTTACAATTGAAATGGAGCTACAATCCAAGTGGAGCTACACCAGTAGCATAACCCGTTTCAACTGGAAGTTATATGATATCACTAGTGCAGCTGCTGTTGTTGCACCAGTGTAACGCCATTTCAATTGTAAGATCTGCAGTTGCACTAATGCAATCCCATGTCAATTGTAAGCTCTGTAGTTGCACCGGTTTAACCCCATATCAACTGTAATATCTGTAGTTGCACCAGTGTAACCCCATTTCAGTTGTAAGCTTAGTGGTATTTCTTCGCAACACTAACCCTTTGAGGGCCAGAGGGGTTCACAACGTATAACAAAAGGGGGTGGGCTGGGACAGTGGGCTGGAACAACAGTAGAATTGGGCCACTTGATTGTAGCTGCCCTCCAGGCCACAAGTTACCAGCCCTCCCCCTGGGTTAAACACTCATCCAAATGACTTTAACATTTAACCCATTGCTTTGCAATGCGTTCTGTACCCAGATCTTCCTGTCTCTCTCTGTCCTAAAATTTCCCATCAGTACAGTCACTTTGAGATCTTTAATGCTGTAATCAGTCTTGCATGTTGGTCCACTGGGGTGTCTCTTTTGTTGTTCATACAGGACCTATGAGAATTCATCCTTTTTTTAGGGCTTGTCTTGTCTTACCTACATATCAGCACAGATACAGACAAAAAAAAATGTTCAGCTACAATTTCCACAGTTGTCAGAGGATAAAATTCAGCCCAATGACAGTCTGACGGCCTCAGGTTGAACATTCAGGTGACAGTAAGTTATAATTGCCAATGTAATTCTCTATGGAAATAATTATTAACCCGGTGTATGCTATAGAAGTCACCAATACATTTTGAAACAATGTTTCATATACCTTTCTAATATTCAAGGGTTTAAAAAACATTAACAGTCTGTTGCTCCTAGAAGACTTATTCAGAAAGTACAGTCATATATTTTAATATTTTATTTTTTTCTTGTTGTATTATATATGACATATATTTCTTTTATTTTTAGGTCATTTGGAAAATTCCACTTATACCAAATGGAGATATATTAAGCTATGAGATCCGCATGCCTGAACCTCAAATTGCTATCATTAACACTACATTGCTAAGTTATACAGTGACAAATCTAATTCCCTACACTAACTATTCTGTAACCATTGTGGCCTGCTCTGGAGGAGGTGTATATCTTGGGGGATGTACTGAAAGTTTACCTACATATGTGACTACTCATCCAACATTCCCTCAGGGAATTAGCCCATTGTCAGTGACTCCAATCAGTGAGACATTCATTGCTATTTCATGGCAGCCTCCTTCAAGGCCCAATGGACCACATTTAAGGTAATGTGAAGTGTGACTGTATCTTAATGCTTTGTAAAATATTCTTTACAAGGGTTTCATAAGCATAGAGCATAGTACAGCTTTTAATCCCCCGTTCAGTGCATCTGAAAAAAAAAGATATATATATATATATATATATATATATATATACAGGTATATGTACAAATGTTCATCAAATAATTGTATTAATTTGACACCTGTGTGTGTTTTATGTGTGTGC
The DNA here is from genome assembly GCA_037306005.1 of Rhinophrynus dorsalis. NCBI lineage: Eukaryota > Metazoa > Chordata > Amphibia > Anura > Rhinophrynidae > Rhinophrynus > Rhinophrynus dorsalis. The sequence continues at coordinate 50,175,176 of CM074720.1, forward strand.
TTGCATGCAATCATGTGTATGTGTGTTTGTTCCTATGCATGTGTGTGTGTATGTGGATATATGTTTGTGTCTCTTCTTGTGTGTGTGTGTGTGTCTCTCACTAAAGTCTTTATGAAGATACTGGTGTGAATGTATGATGGTAATTCCATGCAAAAAGAAAAGATGGAATCAATTTTGAATCCTTACATCTGCCTAACATCAATTTACTTAGTATGTATGGGTGAAAACTTATGCCCCAATAAGAATTGTTCCTTCTTCTAGAATACACTGAAAAAGTGTAATTTTTCAGTTTTTTTTCTGCCATTTACATACTGATCCTCATTCTTGTCCAACAAACATACTGATAGGTGAATTTAGATTGTGAGCCCCAATGGGGACAGGAACCAATATGAGTGTAAAGCGCTGCGGAATCTGTGTGCGCTATATAAATAAAGGATTATTATTATTATTATTATCTGTATTGTTGCCACAGAACCCCACAAACTGACCTCCAGCTTTGTCCCATGGTAGCCATAAAGACACCCATATTGAATGCCTAGCCTTGTCCCACTGTGCTGGTAGCCATAATGCCAAATATACTGATCCCCCCTCACACAGATTTGTTCCATTCTATGGGTAGCCACAGAACCACACATACTGACCCCCAGACTTGTTGCATATTGAATCCTTAGCCTTGTCCCACGGTGTTGGTTGCTATGACTCCCATCCTTATCTCTTGGTAGCCATAGAACCACACTTACATGGAAGCCATGTGCCACTGTACTTGAAGCCTTAGGGATGGGTAACATGAGACCCTCCATATCCTTCAAACTCCCCTCATTCTCTCACGTTACCAGCACTGCCATAGAACCACACATACTGCCCGTGCCCCCAGATCATTGTATTATACTGGTAGCCATAGAACCACACATATTGACCTCTAGTCTTGTCCCTCTGCACTGGCAGCCATAGAATGCCAAATACTGAATCTGGTGGGAATTTGTGTTAACAAACAGGCGAAATCTTTATGGGGATTTCAATTTGTTGAAATTCCCACTGAAAAGGAGAAAAATTGCAGATTTTCCATTAAAATTCCCACAGAAAACAGTTACTGCACTTTTTGCCCGTTCTTATTACTAATCTACATATGCTGGAATTACTTCTCTTTAACTCCCTTGCTCCAGTGGGAGGACAGGAGACAGTCTGTGTGCATTTTGTGATGATCCTTTCCCCTACTCCTTATTTAATGCTATGTATTAAACAAGGCTTAGATGTGTAAATGGCATGAGTGTATGGCATTTCCCTGGAGAGTGTCTGCTGGTAAGCACTACAGTGATAATACATTCTAGTATATTCTCTGAAGGACATGCACTGGCATTACAGGCCTACACCAATGGAGCTGCAGTGGTAAATTCATACAAAAAAAAAAAAAAAATAAGAGCACAACTTCGTATATAATAAATGGTCAACCAATAAAAAATATATAATATAGGGTGCTCTCAATCCCCAAATATAAATACACAATAAAAGGAAAAAGTAAAGAAGGGATCTATATGAGGCACTGACAAGTAAATAAATAATAATCATACACAGTATATAAAAAAAATCAACATTTAATGAATGCCAAAAATATAAACTGTTTCCGAAAAGCAATAGGGGCACATGTAACGCTCATACCCCAATACCAGACATTCTAATCCCAAAACAAAGTATAAATAAAGATATGAAGTAAAGTACTACAAAAAAAATACATGAAATATATTAAAAACGACCCACAAAAATAAAGAAGCAATGTCTGGTTCCAGAAAAAGAAAAACAATCTAGCGTCCAATACATCTTTTCTGATAAAGATGTTGCATTTATTGAATTTTGATGAGAAGGACCAATGGAAATGTATGATGACATAAACCGCAAGAGATAACAAAATGAAAGGAAGGAGTCAAGTCACATACATTTCTATATGTATCACATCCAGCTGTCATGGTTACCATTAACGTTCAGGAGTCAGTACGGTATAGTTAAATGCAAACTTTATTAATAATACGAAAGTGGAGCACGCTATATACACAAGTAGCAAGCAGAGGGTTACAAGCCAGCGAGTACTGCTATCAGGAATAGTAAGCTGCCAAGCTTGGACACTTTGCTGGAAACTAGGCCTCAGCCACTGGTAGCCTCTGCAGAAACAGGAACAGGAACACTGGATCTTGATCCGATGAAGCAAGAGTACTGACTCACGCCTGCAGTCAGTAGGGAGCGATATCTGACTCACGCCTACAGTCAGTATGAGGAAATGGATAACTGACTCACGTCTGCAGTCAGTAGTGAGCTATGTCTGACTCATGCCTGCAGTTAGTATCGGAGCTAGACTACCAGAGCCCCAGGTCCACACTATATTAGGTGTCTGCTAGGTACAAGGAACAAACGTAAGAATAGTCAGACAGAGCCACAAGTCAGCACCAGAGGGGGTAGTCAGACAAGCCAGGTCATACACAGTTCAGGTAGTCAGCTAGAGCCACAGGTCTGCACCAGGTTGAGTGTCCACTATAGGGAGAGACAAAAGAATAGTCAGACAGAGCCACAGGTTGGATGGAAGACTAGCCAGGTCATATACAGAGCCCAAGGTAATAGAACTGCTATGAACAACAACTCAAGGGCAACTGAGCCAGGACTTGGACTGCCCTTTAAACCCCTCCACAGGAAGTAGGTAGGAGGAGCAGCTCAGAGGGAGGAAGTAGGTAGGAGGAAGTAAGTAGGAGGAGACTACAGGAAGCAAACACATAAAACAGAGGCCTGAAGTGTCACGCCTGTAGATGATGCTGAAACTACGGTAAGCTGTAACAGTACCCCCCCTCAAAGGCTCCCCCTCCGTGGAGCTGAGTGGGGTTTGTCAGGGAATCGAGCATGAAACCTGCGTACCAATACAGGAGCTTGGACATCATTGGCAGGTATCCAGGAGAGCTCCTCAAGACCATAGCCCTTCCAATGAATAAGGTACTGTAGGCACTCTCAAACCAAATGAGAGTCCAGAGTATTTTGTACTGCATACTCCTCGTGATCTGCAACTCTCACGGAAGCAGGACGGACAGGAGCTGAGGTATACCGGTTGCAGACCAAGGGCTTTAACAGGGAAACATTGAAGACATTATGAATGCGCATATTGGCAGGAAGCTCCAAGGCATAGGTCACTGGGTTAATTTTGCGCAACACACGGAAAGGACCAATGAATCGAGGGGCCAGTTTGTTACAAGGGACCTGGAGATGCAAGTTGCGGGAAGACAACCACACTCTGTCTCCTGTTTGGAAGGTAGATGCCGACAGTCGCCTACGGTCAGCCTGCCTTTTCTGTCGCTGCAAAGAATCACGTAGGGTATGCTGCACCCGTACCCTCGAGCGCCCTTAAATGCTCATCCTGAGCTGGAATTTCTTGTGCTTGGAAGGTCTCGCAGAGAGCCGAGGGTTGGAACCCATTATTGACCAAGAACAGGGAACTCTTAGTGGAAGAGTTAACAGCACTATTCCAGGCAAGCTCCGCCCAAGGTAACAGGGTAGCCCAGTTATCGTGATGGTCAGAGATATAGCAGCGGAGAAACTGTTCCAAGGCTTAATTAGACCTCTCTGCCACACTGTTGAACTGCGGATGATACGAGGAGGAGAATGCCAATTGAATACCCATTTGCGTACAGAAGCACCTGCAGAAACAGGACACAAACTGACTTCCTCTATCAGACACAATTACTTTGGGAATGCCATGGAGATGGAAGACCTCTCTAGCAAATATCACAGCCAATTCCTGCGCGGATGGTAACCCTTTTAGTGGCACAAAGTGGGCCATCTTAGAAAACTTGTCTACAATCATTAGAATGACTTATAATCCATGGAACTTGGAAGTTCAACCATAAAGTCAATGGATAGATGTGACCAGGGGCGTTCCCCATTGGCCACTGGCTGAAGCAAGCCCACTGGCAGGTGTCCAGGAGACTTGGTTTGAGCATAAGTTGTACATGCAGCCGTAAAAGCGGTACAGTCAGCTTAAAGACTAGGCCACCAAAATACTTGTGACACGGACCACATCAATTGGTCTCAACCAATGTGGCCCACAACTTTAGAGGCATGATATGTCTCCAACAACTTGATGCGCAGCTGTGCAGGAACAAAGCAACGACCATCAGGTTTATCAGGAAGAGCACAGTCTTGGGCTGCTAGAATCTCCTCTCCTAGAGGAGTCTTTGTATTATTTTACATAACATTCCAGTTGGTTTGATAAAGCAGCCTTAGAGCTGCAAAACGTTACGCTACTATATTATTTTTTTCAATTGGTCTGTTGTTTTATTTTATTTTATAATAAAAAGCTGATTGTTTTTAGAAACGTTAGCAGCCTACTACATTTTTCTTTTTAATCATCTTGCTCCTTTGGATACTGGTTTTCATTAGAACAATTTCTACAAACAGATCTGAGTGGAGACAGACTTTGAATTCTCCACAAGCTTAAAGTGCTGGTTCTGGGCATATGCCTTGTAATTAGCAACTACAAATTGTGAGTATAACCTTTATGTTTTTGGTTATCACTTAAATAATCACGTTTACAGGAACTATTGGGCGCCCTCTGTCTTTGTGTGTTTTTCTTATATGAGCTTCCTGGATATGGATGTTGAAGAGGTGCAGCCATAGAGATACACACCCTGAAGCAGACCTTTGGGACGGTCCAAGTTCCCTAAAAGTTCGGAATTCAGTGGAAATATATGTTTCACACTGAACACCTTTTTTGTGAGTAGAGTCTATCTGGTAATATTCCAATTGTGAACTATCTACATACCACACTAGGAGCGCCTCCTCTCTTTGTGTTTTTCTCCTAGAGGAGAAGTAATACAGGTACGAATCGTAGCGAGAATACGATCAGCCGGAATGATCGGAGAAGGTGGAACCTCTTCTCTGGATGGGCTACAAGACTGGAGGGGTAATGAGTCTGCCCGTGCATTTTTAGAGCCAGAAAGATAGGAAACCACAAAATTAAAGTGGAACAAAAACAATGCCCATCTGGCCTGCCTGGAAGACAAGTGTTTGGCTTCAGAGAGGTAAATTAGGTTTTTGTGGTTGGTTAAAATCAAGCAGATGTCTCTATTCTTTCAAGGTCAGGACAATAGCCAGTAATTCTCTGTCCCCAATCTGGTAAAGCATTTCAGCTTTGGACAGTTTCTTAGAAAAGAACCAACATGGACTTAGGGCCTCACCAGGAGCTAAGTTCTGGGACAGCAAAGCACCCACTCCGACTTCTGATGCATCCACCTCCAGGGTAAAGGGCAGGGAAGGATTGGGATGCGCCAATATGGGACCTGCCGTGAAGGCTGCCTTGAGCTTTTCAAAAGCCAGAATAGCCGGTCCTGACCACTCCAAGGTTTTTGCCCCTTTACAAGTTATGTCCGTCAGGGGTTTTACAATGGTAGAGAAATTCTTAACGAATTTTTGGCAATAATTCACAAAACCCAGAAACCTTTGGTTCGCTTTGAGTCCCTTAGGACTTATGCAGGGCTCCCACCCTCAGGGTTAACAGAGTGGTCTCATGAGTGATATGTGAGGGCTGTAATGGTCTGCCATGAATGGCTTCTACAGCCAATGGGGAAGCAAGAGGCAACAATGGAATATTCTTTCTTTCTGCAAATTCCGCATCTATAAAGCAGCCGGTAGCCCCTGTGTCCAGCAATGCTGGAACTGAGTTGGATTTGTTTGCCCAATAAATACAGGCCTTTAGCAAAGGCTTATCCTACAAATTTTCTGGAGACAATGAAATGCCCCCTATCATCTGTCTCCGAAATCCCTTCGCATTCGTTCATTGCTCAGGGCGAATTGAACATGACCGCAACAAATGATCAGCCCTCCCACAGTAAAGTCACCGGCCCTCCCTTCTCCGAAAGGCTCTCTCCTCCCTGGAAAGCCGGGTGACACCCACCGTCCTAGGTTCACCACTCTCAGACACTAGATCAGGAGGCATGGGAGGAGAGGGAGGATGGGGTGGGCCAGAATAACGAGCGGGTACTTTACTTGAGGACCTCCGCAGGTACTCCTTAAAAGAGGGTTGTTCTCTGATTCTGGTATCCTTTAGAGTACAAAAGTCAATCAGCCTGTCCAAATTGTTAGGTAGATCTTGAGCCGCAATCTCATCTTTCATAGTGTCACTAAGCCCTTGAAAAAAAACGCCCATCAGGGCCTTGTTATTTCAGTCTACTTTGGCTACCTTGGTACGAAACTCTATCACACAGTTGCCCACCGTGCGATTACCCTGCCGTAGGGTCATAAGGTGCTTGGACGCCAAGACCACGAGGCCTGGCCTATCAAAGACTTGTTTAAATGATATCACAAATTCTTGGAAATTGTGAATAATGGGTTTATTCGTCTCCCATAGCGGATTGGCCCATGCCAGCTCCATGCCCGTGAAGAGGGATATAATGAAACCAACTTTACTGCGCTCAGTAGGAAAGGCATCTGGTACTAACTGAGCTCATAGACCGTGCGTACTGTCACAGTTACCAATAACGTTCTGGAGTCAGTATGGTATAGTTAAATGCAAACTTTATTAATAATAGAAAAGTAGAACACACTATATACACAAGTAACAAGCAGAGGGTTACAAGCCAGCGAGCACTGATATCAGGAATAGTAGGCTGCCAAGCTTGACTACTCTGCTGGAGACTAGGCCTCAGCCACTGGTAGCCTCTGCAGAAACAGGAACACTGGATCTTGATCAGATGAAGCGAGAGTACTGACTCACGCCTGCAGTCAGTAGGGAGCGATATCCAACTCACGCCTGCAGTCAGTATGAGGAAATGGATAACTGACTCACACCTGCAGTCAGTAGTGAGCGATATCTGACTCACGCCTACAGTCAGTATGAGGAAATGGATAACTGACTCACGCCTGCAGTCAGTAGGGAGCGATATCTGACTCACACCTGCAGTCAGTATTGGAGCTAGACTACCAGAGCCACAGGTCCACACTAGATTGGGTGTCTGCTAGGTACAAGGAACAAACGTAAGAATAGTCAGACAGAACCACAAGTCAGCACCAGAGGGAGTAGTCAGACAAGCCAGGTCATACACAGTTCAGGTAGTCAGCCAGAGCCACAGGTCTGCACCAGGTTGAGTGTCCACTATATGGATAGACAAAAGAATAGTCAGACAGAGCCACAGGTCAGCACCAGGTTGGATGGAAGACTAGCCAGGTCATAAACAGAGCCCAAGGTGATAGAACTGTTATGAACAACAATGCAAGGGCAACTGAGTCAGGGCTCAGACTGCCCTTTAAACACCTCCACAGGAAGTAGGTAGGAAGAGCAGCTCAGAGGAAGGATGTAGGTAGGAGGATTTAGGTAGGAGGAGAGTACAGGAAGCAAACACATAAAACAGAGGCCTGCTGCATGCTTGAAGCCTCGCACCTGTAGATGATGCTGAAACTAAGGTAAGCTGTAACACCAACATAGGGCCAATCTTCATACTAAAGCCAATAGCCAATAGTGAATAAATGATTTAGCGATAGATCAATGTATTTTATTAACACCGACCAATTTATAAACACTCATACTAAGGTATAAACTATATTAATGTGATTTTTATTGCTGTGGAGCAATGTGATACACATATACACACACCATACTGACTGATATCCTGGAAAGAGTGACATCAGTAGGAAAGAGGGACAAAGTGATTTGGGTTTCAAGGAGGAGCTGTCCCTCATAAAGAGAGACACAGGAGGTACACACTGTGTGTTTGTATTTATGTGAATATGTATGTGAATATGTATGTGTGTATGTGTATTTATGTGAATATGTATGTGTATATTTATGTGAATATGTATGTGTGTGTATGTATTTATGTGAATATGTATGTGTGTATGTGTATTTATGTGAATATGTATGTGTGTGTATTTATGTGAATATGTATGTGTTTGTATGTGTGTGTATTTATTTGAATAAATGTGTGTGTTTGTGTGTGTATGTTTGTTTATTTATATGAATGTGTTTGTGTGTGTGTGAGATATATTATATATGTGTTATAATTAAGTATATATATATATATATATATATATATATATATATATGTTATTATTGATTGTTTATGTAAGATCCATAGTTTTGGGATTAATTATTGTTTAATGGTATCGGTATATACACAGCAATTGGAGGTTACTGTTAGATCTTATGGCCACCAAAGGGTTAAGTATACCAATATGTGGTCATTACCAAATTATGTTATCTAAGTGGGACTGGTCCAATTAAAGAATATATATATATATATATATATATATATATATAGATATATATATAGATATAGACATAGATATAAATTCTTTGATCTAACCTAACTAGCTTATCATAATTTATCTCCCTGAAGAAGTACTATACTAAGGTACGAAACGCGTAGGAGGATACAGACCCTCATTTTAAATTCAATATCACTGTAACATCAATGAGACAGCTGAGTAATTACACCGGCTTAAAGATGGAAGGTATAACTGTGAATAGAAGCTTACGGAAAGACTGAAAGACTGTGCCCACAAAAAACACTTCATACATGACAGCTGTAACTATTACAATTCCACGGAGCAATAAAGACGGGAGAGATGCTAGTTTGGAAGCAACATTGTATCTCTGCCTGCGGTGGAACATTGTATACTGTGTAATCGGTAACACATTCATATATAGCCAGAAGGTCACTTTGAAGTGAAAGACGGGAGAGACATTGCTATGGGAGTCTATCCGCAATAATACACCTGCCCGCTATATAATCCACTCAGTGCCTCAAGGTGATACTTTTCTAGTGATCATTTCAGTTTTTATATTTTTGGTGAATTCACATTACATTCATATATAGCTCTATATATTATTATTATACTAGAGGGTTTTGTATATTTTGCCATTGTTGTAATCATATATATATATTTGTATTATGAAATACTTTATTAAACATTATATTTTTACATTAAGATCTAGCGCTCTCCCTTAATTATTTTTGTTTTTTAGTTGTTTTCTGCACACTATCAGAATTTAAGGGAGAGCAGTGACAGGTCTTTCTGTGTTACGTATTGGACACGGGATCAGAAGGAACTTTAGCGCCAGTATTCCAATATTAATTTGTTTGTTTGTATGTGTGTTGTGTGTGTTTATATCAGCATGTATGTGTGTGTGTGTGTATGTGCGTGTATAACTGTATAAATGTTTCACATGTTTTCTTGCCTTTTTTATTTTACCTTATAAAAGTGGCCACTAGATGTGCTGTTAATTTAGTCTGCATGGGACATTTCTGTCAAAGCTCTGCAAACACTGTCATAAATACATATATATATTTATATTCCATTAAAATTGTGAGAACAGGAGCAATTGTGGAGCAAATTAAATGCACCATTTGGGCAAAGTGGCATGAGGGAAATACATTTTGATTTAAATGAGGATTTTGACCCTTTCAATGCTAGGGAGCTCTTCAATGAAAACGTTCGACCATTTGTTGGGTTAACCCTTTGCGTGCAAGAGGGGTAAGCAATGTATTGCAAATCATTTTGTTGGCCCCAGAATTTCTCTGTTATTATTCTTCATCTGTTTTACTTTAGGTTCGCTGTTGTGTGTGTGTATATATACATATATATATATATATATATACCAGTTGAAAAGCCCGTGTACACGGGACACAGTGCCACCCAGAAACCTCGGCTGGTACCCGGATCCCCTCTTCTCAGTGGCCGCGCTGCAGTCATGCACAATACTGACTGGCTGAACGTGCCAGGGCTGATACGGAGCGGGCACTCCGAATTCAGACCATAGTCCTCTCTGTGCACCTTCCTGGAACCAATCAGAATTCAGAATTCAGAGCACCCCGCTCCGTATCAGCCGCGGCACGTTCAGCCAGTCAGTACTGTGCATGACTGCAGAGCGGGAAGTCTCTATTGTGCATGACTGCATCGTGACAAACTGTTTAGCTAATTATCATATAGAATATATATATATATATATATATATATATATATATATATATATGCTACAAGGTTTGACTGAATTCCTGTAATGGTGGTTTTTTCCCTATGATAATATCACATGTGGTGTATTAATGTGCTTCCTTGGAAATGACATTTTCCCTTCCAAAATAAGTTTTTAAAGCTAAACATGTTTATCTGAGCAATTTAGCAGCTGTAAAAACAAAATAATATTTGAAAACCCCTGTTTTTTGTTTAATAATATTAGTTGAGATAATCCAAGCTCTCTGCTTGTCTTTTGTGTTAGATATGAACTCCTGAGACGGAAAATCCTGCAGCCACTTGCATCAAATCCCCCTGAAGATTTAAATCGGTGGCAGAATATTTACTCAGGAACTCAGTGGTTTTATGGAGATAAGGGTCTTAGCAGGTAAGATTACAAAACAGTGAAAAAACAAATGCTAGCAGTATGAATTGTGTGTTTTCTATAGTCAGAGCAGTTTCACAGCCTTGTATATTTATGTGGGCATTTTATTAAACTGACTGTATACAATCCATATATTAACCCTTTGTGTGCCAGAGAGGTACACAATGTCAAAGCAATGTGTTGCGTACCCCTCTGAAACTCAAAGGGTTAAAGGAGATCTAGCATACAGTGTATTAATAACCTACTGCTTACGCCTACTTATAGAGATAAAATGCTAATGGCCCATCTGCTTTGCTCAAGAGATGACATCTTCAGTCAGCCTCAATGCCATGACAGACATGACAGTTGCTAGCAGAACAACAGGACCTCGAACACTGCTCACTGCACATTCTAATCCTAACTCTTTATGCATCAGAGGAGCATGCAATGCATTGTTTTGCTCTTACTGAAAAAAATCCCTACCTTTGTTTTTGTCAAAAAACCTTTCCTTTGGGTTATATGAACCCCTTAAAGACTGCCCGATCTGGAGCATGGGCGGCCGTTAAGGACCATTAAGCTTTTTTTTTAGTGATTTGAATTCTGGGATGGCAGTCGCATATTGCTTCTCAATATGTTACACATATCTATGGCACTCAATGGGTTAAACTAAGTAGTGTAAGGGACAGATGCAAAATGAGATCCCACCAATTTACAGGCCTAATCTTTGCTAACAGCACTGGCATATAGATCAATTGCTTCCAGACCAGCCCACCTAAGGCTCAAACCATATGCTGGCATGTTCATCCAGCGTCATTAGAAACATCTATCTACAGCAATACCTGAGAGGTCTTTCTGGTTCTTATTGGCTCTGATATGACACTCCGGTGAGCTCCAGAGCTACAAATCAATGAGAATGAACTGAGAATTCAGATGAGCACATTCTCACTTATATGGATACTAATACCTCACTCTCTGACAATACTAGTAATATTGAATGCTCCCTGCTAGTTCTTTACTTTTTGTCAATCTGATTGGCTGAAAAGCAGAAGTGCATCCCCAGCCAAGCAGTAGCACCTTTCATTGAGTCGGGAACATTTAACTGCAAATGCAAATTAGGATGTAATGTAATAATAAACAACTTTTAGAAGCTATAACTACATAACTACTTTGCACAAAAATATAGTCTTAGCAGTACCAGAATCAAGTCGTTAAACACTTCAACAAATGACCTGCATTTTTATGTGATAGTTGCCCTTTAATATATATTTACTTATGTTTTATATAGTTATATAAATTATTGTACAGATCCACATTCACTTCTTTAGGGAACCATGTGGTTCCTAAGAACCCAGTTTGAAAACAGCTGTGACGTATTTAAAGTAGTGCGCCTCTTAGGACCTCTACCTCAATATTTATGGTGGTTGGTGGGAAAAAAGTGGGGTAATTGCATAGGGCCTGTTTATATACCTGATGCTAGATTTGAATAAATCTTATATACAGCAGTAAATTATATAGGACTCATCTGATATCGGAATAAAGGACTCTTAAGTATATGTGTATGGTTAATAGTATCTATGTATACTTAACTCGTACAAACACCAACCATATATCAATATATATAAAAGAGAGGCTCATTGCATAAATTATGTCTCCTCAGGAGACACACACACCCAGGTGTGGCAGTAAGGAGGAGTTACTGCTCCCATTGGGTAATTCAATGGGGGCGTGATTTTCACAGGAGTTGCAGTACTGCTACTCCTGTGAAAATCATGCAGGGAGTTGGCCCGCCCCCACTCTCCAGCCCACCCACCACTATCCAACTGAGGAAAAAAACAAAATGTCTTCCACTTGCTCCTACACCACCATAAAACACACATGCTCCACTCGCATTGGACCAAACAAACACACACCACCAAACACACACAACATCAAACACACACACAACCCCAAACACACACAGCATTAAACACACACACACACACACACCATCAAACACACCACACAGCACCAAACACACGCACAGCACCAAACATCGCATCAGACACACACACACACAGCATCAAACACACATACACAGCATCAAACAAACACACACACACCACCAAACACACACAGCATCAAACACACACTCACACTGCACCAAACAAACACACATAGCATCAAACACACACACACAGCATCAAACACACACACAGCATCAAACACAAACACACAGCATCAAACACACAAAGCATCAAACACACACACAGCATCACAGTGCCACAAAAGGTATCCCACACATTGCAACTCAATGCATGGGATTCCTTTCTGGCAATCAAAGGGTTAAGGCTCTAACTGTGTTTCTGCTTCCCTACTGACACACTGCTGCACTCCTACTAATGATTACAGGTTTACACTAGACAGTGTGATCTCCTCCAACAAAATAACAGCCAAATAACTCTTACTTCACTTGATTCCCCTTCCTACAAACTTTCCTACCTGCACAGAGCCATGTCTGCTAGTTGCCTAGCAACCACCCGACCTACTCCACTATACAGGAAGTTGTGAGGAACCAAAACCTGCTTTTGCTGCTGGGAGAAATACCCTGACCTGCTCTGTGTGTCATCACATAGGACTCAAGAACACTGTTGCTGTATGTATGTCTCACACTATGGGGACACTGTGTAAGTCTCAGTATGGAATGTGTATGTGTGTGTCACTATGGGTTGTGTATATGTGTCTACGTATGACGTGTATGTGTGTCTCACTATGAGATCAGTATGTGTGTCTCAGTATGGAATATGTGTGTGTCTCACTAGGAGCTCTGTATATGTGTCTCAGTATGCAATATCTGCGTTTGTGTGTCTCTCACTATGAGATCTGTATGTGTGTGTCTCAGTATGGAATATGCGTGTGTGTGTGTGTGTGTCTCACTATGAGATCTCTATGTGTGTCTCAGTATGTAATGTGTGTGTGTGTGTGTCTGTCACGGTATTTGAAGACTCTCAGGCTTAAGGTTTGGTAAAAACGTAACTTTATTGAAAAGTTAAGGCAGTCCCCGTAGGGTATCATACATATATAACAATTCAACAATAAATGACAGAGAATAGGTTCTACTGGCCTTGCCAATAATACCGGGCAAGGCAACCGAGTGACAGTTGTAAATGGTGATAGGCTCTACTGCCTTGCCTATACCGGGTAAGGCAACCGTGAGATGACATGTACCGGTTCTACCGGTCTTACCAATACTGGGCAAGGCAGCCCAAGGAGTACTGAGAGAGGCTCTACCGGCCCTGCCAATACCGGGTAAGGCAACCGTGAGATGACATGTACCGGTTCTGCCGACCTTACCAATACCGGGCAGGGCAGCCTGAGGAAACGCAGTTAACGGGCTCTACCGGCCCTGCCTATACCGGGTAAGGCAACCTGAAAGATGGTAATATACTTAGGTTCTACCGGCCTTACCAATACCGGGCAGGGCAGCCCAAGAGAGGAGACCTTGCTGTCAGGTGACAATGACAGTAGTGTGGAAAGGTACAAGGCTCTCCCTCAGCAGAAGTCTTTTAGCCTGAGAATACCAGACAACTGCGTAAGGAGTTGGACAGCAACCTGTCCTGAGGATCTGAGTAATCAAGGAGCAAACCAGCGTCCGCACGCTGGGACCAACAGTAACAACACCACCAGGTGAAATGGAGCAACCAGCGTCCGCACGCTGGGACCAACAAAGTGAGAGCAACCAGATCAATGGAGTAAACCAGCGTCCGCACACTGGGACCAACAGTGTTAGCGCAACCAGGTTAATGGAGTTAAACAGCGGCCGCACGCTGGGACCAACAGAGTGAGCGCAACTAGATAGATGGAGTAAACCAGTGTCCGCACACTGGGACCAACAGAGTGAGCGCAACTAGATTGATGGAGTAAACCAGCGTCCACACACTGGGACCAACAGTGTGAGAGCAACCAGATTAATGGAGTAAACCAGCGTCCGCACGCTGGGACCAACAGAGTAAGAGCAACCAGATCAATGGAGTAAACCAGCGTCCGCACGCTGGGACCAACAGAGTAAGCGCAACTAGATTAATGGAGTAAACCAGCGTCCGCACGCTGGGACCAACAGTGTGAGCGCAACCAGGTTAATGGAGTTAACCAGCGTCCGCACGCTGGGACCAACAGTGTGAGAGCAACCAGATTAATGGAGTAAACCAGCGTCCGCACGCTGGGACCAACAGTGAGAGCAACCAGATTAATGGGGTAAACCAGCGTCCGCACGCTGGGACCAACAGTGTGAGCGCAACCAGGTTAATGGAGTTAACCAGCGTCCGCACGCTGGGACCAACAGTGTGAGCGCAACCAGGTTAATGGAGTTAACCAGCAGCCGCACGCTGGGACCAACAGTGAGAGCAACCAGATTAATGGGGTAAACCAGCGTCCGCACGCTGGAACCAACAGGGAGGATCGCCGGAGCGAAAGAGAACAATGTCGCCACAGCGACAGCAGGGAAAGTCAGATGCCAGAATCCAGGAGGGTACACCGGAGTGAGCACCGCCGTCCTGACAGATGACCGGAACCGGCTGGCGACTAGCAGACAGGCACCACTGACACTCAGGAACGATAATCTGGGACACAGGAGCACCGGAACAACGGAGTACTGGAGCACTGGAACACAGGAACACCCGAACAACGGAGTACTGGACCGCTGGAACACAGGAGCACCGGAACAACGGAGTACTGGAACACTGGAACACAGGAGCACCGGAACAACGGAGTACTGGAACACAGGAACACTGGAACACAGGTAATTCAGGCCCAACAGTCTGACAAGGCAGATCAGGTAAAGCGATGTCAGAAACACCACGAAAGGGCAATCTGGGAGTGCCCAACCTGGGTTTAAATAGGCTGTGAGAAATGAGATAGCCAATGAGGAACTACAGCAAGTGATAGACAGAGTCTAGCACGAATCAAGGGCACCGTGATAGTGTCTCACTATGAGATCTGTATTTGTGTCTTAGTATGGAATGTGTGTGTATGTCTCACTATGAGATCTGTATGTGTGCGTGTCTCACTATGAGGTCTGTGTGTGTGTGTTTCACTATGACATCTGTATGTGCGTCTCAGTATGTAACGTGTGTGTGTCTCACTATGAGATCTGTATGTGTGTTATGTGTGTGTGTGTGTTTCACTATGAGATCTGTATGTGTATCTAAGTATGGAATGTGTATGTGTGTTTCTCACTATGAGATCTGTATGTGTGTCTCGGTATGGAATATGTGTGCGCATGTGTCTCACTATGAGATCTGTATGTGTGTCTCAGTATGGAATGTGTGTTTATGTGTCTCACTATGATATCTGTATTTGTGTCTCAGTATGGAATGTGTGTGTATTTCTCAATATGAGATCTGTATGTGTGCCTGTCTCACTATGAGATCTGTATGTGTGTCTCAGTATGGAATGTATTTGTGTCTCATTATGAGATGTGTATGTGTGTTATGTGTGTGTGTGTGTGTTTCACTATGAGATCTGTATGTATATCCAAGTATGGAATGAGTATGTGTGTGTCTCACTATGACATCTGTATGTGAATCTCACTATGAGATATGTATGTGAGTGTGTGTGTGTGTGTGTCTCACTATGACATCTGTATGTGAATCTCACTATGAGATATGTATGTGAGTATGTGTGTGTGTGTGTGTCTCACTATGACATCTGTATGTGTGTCTCAGTATGGAATGTGTGTGTGTGTGTCTCACTATGAGATCTGTACGTGTATTATGTATGTGTGTGTGTGTGTGTTTCACTATGAGATCTGTATGTGTATCCAAGTATGGGATGTGTATGTGTGTGTCTCACTATGAGATCTGTATGTGTGTCTCGGTATGGAATATGTGTGTGCGTGTGTCTCACTATGAGATCTGTATGTGTGTCTCAGTATGAAATGTGTGTGTGCCTCAGTATGGAATATGTGTGTGTGTGTGTGTGTGTGTTTCTCACTATGAGATCTGTATGTGTGTCTCAGTATGGAATGTGTGTGTGTCTCAGTATGGAATATGTGTGTGTGTGTGTCTCTCACTATGAGATCTGTATGTGTGTCTCAGTATGGAATGTGTGTGTGTGTGTCTCACTATGACATCTGTATGTGTGTCTCAGTATGGAATGTGTGTGTGTGTGTATCATGGTGCCCGTGATCCTTGAGCGACATTGTTACTTCCTGGTTTACACTGGCTGCGTTCTTATTGGCTCTGGGTTATTGCTCCTCCCAGGACTTACCTTTAAATACGCCCTCCTGTCACTATACCGGTGCCCTTTCGTGGTGTACCCGTATCTAGCGACTAGTTGTTCTTGTTTCCTGTTTCCGTTTATGACCCAGCTTGCCTGACTACGCTTGTGCCTGATGCTCTTGTGATTTGATCCTGTTGCTGACCTGCACTGACTGACTAACTCCTTGTGTACCGAACTGGCTTGGCTGAGTATCTGATTCCCTTACCGACTAGGACTGGCTGACGAACTCCTTGTGTACCGAACTGGCCTGACTGAGTATCCGATTCCATTACTGACTGGACTGTCTGACTAACTCCTTGTGTACCAAACCACCGTGGCTGAGTATCTGATTCCGTTTCTGACTAGGACTGGCTGACTATCCGTTACACCGATCTGGCTGGGCTAGTGTTGGTGGTCCTCCTGACTGACTGTGAAGTCCGTGTGTGCCGACCTGGTTTTGCTGCTAGTCCCATCGCTTACTGGACTAGCCTATTACCTCTATATACTATACAGGGAGACACCGGTCCAGGACCAGTTATGTTACGCACCTATCTCCCGCACGCTTGCCACTCCTGCTGTCTCTGTGAGCTTGTGGGAGTCCCTGCACTCACCAGTGTCTGTGTTGCCTCCGGTAACCCTATAATACCTGGGTCAAGCCAATACCACACTGTTGCCCATGTTGCCTCAGTTTACCCTAGTGACCTAGGGTCGTTACTTCGCCAGTATCTGGTGTCTGTTGTCTCAGTTAACCCTAGCGTGCTAGGGCCCCGTCACTGCCAGAGTCCGGTCTGCATTACCCCCGCTTACCCTAGCGTTCTAAGGTACAGTCACTATAAGTGCCACAGCCGTGTTGCCTCCGTTAACCCTAGCGTGCTAGCCTAGTCGCTGCCTGAGTCCATTCTGTGTTGCCTCAGTTAACCCTAGTGTACTAGGGCTCTGTCGTTGCCAGAGTACTGCCTGTGTTGCCTCTGTTAACCCTAGTGTTCTAGGGTTCAGCCGTTGCCAGAGTGCTACCTGTGTTGCCTCAGTTAACCCTAGCGTTCTAGGGACCCGTTACTGCCAGAGTCCTGCCCATGTTGCCTCTGCCTACCCTACTCTCCTAGGGTCAGTACTCTGCCAGTGTTTTGCCAGTGTTGCCTATGTGAACCCTAGTCCACTAGGGATTGCCCTTCAGTCACCCATCACCTGTGTCACCTATTGCGTTGCGGTACTGTTGAGGATATTATTGTTCCTGTACCTTGCTGAGAATCTGCCTACAAGTCCAAGACCACTATTTTCATTTGCTGACTATTACAGTGTGTGTAGTTTCGCCCTGACCTGCGTCAGATCTGGAAAGTACTTGTTACGGACCTTATCTGGACCTGAGTGGGGTTATTGTACATTATTTTCAATAAAGCTTTTAACCTTACCAAACTGTCTGAGTGTTCTTTTATAAACAGTAACAAACTGTGACAGTACAAAAGGGCCAATGACCTCAGACAGTTCAGGTGAAGGTAGTTCCCAGAGCATCCATTGGAAAATGGATGCGCATGAGCAACGTTTGGATCAGTTGTTGCTGGCCGTACAGACCGTACTGGAGCGCACCGCTCACCTAGACAAACCTGTGCAAGCATCGGTGACAACCCCAGCTTTGGCACCAATGGCACAGGCCTCAATCCTCAGTATGCCAAATAGAGGGTTGTCGGCCATGGCTCCCCTCCCATTGAAATATGATGGGGATCACACTTAAACCAGCTAGAATTTTTTTTGGGACTGGTACCCCAGGCTTTTCCGAGCGAGAGAAGTAAGGTGGGATTCATGATTTCATTGTTGACTGGTTGAGCGCTAGCCTGGGCAAACCCAATATGGGAAACGGGCAAACCTATCACGACAAACTTGAATGAGTTTGAAAGGGCCTTCCGTAATGCATTAGAGGTTCCTGGGCACGCCATCTCTGCAGCAAAACGTCTGATGAGAATTCAGCAGGGCGCACGTACAGTGGTGGATTATGCTATAGAATTTCGCACACTCGCTGCAGAGGTTAGCTGGAATGATGAGGCCCTTGTGGTGGCATTTGCGCAAGGCCTTGATGACAAAATAAAGCATGAGATAGCTGCACGTGAGTTGCCAGATGGGCTGGACAGATTCATATACGTATACATTCGTATACTACCTTAATCGATACTCGCATAAGGGAGAGGAGTCTTTATAAAGACCACAAGCAGAAGCCAACCATGGCGGGGGTGCCTAACCTGAATTGCCCACCCATACCTCCCTCTCCTCCGATGCCTCCGGGCACCACGAACTGTAGTAACGAACCTATGCAATTGGGGTTCACCCGTTTATCCAAAGAAGAGCGACTGTTCTGACGCAGGCAAGGCTTGTGCCTGTATTGTGGCAAGTCTGGCCACATATTACACTCTTGTCCAGTACGGCCGGGAAACGAATGCACCTAGAATCTTGTAGGGGACAGATCCTAGGTGGTGTATACCAGTCCCCAGAGGGCACCCAGAATAAACCTTGGTGGAGGTTCTGGCATCCTGGGATGGGTCCTCCTTTATTGCTTCCGCCCTGATTGATTCTGGCGAGGTCTGTTACTTTATGGATAAAGACTTTGCTAGCCATCACAAGATCCCATTGGTTGAGATGGAATCTCCACTAAATATTGAGGCCACTGATGGGAGACCTTTGGTACCTCCTCAGGTCACCCAGGAGACCTGCCCCTTGGTTATTCATATTGGAGCCCTCCACACGGAGACCCTGAAATTCCAGATCATTCAATCTCCACACTATGCAATTATTCTGGGACTCCCATGGCTGCAAACACACAACCCCAGAATAGATTGGAGATCCTGCGAGATTCTGGCTTGGTCTGAGTTCTGTACGACACAATGTTTACACCAACCTACCAAGATTCTGTGTACCTCTCCCTCCTTACCACTTGAATACCAATCATTCAGCAATGTATTCAGTAAGGGAGAGGCTAGCACCTTGCCACAGCATTGCCCTTATGACTGTGCTATTAATATCATGCCCGGTTCAATGCCGGAGTAGAACCTACCCATTGTCCTGTGAGGAAAATCAGGCAATGGAAGAGTATATCTCTGATGCCCTGGCTCGGGGCAAAATTCGTAAGTCTTCCTCGCCCGTGGGGGCTGGATTCTTTATTGTGAAAAAGAAAAATGGGGAACTCAGACCCTGTATCGATTACAGGGGCCTGAACAAGTTAATGATCAAGAATGCCTGCCCCATTTGTTTGATCGACTCAAGGGCGCTTCCATTTTCACCAAACTCGATTTAAGGGTGGCATATAATCTGGTCAGAATAAAAGAGGGTGACGAGTGGAAATCTGCCTTTAACACTCGAACAGGGCATTACGAATACTTAGTGATGCCCTTTGGGCTATGCAATGCCCCAGCAGTTTTCCAAGAGTTTATCAATGATGTCCTTAGGGATATGTTACAGTCCTGCGTAGTGATCTACCTGGACGATATTCTGATTTATTCCGCTGACCTGGAGACTCACAAAGAACATGTCAAATGTGTACTACAGCGGTTGAGAGAAAATAATTTATTTTGCAAGCTAGACAAGTGCGAATTTCATAGATCCAAGGTTCCTAGGCTATGTGATTGGCAAAGATGGCATTGCCATGGACAAAGACAAACTGTTGGCTGTGTTGCAGTGGCCATGTCCCATTTGCCTCGAGCCCTTGCAGAGGTTCCTGGGCTTTGCAAATTATTATAGGAAATTTATCCGTGACTACTCTTTGATTGTAAAGCCATTGACTGACATGACGCACAAGGGTGCTAATGCTTCAGTATGGTCCCCTGAAGCGGTAAAGGCGTTTGATTCCCTGAAATCTGCATTCTCCCCAGCACCAGTTCTGAATCATCTGATACCTAGTTTGCCATTTACTCTGGAAGTAGACGCCTCTGAGACTGGTGTAGGGGCAGTGCTGTCACAGAGATCGGGTCCAGGGAAGACCTTGATGCCATGTGGATTTTTTTCTTAGAAAATGACTAAGGCCCAGAGTGTCTACAACACTGGGGATCGCGAATTACTGGCAATTATTCTGGCACTTCGTGAGTGGTGCCATCTGTTAGAGGGCACTAGGGCGCCAATCCCTGATTCAGCGGCATGCCAACAATAGACGTCTGGAGGCTCCCGTGTTCCAAGTGGGGGACCGGGTACGGTTGTCCTCCAAGAATTTGAAGTTGCAAGTTCCATGTGGCAAGTTGGCTCCATGATTTGTGGGTCATTCTGGCTGCTCCATAGAGTTAACCCTGTTGCCTATGCCTTAGAGTTGCCTGCCTCTATGAGAATTCATAACGTTTTCCATGTATCCCTTCTTAAGCCCCTGGTGTGTAACCGCTATACCACCACTCAGGCAGTTCCAGCTCCAGTGCGTATTGAGGATCACAATGAATATGAAGTGCAGAGCATTTTAGACTCATGTAGATTCCGTGGACAGATCCAATACCTGGTACACTGGAAGGGATATGGCCCAGAGGAACGCTCATGGATAAACCACTCTGACATCCATGCTCCACTATTGTTACGCAGATTCCATGCTAAGTTCCCAGCTAGACCTAGACCTTCCTCAAGATGAGGGGGGGGGTCGTTGAGAGGGGGGTACTATCACGGTGCCCGTGATCCTTGAGCTTGGCTTGGCTGACGTTCCTGCTCTGTGTACCGACTCGGATTGGCTGACATCCCTGCTCTGTGTACCGACCCTGCATAGCTGACGTTCCTGCTCTGTGTACCTCCCGGTACTATACTACCAGTTGCCTGCCAATTGGAGTCCTTCTTCCGTTACCTTTGCTGTCTCTGACAGTCACTGTTGCCTCCATCTATCACTACGTGCAGCACTGCTCCATGACCCTGTGTTACTACCCTGAGCTGTTATCCTTTCACTCCGGTGTTAGGTGTTGTGGTTGCACGCGGTATGCTTGACCTGCATGTTCTTACCTACCGAGCTTGGGTTGTCTCAGGGCGACTCGGTTAGCCTCTGGTACTAAGCAGTATTGTCCAGGTCTGATCGTCCGTTCACCTTTACGGTTTGGTGCTACAGCGTGTCAGGGTCACAGCTCTGCTCTGTCATCCTGGAGTTTCCCGTGACTCTCAGTCTGTTGGTACCGTTTGTCCTGACTACACAGCAGTCTGCCTTTGTTGCCTATAGTACCCTACAGTCTGTAGCCTTCCTTAGACTGCTAAGGTATTTGTCCGCTGGTCTCCTGTTCTGAGCCTATGTTTGTTCTGTTTGCCTATTCTGTATCTTACTGTCCCGTGGGATAGTAGAGGTCTCCTCTCAGTCACCTACTGGTGGCCTACCGATTGGGCTCACTCCCTGCGTATGGAGTCTCCATTGTCCATGGCACTACTAGGGCCTGCTGGCGTTCCCGGCCTAGTAGTGTCATTGCTCATTTGTGTAACCAGATTCACACGAACTGTGGCCTGACCTGTGTCAGTATTGTACCTTTGGTACCTGCTGGGCCTTAGTGGGTTACTGCGCTCCTTGTGACCTGACCTGTGTCAGTATTATAACATCTGTATCTACTGGACCTGTGTGGGTTACTATTCATTTCTGTAGCCTGACCTGTGACAGTATTGTGTATTTGTATGTACTGGACCCGTGTGGGTCACATGATCATTGTGATATTAATAAAACTGTGTTTTACCAAATCTTCTGTGTCTGAGTGTCCATAACACCGTAACAATGTGTCTGTCTCACTATGGGATGTGTATGTGTGTGTCTCTGTATGGGATGTGTATTTGTGTGTGTGTCTCATTATGGGATGCATATGTGTGCGTGTGTGTCTCTCTGTATGGGATGTGTATGTGTAAGTGTGTGTGTGTGTGTGTGTGTGTGTCTCTATGGGATGTGTATGTGTCGGCCTCATTATGGGATGTGTATATATGTGTCACTATGACATGTGTGTCTCACTATGGGATGTGTGTGTGTGTGTCACTATAGGTATATGTGTGTCTCAGTATGGGATGTGTGTCTCACTATAGGTATATGTGTGTCTCAGTATGGGATGTGTGTCTCACTATAGGTATATGTGTGTCTCAGTATGGGATGTGTGTGTGTCTCACTATAGGTATATGTGTGTCTCAGTATGGGATGTGTGTCTCACTATAGGTATATGTGTGTCTCAGTATGGGATGTGTGTGTGTCTCACTATAGGTATATGTGTGTCTCAGTATGGGATGTGTGTGTGTCTCACTATAGGTATATGTGTGTCTCAGTATGGGATGTGTGTCTCACTATAGGTATATGTGTGTCTCAGTATGGGATGTGTGTGTCTCACTATAGGTATATGTGTGTCTCAGTATGGGATGTGTGTGTCTCTCACTATGGGGACACTATGGCTGTTCAAGTCAGCTGGGGGGGCGAGAGCTAAAACAGAACGTGATCACATGCATTTTAAAGAACTTTCATAAACAAAAACAGATGGGCAACGCCATCCCACACTGCTAGTAATATATAATATTGTTTCACAGACAGATACACATTAAGAGACCAATTGTTCTCAAAAAAAGGGTGCAAATATTCTATCGCTATATAATAGTCCCCTAGGGCCCTACAGTGTGAGTCTTTGTTGCAGCTTGTCTCAAAGTATAAGTTACAGTAACATCTCCAAAGGTCATTCTCATGTAAAATAGAAAAAAGGGTATACATTTTGGATATGTAAGATAGAAATAAATCAAGAAGTTTTAAAATGATACACATTATGCTACAATAATATTCATTTTAATAACAAATTATAAAGAGTTTCCAGATTCATTCAAAAGGCTTATTAATTCGAACTTTATTGTTACTTCTAATTCCAACGGGACTTTGAATGTAGATAATGAAACTAAGCGGATAAGCTTTGAAACTAGCCAAGATCCACTCTGATTGGCTGTAAATGTAATAAATTAGGGATAGTTAATCGGGCACCACAGAGCACTTCCAGAAGAAGGTGAGATTTTAGTGCCAAAACACGTTGAAGCAGAGAGGCTGTTGTACCAGCACGATTCTGACATTGGAAGAGAGGCCACATCATACAGTGAATCAGAGGGAGAGTGCAGAGGACCAGAGGGAACGAAGAGAGCAGACTGAATGGACAATTCTCTGTATGTGTGTGTGATAAGCGGAGACCCATTGTGGGGATAAAGTAAGCTTCCTCCTACACCGGGCATTCAGTTTGTGTATTATATGAAGTACATAATTAATATCTGAAAGTAAGTGGCCATCTTACTCAATATTCACATTCACATAATACTCACTCAGAATACTCTTTACTACAGTACTCCCTCGATAATCGGCCCACAAAACTCTCAGAGAATGGTTGTTGAGCTACTCAAGCACACGGTCTTTCCATTCTGAACGTTATCTTCTCAGACTGTTTGACCAGTGATTTAAATAATATATTTTAATATCTTTCAAAGCAAGTTTGTGAGGGACATTGGTTTTGATTTATTTAATTGAATATACTAGTTGAAGAGCCTGTTACATGGGCCACAGTGCCACTGCCACCCGGTCGCGGGGCAGTCATGCGCAGTAGAGACTGCCCGCGGCACGGCTGATACAGAGCTGGACACTCTGAAGGAGCGTCCAGCTCTGTATCAGCCGCGGCGCGGTCAGTCTCTACTGCACATGACTGCAGCACACGTAGCACTGTCTACTGCGCATGAAGCGGCGTTACGCACATTTTAGCAAATCCTATATAATAATTCGCTAAATCATGTGTAACGCCCGACATGCACAGTAGACACTGCTGCGCATGCGGCAGTCATGCACAGTAGAGACTGCCCGCTCCGCGGCTGATACAGAGCTGGGAGCTCCGAAGGAGCGTCCAGCTCTGTATCAGCCATGGCGCGGGCAGTCTCCACTGCGCGTGACTGCCCCGCGACCGGCTGCCAGAGGCACTGTGGCCCGTGTAACGGGCTGTTCAACTAGTTATTAATATAGTATTACAATTTGTTGAAGTATACTGTGATTTTATTTTCTTTTAACTTATTTATTCTTTTGCTTATAATAAAATACTACACTTTGATGGTGTTTGTGTGCTGTCTAGCCCCATCCCCTTTTATGAAAACAGCCGTGGCACTATAGATTACAACTTTATCACTGGTTTCATCTACAAATGTACCCATAGACTTAATTAGGATCTGGGAGATAAAACCAGTACTAATACTTACCACCCGCAATAATATATAAGCATGCATTAGTAGAGCTGATAAGCGTACACTGAAGTTGTTCAATGAATATAGATTATTCTGTTGTTTCTCTTTTATCTTGAGTTTACTTTAATGGACACGTATGGCAGATTCTTTCTAGACGCTTTTCATTTTACTGAAAGTCATTATTTTCAGGTCAGATACAACATTGTCTGCAGTATTCTTTTTGCTGGTTCAAATACTAACCTTTTTGATAGTGATAAACTACCAACTCCTCTTTATGTAAAACACACTTGAATATATTTATCAATGTGAATTGGGACATTGACCCTGTCTAGCGTACTAGATGATGGTGCACACTTCTGATGAAATTGGTTTTTAATTTTGAAGAACAAGCTGATACTGGACCAGTTGTCTGTTATACGGTTGTTATCATGCTATATGAACAAGATGTAATGTTGGAGTTGTGTTTTAAGTCTATGTGTCTGCATGTAATTGATGTTCTCTCTCCTAATCACACGAAATCAAATCAAGTGAGTATGATAGACTACTGTGGATAGGCCTGATACTGCAAATGCATAACACATATCAATTAGCACTGAAGACACTGGTGTACTGCACCACAGGGGCTAATAAAAGTGATCCAAGATTTAAATATGTCTTTTAACCTCTTGAATGGAGAGCAGTGTGTTGGAGAAGCCTGTGGCATTCAAGGGTTTAAAAGCCCCATTTAATTTAATGTAATTTCTGTCTGTCCCCTATGGTGCAGTTCATTTGCCTGGGAATTGTTCTAGTTTTCCTTAGTACAGGGACTTTCAGGTCCAGTCCTTGGAGCAAAAGAACAGGCCAAGTTTTCAGGATATCACTAAAACAAGGGTGGGCAACGGGAGGCCCTCCAGGTAAAGCCAGACTACAACTCCCATCATATTTATGTACTAGTTGAAGACACCGTGTACACGGGCCACAGTGCCACCCAGCAATGGCTGCGGTGCAGTCATGCACAGCAGAGACTGCCCACTCCATGGCTGATACAGAGCGGGGCACTCCGAATTCAGACCGTAGGACTACGTTCTGAATTCGGAGCCCCGCTCCGTTATCAGCCGTGGCATAGCAATCTCTACTGTGCATGACTGTAGCACGTGCAGCTGTCTCTACTGCGCATGATGGCACCTGACAAACACACATTTAGCAAATTACTATATAGGATGTGTGATTCTGTGACTACAAGTGCAATAGGACAAAAAGCCGAGGGGTCAGTATGTGTGGTTCTATGGCTACCAGTGGGAGGTCAGTAAGTATGGTTATATGGCTACAATGGGACAATGCTGGGGGGGTCAGTATGTGTATTTCAATAGTAGTGGAACAAGATGGGGCCCTCCAGGTGCTGCTGCACCACAATTCCCATTATACCTCACCAGCCAATAGCTTGCGGAGAATGATGGAAGTTGTAATCTGGCAACATCTGGAAGGCCTCACATTGTCCTCTTCTGCCCTAGAAGCAGTGGTGGTGCTATAATATATACAGAATAAGCAGCTGTTCAGGGCCCACCTAGGTGAGACCCCCCCCCCCCACAGACCTTATTCAGTACTGTCACAGCATGTAAACAAAATCAGAAAGAAAAGGGGGGCCCCATGTGAGTAATTTAGCTAAGAGCCCCCCAAAAAAAACCCAGAGCCGCTCCTGCCTAGAAGCATAGGCAACTCAAACACAATGACTGTGGCACTGATTAATGACCTGTGATTAAGAAGTGATACCTTGGAAAGCTGACCCACTGGTTTGTCTCAAGCAATAACACAGAGAAACACTGACTTGCTACATTAACCTCACTGCCCATCCACACACATGCACACACTTGACCCCTTCAGATAAACTCCCCCCCCACCCCGAAAAAGTTCTGCAAAATGCCCGTGGGATGATATAATATGGAGAGCTGGAGCAATTGTAAACGGAACCAATTGCATCACAGGGGCAAATATAAATCATTCCCCACATTTCCAGTCGATAGATTGGGACTTTTAACGCCTTCAATGACAGAGTGCTCTTCCACACATTGCTTCTTAATATGTTGGAGATCTCTCTAGCATTCAATGGGTTAAAAACCCCAGATTTTAACTGACAGCATCCTTTCTGTTCGGAATCCTAAACAACAAGGCAGACTACTTAAGTCGTCACCAGCTAGATACAGGAGAGTGGTGTCTCAACAGAGAAGTATTCAGTCATGTGGAAGAACGCTGGGAAGACCAGAGGTGGATCTCATGGCGACAAGAAAAAACAAGCGGTGTCAAACATATCTCGCTGGCAGGACCCTCAAGCACTGGCACAAGATGCATTGAAAGTCCCATTGGTTTCATCTATCATATGTATTCCCACCTCTGCCTCCGGATGTGCAAGATAAGAAGGGACAAAGCAGAGGTAATACTCATTGCCCCAGACTGGCCTTGAAAATCATGGTACACGGATCTTCTTCAACTGTCAGTTCAAGAACCAATACCCCTACTACACAAACCAGATGTTTTCACTCAAGGACCCATAGTTTATCCGGATCCAGCCTTCTTCAAATGCAAGGCCTGGAGGCTGAGCGGGAATCCCTAAGACTCAGAGGTATGTCCGAAATAGTCATAAATACCATCCAGGTCTCATTTCTCCAAATTATGTCTGGATTGTTAAAATATCCCATCATTATAGTATGGCCAAAATGTTTAGCTTTTTTATTTGCATTAAGTTAGGCTTCAACATTCTCATCAATACTTGGTTGTTTGTAGCATATACCCACCAACAAATTTTGTTAACCTTTTATACCACAGTTAGCTTCAATTTCTATCCACAAATACTTCACATTATCTCCAGTTTCCTCAAAAATGTCTCCCCTTAAACTTGAATTTAAATTCAGTTTCACATAAATGTATACACTTCCTCCTCATCTGTTAGTCTTGTCTCTCCTAAACAGGGAATAGCCCTCAATATTTACAGCCCAATAATGTGTATCATTCCACCATGTTTCGGTTATACCAGTTATGTCCAAATGCTCATTAACCACCAGTATTACCAGTAGTGTTGAGCGAGCACCCCGATGCTCGGGTGCTCGGGTGCTCTGACCGAGCACCGCCGGAGGCTCGAGTGCTCGGCCGAGCACCCGAGCCCCATTGAATTGAATGGGGCGACACGAGCATTACACCAGGCACCCCCTGCTCTGATGAGGGGAGGGTGCCTGGTCAATGCCCCCCTTCATCTCCACAATGCCCCTCTTCCACAATGTCCCCCTTCATCTCCGCAATGTCCCCCTTCATCTCCGCTATGCCCCCTTCATCTCCGCAATGCCCCCTTCATCTCCGCAATGTCCCCCTTCATCTCCGCTATGCCCCCTTCATCTCCGCAATGCCCCCTTCATCTCCGCAATGTCCCCCTTCATCTCCGCTATACCCCCTTCATCTCCGCAATGTCCCCCTTCATCTCCGCAATGTCCCCCTTCATCTCCGCTATGCCCCCTTCATCTCCGCAATGCCCCCTTCATCTCCGCAATGTCCCCCTTCATCTCCGCTATGCCCCCTTCATCTCCGCAATGCCCCCTTCATCTCCGCAATGCCCCCTACCTCCAGTCCCTGGTGGTCCAGCGGAGCGTCTTCAGATCTGTGCCTCCTTCGGCACAGATCCCCGCCACCCGAACATGCCGGGCGAGCACATGGCGGTACTCGTACGAGTACCGCCATGTGCCGAGCAGAGCGATGCTCGAGCCGATCCGAGCATCGGCCGAGCATGCTCGCTCAACACTAATTACCAGGATTCCCATTTTGCCAACTATACTTCTTGCATCCACCAAGATACATTTAATTTTCTTGTACTATGTATTTTACTAACCACTTGCCTTTTTTCTTCATACTCAATTAATAGGAGTTCCTTCCTATTAGCTACATTTATCTCCACCCCTTCTCTATCCCATGAGCCTTTACTTGTTTTCAGTCCCTATCTACACTATCTACCCCATTTGTACTAGATCAGCAGCTTTCTTACCATTTAGGTGCAATCTATCACTAGCATACAGATTGTACCCAAAAGAAAGCCAGCCTAGTGCTCTAAAAACCCCAAACCCTCTTTTCTACACTAAAACTTAAGCCATCCATTAAGCTCCCTGAGCTCCATTTGCCTACCTACGCTGGCACATGACACTGGTATTATTTCAGGAAAATACTACCCTG
Source organism: Rhinophrynus dorsalis (assembly GCA_037306005.1). Lineage (NCBI taxonomy): Eukaryota > Metazoa > Chordata > Amphibia > Anura > Rhinophrynidae > Rhinophrynus > Rhinophrynus dorsalis. The sequence continues at coordinate 50,204,088 of CM074720.1, forward strand.
GAGGTGCTTTCCTTGACCTTGCCCTAGATACCTGAAATACTTTTAAGGACCTCTCTCTTCCTCTAACTTTGTCATTGGTACCATTACGTACCAAGCAGATGCATCCTTTCCAACTGCTCCCAATAATATGTCTTCCCTTTCCAGAATATGCCGAACCCAAGAACCCAGGAGACAACATACTGTTAGGTATTTGCATTCATGGTAGAAGATTACTTCATCTACCCTCCTAATAACAGAGCCCCCTATTATCACCTCCTGCTTTGGTTTCTGCCTACTCTGCTTCCCATCTAAATTGCTAGTGGAATCAGCTCTCTCCAGTAATGCCAATTCTGAACTTCACTACTTTACCAATCTTACACATCTGTCAGCTTGGAACTGTCCTTCCTCTTCCTCTGTCCACTCCCTTGCCTCTTTATTGTTACCCAGTTGCTGACCTGCTGATCCTCATCTACAACACCTGTTCAGTGAGCTCCAATCTCCTTCTCGTTACCTGTCTGCCTCTACATGTGGTTAGAGAAAGCTGCTGCTGAAATTTTTACATTATCTTTAATATTTAAACTGCAGTCTTATTTTTTACAATACAGCACAGGATGAAGATAGACCTGTTAGTTTCAGAATTAGCAGCTTACAATTAAGGATTAAGCTCTCTGCACAGCAGTACACCTTAATATATGCTCATCCCTCTTGTTCTTGTGGATGTAGAAATGAGTGTGTATGTGTAAATACACAGAGTATGTCATTTTGCCCCTGTCTGTGTGGTTTGAATGTATGATATATTTATGCTTAAATATGAAGTATCTGTCATTCACTCAGTCTCAGTAGGACCTCATCCAGCTCAGGTAGGAAATTGAGTAATCTGTCTATCAGTTACCATTCAAAAAGTATTTTTTCTTCTTTGGCTACCACCAATAATCCGGTCAAGCAACCCCTGCTCCCTCTCTTTGCTTGTTTGCCTCTTGAATCAAAAATCCAGCTGCTTTCTCTCTCTCTCTCTCAAGCACAAACTAAATACATGTAAGATACTAGTACCCACTTTATTGTTAGCATTGTGGGAATGCATGTGGGAAACTCCACGTGGTTGGAGAAATACAATATTAACATTGATTTCAATGCAACGAAGAAAGTGGAAAAATACACTTTGCACAGGAAATCTTGAGCAAGGTAAAAAAGAGCAGTTATTAATATTTCACTGTAACTTCAACCATGTCTGTCAATCCCAAGTGTTCACCAACCTTCTAATATCAGACTATATATTTTAAAGGTATACAACATATGAATATAGATTGATCGTGCACAACATTGTGGGATACACACCAAGTGCTGATGTGACTGCTACAACAATGGCTGGACCTCCTGTAAGAGGAAGCAACGTCACAGCTCTGGCTATTAACCACACTGCTATAAAAGTTGAATGGACTAAACCAAGTAAGTAATTAATTGCGGTTTTCATGGTCCATTCTGATCCTGATGTATTTGGAAGGACTGAATTGTTAGAATTTTGCTTTCTCCAGAAATGCACCACTTTTAGCATCATCTTCACTGAGGCTGATGTACAAGTGCAATTTTTAACCCCCTTGTTCAAAGTGGACCTTTAACCTTAAGACATATTTAGTTTTTTTTATGCTAATTCTTTGCACAATTTGCTAGTTTCAGATTAAACCCATTACTCACTGTACTATTAGACATGCCCATAGCATATGAGCTCAGCATAGATTAATTCATAAAACAGTGTGTGGTAATATTGGCACTGAACATATACAAATTAGCATAGAGTGCCAGACTATGCCAACAATAACTAGAATTTCTAGTTCTCTTCAATTTAACAGAATTTAACTTAAAGGGATAGAAATGTTTCATAATAAAAGCAGCTCTAATTAATCATCATAGTATTTGGACTTTGGAGAGTGTTATTTCAGTTCTGTCAGAGTTGTAGTTCAAGAGTAATTCAATGACAAAGTGTACCCCTCCCGCCCCTTTTACTGATGTAATACTGTTCAGCCACAGCAGAAGGGAGGTGCCCAGGTAGACTGCAGAGAAGGACAATCTTCAATTAAGATAAGGGAAAAACCTGAAAAACTTGTCAAGGGGGGCAGGACTTTCATTGTTCTCATAGGAAGAAGATTGTCCCCTGCTGTTATCTGTCTGGTCTATGGACTGGATTCCTCATCTGAGAAGAGATGGCTTACACTAGGTAAAAGGGGAGGGAGGGGAAACTTTGCTTGTGAATATCTCTTAAACCATAAAGGATTGAGAGATAAGACTTATAGCATTCTTCATATTTTTTAATGCCTACAAAATAAAATAAAGTTAAAACGAAGTATTACTATCCCTTTAAGGAGACAGGTCTACTTAAAATGCGATTTTAACACCTTGAATGTTTGATGCATTGCTACACAGGTCATTGGAAATGTCTACCATTCAAAGGGTTAGAAGCCCCATTAAAATCATTGGACGTCTAAAGAATTTGTGTTTGTTCCCCATGGTGCATTTGGTTTTCTGTAGAATAACTCAATTTCTTCTTAGGACATCAGTATGACTGAGGCTGATGTATTAGAGAAAAGCGGTGGTGTTCTGAAAAAAATTTCTTTACCATACGGAACAAACACAGATTCCCCTGGTTTGAACTGAACTTTTAATTCCTTAAATGCTACCAAGATCTCCAAAGCATTGTTAAAATGTGGAAGTGGGAAAGATATGAATACACAATGTAGTCAAACTGGGTTTGTTTACGTTAGACAAGAGAAGTCTAAGGGGTGATATGATTACCATTTACAAATACATTCAAGGTCAATACAAAGAACTATCCAATTAATTATTTATACAAAGAGCTGAGCTAAGAACAAGAGGTCATCTATTAAGACTAGAGGAAAGGCGCTTTTGACTAAAACAAAGGCAGGGATTCTTTACAGTAAGGGCGGGAAGGCTATGGAATTATTTGCCTCGGATGTTGTGCTTGCAGATAATGCAACTGCATTCAAAAAAGCAATGGATGCCTATCTAGCACAGAACAATATTGACAATTATAACAGATGGCTTCAAAGCAAACAGGATATTGATCCAGGGAACTATCTGACTACCAGTTGGAGTCAGGAAGGAATAATTCCCCCCACGCACACACTTGGAACTAGATTGGAAATGGCTCCAAAGGGCTTTTTTTTGCCTTCCTCTGGATCAACAGGGGTGTTTTTGGCATGGGCTGGACTTGATGAATGCATGTTTTTTTTCAGCCTTATCTACTATGTTACTATGTTACTAGTCTATGGGGTCATGGTGTAGGTAGCAACAAAAATAATTGATTATTGTTGTTCTCATAGAAATGCCACGCTCTAGGGAGTTCACAGAATGTTCACATCCTGTCCGATGTCCTCTGAGTACCCCCCATCTATCCAGTATCCACTCCCCTTCCTGTACCTACTCTGAATGCTTTTAGTATGATTACAGCTAGAAGTGCCCTATGGACAAATGCAAACTCAAAGTATTGTCATTGATATCAATGGGACGTTTAACTCCTTGAATGATATAGAGGTATCAAATGCATTGTGAAGCTGTGACATTGTTGGGACGCTGGAGTTCATTGGGCTACATCCACAAATCAGAACTAGGGTATGAGCAGTACAGCTAAGACTCAAACCTTGGAGCTCTCAGTATTTGCCCAGTCTTCTTTAGGGAATCCAACCCTGCACAGAAGGTGGTGAGTAAAAACATGGGAAATATTTCTACCCCATTCCAGTCATCTGTGCGGCAGAGCATTTATGAGGGTCAGAATTTAAAGGAAAAAGAACAAAAATGTAGTTAATTGTCGAAAAATATTTATTCGACAGAAAAATGGTTTATACAACATAAAGGCAGATTTTAATTCTCTGTGGAACACACAAAACTTGTTTCAAGGAGACAGGGCCACATTAAAGCTGTATTGTGGCTAGATAAAATAAAATATAGGACTTACTAGCACAGCATTAAACTCAGTTAAAGAAGTGATTTAAAAAAACCTAATAATAATATAAAATAAAAGAATGTAAACACAATTAGCTGCTTCTTATTGTTGCTTATGTATTCTTTAAAGTGCAATATTCTAATGAAACAGTAAACTTTTTTAATGCAAAAAATGAAAAAAAAAATATATAAATATATACATACTAGTATGAAAGCTCATATACATGGGCTAAAGTGCACCCAGCTGCCCCGGCTGCAGTTATGTGCAGTAGAGACTCACCGAACTCGCTGATCCTTAGCGGGGAGCTCCAGACGGCTCACAGCAAAGCTCCCTGTGTGCGAAATCACACATGCACAGTAGAGACTCTACTGTTCATGTGCGGTTACGGATCACAGTGAGCAATGCATTCTACCACTTTATGTAATAGGATATATATATATATATATATAGAGAGAGAGAGAGAGAGAGAGACAGAAATGTCCCAAGTTGTACATTGAATTGTCTGGGTGTCAATCTTCAAATAAAACATGCTGCAGAAATGTCAGAGGAAAGGAAGCACTCACAGGTCTTTGTGAAGATGAACAATATGCTCTAGTTTATTTCATCAATGTTTCAGGCCCCACTTTGGGCCTTTATCAAGATGCTAATAGAATAAAATGAAAATATCCCACCTATACACCATGCCCAGTGCAAAAAAAATGGTGCCAAAATGACATCATACCCGTGGGGGAGGGGGGACATACAGTTAAAAAAGGTGACAAAATAAAATGAATTAAAAAAATACCTTGATAAAGGCCTGTGAGTGCTTTCTAACCAGTAGGACCCACAAGGTGACAAATAATAACATGATAGTTATCACTATAATACATTTGGTGCATTTTCCACTTAATATTTTTAAGTGCAATGTGGTGGATGACACAGACTTCAAAGGACCATGGGTGGAAGTCACACTTGCTATCATGTTATTATTTGTATTTGTCACCTTGGGGGTCCTTCCGATTAGTAATCTTTATAGCCCTAAGTCTTTAAGTCATTGTTTTATTTTAATCACATCTAATAGACTTGTTATGTGATGACTGTCTTATGTTGAGGAATAGATTAAAGAAACATTATTATATTTTTAATTTCACATAGTAAATATTTGGTGATATTTTTTTTCCTGTATTTACACCTAGATACAGGTATTTTTGTATTTCATTTTATTTTGTCACCTTTTTTAATTTTACTGTTTTCCTCCCCTCCCCCATAGGTATTACGTAATTTTTACACCATTTGTTGCACCGGGCTTGGTATATTTGTGGGCTCCTTTCAGTTTATTCTGTTTGCATCTTGATAAAGGCCCAAAGTGGGGCCGAAACGTACATGGAATAAAACAGAGCATATTGTTCACCTTCATGAAGTCCTGTGAGTGCTTTCTTTTTTCTGACATTTCTGATATATATAATCATCATATTCAGTTGATCCACTGCAGGATGAAGGCCCCCTCGGCAAGTTTCCAAAAACTTTGGTCCTGTACTTTTTGTTGCCATGGTGTACCAGAAAAGTGTCAATTTATTCTACCCATCTTTTCTTTGGTTTTCTTGGGCATTTAGTATTGAGTGGTATCCATTCCAAGATGAATTTGGTCCATCTACCATCATGTCTTCGTGCTATGGGGCTTGCCCATTTCTATTTTAGTCTCTTTACTCTTTCACTGATGTCATAGATATTTGCTGACGAATCCATGCACACATTTTTCGGTCTCTCTTTGTTATATTCAAAATTTGAGGATCCATATTTCTCTGTGTACCCTTATGTTTTTGTATGGCATTGGCATTTAGTGTCCATGTTTCGCAGCCACAAGTAAAAACTTGGAGGACACACTGATCAAAAATCTGTCACTTGGGTCAGAGTGGTAAATTTGTCTTAAAGACAGCACTAACACATTTTCTAAAACCTTGACATCCTAATTTTATTCATCATACAGTTTCTATAATGGTGTTTTTCCATCTGTTGACATTTCCTGTCAAAGGTAAACATACTTGTCCACTTCTTTTAGTTCTTCTCCATCTACTGTGATTTTTCTTGATATGGTAAATTTGTTAATCATGACTTGCATTATGTTGATAGTCATCTTCAGACTAAAATTTTTGTTTTTTAATAAATTCTTGCAGTTTTTCAGGACTACTGGCAAAGAGTATGATATTGTCTACAAAATGTAAGTGAAGTGCTTTTTTGTCCCAGTTTAGTTTGCAGAACAATTTTTCCAAATAAACAGAAAATAGTTTTGTGTCTGCTTGTTGGATGCCTTCTTCTATGTTGATCTGTACTTAATCATTTTTGAACTGTATTGATGCAGCTGCATTTTCATATATTTATTGGAGGATATTCATGTAGGCTCTATCTATTCCTTGTTTGATCAGGGCATCAATTGCTCACCTTTTCATAGTCAATGAAGGCTTTGCATAGTGGAAGGTTGTATGCATTATGCTGCTCTATAACTTTTTACACCGTCTGGATATGGTCTATTTGTACTGAAACCACATCTGAAGTCTGCTTGTTCTTTAGGCTGCGTTGCATTAAGCATTGTGTCTTTATAGAGCTTTGTGAAAAACCTTGTAGACCACTGGAAATGGGCTTATTAGTCTGTATTTTTTTTTTAGATCCCCACTTTTTTTCTGCAGTATGCCAACTTCTGCATTTTCCATGTTTCAGGCACTTTGCAGAGTAGTAGGTATTTTGAAAATAGTTTAGCTGGGGCTTTGATTAAGGGCTGACCTCTGGTTTTTAGCATTTTGAGTTGTGACTTTATCAGGTCCAGCTGCTTTCCCATTTTTCATTGATTTTATTGCAATTTCTACTTCTTCTGCCAAAACGTCTGGCACAGCTTCAGCCTCTGGCACTGCATTCAGTTGTTATTCTTCATCCTTTTACATATTTGAATACAATTCTTGCACTTCTTTTACTATTTGTAAATTTAGTTCTTCTGCAAATTCGATCAGTTGGTTCACTCTATCATCTGTTCCATGTGGTCTAATCGATTTTTCACCATTTTGGATTTTACCAATTCTTGAATTGAAATCTCCCATTATAAATTTGTAGTGGTAATTGTTCTGATTGTATAGGTATAATAAATCAACATACAATCCTTCATCATATATATTTGAAGAATACAGCAACTGTTTAGTTTGGTAGCGCAGAAACAATTCTTTTAGAAATACTTTCTACTTTGACAACTGAGTCTGTCAGTCTTTTGTTAATCATGAATCCATTTCCTCCACATTTTCCATTATTGGTTTCTTTAGCGTATACCAATGTCCATCTTCTAATTTGACTAAATCTTCATCTTTTTAACAAGTCTCACATAAGCCAATAATGTCCCATTGATGTTATTCAGTTATTGTGCTAGTTCTTCTAAGTGTGAAACCGCACTCATACATCAAATGTTAAGTTTTCCAATGTCTAAAGACTAGAGGCAGCCTGATAGAACCTGGTGATTCTTAGAACCCACTGCCATTAAGCTGGTGTTTCTGCTGCTGTAAGTAGTAGCTTGCAAGCCTCTGGGGAATGAGGGACATTTTTTGTTGTTGTAAAGCCTTGCTAAGGGGATGGACCATAATCTGCCATTCCGGTCCAGTGCGGCTTGGCAGATTTTGGATCAACTTAGTCTGGTGTCTTAGCTGTGATCTGTCCACCTTGGGTGACCCTGCAGGGGAATATGCTTCCAATGGAGTACTTTTCAACTTCAATGACGCACACAAACGCATCCTCCACAATATTGAGAGTTGTAGTGGGTCTCTAACTTTCCCATATTTGCTTTTTGTACACTAAACTGTGATATTTTTATAGGGCAAAAGCCCTATAACATGTTTGTTTCCAGGAGGCAAATATAGTTTTTGATACCTTTTATTGGCTAACTAAGCAGATTTAAATGCAAGCTTTCAAGACCTTAGGTCTCTTCCTCAGGCATGTTATACAGATAAATATGAAAACATCTCTCTTAAATACAAGTACACATCACATTGTTTAGCATGGAAATCAGATAACAGAATGCAGTCCAGATCCATATTTCTACGGCTAACATGGTACCAACTCTCATATGTTTGTTTTCATAAAAATATACTTGTCCTTTTAGGTAAAAATTTGCTATTTAGCTCATTTGCAAAGCATTGGAGATCTCTGTAGCATCAATGGATTAAATCATAATTGTAATATTATTGTACATAGCTAATAATTATTTTATTCTTATTTTCAAGCTCTGCAAGATTTGCAAGGGGATGTTGAACTCTATACTCTTTTTTTAAAATCATCCAAGTTGAACAAAACCCTGACATTTCAAGCTGATGCGAACTATACTTTGATTGGTGGTTTGTATCCAAATACTGTATATGAGTTATATCTTCAGTGTTTCAATGGAGCTCATAGTATAATCAGTGACTTGATGCACGTGACCACGCTGGATGGAGGTTAGTATTAACAACTACAGCATGTCTCCAAAACTCGAGAACTAAATGGATTGATTTTGCACAGTTGAAATCAGTCAGCCTTCTGCTTTAAAATGTCATTTTATTAAACAGAAAAAGAGGTTTAAATGGTCTAAAATGTTAAAATGCTTAAGTGCTCGTTGACTTCAGATGGCGGATCAATAAATGGTCCACAGAGACAAGAGCATAAAGCCGTAACAGTTGATATTAGCACAGTTTGAAGTTATTCTCCTGTGTATAAAATTGTTCAGGGCTGGTGAGCTTTGGACCAAGTTTGACTGTCAATAACTGGTCAATTTCAGAAACAATTAACATTTTTGTAAAGATTTGTTCTGTGAGGCAGCATGCTGTCAACATGACAGGCATATTGGGAGCCATTACAGACTTGTTAAAATTTCTGATGCAGGTTCAGCCACTGAGAAAAATGTGTCTACCATGAGCCATTTCCAGTGCAGTTGAGAGGGAGGGATAAAAAAAATCAGCCTTTGAATCTGAATGCATGTGGAATGGTCTATCTAATCTTCTGACTTTATAAAAACTCATTATCAACATTATAATATCATTACCTCCCAAGCAAGTGTTCCAGGTCATTAGAAAAGCTCTTTAAGTAAGGATTTCATTTCCTTCTTCGTGCCAAAGGTTAGAACCTTTTTGTTTTTAAAAAATAAAATATCACCAGAAATAGCCTGATAAAGAAAAGGTTTTGCATGCTTATTTTCGATATTCTTGAATAACTGAGTCATTTACTCTTAAGGATTTTTTTTGTAACAGATTGCATTATTATCATAGATAATCAACATTCAAGATCATTTACCTAATGATGCCACTCTATTGCTTGATGCAATTTAAAGGGTGAAGTATAAAATGTTCTTTAGGTCAACAGCAAACCTGTGTTATGGAAGTAACTGGTATCTATGCAAGTGACAACCCTTTGAGTGCCAAAGGGGGTGTGCGACACATTGCCCCTCTGGCAATTAAAGAGTTAAAATGTTGTGAATTTGAAGAAAGGCAAAAGTGAAGCAAGTTTGGTTCAAACCGACTGCATCTTAGGAAATCAATAAATAAAAGACCTTGAGGTGAAGTTGGCAAGTACTTTAGCATTTAACCCATTGAGTGCCAGAGAGAGGTGTTGAACCACTTAACCAGTTGAATGCCAGAAAGGTATCCAATTATTGCTCTGCAATGCACTGGATACCTCTCTGGCACTCAAAGAGTTAAAGGGATAGCAATGTTTCATAATAAAAGCAGCTCCAATTAATCTTCATAGTATTTGGGCAGTGGTGAATGTTGTTTGTAATTAGTATTGAAAGATAAAGTATCCCCCTCCCTCCCCTTTTTCTGATGTAACACTGCTCACCTCAGAGCAGCAAGACTGTCTGGATGGATCACAGAGAGGGACAATCTTCAGTGATCATAAGGAAAAATCTGAAAAACTTGTCAAGGGGGCCAAGGTTTTCTTTATGCTCACAGTAAGAAGATTGTCCCTTGCTGTGATTTGTCCAGTCAAGAGACCAGATTCCGCATCTGAAGGGAGGTGGCTTACACTAGGTAAAGGGGCAGGAGGGAGATACTTTATCATTCAATTACTCTTGAACTACAACTCTGATAGTATTGAACTAACATTCCCCATGGCCCAAATATTATGAAGATTAATTGGAGCTGCTGTTTTTATGAAATATTGTTATCCCTTTAAATGTTAAACTGGCTTCCAACTGCACCTCAGGGATCAAATAAATATTCCCCAGTTCCCATTGATTCCAGTGGAGATTTTCTCCTTTTGAATGCTAGAGAGGTTGCCAAACTCATTGCTTCTTGCTGGCCTCTCTAGCATTCAAGGGGCTTGGAACATGCAATTTATGTTGATCAGTATATATTCTGCTGCCTGTGGTGGTCGGTTTGCCCCAGAAGTACCACACTTTTGACTCTTTGCATTTGTCTCACTGAGCACTACAGAGGCCTACAAAGCATTTCAGTGATATGAGTGAACTGAGAACTTTTCTTGTGATGAAATAGTTAATCTGTTCTTGATAAAAAAAAATGTAATAATCACAGCTGTAAAGTTATTTTACTACTAATACAAAAATGTAGTTACTTCACATCATATCCCACTGGTCACACATCATAGCAGATTAACACCATGTTGGTAATATAAAACATTCAACCAGCAGCCCTCATGATTGCTAACTGAGAGTATAATAAGCCAATTTAGTGTGGATTGCAGACTGTGATAGCTTCATCAGAGGAGAGCTGATGAATGGCAAACCTTTCCCTAAACCTAAATACTAATCTGCATTTGGTAAAACAAGGTCTTTTTACATAGACAGCTGGAGTTTATTCAGTTTTCTTCCATTATTTCTAGAGCCTGAGGGCATTTTCCCTCCAGAGGTTGTTGTCATCAATGGTACAGCTGTACGAGTCATCTGGTCAGCGCCTTCAAACCCAAATGGTGTTGTCACAGAATATTCTATCTATGTAAATAATAAGATCTACAAGACAGGAATGAATTCACCAGGTTCCTTTATTCTGGCAGAACTGTTTCCATTTACAGTATACAACATTCAGGTAAGTACTTTTTATACACTAATGTAATTTTACCATGTATCCCAATGTTTCTAAAACTGTCTAGATAATTTAAGTAAATGAGTTGTTTTTCTATGTTGGTTTTCTATGTACTATTTCATAGTGATATCATTGTCCAGCTACATGTACAATCGTTACTAGAAAAATGTGTCAATAGATATTTTAACATAAAAATGAAATCTTCATTTTTGTACCCTACTTCCAAAGGTGCAACTGTATTAGTGTTAAAAAAACAAGAGGGGAGAGCAACAGGGAGCGCACTAGTGCAATAAAACCTGGTTTATGCTCCACTACCAAAAACACCCCACACGTGGGTACTTACAGACGAAATGGCTGTCAATCACATACATGAAAGAACAGCAAATTTCACAGACTGGGTAAATATTCTGCCCCAGATACAGAAAATGATCACACTCTTGGGCTGCTACTCTCCTTCACACTCTCTCCGAGTGGCACCAGCAATTTCCAAAAAACACAAGAAAAAAGCGTCCAATAGTGTAGCATGAACATACACAATGTGTTCCAAATAGGAAGTATATTAGGATACTCACATTTATTTATGGTCAGCTGAGAGGATAATCGGAGCTAACACACAGGCAAATGAGGAAATTCCACTGTCCCCATTCGATGATACACCTCCCGCCGCTCCGCTCACTCCACGTACTAAACTAAAAACGACACTGTGCGGATTCCAAAAAATGTATTGCAGGTATAATAAAATCATCAATATTGATGTTTAAAACAATAATAAATGGCAAGGCTACGCGTTTCACAGCATACAACAACTTCCTCATGTCACGATTTGGAAATATGTATACTAAATGGGCCGCAGAGAAACGGATATTTAAATACTAATTAATAACCTCCAATTGGTTCCGGAGAGGTATAAAGCTCGTCCCCACATGAAATCCCATAGGTGATGTCTATGATACTCCTATACTTGTCCATGTCTGAGTATCACAAATGTCTTCCTCTTCTGCCCGAACCAATATACTCTTCACAATGTCCTCAAGCTCACGCACCAAGGGTAATCCAATATGGACATCTAAATCCCCAATATGCATGTACTCATCGGTCGGAGAGAATCAATCTCCAATCGCTCCCAAGTATAACAGAGAATAAAATAATTATCCTAAACTAGTTATCACAGTGGAGAGAGACAGATAGAGATACTCAACAATTGGTATAATTTTTCAAACAATAAACAATATATATATATATATATATATATATATATAGATATATATAGATATATATATATAAAGCATAAAACACCCCAGGAGGTCCAAAAGCATACATGAATAAAAAATATATAAAATATAAATATATATATGGACAAACAGATGGTATATAGCATACAAAAAATACACAAAACACAATATGAATCATACAACACACATAATGTACTCACGACACTCTAAATGAGTACTACTCCTGAGCAGCAGGGGGCATCACAATATAAAATAAATTATCCTAACCTATATCCTAAAACAATTCTATAATATCAACTGAAAAAGTGATATAAATATATATATATATATATATATATATATATATATATATATATATATATATAAAATCAAAAAATAATAACTAATCTCCAATAGTGATATATAACTAAAGATCAACATAAATGAATCTCTATACATTCATTGAGACCAGAAGGAATCAATGTATTCAACTTGAAAATCCAACATGACTCTCTTCTATTCAATTTCTGAACTCTATCATACATATTAGAACGTGCTATGTGCTCAGTAGGATTAACCATTAAACCACCCAAATTTTTACTATGACAATTTAAAAAATGTCGTGATACCCCATGCTGCTTATAACCTCTCAAAATGTTATGCTTATGTTGGCAAAATCGAGTATGAACATTCTGTGTTGTGCGTCCAACATACTGAAGGCCACAAGTACACGTTAATAGATACACTACAAAATTACTACCACAATTCATAAAATACCTTATTTTAAAGGATTCACAAGTGGCAAACAAAGTAAATGTATCAACCCTTTGTAAAATAAAGGGGCAAGTCTAACATCTTGGTTTAGAATATTTATAGGATCCCTTAGTAATGTTGCCTATCGACAAATTATTATCAATAACTGTCTGTTTCCTGTGTGATTTCCTTGTCTGTGTAAAATGACTGGAGGCCAAATAATTTTTCAAAGTGTGTGCCCTCCTATATACTATACTAGGTATATTCGTAATATATCCCTTCAGAAAAGGGTCAGCTCTTAGGATGTCCCAATGTCTGGAAAAGACCCAAGCGACATCCACCGTCTTGTCGCTGAATCTAGTAATAAACAACGGGACATTCATTGAATGAACCCCCCTGACTTAATTCTTATATCTTCCTCCTGGGATTGAAATCCTATCTAGCTCAACAAAACAAATCTTCCACCAAATCTATAGGATATGACTTCTCTAGAAACCTCTGTCTTAGAACCTCTGATTGTTCATCATAACTTTGTATTGTGGAAAAATTCCTCCTTATTTGTCGGAACTGACTATACGGAATCTTATGAAGCCATTTTTTATGGTGGCAGCTGTTAAAATCTAAGTAACTATTCCTATCCACCCTTTTGAAATAAGTACATGCACTGATTTTACATCACAGTTCTCCTCTTAGTTCCAAATCCAGAAATTGAATTATCGATTTATGTGTAGTGCTCGAGAATCTGGGATCCCAAGGATTGGGAATAATAGACTCCCAAATAATGATAATTTCTTCTGTGTCCCTATCCACGGCCATAGAGACAAGTGGGTTACGTCATCACCCTCCAGCTGGTGTAGGACCAATGAAAAAATGTTTAAAGTGAAGCCCCAGACTCCCCCGGGCAGTCATTTTTGGTCCTACACAGCTGGAGTGGGTCACGGGCAGTCTGCTATGCTTACTGTGACTCAGAAGAACTTTGAGGAGGCCGCATTTCTGCCGCCCGATCCAGGAGGACATAACCTGAAGCCTTGGCTCCACTTTCCGCCAGCCAGGGGAGTGAGTGTTCATATCTTGCCATTTGGATTCCCTCCTGCATGGAGGTAGTAATTTGGTGGCGAAACAGGAAGCTGCATCCGATCATATCCGGTGCATTCTAGGGTGGAACGCATAAAGTACCCTTCATCTGCCTTAGGCCTGAGTGCTCACTGATCAGCACAAGCCTGTGAGGGGAAAGGTAAGGGCCTTCTGGCCATACTTTATATAAACTCTCAAGTATGCTATTCAGGCAGGCCTCTGCATACACTATTTAAGGAAATTCATTGTTAGTATTTGCCTTGTGTTAGTTTACTGTTAGTCTCCCCTATTGTGCATTCCTTGTTTGCCTATTTTACTACTTTTTAACAAGTATATTTATTAAAAGTTATATTTTAATTCATCATGACGTCAATATCCATGTCTGGACAGTCTAAGGAAAAAGAAAAAGGGGGTCCTGACCCTAAAGAGGATAAGGCACCACAAAAATTGAAATCCTGCCTAGGTTGTGATGATAATATTCTTGCCTTGGAGTCTGCAAAGTTATGTCCTGACTGTTTGAAGAAATCCTCAAACCCAGATGTGCCAGCAAAATTCCAAGATTTTCTATCCTGGATGAAGACCTCAATCCATGATACATTTTCTTCATTTTCCCTCTCACCAAGGATACAGGGGATTATTACCAGAGTCAGACAGTTCCGAAGGATGAAGGTCCAAACAGCCCAGGACTACATGCAATTATTGGGAGTCCTGACATCCTCACTTCAAGTTCTACCTTGTTCAAGGTTCCACATAAGACCCCTGCAATCGCTTTTTCTGTCCCAATGGAACAGGGACACATACAACACGTCCCAAAGGATAGTCTTGTCTCCAAGGGTAAAAAAGGAGCTGCTCTGGTGGATACATCAAAGAAATCTAAAGAAAGGGGTCTCTCTAGTAGACTACCAATGGCACAGGATTCCAACCGATGCAAGCCTGACGGGTTGGGGCAGAAATTACAACGACAACTTGATATAGGGAGTATGGACAGCTCAAGAAAGCATGCTGCACATAAATCTGTGGGAACTAAGGGCAATCTAGTATTGCCTGAAAGGGTTCAGCAGGTTTATAAGAAACCAGCCAGTTCAGATAATATCGGACATCGAACATGATAGTGATCCTATACATAAAAACCCAAGGAGGGACTAGGAGCAAAGCTCTCAGCATGGAAGTAAGAAAAATCCTGTCACGGACAGAAAGGAATCTGCCAGTACTATCGGCCCTTCACATAGCAGGAAGTCTGAACTATCAAGCTGACTATCTGAGCAGGAACAGTCTAGACCCAGGAGAATGGTCTCCCAACCACAGGGTCTTCAGTCAGATTGTCAGAAGATTTGGGGAACCGGTGATAGACCTGATGGCTACGGCAGGCATCACAAAGACCAAAGGATTCTTCTCAAGGTCCAGACACCCAGCATCACTGTGGGTGGATGCCATGGCCCAGAAATGGGATTTCTCACTAGCTTACCTCTTTCCACCCATTCCAATGATCCCAAAGATCGGGAGGGGCAGAGTGTTAGTAATCCTCATAGCTCCAGACTGGCCAGGGAGAATCTGGTTCTACGAGTTAATCAACCTGTCAGTAGAAAAATCTTGAACGCTCCCAGTCACGAGGGATCTCCTCTCTCAGGGACCAGTTTTTCATCACAATCCAGGTCTTTTGAAGCTAACTGCCTGGAAACTGAAAGGAACTTCCTGAAATCCAGAGGTCTTTCAGACAGGGTTATAAATACCATTATATCAGGTTGGAAAGCGTCCACATCCAGTGTATACTGTAGAATATGGAGGATCTTCAGTAACTGATGTCAAAGGTCCAATGTACAAAGACACACATTAAATTCAGCTAACATTTTAGACTTCCTGCAGGAAGGATATGAAACATGTCTAAGTCCATCCTCATTAAGGGTTCATCTACCAGCAATTTCCACCTTACTGGCAAAACATTTTGCGGAAGAAGACTTTGTCAAATGATTCATGAAGGCAGTATCAAAGTCCAGACCTAGGGTAAAACAGGACATTCCTCCTTGGGACTTGAACGTAGTTCTGAATCAACTTGCTGCATCCCCAAAGTTTGAGCCCTTGGATTTAGTTCCTCTCAAATTCCTAACTTTAAAGGTAATTTTCCTCATGGCCATTACTTCAGCCAAAAGAGTGACGGCGCTCCAGGCCTTGTCAGCCAAGTCTCCCTACATCATCTTCCATCAAGATAAAGTAGTACTAAGAACCACTGGGAAATTCAGATCTAAGGTTGTGTCTCCTTTCCACTTAAATCAGGACATCCTACTTACATCCTTTTTTCCCAATCCCAAGAAAAAAAAGAATAAAAGTTACATAACCTTGACTTAGTTAGATGTATGTCTATTTATCTTGAGAGATCCAAAGGATATAGGAAGTCGGACTCCTTGTTTGTCCATTTCCAGGGAAAATGTAAAGGTTCAGCAGCCTCCAAAGCTTCTATCTCCAGGTGGATTATACAGTGTATATCAACCACTTATTTGAAAGCAAGAAAAGACCCACCAAAAAAACTTAGGGCTCACTCTACTAGAGCAATGTCCACACCATGGGCCTCTAAAGTGTCAGTCTCTGCAGAGGATATCTGTAAAGCTGCAACATGGTCTTCCATTTCTACTTTCATTAAACACTGCCATTTGGATGTCCAGGCTTCTTCAGAAGCGAGATTTGGTATAAAGGTTCTACAGGCTGCCTTACACACTGGAAAGATATTCATTTATGCATGTCTTTTCACTCTTGTCACTTGCGGACTCTCTTCTGGTTATTCTCTATCTTGAAAATTGTGTAGTTAGGGCAGCTACACAATTAAGGGAATGGGTCCTGTTACTTTACTTTCTTCCTACCCTTAAGACACTGCTTTGGTATATCCCACTTGTCTCTATCGCCGTGGATAGGGACACAGAAGTAAAGGAAGAAATTTTTTACTACCGATATTTCCTTTTCTTCTGTGTCCCTCCATGGTGCTCCCTTCCTTTATTTAATCTTGTTTATGCTTATATTTTTTAGCTATGACAAAAAATGACTGCCCAGGGGAGTATGGGGCTTCCCTTTAAACGTTTTTTCATTGGTCCTACACCAGCTGGAGGGTGATGACGTAACCCGCTTGTCTATATCACAGTGGAGGGACACAGAAGAAAAGGAACTATCGGTAAGAAAAAATGTCTTCCTATCATTAATGAAATGGCATTAGAGGACCAGATTAGCGCCAAAAGGATTATTGTCAAAAATCCTCTGGGCCTCAAAGAAGCCCATAAACAAATTGGTATAGCTCAGACCGAATCTGGTCCCCATCACCGTCCCATTGACCTGGAGGTAATAACTACCCTCAAACTCCAAAAAATGATGTGTCAAAATGAAGCCAATCATCCGGACCAAAATATCACATCAAGGAGGAAAGGAAGCGGCAAAATTCTTTTTGTTACAGGATCACTTAATGCCTGTCAAAGGCATGGCAGATTGATGGTAATGAGAACAGTTTGCAATTTGAGGGGAATATGATGGTGAAGACATGTTAGTGCATATTGGCGAGGTTCCTTCAACACAGATCAGACACATCATCACCATCCTGAGCTCTTATCAAACTTTAATACATCACTGCCCAGGTGAGGTCTTATCAGTTATCCATGGGTCAGTGTTTCTCCACACATTAACCGCCCTTTACACACTTGTAGTGGAACTCATGCCTCGTAACTATGTAAGTGACTTTTTTAAGTGCTTACTAATGCACTTATGTTAAGCATTTTTGCATTTAAAAATAGTTTATGAGATGTTTAGTCTTTTTTGTCAGTTTATACAAATTAAACAGTACAAACATTCTACACTGATCTCCCTCCCACCTGCCACTTCCTTTCAGCCAAATATGAACATTCCACAATGCTCTCCTTCCCACCTCCCACTCTTTACTGCTTGTACTAGCTAATTTGCATAAACTGGCAAACTGAAAAGATGGATACTCCGACTGAGTTGAGAATGTAGGCAGGTGACAGTTCCTCTTTTATGTGGCTAATCATTGACCATGCTTCAGCATGTTTTTGTCAAATCTGCTTATAAATCTATGTGTTGCAACATCACAAGATAATCATCTTTACTAAAGAAAGTATGTGGTATATCATGTATGACCCATTGGGTTTTGTGTGGCACATTTTCTTTTTTCTATGCATTTACTAGTGGTGTTTTATTCAGTGAGACTAATGTACTATGAATTGGAGTAATGAACTTGTATTTATTTTTGTCAGGTTGAAGTTTGTACTGTCTATGCATGTGTTCAAAGCAATAGTACCCAATTTACAACTGTGGAGGGTGAGCCAAGTAGAATACCATCACCAACTTTCAGCAATATTGGTTCAAGGTAAGTTAAAGAAGCCTTCTGTAATGAATAAATGTAAAAGTACAATATTAAATTATTCAGTTAAAGTGTTAGTAATGTCTAAAAAAACTTTTTTGCATTTAGAAGAGCTTAAAAAGCTGATCTAAATGCAAAAAAACGTATCTCTCAAACCGCTATGGTTTAAGAGATACGGGCGTTTAAAGTTTGATTTCTCCTACTGACAGCTGTAAAGCTGTCAGCAGGAGATCCATGTCGGTAGACACGCTGGCGCTTGAGAAGTGCCTCGATCTCGTTACTTACACGCAATCCCTTCATTGGAATGGTCTAAAACGTGTGCCTAGTGTTCAAGCACACATTTTAGACCATTCCATTGAAGGGATTCAGTGTAAATAACGAGATTGCAGCACTTCTCAAGCGCCTCTGTGTCGACTGACACTGATCTCCTGCTGACAGCTTTACAGCTGTCAGTAGGAGAAATCAAACTTTAAACGCCCGTATCTCTTAAACCATATCGGTTTGAGAGATACGTTTTTTTGCATTTAGATCAGCTTTTTAAGCTCTTCTAAATGCAAAAAAGTTTTTTTAGACATTACTAACACTTTGAAAAGTCAACTTCAAGTAAATGTGATAGGTAAAAATATTGAGAAATATAGAATTTAAAAGCACGTAAAAAACAATTGTCCTATCAAGACTGCCCATTTTACAATCCATTTATAGAGCTCAGACTTAGTTAATTCTTAGAATAGAGCTATATCTATCACACAAGTTATTGTATTCACTTATTATGATGGCTCTACCACTTTTTCATAGATTATTCCAAGTGCCAATTACTCTTCTACCTACCTGCCCCCCAATCCTCTTGTACTCCTTTAATTTTCTTACCCCCTTTCTATGTCCTTCTCTATTGTCTTTCACCTATTCATTTTTACTCAAGCCTTTTACACCTTTCTCCCACCGCCTCCTTTTTTCACTTTGTAATTTGCATATGTTTTAGCCTATCCTCCTCAACATTTTTACTCCATTTGTCCTTGCCTTCTACCCTTTTTCTTCCAACATATCCGCTAGCATGTCTAAATATATTTTTTTCATAGACTGAAAATTTTCTATCCTTGTCTTGAGGGGGTACTGTTCCTATCACTTATTTTGTAGCACCATAGTCAATGACTCAATCCTTTTACCCTTCTCCCAACTCCTCCCTTTTTTCATTTTATAATCTGCATACTTTTTTAGCCCATTCTCCTCCACCGTTTTAAGGCCATTTTCCTTGTCTTCCACCATTCTTTTTTCCAACTTATCCACCACCACAGCTCAAACATATTTTTTTTAAATAAGGCTGCAATTTCTTATTCTGGTCTGCAGAGGGTGCTTCTCCTATCACTTATTATGGAAAGCCAGAGTTATTGACTCAAGCTCTCCCACAGAGTAACATAGTAAAATGAAAAAAGACATGCATCCATCAATTCCAGCCCATGCCAAAAACACACCTGTTGATTCAGGTGCGCTTAATAAAAATGCCATTAGGACACCAGATTGAACTGTAATATCTTTTTTATGGTGTATACCATACAGAGTATTTTTCAAGACCAAAAACTGTTTGCTGCTCATTTATATATTAAGCAAAAATATGAGCAATTCTGGAGCATACAAACTTCAACCTAAAGGGGTGGAATTAAAAGAAATTAAAAGGGGTGTTTAATCCATTGGAACCCAGAGCTGTCTCCAAGCTGTTGCTGTTCTATGCACTGTAGACCTTTCCAGCATCCAATAAGTTAAAAGCCCCATTTAATTCAATAAGAATGTTTAATCTCCCATGTCTGGTGCACCTTGTATGCTCCAGTATTACTCATGATTCTCTTTCTGCATAGGGCCTTTCTTGTTGCAAGATGAGCAGTGTTGTGAATGGTGTCATGTTTTCAGCTAGCAATGCTGTTTCAACATTCCTTTCCCAACATGTCATATTATCATCAACTGTTCTCATATCCCAAAAGAATACTAACTGCTGATCGATTGCCCTGACATTCCTGGTCATGGCCTACACATGCCCTGGGTAGTTCATTTATTTGCCATGGTGGATTTGCTAGAGTGGAATTTAATCAATAGGTAATTCATTAATTCTGATCCCTGAGTATGAAGGGACTGTGCAGTATAAAAATATCTGTCTTGTTTCAGCTAGAAAGCAATATAACAATGAGTGCAATGTATCATGTAGAAGAGTGTGGGGTCTTATGCAGAAAGCAAACAGTGTGCAGTTAATTTCACCATGGGGGGGTATTCACATTGATTTAATTGATGAGTTTAACTCCTTGAATGCTAGAGAGGTCTCAGAGACTTTGCTAGCATTCAAGGGCTTCAAGACTAAGTTTAAATACATTTTTTGCCTCCTGTGGTGCAGTTGGTAAGCTCCAGTCTGCTCATCGCTTGCCTTTTGGATAAGGGCCCTCTTCAGTCTTCCATGTTATACATTGCAATTTTTGTTATAGTGTCTGAATGTATATGTTTCATATCTTGGGTGATGGAGAAGTTCAGCAGCTTCAGTACTACAGATGGCTCCAGGGGATTGGAAAACAATGAGCTGGAGGCCTATCTTACACCAAAAGAAGGCTAAATTATGATGGTGATTATGATTATTTTCCAGAAATGTTGAAATAATAAATAACGTTACAAATTACTGTACTAAGTGGAAGTGTTAAGCACAAATTAGTTTGATGCTAGTGTTAAAGGGGAACTAAAGAAATGATGCTTCATTGTAGATTAGGTCATTTTTAAAGCACTTTCAAAATCACACACATATATATTTATATATATAGATAGAGAGATAGAAAGAGAGAGAGAGAGAGAGATAGAAAGAGAGATAGAGAGAGAGGTAGAGAGAGAGAGAGAGAGAGAGAGAGAAAGATAGATAGATAGATAGATAGATAGATAGATAGATAGATAGATAGATAGATAAAAAGAGAGATAGAGAGAAAGAGAGAGAGAGGGAGAGAGATAGAGATAGATAGATAGATAGATAGATAGATAGATAGATAGAGAGAGAAAGATAGAAAGAGAGATAGAAAAAGAGATAGAGAGAAAGAGAGAGAGAGGGAGAGAGATAGAGATAGATATAGAGAGAGAGAAAGATAGAAAGAGAGATAGAAAAAGAGATAGAGAGAAAGAGAGAGAGAGATAGAGAGAAAAAATGGCCAATGGCGAGTGAAAATTTAGCCCTGGCGAGTAGAAATTCAGCCCTGGTGGGTATGTTATGGCTTGCAGCGGCGAGTAACTTTTCAGGTCTGGCTAGTAACAAAGGACTTCAAATTTTAAGTCCTGTATATATATATATATATATATATATATATATATATATACACTACAATTGTGGAAGGCACTCTCTCTTAAATTATACTTTAAAGCCCAGGTGCAAATTCCCAAAAATAATGCAAATTATAGAAAAGAGGCAGAGCACCAGTGGGACCTTTTAATATAGCAAAAATAAATGTATTCAGGCATTTTGTTTTTGCATGAATACATTTATTTTTGCTACATTAAAATGTCCCATGGGTGCTGCCCCTCTTTTCTATAATATATATGTGTGTTAGTCATTCTTCATATATAGTTTAGGGGAAATGTAGTTGTCTTATTTTTGTCAGTTTAGTCAATACTGACTGACTTTAATGCTGACATTCAGCTCTCACTCCCAACTGTCACTTGCTACCAGGAAGTACTGACTGATTTGCATAAATTGACAAATAAACAAATAAAGGTAAATATCTCATAAACTATAGATTTAAATAAAGAATGGCTAAAATGCATAGATGGGATTTTGAAAGCCCTTTTAAAATCACCTAATTAATTTCAAAGTGTTAGTTCCGCTTTAATGATCTTATATAATCGGATACAGAAGCTAATAATAATTATAGATTGTATCTGTAAGAGGAAATAATTTTTCAGAAAAGTAAAAGTAATTATTTCTAATGATAATAAGCAAAGACGGGTTTGCAAATGTATTACAGTTAAAGGGGACCAACTGAGCACCCACATTTTAATGACCCATTTTATGGGCCTCCTTGCATGATTTATGCTTAAAGAGACACACCGCTACACATATTTTACCAAGTATTATATATCTGATGAACTGTTTTTTCCCTTTCACAAAAACAGGCTGATGTATGAAGAAGAGATTATGGGGCAAACCAGCTGCACCATAAGGGACATTGGGAAGGAATGTATTGGAGATATCTCTAGCATTCACGTGGTTAACCCTTTAAGCGCCAGCAATGTGTTCCGTGACCCTCTGGCACTCAAAGGGTTAAAATCTCAGGTTCACTCATTGGAAATTTTCGGGATTTTTTTGTCCCCTACTGTGCATTTGGTTTGCTCAAGACTTACTCCCGTTAATATATCAAATATAAACATGTTTTCACAATTTAGTATAATATAATTCAAATAATTAGACTTCACAAACAGGGCTTTTTTGTTAATGCAAATAAAATTAAGATAGTACAATAGAACATCTGTTATTTTTGGAGAATAGTATTATATACATAGTCTAATGTATTTTTTTATTTTTGGAAAAAGGTATTTACTGTGATACTAGGCACAGAATGAAACTGGCTCCTTTCTGTAAATCTTGGACTGTTGGGAGCCCAAGGTGATGCCTTCTGAAACAGAAGGCTGCTGGTGAAGGCTGGTGCACCCATGCATTAAAATGCCCCTGCTTTTAAAGGGATAGTAACAGCTGAATAAAAAAATGCATCTCTGATTGATCCTCATATAACGTTGGTTATGTTGCGCTGTATTTCAGTATTTTACGTATTGTAGTTCAAGAGTAATTCAGTTCTAAAGGATCCCCCTCCTGCTCCTTTTACCTCCTGGTTCCTGTATGCTACCTCCCCTCAGATGCAAAATAGAGTCCTGGGAAGAGACAGTGAGCAGTGAGGGACAATCTCCATCCACTGAGTATAAAGAAAACCCCATTGACAAAGCAGGGCATGATTTTCCCTATGCTCAATGAAGATTGTCCCTCGCTGTGCCCCATCTCTCCGGCTCAGAGTGACGGAGTGATGCAGGTGAAAGGGGAGGGGATAGTTCAGAATTGAATTACTCTTGAACCACAAAACATAAAATATTGAAATATACAGCTACATGACTCACATTAAATGAGGATCATTCGGAGCTGCATTTTGATTCGCTATTACTATCCCTTTAAAGACACACTGTATGATCAACCAGATTTCAATGTCAGAGGACACTGTGTATTAGGCAGTTCATATTGGTCCTTAGAGCCATTCTGCTTTCTATACAAGTGTTACCAGGGATTCAGCTACATCAAGATAGAACTCCATTGTGCTGGTGCTGTTCACTTCATAGAGGATCATACCTTCATCTTTGGTGGCACTGTCCACTGATTCAAGTTTTCGGGTCGCAGTGTTTATCGCATATCGATTATGTCCTTGACATCACACTACCTAGGGATCCACTTTTCATTCTGTTCCTCTCAGTTTATTCTGCATTTCTATCACGGTCCCCGTGATTCCCTGTCAATCTCTGACTGTGTACATTTGCATTGGAGGAGTCTAATTGGCCCGCCCAGGATGTGCCTTTATATGCTGGGGTTTGGGCACTTGTCAGTTGCCCTTTCATGGTCTTCATGTTGCTGCGCCTAGTTGCTGATCTCTATTGTCTCCTGTGTACCGACCCGGCTAGTCTGACTCTCCTCCTGTTCCTGCTCCGTGATTTGACCCGGCTCTGGCTGACGACCCTGCACTGTGATCTGACCCGGCTCTGGCTGAAGACCCTGCTCCGTGATCTGACCTGGCTCTGGCTGACGACCTTGCTCCGTGATTCGACCCGGTTCTGGCTCCTGATCCTGCTCCATGATTGATCCGCTCTCCGGTGGTGTTCCTGCGACTCTGTCATCCGGTTCCGGCTGTCGCTCCTGTCCGGTTGCTGCTCCATTGTCCTCCGGTCGCGCTGGCGACATTCTGAACTGTTCTCTGTTTCCTCTCGCTCATTTAGCTGTAGCCGAGGGTGCCTGCCTTGTACTCGCTGAGCATTGCTCTTTTAAATGTACCAGATTAACCCTTGCAGTGCCTGTAGTCTCCGATTATGTGCCACTTGTTAACTTGCCAAGCTCCTGTTGATTCTCTGAGCCGTTACACTTTGAGTCTCCTCTTGATGCTATACCAGTCCTTGCAGAGCTCCGCTTGTCCGGTGTTCGGGGTGCACCGTGATCACGCCGGTTGGCGCTGACAGTCTGTTCGCTCTTGCTATAAGGATTCTGAGCAACACTGGAAGGGTGTCTGGGCCGTATCTCATTCGCTTAAAGTGTACAGTTCCAGCTGCACTACTCTGTGCATCGGCTCTTCTTAAGCTTGGGCAACTACTATCTACTGTGGCATCCCAAGGGCTTGTATACTATCCTTGGCACACGCAGGGTTACTCACTACTCATTCTGGGCGATTCCTATTCTGGTTACATCAGATTGGCAGTAGCATTCCTCCTAGCCCTCGGTGGTGGTACTGGCTCAGCTCAGAGCAACAGGGGCTCATCCTGCTTCTGCTTTGAGAGTGATACAGAGCTGATCCTGTGTTCCTGTTCTACATCTAGAGGCTGTTTTCAGAGACTGATATATCTCCTGGGCGTTGGCCAATCCAGCCTGAGCCTCACCAGTTGCTCCTGTTAACCCTCTGAGTAGCTACAGTCTGTAGCTATATTCATCCTCTGTTTATATTGCCTATTCTTGTCTGTCATTGTCAGTATTGTTCTTACCTATACTGGCCCCTAGGGGCACTGTTTATCATTCTGTTTCAATAAACTGTGTTTTTACTTTACAACCTGGTCTGAGTGTCAGAAAAACCGTAACAATTTCCTCCAGAAAAAATCCTGTTAATCCTGTTATCAGCAGCTAAAGCGCTGGTCCCCGCGCAATGGAAAGATAAATCTCCCCCCTCTTTTTTGGAGTGGCTCATGAAAGTGAGTGATCACATTCTACTCGCGAAACTTTCTAGGCTTAAGAGAGGACTAGACACAAGCTTCACAGCATCCTTCTTTTCTTATTGGGGCCTTTAAACTTTGCCACCACCTGTGGTACTCCTCCCCCCTAGACTTCTCTATGACACAGAGCTCGACCTTCTTTCTCTTTTTCTTTCTATCCTTCCATCTTCCTTTCTTTCCTTCTTTCTTTCTTTCTTTCTTTCTTTCTTGCTATTCTGTTCTTTTTCTTCTTTCTTTTCCTCTTTTTCTCCTCTCCCCCCCTTCATCTCATTCTCTTCCCTTCCCTCATACCTTCGGACTTCCCCCCATGTTCCCTCTCATTTTTTCTTCCATCTCTTAAAACACAACATATCAGGCACTTCTATACAAGTCCTCTGACCACTCCTAGTATGCAGGACAGTGGGTTTATGTTATTTTGCTTTGATAACTCTGATTGTTATGCATGTACTACCTGATTGCTTGTAATGTCCTGTGCATGCTTAGATTCTTTGTATACTGCTTGTTGTTTTCAATAAAAACTGATTTATATGTAAAAAACAAAGAATAGCATAGGAATTGGCAAAGTGATAAACTGGAGACATTATCTCCATTTTTA
Source organism: Rhinophrynus dorsalis (assembly GCA_037306005.1). Classification (NCBI taxonomy): domain Eukaryota; kingdom Metazoa; phylum Chordata; class Amphibia; order Anura; family Rhinophrynidae; genus Rhinophrynus; species Rhinophrynus dorsalis. The sequence goes on from CM074720.1 coordinate 50,229,988, forward strand.
TCACCACTTAGTGAATCTCCCACTTCTTAAATGCTGATCTTCATTTTTTGAAAAATGGAGTAGAAATGGTCTCATCCAATTAAGAATTTGGTTGCAACATACTGATAAAGAAATTTGCTAATTGCCTCAAAAATAAAGGTGCTTTTATTGATTAAATCTTACTGCCAAGTATAATCTATTCTTAATGGAAGTATATAGGAGCATATTAATAAACAGCATTCTTTGTGTACGTTTAAGAACTTTCGTTCACAGTGATGGGTTGTATTTAAAAAAGTAAAGTCAAGATTATAAATCTGTATATCTAATAATATTCAGAGAAAAAATACTTGAGATTAAGATTTAATCACTAAAACTGTCTTTATTTTTGGTGCAATTAGCAAATTTCTTTATACGTGCGTTGCAACACAATTCTTGATTGAACAAGACCATTTCTAATCCTCTTTTCAAAAAAATAAACTGACTGGAGTTGCATATGGAGATGCAAATCCTTAGATTGGTTTACAACAAGTTTACAGTTTTTTTATAATCTCCCCCATAGTGACAATTATGTATGCAAAAAAAATATTCTCAGTTATGAATTGTCTGCAAATTTCATCAGAGACTGGCCAAACTGGGTTTGTTTACATTAGAGTAGGCAAACCAAAGGATATGAGAGGCTCTGAGCACGAACAGAAGCAATATTGCCTGTTCTACAGCTAGTCACCACTCAAGAGCATCGCATTTTAGCTCCCTAGCGCATTACAGAGAAGAAATTTCCACATACATATTAGACTAATCCCACCCCAAAAAGGGCAGTCCAGTTCCAAAATAATGGGCAAGTGCCCTCTGCACAGGAAATACTAGCTAACACCAGATGTACAGTTCGGCCTTGTTTGGGCCGCTTCAGTGAGGTGCAGCTAGTTTTCCTAGGAACGCTCCCTGAAGACTCACCTCTTCAGGGAGGCCTATCAACTGCCTCTATAAAAATCATCACCAAGATTCACCCCTTGCACGGACTACTGCACTCAATGGCACTTCTCACACCCACCCACTGACTGGCAGTTCATGTGGCAGGAGGCACTTAAACGCAATAGCACTTACTCCTTCTGTGTCAAACCCACTTTCCTCTAGACTGTAAGCTCTCACGAGCAGGGCCCTCTGATCCTCCTGTTCTCCACATCTGATTGTACTATTTAATACCTCTGTATGTCTATTCCCATTTGTACAGCGCTGCGGAATTAGTTGGTGCTATATAAATAAAGAATAATAATAATAGTAATAATACTGAGAGCAAGGAGTTCATGTCTAGATTACCCTTTATCCTTAGAGAGAGACCCTAAGAGTGTTTCAAAAACAAATCAAAGGATGTGAGAGGCTCTGAGCACGAACAGAAGCAATGTTGCCTGTTCTACGGCTACTGTGTGGTGACTATCCGTAGAACAGGCCACTGTGCTGTTTGTATGTCTATTTTGAATACTCTAAGGGGGTGCCCTAAGAGTGAAAGGTAATCCAGACGTGGACCCCTTCCTCTCAGTGCCTAGGGAATCCAGCTGCACCTGAATGACGAGGCCCAACAAGGCTGAAACGTACGTCTGGGGTTAGCTGGTGGTCCTGTGCAGTGGACCTTGCCCATCATTTTGGAACTGGACTGCCCTTTTGGGCAGGATTAGTCTGATATGTATGTGGAAATTTAGAGAGCTAAAAGCTGATGATTCTGAGCGGTGGCTAGCCGTAGAACAGGCCAATGTGCTGTATGTTCGTCCTCAGAAACCTCTCACATTTTGTATGTCTATTTTGAATACTCTCCTTAAGAGTGAAGGGTAAACAAGATGTGAAACCCTTGCTCTCAGTGCCTAGGGAATCTAGCTGTACCTCACTAAAGAGGCCCAACAAGGCTTATACATACATCTGGGGTTAACTGGCGTTCCTGTGGGGGGGGGGGCTGGGATTATACTAATACGTACGTGGACATTTCTCCTCTGTAATGGCACTAGAGAGCTAAAACATGATGTTTCTGAGCGGTGACTAGTCGTAGAACAGGACATTGTGCTGTTTGTTCGTCCTCAGAAGCCTCTCACATTTTGCACGTGTACAGTAAACTAAAGACATCCAAGGGGTAATATGATTTATCATTTACATATATGTTTGAGGTCAATACCTGTTGCCTCGCTTGTCCTTTTCTTTGTGTTTTTAAGTATGTTTTAAAATTAATAATTTTTTGTGATTGATGAATAGTATTCATACCTAATAAAATATATGTTTGCACATTGAATGACACATGGGTGAGTGCCTAATTTAAGGGTTTCTCCTTTACAGGGATTTCTTTTTCCTTTAACTTGTTCTTTGTAGTGTCTTTTAGACCCAGAGTGCAACAGATCACTTGATTATTACTGTCTATGTGTTTTATTTTGACTAGTGCTTACCAGGCTTTCTCATTATACATCGGATTTGCCTTGCTGACCATACCTGGAAGACAGAGGGCAAATCCAATGAGAAGCAGAAAGATACTTAGGAAAGTTACAATATATATCCATTGTGTGTGTTACAAAATAAAATGGAGGAGGTCTGCAGGATCATGTAAGCCAAGTGTGTCCTAAGCATAAGTCAAACAGTGACATGGCCATGCTTGAGTGTTTGCACAATGTGAAGATGCACGCAAATGGTTAACAATGCAGTATGTCACACTATGCCAGTGTAAAATAAGAATGATCTGTGTATCAGCCAAAGGGTTAATCCTGTCAATGAGACAGATGATAGCTGCCACTGTACAGATTCATTTGAATCAAATGCACTCCTCAACTTTATATGGGAATACCAGGGGCACCAATGGCACCTATCATCTGTGTCAGTGACAGGAATAACCTCTTGTGTGCTACAGAAAGTACTTTGTAGTGTGACATACTGAATAGTTAACTCTTTGAGTTAAACATCACATCATACAAACACAGAAGAGTGCCAAGTTATTGTTAGAGGTGTGCTTAACCCTTTTTTTGATTGCCAGAGAGGTATCCAAAGCATTGCTTCATAATGTGTTGGATGCCCACTGGAACTCAAAGGGTTAAACCAGATTCAGCTGACATCCTCTTGGCAGACCTGCTCCTCTGCCAGCTTCTTTGCAGAGAGGCTGCAAGATTAGAAGTCCCCAGGCTTTACCGCCACTCCTCCCACCTGAGCTCCAACTTGGCCTGCCACTGGGGCGATATTACAGTGAGAGGGGACATTGTGGTATGAATGTAGGTAGGTGTGTGGCGGCTGTAGAATGACATATAGAAAGCATGGCAGGGAGTCTGAGGGAGTCCAGAAGCATGGGGGATGTGGGCAGAGGGAGGGAGGATAGTGACAGGGGGAGGGTGCCAAAAAGCACAAGGGTAGAAAGGGAGAGTCATGGAAAATGTTCACAGTATGGACAGTGCTTGGAAGTGATAACGTAAGGGGGCTAGTGAAGGTGATGGGGATGTGGAAAGCAATGTGGAGCATGTCTGTGCAATGATTTTCTCCCCTGGCCACTCCTGTCAAGATCACCACCACCTGACAATTGGGTGCAGTGAGGGCTAACTTCACCTTCCTGCCACCACGGGACATGGCTAACAGTGAATCAGGAAGCCTTAGGGGGGGAGTAGGATGTATGATGATCTAAGAAAATGGAGTAAAACAAACAGTAGTGAGATCTTGGCTGTGACTGCCATCTAAAGGGTGGAAGAGCATGAAAAATGCAATGTGAGAGAAGTGATAGTGGCTGACAAGTGGTAGATTTTTAAAATAGGGTGGAGTTTGGAAACACAGAAAATTTGTGAAATGTAGTATTGTAACAACTGCAAGGCTGGAGGATTGAGTCAGTCATTGTGTCAGGCAAGTAGGAATGGCAGAATAATGATAGCCAGCTACACAGCTACCACTTGGACCCTGTAGAGTATGAGGGAACCAAGACGTTTAGGAAAATGTTTGTGTGAAAGATGTGTTTTCAAGGAGAACTTGTGCTAATAAACGTTCTTGAAAGTCTTATATTGTGAGGTATTGATTTAAGTCACTGGCATGCTGCTCAGGATTATTTATTTATTTATGTATATAAATACATCATGAATAGTTATTTAAACAAATAAATACATTTTCTAATTGTACACATTATTTTATGAGTAGTAAATGCCATGTCTGTTATAACCCTCTCCCATAAATCTGGGGAATGCACTGCAGCATGCTCTTTGCCCTTCAAATGTGAATCTTGTAACTGCCTGTCACAGAATTCACATGAAGCTTTCTCACTGAGATCTTACTATTGGGAACTTAATGACTGTGTTTCCTATAGTAAGAAAAGAAGCCACACTGTCTCTCTGGCAGCCTGGCTTTCCTCACTTGAGCACATATCCTTGCTAAAGACAAAGCATTGCCCATACTGACAGATTGCCTCTTTCAATTCATCATTGAATCTGATGGCTTAAATTTAATTAACTTTAAACTAAAATGCAGGGAGCTGAATGAATCAGTCAGGAGACTCAGGCTGTGAGAGACAGTTGTATTAAAACTCTACTATTATATAGGAAACACTCTCCTATATTCATTTCTTGAAATGAATGCCATTTATAAATGGCCTTGTACGTTATGTCACAGAAAAGGAGGTCATTTATATATTGCCTAATGGGTGTTAAGCATGTGTGTTTGTGTGCGTGTATTCTTCATTTTAAGTAGATATTATGCAGTGCTTATTTAAAAGGTTAGTACCAAGTACTATTCGTAAGTTTTATGTTGTAAGTCTTTCATCTAACTCTTCTGAACCCCTGTGTAAAAATAGGTCAAGTTAACAGTGCAAGTAATTATGTAACTACAGATGCTTGTGACAGGCTGGGCTTCATACGCTGTGCTAGAGTGACATTTTGTGACTTGTTGGCTATTGAAGGTTGGAATTTCCGCTTGTACTTCCATCTTAGTCTAGGAGAGCAAAATAGATGCATAATTCTTGTTGGAAATAATGGCTGCTTTGTCACTATTCGCTTGAATAAATGTGTATTGAATGAGGATTTTACAAAACATAAAGTGCATAATCAATATCCTGGGAGAGAATTGATTTACTGTGAATTTCTCAGGAAAAGCTGTTTTTAGTACTGAAGATTAAAGAGGAAGAAACTCATACTATAAAACAGTATTACATGTGATACTTGAAAGTGCAGGGAAAGAGAAGGAGATGGAGTTGCTTGATAGGAGTGCTGGTGGTAACTTGTTGTTGGGGAGCAGAGACTGTTGGAGTGAAGGGTGAAAGGGGAATAGAAACAGTTATGAAACAGTTATTTCCTGCACTTTATTGTAGAAATGAAAAATGAAGTGCTTGAGACAGAAAGAGAAAGCTAATGAAATGTTGATGCCAGCATATCTAGAGGCAGACAGTACAGAGGCAGCTGGAGTTGATGAATTTGAGAAATATTGGTACAGGTTCTCTCGATGGTTGCAGAGAGTGTGGGTGTGATTTGTGGACACTGACAGTGATAGTTGTAGTCTATTGAAAAAGTATATTGGGAATTCTCACAGCCATAGGAAACATGGTGGGGTAACAATGTTTTTGTGAGAATTTCATTTGATGTAGAGTAAAAGTCAAAATATTGGATTTTCTGTCCTGTGGAGTTTTTGAGAAAAAGAGAAAAAAATATGTTTTTATTTTCTGTGGAAATTCATCCACCCCTTCTATGCTACGCCATCAAGATAACTCTTTTGCTATACTATGGAGCCATTTTATCAGGATGGAAAGATATTATTACACAGGATCCATTATCTAATTTAGGGATTCACTAGTATATTACACTGAAGAGTTTATCTCACATTATTGCATCTCTTTCATACCCTCATTCATTTAAAATAAGTTCCTGTCTGGGTCCCTAATCACCATAAAGGGAGAACTGCTTGACTGTTACTATTACTTACTATGAATAAATGCAAGACCTCTTTCCACTTAACACCTCCTAATAATAACCCCTCACTTACCTTACTATAGCCAGATAATCCTAATTATCCCTATTAATTCTGCCCTTGGGGGACGAAAGTACAGTATACTTTGGCTTGGTGGTGCCTGGTTCTACACCTGTTGTGGTGCTTTACTACAAATTGCAAGCTATTTATTCTGAAGCTAACAGTTGTGTCCTGTACTTCACTGTAAAATTAACACTACAGTGTTTAGGAGAGAAAGAGAAAGCTGCTGACATTTTGTTGCTAGTTTGTGTAGAGACAGAAATCAAAGAAGGGGTGTTGGAGTTATATAATTTAAGGAGTATTGATTCTAGAAAGTTCTTTGGATGGTGACAGAGAGTGCTCCTGTCTTGGTCCCTAATCTTCTGAATAAAGGTAGAACTGCTTTACTGGTTAATTACTAGTACTTATTCAGAAAATAATACATGACTGCTCTCCACTTAATAACATCTTAATAATAATCCCCCACTTACCTAACCTTATTATGACCAATAAACCCTAATGACCCTTGTGCATTTTGCCCTTGGGCCTTTGTGCAAGAGATAATATCTTTAGACAGTCCTGGATGTCATGCCTATGGAGGCAGACATGACAGTTGCTGTCAGTTGTTTCAAAATGAAGCAGAGTGCCTGACACTGTTTAATTTTACCATGTGCAGTGAGAAGAATTTGAGGTCCTGTGGTCCTGCTAGCATCTTCCATGTTCATCTCTATAGATATGATATCCAGGGCTGAGTCTACGTAACACTTTAAGAACAAGAAAGGTGCACAACACACTGTGAAGCATGTGTTACACGCCGCTGTTGTCCTTAAAAGGATAAGATTACTATGTGCAGTGAGCAGAGTTTGAGGTCCTGTTGTGATCTTTCTAGCAGCTGTGATTCATGTCTGCCTCTAACATTCAGGACTGAATGAAGATGTTATGACCTAAACAAAGGAGCAAGGGTGGTGGCATGTATGTATGTATATCTTCATTTATATGGCACCACACAGCACATGCAGAGCCTTACAGACATATGTTACAATAAATAAAAGGGGATAAAATAAGTGTCACATTCATAGCAACAATAGGAGAGAGGTCCCTGCCCCAAGGAGCTTACAGTCTAAATGGGTATAACTACTCCCCTGGTGAAAACGTGTTTTGGGATCACAATAACTTGTTCTGTTTGTAGATTCTCCCTTTTGTACAGCGCCATGGAACACATTGGCACTTTATAAGTAAAAGAATAACTGTAATAAAGCATGAACAATGTTATTCAGAAGGAAACACACTTAAATGTATGTCCTTCTATCTGCATTTGAACCCATGTGTTGTGTACCCCTCTGGCACTCAAAGGTTTACATTTATTCTAAATGTATTAATTGAGAACCTGAATTTTATCAAGGTCCACTGAATCAATGAACAAGTCTTAAAGGGATAGTAATGTTTCATAATAAAAGCAGCTCTAATTAATCATCATAGTATTTGGACTTTGGAGAGTATTATTTCAATTCTGTCAGAGTTGTAGTTCAAGAGTAATTCAATGACAAAGTATCCCCCTCCCGCCCCTTTTACTGATGTAACACTGCTCAGCCAGATCAGAAGGGAGGTGCCCAGGTAGACTGCAGAGAGGGACAATCTTCAATTAAGATAAGGGAAAAACCTGAAAAACTTGTCAAGGAGGACAGGGCTTTCATTGTTCTGATAGGAAGAAGATTGTCCCCTGCTGTTATCTGTCTGGTCTATGGACTGCATTCCACATCTGAGAAGAGATGGCTTACACTAGGTAAAAGGGGCGGGAGGAGAAACTTTGCTTGTGAATATCTCTCAAATCATAAAGGTTTGAGAGATAAGACATATCATTCTTCATGTTTTTTTAATGCCTACAAAATAAAATAAAGTTAAAACGAAGTATTACTATCCCTTTAAAGGTTTAGCTCTTCTCTGTTATGGTCCTAAGATCAGTAGAACTGTTCTCCAGCACTGCTGATCAGCAGCAACTAGCAATGCTGTCCAGTGTCTACTCTACAGCAGACTCATTGCTGATGTAGCTTCCCACTTGTCACTGCATTAACCTTTTAATGACCAGAAGGGTGCACATTGCATTGAAAAGCAATGCATTGTATATCCTTCTGGTTCTTAAACAGTTAATCTGCTTCAGAATATCAAATCACTTTGCCAACAGTGAAAGTCAAAAAATCTCTCTATTCATACTAACAAAATCCACAATCTCAATCCTGTTAATTAAAATAATTGTAAAAATAAAGGGTTTCTACTGATTAATTAAAATGTGCGTGGTAATAAAGTATATTTTAAATGACATTTATTTTCATAGGTCAGTACGGATCGATTGGACATCGTCAGAAGAGCCAAATGGAATTATTCTTGGCTTTGATCTTCGGAGAAGAACCTTAAGTCCATGTTCTAATGGTCAAAAGTTATCTGAGGATTATGGTTTTAAACCTTGCTCCTATCTGAAGTGCAGGAAATATGAAGATATTTGTGGGGATGTATGTTATAACCCTAATAATCAGGTAATTTCACTGTTTTACTGTTATGATTTATAGTGTCTTGCACTAGATTTATCACACTTACATTAAAGCAGTGGTTCTCAATCTTTTTTTGTTTGGGGGCACTCCTAACATGTAATCTAGAACATTTGGGGCATCCCTAACATATTAAGGGCATAAGAAGGGTACAATACATTAATAAACAGTTATTATTATATTTTATAATCATAATAACAAAACTAAATATATCGTGCATGACAATTTATATAAATCTTTATTTAAAAGTCCATTTTGTTAGTCTTCATAGAAAATTTGGGGCACCCTAAATTGATGTCAGTGGCCCACCAAAGTACCACGGCACCCTGGTTGAGAATCACTACATTAAAGGCTTCAGTTAGGGAACTATTTAAAAAGGTGATGTACACTTTCCTGCTGAGCAAGAAAGAAACTTCTCCTGTTAAAAGATGCATTTTTTGAGCAATTAGGGCAAACATGCCTTTTTGTAAGAGTGTAAATTTAGAATGTTCATGGAACTCTTGATATTACCATCAGCTGATCCCCATAGACATCAATAACAACAGCTATACCATAAAATTTAAAGGCCATGAAAATTTAGAAGTTCAAACTCTCTAAAATATATGTTTGCTGTGTAACTATCAAATAGGACATATATAGTGCTGATTAAGCAGGAGTTGCATTGTGAGACCTGGTGCACCAACAAGGTAGCAGAGTCTAGGTCTGAAAAAAAACATTGTCTCTTATGCATCTCTTATACTGCATTGATTTTCTCCCCTCTCCTTCCAAACTCCCCTCTCTTGCTCCATTCACATGCCTATCTTTTGCTCTTACACCCCCTTTATCCCTTTCACTTCCTCCATCTCTTGCACTCTCTCTCTGTCTCTCCCCCTCCATGTCTCCCTCTTCAAGCCGCTCCTCTCTCTTTAGCTTTCTCCCTTCACTTTCGCTCTTATCCTATATCCTCCCTCATTATTCCAAATCCTTCTTCTCTCTCTCTTTTCTCACGGTGAACCGAATAAAATAAAGTTTATGGTGTTAGTTTGCTTATAAGATGTATTCATGAATATGAACCCATCTCATAACACTTGTCCTCCTTGGTTTGCTCCTTACTATAAGGTTCTTTAATTGAATAGTGGGTAAGCAAATGGATATCTGGGTTCTCCTGTAGTTCCTTCTTTTCACCTCCGTCTTGCTTGCCTATATGGCAACTTGTCATTCCTTATCGTAGTCTCATGAAAAAAACACTAAAGTGATGTCTTAAATCGCTGAATTATTTGACACACACATATGTGTATTGTTATATACTAAATTAATAAGTATTGCAGCATGTAATAATACCTTTTTATTGGACTTATATTCAATTTTAGGGACAAGCTTTCGGGAGCAACACTCCCTTTTTCATGTCAGCCGCATACTTCACATATGTCACACTCCAAAGCTTGTCCCCAAAATTGAATGTTAGTGTAATAAAAAATGTATTGGATGTAGAGTAAAGTAACTCGGCTATCCTAAATTAAATAGTTATATACTAACACATTTAGGGGTGGTCAATAGCTCCATTTTGTATAATTTAGTCAATAGGTAATTATAGTACTTAAGGTAGAACTACTTGATAGTGAGTAAGCAATGGTGATTTTCTATTCTGACCCATGGTACCACTGATTTACTCCAGAATTCCTCAATTGTTCTTGAATATACAGCCCATAGAAAAAATAATGAATAACCAAAACCTGTAGCTTCTTTCTTTGGAATATAGCAAAAATCCGGCTGTTCACTCTACAACAGAAACTGTCATGCATTCTCTTATACTTTCTCACCTGGACTACTGCAACTCTTTACTTATTGGTCTTCCTGCTAATCATATTGCTCCTCTCTAGTGTTGAGCGAGCACCCCGATGCTCGGGTGCTCGGGTGCTCTGACCGAGCACCCCCTGAGGCTCGAGTGCTCGGCCGAGCACCCGAGCCCCATTGAATCCAATGGGGCGACACGAGCATTATACCAGGCACCCCCTGCTCTGATGAGGGGAGGGTGCCTGGTCAATGCCCCCCTTCATCTCCGCTATGCCCCCTTCATCTCCGAATGCCCCCTTCAGCTCCGCAATGTCCCCCTTCATCTCCGCTATGCCCCCTTCATCTCCGCTATGCCCCTCTTCCACAATGTCCCCCTTCATCTCCGCTATGCCCCTCTTCCACAATGTCCCCCTTCATCTCCGCTATGCCCCTCTTCCACAATGTCCCCCTTCATCTCCTCTATGCCCCTCTTCCACAATGTCCCCCTTCATCTCCGCTATGCCCCTCTTCCACAATGTCCCCCTTCATCTCCGCTATGCCCCTCTTCCACAATGTCCCCCTTCATCTCCTCTATGGCATAGAGGAGATGAAGGGGGACATTGTGGAAGAGGGGCATAGCGGAGATGAAGGGGGACATTGTGGAAGAGGGGCATAGAGGAGATGAAGGGGGACATTGTGGAAGAGGGGCATAGCGGAGATGAAGGGGGACATTGTGGAAGAGGGGCATAGAGTCTATGCCCCTCTTCCACAATGTCCCCCTTCATCTCCGCTATGCCCCTCTTCCACAATGTCCCCCTTCATCTCCGCAATGCCCCCTTCATCTCCGCAATGCCCCCGTACCTCCAGTCCCTGGTGGTCCAGCGGAGCGTCTTCAGATCTGTGCCTCTTCCGGCACAGATCCCCACCACCCGAACATGGCGGGCGAGCACATGGCGGTACTCGACGAGTACCGCCATGTGCCGAGCAGAGCGATGCTCGAGCCGATCCGAGCATCGGCCGAGCACGCTCGCTCAACACTACTCCTTTCCAATCAATTCTTAATTCAGTCACCAGAATACCCTTCTTCTCCTCCAGAACAGTACTCACCCCACCACTTTTAAAATCACTGTCTTGGCTTCCCATAAAGCAGTGTATCACATTCCAAATCCTCCTCATTATCTTCAAGGCTCTCCATCACTTGTCCCCACCTTATATTTCATATTTGATATCTCGTTCATATACCTGCATGTCCACTACGCACCACACATGGAGGATGACTCTCTGCCCCTTTAACCACTATTGCTGTATCATGACTGAAGGCTTTCTCCCTTTCTGCACCCTACCTCTGAAACTCCATACCACCAACCATTCGCCAAGCCTCAACCCCGAACAACTTCAAATCAAAGCTAAAAGAGTATCTCTTAAATGTAGCACTACCATAATAGGGAAACATTATCTCATATGTCAAAAACTGCACTTCCTCCTCTACCAACTCATATCTGTATGTCACTCATCCTATACTTAGATTGTAACCTCTACAGGGCAGGGACCTTTTATCTTAATGTATACTCACCTGGTATTCCCCTTATGACTGTCTATATAAGCACTGAATTACTGCACGTATTGTACCCCTTCTATACTAAATGTAAACTGTAAAGGACCAAGTACACTGGTTGGCGTTATATAAATAAAAATATGTAATACAATACAATACAATACAAATACTACATTTCGGAATATGGCATTTTTCAAAGTCAGTGAACAGGGGATTATCACATTGTAATATAAAGCAATTACCTTCCTTGTATCAATTTTAGCATAATTATTTATACTACAGCAAACCCAAAGCCTGGCTCAACAAATGTATTAAATTGCCTGGTTAAATCACTTGATTCTGCTTTAAAGAAAATCCGTTTCTTCTCAGTCACAAGTGGGTGCTTGTTTACTTGACAAAAAACGGTGAAAAGGGTCCACCATAATTTATCAGGAGTATTTTTAAATTATTGTATTTTGAAGATTAATTCTCATATTAACTGCTGTTTAGTTTCTGGATCAATAAGGCATCCACACAGTAGGAGTCTTCAAATGACTTTTATTGACAAATGAGGCTGAGAACTCTCTGTTGATGGTACATTTTCACGTAATGAAATAATGTACCAATTTGTCAACAACAACAGTGCATTCAACGACTTAGCTATTAGTATAGTCAGAAAATTCTCCATCTAAGCAGACAGTAATTAAAAGCATGAATTATCTAAGTGATTCTGGGAGAATTATAAATTATTTTGGGGTATATAGGTTTAGCCTTGGGTTGCATACTGTAAAATGTCATGCAAATAGCACTCTTGAAACATTTATTTTCGATTGCTTCATTATCCACTATGATTTTGCATTAAATTTCGGTGCCTATAATTATGCAGTTTTAAATGAGATTATGATGTGTCAAATGAGTTAGAATCAACGTCTCTCTGTGTTTAATTTAGCAGTTAGGTGAAAGAGATGGTTCTAAATATCAAATACTGAGCCTAAGTTAAGTCTCTTTATACTCTATTAGTGTAATTACTACTGTTCTTTCCATACACATATTGTTAAATCCATCTTTTTGAATATCAGAGTGGTACACATTCACAGCACATTCCACAGCAATGCACTGTGCACCCCTCTGGCACTCAAAGGGTATCACAATGAACTAATGTATAGTGGAGCACTTTTTGAGTAACCACTTCACTATAGGTGGACAAAGAAAAATTTGTATTTATTTAAATTGAGCTTTTAACCCTTTGCGCGCCAAAGGGGTACACAATGCAGTTGCATAGCCCTCTGGCATGCAAAGGGTTAACCACGAATGCTAGAGATGTCAAGTCTACAACACATCAGGCTGGATGTATAAATGGCAGGTGGTGCAATTCTGGGTCAAACCAAATTCATCATAGGAGACTCATACAAATTGTCATTCATTTACATGGAATTTTAACTCATGGAATGCTAAAGAGGTTTCCAATGCATTGCTTCTCAATGTATTGGAGACCACTCTAGAATTCAAGGGTTTAAAAGTCCCATTAACCCTTTAATGAGCGACCGGCAGTTAAAGACAATGGAGCTTTTTTTTCCGCAAGTCGGATTCATGGGTCCCCGAGCGATGTGCAAATGCACAGAGACCCCCTGAATTTCATGATGTGTCAGGACCTTCGCAGGTCTTTAAAGGGTTAATAATGTCCCTTTATAAGTTCATGTTATTTTGTAGCTATTAAAAAAATAAATTATCTGGAGGAAGCCACGTCTCTAAAACATTTATATTTTTATATTTTTAGAGATATAACGTTATAAAGTTCCCCCCTCCCCTTTCAGTGAAGTCAGGTGTAAAGCTGACAGAAGGAGAATAGAGTCAGATGACCTACAGTGACTCTTCAGCAGAGCTGAAATAGTGCTATCTACAAAGAAATACTTCATTGGAACTTTGTAGATTGCGGTATTCCGGCTCTGCTGAAGAGCCGCTGGCTGGTCCCGGGACCAGGATCTCCTGTTGTCAGCTATAGAGCTGAAGTCAGTGCAAGGGGAGGGAGGGGGAACTTTAAAACCTTATATATCTAAAAATATAAATGTCTTAGAGGCGAGAATTGCTCCAGACAATTTATTTTTTTAACCCTTTGAGTGCCAGTGGGTATGCAAATAATTGCAAAGAAATGTGTTGTGCAGAGGTGTAACTAGAACCCTCCGGGCCCTGGTGCAAGAAGTGCCATGTGCCCCCCACCCCATGACCACATTGGCCCCCAGGCCCTCCACAATGCCCCCATCTCCTGCCTCCTAATCCCTGGTGGTCCAGTGGAGTGGCAGGAGAGACGGGCTGGTGCATTGTCCTCCCGCACAGTCCTCTTCTGTAATGCAGAGCGCTGGGAAATCTCATCTCCCAGCACTCTGCATTACTAGAGAGCCGGAGGGAGATTGAGAGCTCCAGGCGGAGGGGTCGCAGGGGGCAGCCGGGCCCCTGGAGTGACTGGAGGGGTCGCAGGTGCGACCCATATAGTTACACCACTGGTGTTGAGTATCCCTCTGGAACTCAAAGCATTAATATCTACAAAACAACATGAACTTATAATGGGACATCACATTACTAACCCTTTAACGCAAGTTTACCCATGACAGTCCTGGCACTTCATTGGTCCTTAAGGGGTTAAAATTAATAGAAACATAAACAATGTTTAGGTGCCCTCTAAGGCGCAGTTGGTTTAAACCAGAACCGCACCACTCCACTTTTATACATACAGCCCAATGGACCATAATCACATAGAAAGTGGAACAATTCTAAGACCTCATTTTGTACCATACAGAATAAGTAAACATTAGCATTGATTTAAATGGAACTTTTAAGCCCATGATTGGGCAGTTACCAACACTGCAAAACAATGAGGCTGATGTACTAAGAACTGATCCAGTTGATTTAAATTGGGGCTTTAATCTAATGCTAGAGAGGTCTCCAACTCAGTGTGGACTGGTGCAATTTGTGTGTCCCAGATTATAAACAGGGTATTTTAGGTTTAACACCAACACTAGGACCATTACTCAAGGCAGGAGCAAATGCAGGGATGGGTTTCCCATCTTGTCCAGCCAACAAATCATAGAAAGATGGAGAATTCCCACTTCTGGATTAGAAATACACATAACAGCAGCAAGCATTTCTCATCACTGGGTGCTAAAACTTTATTTCTTACTGATCTTATAAGGGGCAATAGAATGCAGGCAGAGATCAGAGCCAATGGGAAACCTCAATTTGTCTTTGCAATACCATAAACACAACAGAAACACAACAGCATAATGCTTACTGTTTTGTGTGTGAAAAAGGTGTGAAACACAGCCACAGAAAGCATTGTACAATTCCCTGGAATTCATAGGGTTAAAGATGTGTGATATCCACACAAGTATTGTGTCACTACAGCAGACAAGATGAGAGGTCTCTGATTCAAAGAAATAAGCTTTTTTGCTCTGAATAACTAATTTAATAAACTGAATTTCTCAAGTCAGCGTTAACCCCTATAATTCAATTTAGACGCATCAGCAGCCTTGTGTTTTTGGCTTTCTTTGTTTCTGTACCCTTCACATTGAAAATGGATGATTCTGCAATTGTATAGAGGCAAACAATCTTGCAAAGTCAGCTGTTTTAATAAAATGAGATCCTTTTGTTGCAGTTTTGTTTGCACCATCCACCTAGTTCCTCCATGTTATCATTGCGTAGCAGTCACACTGGGACTCATGTACTAAAAGTGGGTTCACCAATTAACTAAGGATGGGCGAAAATTTCTGCCTGAAACTGAAATCGGCAAAAAATGCCACTTTCCTCTTGACGAAAAACTTACCGCTAAAAGTGCAGATTTTCTGCTTTTTTTCCGCTTTCCGTCTAGCTCATTCCATTGAAATCAATGGCAACATTGAAGTTACACACAATGTAAAATAAATATTATTTCATTTCACAAAGACATAGTATAAAAGGGGCACGAGGGTGGCTGTGTTGGTGGGGTGTGGGGAAAGAATCAGTTGATCAGGGGATGATTTTTTTGGGGGGGTTATTTACTGGGATTGGGGGGCACTTAATAAAAGAGAAATCCTAAATAAAATAAAATAAAATAAAATAAAAACCATAAGACATGGTATAAAGGGGTCTGAGGAGGGTGCCTGTATTGGAGAATGGATGAATCATTTGAACAGGGAATTTGTTTTGGGGGGGGGGTTCTTGACTGCTATTGGGGGGACAGTTAATAAAAAAATAAATCAATAAAATAAGACATTTGTATTTAAAGTAATTGAGACAGGAACCCCCTGACATAAGCTGCCACTGGTGTGGACTGATACTTGACTTGATAGAGTATTTTGTATTTGGAAATGAGAGATGAAATATAGGGGAGTGCAGTGTTAAATGCTTGGGAATGTCGTCCAACAGAAAAAACACTCAGCCTTTGTTTGTTTAGGAGAGACACAAGTCCATCAAGTTCAACCTTTGCCTCATACCCCAGTGACATGAGACTTGTATAGCTTCCCGCTACCAAATAAGTTAGTCATTAATCAGACCTTCCTGATTTGCCTACTAATATACAGGATACCCCTGTATGTTCTGGTTGTTTAAAGAAAGTGTCAGAATCTTTGGACCAGGAATGCATTTAATTACAATAAAAATTGTAAAATACAAAAAAGGGTGTTGCTAGACCCTGGGAAACCTGTTCCTAAGCAAAGCCTAGGAAAGTATACACTAAAATAAGGAGGGTTTTGTGACCTTCCCCCTTTGCCCCTTCTACTGGGCTTTTTGAGGGGGAGGCCCCACAATTGCCAGTATATGACCTGATTTCTACTGCTTCTTCTTATCTACTCTTAAATTCCCTGTGGAAGGGTAATCAGATATTTATTGGGTCAGTTCCAAAATGTTGAAGATTGACATGCTGTCGTATTGTTTTGCTGAAAAATTAGGTTTCAAAGAACTGGTAGGTGCCAAATAGGTGGTTATTGTCATGGGAAAAAGAGATTCAGCCTTCTAACATTTTTTTCAGAGCTTATGCTGCTGTAGGACTCAGCCTGCTAACCCATTTTATTTTAACTATCAATTTCTACACTTAGGCACCCAGCAGTAGTAGTTGGAGTTCTCACATCCTTAGACAGTAACTGCGATAAATGGCAAAGTTCTTCCATGAAATTCATTGAGGGTATCAAAAAGGTGGCAATATTATGTATGTTCTTTTTTTTTCTCTATCCCTTTCCGTCCCTCAACCCACCTCTACCCTTCCCTTTCATTGACCATCTTTAGCTCGCACCATTAATATACTCCTCCCTCCTTATGGGCCCACTAGACATACCACACTTCATAGGTTCACTCACACTACAGAATTACCAAGAGGTTAGGTCACAAAACAGTCGGGATTAACCAACTATCTTCCTTAACCACATACACACTGGGTTGTGCTGTAGCTTCTTCAAGATCTCAAATTTATGTAGATATTCTTGAATTTGTATCATACTGCATTGCAATGTGCCGTTAATTTGACTGTTTTTCTGTATTAATGTCTTATTCATTGATTCATTTGTATCGCCTGTTATCTCAATGAAGATTTAAAATGTAAAATAAAAAAAGGAAATATTATTATTTTCCATTTGTGGAAATTTCTATGGGTAAAACAACAAATTGTTTTTGGTTTTTCTTTTTGTTTTGTTTTTTTTTTCTCAGTGTAAATTCCATTAAAAAATGAGATGTTTTGCCCATCTCTAGTTCATCTCACAAAGGAATGGGCTGTCTGAGATATGTAAATGAGTCATAATGTGTCAGAGATGTGTCATTTGGTCAGTGTGTTAAATTGGTATAAAGGATGCTGGTTGGTCACACTGGCTTCTAGTTGTAAAAAAAAGTCTAGGCAGAAGTCCACACTATAGTGTAAACTCTCTGCCCAGACTTTAAACTAGAGTGCACAGTAATCTAGGGGAATCTCGAGACCAGGATCACAGTATACCTCACAAGAACTCAGAACCAGAACCACATACAAAACAGAGTGATACAATATATAAACAACACATTAATATAACTGTAAAATTGGCCCCTTACTTAAATGTCCCAACACTTTCTAAAAAAAACAGATATAAACTTGCTGAATTGAAACAGTCCAAAAATCAGGCAGCAGTTCAAACAGCTCTTGATATTTTGCTTTCAATACTTTCCTCAGCAGCCACACATATATGATCCTTCATCATACTCCAAAACAAATCTGCAAAAAAGGGCGCAAAGCAGGAGAGAAATCTAAAAGCAATGGTTATTAATTCTTAGCCCATCCTGCAAGATGAAATGCACTTACACAGTATACATTTTGAAACAGCATATCATCAAATTCAAAAATGTCTTTTTCAAAGAATTGACAGATTTACCATTTTAAAAAAAGACATCTTCGCATTTGATGATATGCTGTTTCAAAATGTATACTGTATAAGTGCATTTTGTCTTGCAATTTTCTCTCCTGCTTTGCGCCCTTTTTTGCAGATTGGATTCTAGTTGTGAATTCATTCAACTCTGCCTCTCTAGCTGTAGGGTGCTTTATAACAAGTATAGGGTATGATAGCATCAAGGATATTGTTAATTGACAAACGAGAGAGAGACAGGATCATGGAAATGCACCAGATCAAATTGTATGCAAAGGAAGCAACAGTGACAACCTTTTTGGGAAACAAGGAGAATAACAACATTCTTCCATCATGTACTTGACTTACTGAGGACAAAAGAACCTAAAAAAAAGATATGGTGAATAACCTGTGCGTGCCTGATTATATACACCCAAGGGTATTTAAGGAACTTAGTTCAGTAATAGCAAGGCTATTATGCTCAATATTCATTGATACACTATCAGGCATAGTGCCCTAAGACTGGAGGAAGACTGGAGGAAAGCAGATGTAGTCCTATTATTCAAAAAGTAGGCAAGATCTAAACCTGGAAATTATAGACCTTTGAGTTTGACTTCCTGTCACGGTTTGTTAAGACGCTCAGACAAAAGATTTAGGTAAAAACATAACTTTATTGAAAAGTTAAGGCAATCCCCATAGGGTTCACATACATAGACATACAATATAATCAGCAATAGAAGAATAGAACAGGTTCTACCGGCCTTGCCAGTAATACCAGGCAAGGCAACCCAGGCAGCTATAAGGAATAGTAATAGCAGGCTCTACCGGCCTTGCCAATAACGGGTAAGGCAACCGTGAGATGGAATATACTGGTTCTACCAGCCTTACCAATACCTGGCAAGGCAGCCTCAGGAAATGCTGTAGGTAGGCTCTACCGGCCCTACCAATACCTGGTAAGGCAACCGTGAGATGGAATGTACCGGTTCTACCGGCCCTACCAATACCGGGCAAGGCAGCCTTAAGGAACACTGTGAGGAGGCTCTACCGGTCCTGCCAATACCTGGTAAGGCAACCGTGAGATGGAATGTACCGGTTCTACCGGCCTCATCAATACCGGGCAGGACAGCCCCAAAGGAGGAGACCAACAGGTGCCAATGGTTGTCAAGAGACAATGACAGGAACTCGACCCAAAAGCACTTGACTGTAGTATGGAGCAAACCAGCGTCCGCACGCTGGAACTAACAGTATAGTAAGCCACCAGGTTAATGGAGTAAACCAGCATCCGCACACTGGGACCAACAGTATAGAATGCCACCAGGTTTAATGGAGTTAACCAGCGTCCGCACGCTGGGACCAACAGTATAGGAAGCCACTAGGTTAATGGAGTTAACCAGCGTCCGCACGCTGGGACCAACAGTAAAGTATGCCACCAGGTTAATGGAGTTAACCAGCGTCTGCACGCTGGGACCAACAGTATAATATACCACCAGGTTTAATGGAGTTAACCAGCGTCCGCATGCTGGGACAACAGTATAATATGCCACCAGGTTTAATGGAGTTAACCAGCGTCCGCACGCTGGGACCAACAGTATAATATGCCACCAGGTTTGATGAAGTTAACCAGCGTCCACACGCTGGGACCAACAGTATAATATGCCACCAGGTTTGATGGAGTTAACCAGCGTCCGCACACTGTGACCAACAGTATAGGCAGCCACCAGGTTAATGGAGTAAACCAGCGTCCGCACGCTGGAACGACACAGTGAAAATATCGCCGGAGCGATAGAGAAAGCAATGTCGTCAAGCGACTACCGGATGGGAATACTGAGACCAGGTGGGGGTGGAGCACAGCGAGCAGCGCTGTACAGACGGGCAACCGGAACTAAGCCGGACGGAACAACCGGAGCGTCAGCCGAAACCAACTGGAGTGGCAAACAGACTGGTAACAGGAACAGGAGGAATCAGGAACTCTGGAATTCTAAGCTCTGGAACACTGGAACTCAGGACTCTGTAGCTCTGGACTCTGGAACGCTGGAACAGGCCCAAACAGCATGACACGAAGGACAGAAAGGTACTGTCAGAGACACCACGAAAGGGCAACCAAAGGGTGCCCGAGCTGAGTATAAATAGGCAATGAGAGGTGGGCAGACCATAGGCAGCCAATGGGAGCCCCCTGCAGGTGATAGACAGTGTATAGCACCAATCAAGGGCACCGTGATACTTCCATCATCATCATCTTCAGCAATTGTCGATCCACTGCGGAATAAAGGCCTACTCAGCAAGTTTCAAACAACTTCAGTCTTGTGTTTTCTGTTGCCACTATGTACCCACAAATTTTGTAGTTTCATCAATTCATCTGGTCGTTAGTCTTCTTTTGGGGCATTTACTATCAAACGGAATCCATTTTAAAATTTGTTTGGTCCATCTACCTTTGGGTCTTCTTGCTATGTGACCTGCCCATTTACATTTTTGGCACCGTACTTTCAGTGATGTCATAAACCTTTGTTTGCTGAGGGATCCATGCACACTGTTTTTGTCTCTTTTTGTTACATTCAGAATTTTTGTATGGGTCTATGTTTCACAGCCATACGTAACAACTTGGAGGACACATTGGTCAAAAACTTTTCACTAGTGGCAGAGTGTTGCATTATTTTAAAGTCAGTGCTAATAAGTTTTCCAAATGTTTGCATCCCAATTTTATTTGTCACTCAGTTTGGTCATGGTGTTACCATCTGTTGACATTTCTTGTCCAAGATAAACATGATTGTCTACTTCTTCTAGTTCTTGTCCATCTATCATGATTTTCCTTGGTCTGGTAAATGTAGTAAACATGACTTTCATTTTGTTGATATTCATCTTCAGACCAAAATGTTTTCTTTCCTGTTGTAGCTTTTTCTGTATGACTACGGCAAAGAGTATGATACCGTTTGCTAAACATAAGTGATGTAAGTAATCTCCATTGACCTTAAGTCCTTTTTTGCCTTAAAGCAGAACTACCACCCAACAAAATCTTTAGCTTCACTAAGTCCCCATCTGGCGACTAGCTGCTTAGTAGTGCTAGTCGCCAGAATAATTACCTTATTTAATAGATTTCTGCTCTCTTCCATGGGTGACAGGCAGGACGGAGCACAGACATCTTGCCATTGTGTCGTCCAAGCGCCTGCGCTGTCAGACCCAGCAATGCCTACTAGACCTGGCTGAGACTGACAGCGCAAGCACACAGATGTCACAATGGCAAGATGTCCACACTCTGTCCTGCCTGTCAGCCGGGGAAGAGAGCAGAAATCTATAAAATAAGGTAATTATTCTGGCGACTACCACTACTAAGTTGCATTTTCATATACTGATTGGAGGATATTGATGTAAGCTCTGTTTAGTCCTTGGTTGTTCAGGGCATCGATTATTGCTTGCTTTTTCACTAAGTCAAAGACCTTTTCGTTGTCATTGAAGGCTATTCATAACGGAAGGTTGCATTCATTATGCCGCACTACAGCTTGTTGCATTGTCTGGATATGGTCCGTTGTGATGAAACCAGTTTTGAAGCCTGCTTGTTCTTTAGGTTGTGCCACAGTAAGTATTGTGTCCATTCTTCTTGATAGTACCTTTGTGAAATCTTGCATATGACTGGCAATAGGCCTATTGGTCGGTAGACTTTTAGATCCTCCTTATCACCTATTTTATGCAGTAGGATTGCAGGCACTCTGTTGAGTAGCAGGTATTTTTAAAAACAATTTAGCTAGGACTCAATAAGGGTGGAACTCTGGCTTTCAACATTGCAATATTGACTTTATCAGGTCCAGCTGCTTTGCCATTTTTCATTGATTTCAGCTTCCACTTCTTCTACCAAAACTTCTGCCACAGCTTCAGCCTCTGTCACTGCACTCAATTGTTCCTCATCTTTATAAAGATATGAATACAATTCTTCCATTCGTTTAACGACTTGTTGTTGTAGGATTTGCTGCTGTACCATCTTCAAGCTTTAATGCAAACATTTGGATCTTATGTGTGGCTATCTTTTATTTTGCTTTCTCTAGTCCTTGGTTTTCTTCCAGTGTCTTTTTGATGAACTCAACATTGAACTTGAGCATTTCTTCTTTTATAAGTTTCCTTAAGGTCTAGCACATTTCTTTATATTCTACTACTCTGTCTTTAAGATTACCATTTTGCTTCGTTTCTCATCACTTTTGCATCATGATAACTATATCACAGTCTACCTTAGAGGCCTAAGTTATCCTATGCTCCCTTCCTCTGTGGTGTTTCGGCTGGCATTATTGCAGTTACTTCCGCATGGCTTACGTCATGAAACAGGCACTGGCATGAACACCTGTTTATGGGCCTATTCTGTTTGGCCTAATTGGTCCCTCCTTCTTCTGCTCCTTTATTAACCTCCTTGGGGCTAGGAGTCATTGGCCTTACGTGGTGTTTCTGCTAGTTCTTTTTGATGTCCATTAGGATCTGTGCCTTTCTGAGAATCCGCTCCGTGTATGACCCCGGCTTGTCTGTTTACCCACATCGGTTCTGACCTGCAGATCTAGCTGACTAACTTGCTCCATGTATGACCCCGGCTTGTCTGACTATCCACATCAGTTCTGACCTGTGGCTCTGGCTGACTAACTTGCTCCTTTTAGTCCCTGGCTTGTCTGACCTGTGGCTCTGGCTGCCTGCTAGCTTCGTGCACTCCTAGCTTGCCTGACCTGTAGTCTGTGTTCTGTGGCTCTGGCCTGCTCTCGCTCCCTGTTGCCTCCGGTCGCGAGACCGAAGTGGGACTTATACATATTAGCCACTTCATACTGGTATCCCACTCAAGCCTCTTTCCTAGTCTTGGTAGCTCATAGTAGTGCAATGCACAGAACAGTGTACAGCTCCGGAAGAGGAGCCTGGGTCCAGTTATCCTGTGTCTGGGGTTGTGTGGGCTAATACCTTATCGTTGTATATTTCAAATAAATGTGGTTATATTTTATCTTTTTGTCTGTCCTTCCCTGCCTGATTACCGTGACAGTACATATGGGCCATGTCTACTGAAGGTACATGAAGTCCACCTAATCAGAGCATCCTGTCCAGGATGGATTCTCAGGACCAGAGAATTGACCATTTGTCATTCGTTATGCAGACACTGTTAAATTGCACGGCTCACCTAGATAGCTTTGCTCAGCAACCGATGGCTTCCCCAGTATCTGAGCCAGTTGTGGCTACTACCTCTGAGGCTGGCATGAGTAGAGAGTTGTCTGGTTCTGCTCCCCTACCACAAAGATACAATGGGGAACCTACACTGTGCTGGGGGTTCCTCAATCAGCTGGGAATTTTTTTTGAGATAGTACCACACGCATTCCCTACTGAGCGAAGTAAGGTAGGATTCATGATCTCCCTCCTTTCCAGCAAGGCATTGGCCTGGGCCAACCCACTATGGGAGACGGAGAAGCCCATAGTTCATAACTTCATGGAATTTGTGGCCTCTTTCTGGAGACTCTTTGACGCTCCTGGGTGCGCAACCTCCGCTGCCAAACAACTTATGACAATATGGCAGGGTGCAAGTACAGTAGCGGACTATGCAATTGAGTTCCGTACTCTGGCAGCAGAGGTAGGATGGAACAATTAAGCCGTAGTTGCTGCATTTTTCCAAGGCTTATGTGACTCTATCAAAGATGAGTCGCGAGCCCGCAAACTGCCTGGTGATCTGGAGGAGCTAATCTCAGTCACCATCTTGATAGATACAAAAATCCATGAGAGGCCTTCATTTAAGGAACAGGGGCGTAAACCTTTGCCTCGGTTGGCAACTAGCTTCTTATGCCTCCCTCACCTCCCATACCTCCTAGTTCTGACCCCGCCGGGGGGGGGAGATCGATGCAGTTAATCTTCACATGCCTTTCAGTGGAGGAGAGGGCTCAGAGCAGGAGGAGGGGACTTTGCTTGTACTGTGGGGAGCCAGCTCATATATTGTGTGCTTGCCCTATGCGGCCGGGAAAAGCTTGCACCTAGGGTCATGTAGGGGACAGACCCTGGGTGGAATTTGACAGTCCTCAGAGAGACCTATAGGACAAACCTGTCCTTGAAGTAGTACTGTCTTGGGCCGAGTCATGGGTGGTGGCTTTGGCATTACTGGACTCCGGGGCCGCTGGGTTTTTCATCAATGCAGACTTTGCGCCCAAACATGTTATCCCTTTGCTGCCTCGCTCCGCTCCATTGGCAATTGAAGACATTGACAACAGACCTCTAGAGCCAGCACACATTACTCAAAATACTCTCCCCTTGTCTCTGAGGGTAGGGGCACTCCATGTGGTGACACAACAATTCCAAGTCATACATTCTCCCCATCATGGCATCATTCTGGGTTTACCCTGGTTACAAACTCAAAACCCAAGAATTGATTGGCAGGCTTGCGATATTTTGTCGTGACCTTCACAGTGAACAAGGTCTTGCCTTCAGCAGCCTACCAGAATATTGTGTACCTCTACCTAGTTACCTGCTGATTACCAGTCCTTCAAAGAGGTATTTAATAAGGTAGAGGTCAGTACGTTACCACCACACAGGCCTTACGATTGTACTGTTCATCTGGTACCAGGGGTCAGACCTCCTGGGGCAGAGTATATCCCTTGTCTGTGGAGGAGAACAAGGCCAAGGAGGATTATGTGGCTGACGCTTTGTCCAGGAGTATTATCCAAAAGTCTTCCTCTCTAGTAGGCGCTGGTTTCTTTTTTGTTAAGAAAAAGGATGGGGAGCTCAGACCATGCATTGATTTCAGGGGTATGAATAAATTGATGGTGAAGGACGCTTATCCAGTTCCATTGATCATGGAGCTATTTGATCGTATCAAAGGTTCTACCATTTTCACGAAATGTGACTTAAGGGCAGCATACAATTTGGTACGAATAAAAGAAGGCCATGAGTGGAAGACAGAGTTTAACACCCAGAGCGGGCACTATGAATATCTGGTGATGCCTTTCGGATTGTGCAATGCTCCTGCTGTCTTCCAGAAATTCATTAATGATGTTTTGAGAGACCTACTATAGAGTTGTGTTGTAGTATATTTGGATGATATACTCATTCATTCTCCTACTTTGGAGGCACATAGCAGTCGTAGGACCCAGTCTACATCTGCTCTAAGGGAGAACAAGTTGTTCTGCAAGCTAGAAAAATGTGAATTCCACAAATCTCAAGTGACGTTCTTAGGTTACATTATTTCATCCTCTGGCCTAGCCATGAACCCACAAAAACTGTCTGCCGTCTTACAGTGGCCACTTCCAGTGGGGCTAAGGTCCATACAGAGGTTTCTGGGCTTCACGAATTACTACAGGAAGTTCATATGAAACTTTTCCGTAGTAGTCAAACTTTTCACGGACATGACTCAGAAGGCTGCTAATCCTACAGTCTGGACACCAGAGGGCATACAGGCATTTGAAGACCTAAAGTAGGCTTTTGCAAAAGCCCCAATATTGTCCTACCCGAATCCCGCCCTACCGTTCACCCTGGAGGTTGACGCCTCAGAATCTGGAGCAAGCGCTTTGCTGTCCCATTGAGCGGGCCCTGGGAAACCATTGCTTCCGTGCAGGTTTTTCTCTAAAAAATTGTCTTTATACGATGTGGGCGATCGTGAATTACTCGCCATCATCCTTTTTTTAAATTAATGGCATTATCTGTTGGAGGGCACCACTGTTACTATCCTGATACTGACTGATCACAAAAACCTCACATACTTGTCTGAGATTAAGAGGTTGTCTCCACGTCAGGCCAGATGGGCGCTATTCCTCTCGAGGTTTAATTTTGTGGTTTCCTACCTCCCTGGTACAAAAATATATTAGAACAGATGCTCTTTCTTAACAATCTGGGTCCCAGGAGGAGTCTCCTCCACTTCCTATTATTCCTCCAAACCGCATCTTGGCTACGATACGTACCAGTATTACATCTCCGTTGGGCGAGGAGATTTTGGCTGCACAAGCTTCCGCCCTGGCTGATAAGCTTAATTGGAGGTGTTTTGTGCCTGAATAAATACCAGACTGCTGGAGACATACCATTCCTCGAAGGCCGCAGGGCACATTGGGAGAGACCAACTAATGTGGTCTATGACTAGACTCTTTTGGTGGCCCAGCCTGAGGGCAGATTACTCTGCATTTGTTGTTGCATGTTCCACTTGTGCACGGACCAAGACATCTTCCAGTTGGCCTCCTGCAACCCGTTCCTAATGGGGAATGTCCATGGTCGCACCATTTTGTGCCACTGAAGGGACTCCCCTCCTCTAAGGAGTTGGCCGAAATCTTTGCCAAGGAGGTGATCCATCTCCATGGTATCCCCAAAGTGGTGGTCTCCGATCGTGTTTGCGTTTTTGGAGAGCATTTTTCGGACAGAAGGGTATCCAGCTCTCATTCTCCTCAGCTTACCATCCACAGTCTAATGGTGCTGCAGAGAGGTCTAATCAGGTGCTGGAGCAGTTTCTCTGTTGTTTTATCTCCAACCATCATCATAATTGGGCAAACCTGTTACCATGGGCAGAGCTTGCCAGAAATAGTGCTGCCAATTCCTCCTCTCAGAACTCTCCCTTTCTGATTAACTAAGGGAACCAACCTTCTCTCCTGCTTGAGTCCTTTGAGGCTCAGACTATTCCTGCTCTGGAGGAGCACTTGAGGGCACTTCGTTCCACATGGGTATGGGTTCAGAGATACCTGCAGAGTTCCACATCGAGCTATAAAAGACAAGCAGACTGTAGGCGTCTGCCGGCTCCAGGGTTCCAGGTGGGAGAGAGAGTATGGTTGTCCTTACGCAATCTCCATCTCCAAGTGCCTTTTAAAAACCGGCTCCCTGATTTGTGGGCCCCTTTATTGTTCTCCGCAAGATTAACCATTGGTCTGTAATCGTTATACTACTGCTCCTGTCCGTCCCAGACCTGTCCAAGTAGTGGGTCATGAAGAGTATGAGGCACAGAGTATCCTGGACACTCCCAGAGTCAGAGGCCAGGTACAATATCTGGTGCACTGGAAAGGGTATGGACCTGAGGAGAGTTCCTGGGTGGCTAAGAAAGATCTACATGCCCCAGCCCTTCTCCTTGAGTTCCACTCCCACATTGCTTCTAGTGCTGTTCCTCCTTTAGAGTTCCAAGGGCAAGATATTGCAAAAAGTAATATAACTGACACATGGACACATACATTGGTATCAAAAAAGTCTTGAAAGTTAGAGGTCATCATAAAATTGACTTCTCAGTAATGCACAGATAATTACACTCCTTATATCCATTATATTAAACACATAGGATATAACATAGTAAAATAGTTGATTAATCTTAAAATAAGATATGCTTCCATTAAGGTCAGCCCATGACGTATCATCCCTGTTGATCCAGACGAAGTCAAAAAAACAAAAATAACATTGAAGCCATTTCTAATTAAGCCCCAAAGACAGTTGGATATTTCTCTGGATCAACATCCTATGGTTTTTGGAAGCCAACTGTCATAATTATAGCTATTTCTCTACTTACAGTACCATCATCAGAAAAGTATAAATTCTTCTCCATTACATACACCTTCAATATATAATCAGAAGACGTGAGATGTCCCTATCATGTAGTCCACATGTAGTAATCCATACATTCAGGGACATCAATGAAATATGTGTGTAGTCCTGGATAAGAGTCTTGTTCCATTATTAATCCAGTATCAGTGATATAGACTGTAGAATAACGAAGAAAAGATGGCAGTGTTTAATTTATAACCCTTCATTAGGATGAAATAACTGGATCAAATGTTAAAAATATCCTAAGGAGGCTCAAATTTAATGTGTAATCCAACAAGGTGCGACACAGGCACAAGGATCAGATTTAAT
Organism: Rhinophrynus dorsalis; assembly: GCA_037306005.1. Classification (NCBI taxonomy): domain Eukaryota; kingdom Metazoa; phylum Chordata; class Amphibia; order Anura; family Rhinophrynidae; genus Rhinophrynus; species Rhinophrynus dorsalis. Next base: position 50,257,863 of record CM074720.1, read on the forward strand.
TTGTAATCCAACAAAGTGCACCACAGGCACAAATGAGGTGTGAACTTCAAAGGATGATTATTGAAAATGTATCAGTTCCAAGATATTGAGATAATGGACTCATAGTCATAGCCCATATGTGATAATGCATAGTTACAGGAAAATCTAAGAGACTGGTCTTTGCATGCTTCCATAAAACTCACTAAAGAGTCACTGGTGAGAGGTACCTACCTATCCCACTGTGACACTTAATGTGAGTGGATTATCTTTAAAGTTTCATGACCCTTTTGTGGCCCCATAATGAATGCCTCAGTGCCAGTAGCCAAGTAAAACAGACTGGTGTATCAAATTATATTCAAACTCTTTTGGGATCTATACCCCCTTATCCAGACGACCCTATTCTATATGCTGATAGCAGTGGCACCCAGTAGTAGTGCCCCATAATATCTAATTTTCATTAGTAAAAGCAGGCATAGGAAATCATCTCATAAAGACCCTTCTGTGATTGTTTCTGTAATTCACATATCCATGCTGTAGGAACTTTGTAATGTCACCTCCCACTGGTAGTGGGAAGTGGGGGTACATGGTCAAACATCACACATCTCAGAGCAGACGTGGGATGAATGAGTTCTAACCAGTGCCTTGCTACAAATGTATCACTTTTACCATCTGCTAATACCTTAATATTTGTATCCCTATGATTTACCATTCTTTCTGTAAAGGTTGTAGTGGTCAGTCCAATGTACAATTTTTTACATGGCTATTGGATTAAAACAGATTATGTTGTCGCTGGCACTCAAAATATTTTTTTTTCTTTCTTTAAGAATCTTTATTGAGAGGTAAAAGTTACAATACAAGAATGAAAGATGCAAAACTGCATAGCAAACAATAACGTAAGTCAGAGCTGAATGTGCTATATAATCCACAACAGGTAGGATTCTGAATAGAAAAATAGAGCAATGTATGCAGTAAAGAAATGAGAAGTAGGAACATCTCTAGTAGCATGAGGGAAGCTATGGTGATGAGCCAGGTCAAACATGTGAAGAAACTCAGAAGAAATAATTCAGGGGGATAAGCTCATGAGAGGAGCTTGGTAAGGTATAGATGAAAAGCGAAGAGAGAGTAGGGAGGAAAGAAAGAAAGAAAAAAAAGGGTGGAAGAGGAGGGGTAAAGGGAGGGAAGAGGGGGTAAGGGAGGGATGGAAGTCAAAACATTTTTTTATGAAAATAAAAAGCACAAAAAATGTCTCCTGTTTCGACAATCATGGTATTTAGTGTTTTATTATTTATGGTTGAAGACCAGCAGATGCCTTCAGGGTTGAATGCATAATAATCTTTCTATTTTAAAGTGGAATTGCCACTATGCTGTAAAAGAGCTTTTAAAGTCACCTCTATTTAAGTTATCCATTCTCTTATTTAATGTATAGTTTATGAGATATTTTGCTTAATGTATTTGACTGTTTATTATATATGTTAGACATTACCGTCTGGCATGCCAGCCAGGTGCTAACATTCCTTACTGCTCCCCATCTCAACTGTCAATCCTGACTGGCCAGTACTAGAACATTTGCATTTAGTGGTATACAAATAAAACTAAATATCTCATAAAGTATTGTTTGAAATACAAGATGGCTAACATATATGTGCTTTTAAAAGCTCTTTTAAAATCACATATTTTTACAAGGTGACATATGATTCCTGTACCAATAAAAACATGTTGAAATTACTTCTTCAAAATAAATGTAAATAAATACTGTTTATCATTTATATTACTGCAAAGTCAAACATTTTAATTGATGTGCAATAATTATTTAATTGATGTTTTTATTGATTTTACAAGGAAATAAATATAAAAACGTTTTAAAGTAAATAATATATTGTGTTAATTTTATAGGAGTGTTGCAATGGAGTCTTGAATATTAGAAGACCTGGATATGAATGTTGTGAGGATGAATATATGGTGTCCAACCAAAACTCTTCATTGATATGTTGTGGGGGTGAAATATATGTGGTTCAGCCAGAGCACCAGTGTTGTGGCAGATATTATACAAGGGTCAAAGCAGGTAAGAGACAGTGCAATGCCTAAAATATAAAGGTTAAATATTTAAAATACATTTTTTTAATTTAAATTCTGAAAGAGAAATTATTTGAGAAATTATATTTGTGGATATGTTCTATGTATATGGAAAGGGGTGTGTTTTTTAAGATAGTAGTCTATTAGAGAGTTAGCTGTTTTTTATTATTTTGTACCATTGTGTGGTTGGGCTCATTAATATTTTCAGAGTGTCAGTTGTGATAATAAATATGTTGTTTGTCCTGACTGAAATTGTCGTATGTAAAAACAAAATTGTCGTATGTAACGACAAAAAATGTCTTACCTAAAGACAAAAATTCTCACATTCAGAACTTTACATTCCCTCCACTTTTTTCTTAAAGTACAAATTTTGTCCTTTGCAAGACATTTTTATGTTAGTTATGACAAATTTTCTTTTCTTCTATACGACACTGGAAAATAGTTTAGCCACACCCTTTCCCTGCCCCTTTGCCCGGCAATTCTGGGGTTGTGTTGTACACAACAGACATTATTCGTTTTTTTTGTCGTATACTCTATAGAAAAGATGTTGTTCATGCACACAATTACATATTTTTGTTGTTCATACAACATTTTCTTGTCATTATCACTTTGAACATACGGCCCTATGTATAAGTACACAAATTGCAATGGTCTCAAACTGCTCCATTTGAATAATCTATGGCTGTTGTTTTGAGAATGATATAAGAACTGGATAAATTCAGGAGAAAACTAACTGTACGACAGTGAACAAATAAAAATCCCCAAATTCTCATTGATTGAAAACCCCACTTGTGGCTTAGAGAGGTCTCAGATGCAATGCTAATCAATTAAAAGATGGGGCAGGGCTAAAGATTTAATTAAATCCAATGGGATTCATTACTTTTCCCCCATATGGTGCCATTGGTTTTCCCCATGATTCTCCCAATCTTCCTAACACAACAACCTTTTTGAGTGTCAGAGAGTTCTACAATTAATTACTTTGCAATGCATTGGACACATCCCTGTCACTTAAAGGGTTAACTATCTTGCATTCTATAATCTAAATAAGACATACAATATAGGCCTGATTTCCATGACTTTTGTAAAATGTCTGCATCTACCAGCAGTAAACAAAATGCATCCCTCTAATTTAACACAATAATGCCCATTATAGTTTATGGAGATATCACTGATGACAATTTCACAGTTACTAGAATCCAGCTCATAAAATTATAATCTAAATCAGGGCCATTGAAGTTCAGTTCACAGGGGCCACCAAGGACTACCAACAAGCCAGGATATAAGAATTTCCCTGATTAAGTGCAGGTGAGTTAATCAGTGGCTCATTAATTTTGATTGACTCACCTGTGCTTAATTAGGGAAATCCTTACATCCTGGCTTGTTGGTAGTCCTTGAGGATTGAACTTGGACAGCCCTGATCTAAATGAAATGAACATTAAAGATACAACATTAGGTATGATAAGTCTATCAAGTGATATCAGTGGGAATGGTGTTTATCTTTGGATCCAAGGCTAGAATTCTTATAAGCCAAAACAGATAAACATACCTGAATTTCTCCATACAAAGTACTAAAATGTGAACCCTGTATAAAGCATATATCATTTGCAAACAATGAGGGTTTTGTTGCATTATTTGGAAAAAGTTTGTTTAACCCCTTAAGGACCAATGCCGTGCCAGGACCATCACAGCGGCCCGGCACTTAAGGACCAATGACGGTCCTGGCACGGCATGGCGTTCAGGGCTCCCATCGCGGTTGCACGCAGCTCCGGAAGTCCTGAACCGGAAGCGCTAATAAAAACAAAAATGCCCCGTGGTCCGCAAGTGCCGGCCGCTTGTGCACGCGCCGGTCCTTAAGGGGTTAAGCTCGCATACCTCACCAAGGTACTCCATTTCAGGCAATTCCTATATAATAAACATTACCATCCCTATCTATGATTAAACATGCCTCTGACGAATTCTTGTGAGAAAACACATATGATTTAAAAGCAAATAGATAAAAAAACATTTCAAATATAATATCTTTGCAATAGGACTAACCTGCTTTCAAACAATGTTAGCTTGCAGTGAGTGGGTGGAGGCCCAAGAAAACCAGAACTGCATCCAGGAGTAGGCCTCAGGCATGGCTGGATTTACATTTCAAGCATCCCTTAGCAACATACCTGGGAACTTTGTACTTCACTCTCCTCGGAGGGTAGTACTCTGGTGCCGGTGGGGGGAGAAAAATGACACGATTCATGTAAAAAAGGGGTGGGGCTTAACCGTGAGTGGGGGCGGAACTAAATCGGGTAACAAAAAGTAGTCTGAGAAAGGAGTAGAAGTCACAGGGAGTAAAAGTAAAAAGGAAGGAAAGACTTAAAAAGTGCAGAAGTGAGTAGAGTTTCAATAGAAACTCCCCACATCTAGAGACTCAGCCCCTGCCCCAGAGACCCGGTAATGCAATGCGAAAACCAGAGTCTCCTGGGCAAATCCGGAGAGTTCCAATCTATGCTTAGCAACTCTAGCCTCACCATTGCTTTACTGCAGGTTAATCAATCAGTGGTTCAGTTTGCTTTAGTGCAGATGACTCAATCAGTGGCTCAGTCTGCTTTAGTGCAGGTGGCTCAGTCATTTAATTTTTCCGCCTGTGCTCAAGCAGGTATATCCTGAAAGCATGCACTGGGAGGGGCATCTGAGCTGTGATAGCCACCCTATATGATAAAATTATTGGAATGGCAAGATGGCAAGTGGAAGACTAATGCCCAATGCCTAAAGCCTAATGCCCATGAACCAGGTACCTGCTCCAGATTTATTGTGCCCAATTTATTAACAGTTTATATATTGTTGCAATGCTTATTAGACCAGTTTATTTAACAGTTGATATACCTCTGAATTGGCTGGATTTCTAGCCCCTTGGATGCTAGTGATTTCTCCAATGCAATTCAGAACAATTTATTGGAGATCTTTCTAGTATCCAATGGTTTACATCATTTTAAGTGTGTGCCTGTTATAGGACAAGGCAATCTTCTCTGTCACTCAAAAGTGAATAAGGCGGGGGTGGGGACATGTGAGGAGCAGGGATGTGATCATGGATAGAAGTGGGGATTCTTTTCAGTGGCCTACTAAGATATAAATCTGGCCTGCTTGATTCATGTTCCATTCTAATAAAAAATTAGTATTGTTCATCATGTAGGACATGGTGGTTCTAGGTTTTATGGGTCCCTCAGCAGAAAATTCCATTGAGATCACACTGCTAACACAATACAAGGATTTCCTTTTTACTAACCCAAGTACTTTACAGTTGAGTAAAATTGGTGCCCCCAGTGCTGATTGGGTCCCAAGCATTTGCCCCTCCCACTTATCTGTGGTATTCCTTCTTTGAATCCATATCACTAGAAGTAGTTTGCCAAAAATGTGTCAGAAGAACATAAAGAGATAAGTACATGCCAGAATGAAAAGTAGCCAATTATGGTCTATTTGATAGTTAATGTTTTAGCATTGCTTATGTTGTCATCAGGAATTAGTATTAGAACTGAAACACTGACTCACAAATCCTATATAATAATTTGCTAATGTATGTTTGTCAGAAGCTGTCATGCTCAGTACAGACGGCTGCGAGCACTGCAGTCATACGTGGTACAGACTGCCCGTGCCGCAACTGATACGGAGCGGGGTGCTATGAATTCAGAGAGGACTACGGTCTGAATTTGGAGTGCCCTGCTCCGTTATCAGCCGCAGCATGGGCAGTCTCTACTGCACACAACTGCGGTGCAGCCGTTGCTGCCTGGCACTGTGGCCCATGTACACAAGCTGTTCAACTAGTACATCATATTTTGTTAATTTCCAGTCTGGTGTTCCCCAATTTCATTATATATTGTAACGCCCTGAACACAAACCGGCACTTAACAACTGTTATGTGCAAAGGTAATCCCACCCCTAACAGTAACCAGGTGACCACTATGTCTAAGGAAGTAGGAACTTGATCTTGCATTTAAGCCATTTGAATATAACTAGGGGTGTGCAGAGCTTTCAACCAGAGGCAAAAAACAGGACCTTCCCGCAGGGAGGCCCCTTTATGAAAATCTGTTTCATGCAGCAGTAATGAATGACTGAGTGTGTGTGTGTGGTAGAATGCACGGCTGTGTATGCCTGGTAACATCTTCTGCATGCTACTGTATGTATGCATTAGTCATGATGTCATAAGTCAGCAATGTGGAAAGGGAACATCAGAACTCAGATCAAGCTCAGCTGTTCTTGAGGTAAGTTTCACCTGTACTTCTTCCTCACAGGAATTTTCATGGAAAAGAAAAATATAGCTCAATTTCCAGAGAAATTACCAGACAGAGGAAAGTCAAATGTCTGCATATCCCTAATTATAAGGTTTTGTTACATTTCTTAAAAGAACTCAACATGTACAAAACTCATATTATGCGCAATGAGGCAGATTTACTCAGAAATGGATCGGTTCTTGAGCAAACCACCTCCTCCATGAGAAACAAATAAAACATTCCCTGAATTCCCATTCAATTAAATGAGGCTTTCACCCCTTATACAGTGTACAAGGGATTGAAAGTCCCATTAAATCAATGGGGATTTTTATTTTTCCTTTGTGCTGCTGTTGGATTGATAGAGAATTACTCCAGTTCTTGGTACATCGGCTTCAGTGTGGTGAATATACCACAAAGATTTTGCACTGAAGTACTAGAATTGGTTTTTTGGTCCTGCACCTGCCTAGTACCAATTTGCTAAGCTATGTACTCCAAAATCTCTCCCCTTAATGTCTCTTGTCTGAATAGGAGGACAATGCAGCATTCTATAGGCATGCTTTCTTTATGGAAGGGATGGGTGAAAACTCCCTTTTTTTGTAACTTTTTGGTGGAAACTTCTGCCAGTAGAAACCCTCATAAAATATCTGTCATTTTGCTAACCCTGTGATATTACCTGCAAGAACTGGGGGGGAAGGTGTCAAACAGCATGTGTGGTTCTATGTCTACCAGTGCAGGTGGTCAGGCCTAGGGGAGATCATTATGTGTGGTTCTATGGCTACCGATGCAATTGGGGAAGGCTTGTGGACATCAGTATGTGTGGTTCTCTGGCTACCAATGCAATTGGTGAAGGCTGGGGGACATCAGTATGTGTGGTTCTATGGCTACCAATGCAGTTGTCAAGGCTGAGGGGGAGGTCTGTATGTGTAATTCTATGGCTACCAATGCAGTTGGTCAAGGCTTGGAGAGGTCAGTAAGTGTGGTTCTATGGATACCATGGGCCAAGGCTGAGGATCAGCATGTATGGTTCTATGGCTAACATTGTAGTGGGAGAAGGCTGTGGGGTCAGTATTTGTGGTTTTATGACTAATGTGGGACAAGGTAAGGGGTCAGTATGTGTAGTTCTATGTTCATCAATGCAGTGAGAGAAGGTGGGGGCAGTATGTGTGGCTTTATAGATACTAGTGGAACATGACTGGGGTCAGTACATGTGTTTCTGTTGTTACCTGTGTAGGGAGTCCATATGTGTGGTTCTATGGCTATCAGTGCAGCGGAGCTAGGCTGGGGGGGATGAGTATGTGTGGTTTTCTGCTGTAGACTGGTAGCAGCTGGTAGGGTTGCCACCTTTTTTTAAAAAAAATACCGGCCATGGCATTCCCTCCATTGACTTAACATTGGACAGAAGCCAGTTTTTTACCGGCCTGCTGGTAAAATACCGGCTGGGTGACAGACAACCCTAGCAGCTGGAAGGCCTCATGATGCCCATCCCTGTTGCTACCAGTGCAGTGGGAAAATGATGGAGGGTCAGTATGTGTAGTTCTATGGCTACTGTGGGGTAATATGGATAATGTCAGTAAAGCTGTACATTCACATTATGAGCAAAATGAAAGAGTAGCAATTCTGGAGCAAATTAACTCCACCATAGAGAAGAAATAAATCCATTCATTTTCTAGGAGGAGCTTGAAGGCTAGAGGCCACCAATGCATTGTGAAGCAGTGCTTTGAAAACACCCTCTATAATGTAAAGGGTTAAAAATCCAAAATTAAATCAGTAAGAGGTTGGGCAATGTTTGTTTGTTCCCTATGGTACAGTTGGTTTGCTCCAGTATTTCTGCTCTTTTCTTTTGGGCATAAGGCTTGTGACTTCTGATAACGATGTTGTGTTACCTGGTACCATCCCCAATCTTCCCTGAGCTCTAATAACCATTAGTTCAGATCACAGCTGTACGCAGCTCTGATTGGTTGGCAGCCATTCCAGTATAATACTTTTTATGTGCAAAGATACTTGAAATTCTGCCAATTCATTCTGCACATCTCCAAGCTCTAAACTCTGGCAAAGTAATTCATATATCACAATATTCTGAATGCTACAATGATGTCATCAGAAAATGCTATCACACAGAAGAACCAGCAAAGGCAGTTAAATAGTCTCATTAATCTCAATGTGCTTTAATGGAAAGATTTGATTTCATAAGCTCTATCTCCATCCAGTGGCCAGTGATAACGGATCTGTGTTTACATCTGGAGAAAACAAATGATGTAACTTGCTGTAAATCAGCCTTAAATAGGCGAAATTCAGTGTACAATAAAAGCAGAATAGCTATGGTATTGGATCACTTAACTCTTTTCAAACCAAAATCTCCATATGCACAAAGCATATATGTTACCAGCAAAAATAATTGAACTTCTTGCTATCAGGCAGTGCATTGTTCTGGCTGTTGAAACATAAATGTTTCTTCTAAGGCAGTGGTGAGCAACCTTAGGTCCCCTAGATGTTGAGAACTACAATTCCCAACAGCCTCAGCCAGCCAGATGACCACCCCTGCTCTAAAGTGAGGAAAGGTGAGGAACCCAGCACTGAAAGAGTTCAACTGGACCTGTCACCCAAACACAAACTTAGAGAGAGGTTTCTAAAAACCGTTGTTGTTACCGTTTTAAAGGTATAGTAAATTTGCCTGAGAAGTATTAGCTGCATTGTAGATATAAAAGAAAGAGATTACTTAGTTATATCTCTCAAACCATTATGGTTTGAGAGATATACAATGTTAAACTCACCCCTTCTCTCCCATTTTCTTGACATGAGTTGTAAAGCCATCGGAGCTAGATTCTGGTTGCGCAACCAGACGGAAGCTCTCCAGGAGAGCCAAAATAGCGATACCTAAAAATAAATACTTGGTTTGTAAACACACTTTGTAGACCATTCCAATGAGGTATTTATTTTTAGGTATCACTATTTTGGCTCTCTAGAGAGCCGCCAGCTGGTCCCAGGACCAGGATATCATGCTGTCAGCTATACAGCTGATATATGAGAAAGGGGCGGGAGGGGAGAACTTTATCCTCATAGATCTCTCAAACCATAAAGGTTTGAGAGATATGACTAACTTCAAGTAATCTCTTTCTTTTATATCTACAATACAGCTAAAACTTCTGAGGCGGTTTTACTATCCCTTTAAAGAAACAGTCCTTATAGCATGGCAAGTGGCTATAACTCCAGGTCTGATTTAAAAATGATCAAAAGCGTTTTTTATAAATATGGACGTAGTATATTTTAACCCCTGGAATGCTTAAGGACAGCATATACATGGCATTAAGTTTCTGTCGATAATTGTGTCAAAAAATTGTTGCTAATAGAGACATTCCTTTATAAATTCGCTGCGCAACTTTTCACAAACGTCGTTACTCCATTTTACAAAAAAACTTACTACACAGTGTTCAGTCCTCTTAACCCTTTGAGTGCCACAGGGGTACGGAACGCATTGCTTTGCAATGTGTTCCGTACCCCTCTGGCACTCAAAGAGTTAAACTGCCATTCTTATATTTATCACTAACGGACACTCTCCACTTTTATAAATCTGCCTCTTAGGTTCTTTTTACAAAGAACTCAATCTGCCTATGTTGTATTGGTTATTTTTATGTAAACTAAACAGTTGTTGAGAAATTAACCACTGTGTTTTGGAGGCACAGAATAGCACATTATGCTAATTATTTGCACAGTAAGCTAATTAGTTCTTGCTGTGCTGATAAAAATACCAGACAGGCATCCCATAGCGCCCTCGTAATTTAATAAAAAGATGGCTTATTCAAATTATCCAACTTTTTGGCATTCAAGATGGCGCCTTCAGGAAGCCATCATCTTGAATGCTAAAACATTGTAGTTTAGAATAAACCATGCTTGCATTAAAGTGGAACTATCATGCTTACATAAGTTATGCCCTATTAATTATTAGTAGCTAGTTAATAAGGGAAATAGCGTAATAAAGTTTCTTAAGTGCTGGCATGAGTTGGAATCATAGCATAGTATGAAACTTACATCAGTCGGACAGCACAGACATTTTGGTGAAGAGTGATCTGTGCGCCTGCGCTTTCTGTCTTTGACTGTACCATAAGGTACAATACAACTCCACCTTTGGCTATAACCTATCACTGACGAGACAGTGACAGACAGCACAGGCTCACAGATCACTCTTCTCTAAGATGTCTGCTCTGTCCCACTGATGTAAATTTCATATGATGTTATGATGCCGGCACTTAAGAAACTTTATTACACTATTTCTATATTATCAATCTACTAATAAGTAATTGGGCATTACTTATGTAAGCATGATTGTTCCACTACTACTATAGTAGTGCAGCGGGATACCTTTCCTGTATTGTGTGGTGGGCTGCAGTGCCCCTTTCCCTGGCACCCAGGAAGTAATATGTGAGGTGTACATGTGTTATCTGACATTGCTATTAGAACTGCACAGAAGATAATTAGCATAGAGTGCCAGACTGTGCAACGAAAAAAATAAAGGGGTATCTTTCAAAAACTGCATAACGGACAAGTGCCTAGCACAAAATACAGGCAGTTGTTAAATCTCTCTAATATTAAATAAAATTATTTTTAGGAGATGGGCCCACTATTATGCACCATACAGTCCTGTCTAGGAGTTTTTAGTTCTGCATTATGGTGTAGTTAGTTTGCTACATAATGGCTCCAGTTTCCATTTGAAAATAAAGGTAATAGACAGACAGACAGATGGACAGACAGACAGATAGATTAGATGCTAGACAGACAAGCATAAACATTTTTATTGATTAACCCCTAGCATGCTAGATAGGTCCTCAACGCATTACTTCACAATTTGTTGGAGACCTTGTTCATGTTTCAGAGGCTGGAAGCCCCATTTGAATCAATGTGTATTTAGGAAATTGTTATTTGTTCCTTATGGTGCAGCTGGTCTGCCCCAGAATTACCTATTTGTGCATATTGCCCTTGGTGTATTCTTTGTTTTAGGAGTAAAAATAATAATTAATGTGTGTGTGTGTGTGTTCCTTACATTAACAGATGAAATTTGCTGCTATGATCCGGCGCAGAACAGCGTTTCGATTGGCTATGGAGATTCTTGCTGTGGAGGAATGCCATTCCTAAGATCTGGAAGTCAGATCTGCTGTGGCGAGACATTGTATGACAGCTTCAATCAGCAGTGCTGTGGGGGGAAATTAATAGGTCAAAACTTGATTTGTTGCGGTGATAAAGAGAAAGGATCAATTTACACGCAATCTCCAGGTTAGCTTGAATTTTTCAACACTGACATTTGTAAAAATGATAATGAACAATGAACAAAAGCATGCTACTGTTGAAAGCTGTGTTAGGTTTGAAGTTATAATATGTATGTCTTTCTGAAATTCAAGCAAATGCATTATGCATTCCTTTGCTCCTTAGAGGAGAACTAGCACATCCTAATGGTAACTCCAACTGACCTTAATATGAGCAGAATTGCCCTTATGAATTTTGCCCTTGTGCCATTCAGTTTTGGTCGACATGTCTATGGAGGCAGACATGAAAGTTGCTAGCATTTTTTTTCAGACTGAAGCAAGCATGAGCTTACTTAAAACACAAAACAGAGGAGGAAAAGGGGGAGCACCCTTTGTGTGGAATCTTCAAAGAACACCAATACACCACCATAATTCCCAGTGGTGGAATATTCACAAAAGGATTGGCTGGAAAATATATATATATAATCTTCAGCAATAACACTTGTCATGAAAGTGAGATCACTCCATTCTCACAATATGGATCTTAGGAGAGCACCTCCATAACACTCATTCCCATCATGGTATATATATATATATATATATATATATATATATATATATATATATATATATAAAAGAAATATATATATATATATATATATATATATATCAAAAAACAATAGTGTAATATGTCAAAAATCACCCCAGTTATATAAACGATAAGATAATTGCACTCACAATTGTGTAGGTCAGAATAGTTACCCTGGTGTAATATGCAGATAGAAAATAATAGCCTGTCTCCACTCAGGGTTCTGGGGTCCTCTGGAATAAAACAGTTGTTCTTGTTGATGTTGAATAATTAGAATTGTTTAATAAATCATAATACATTTGTGGCCCGAAGCTCTGATAAAGCAGTGTTGCAGCAACAGTGAAACGCGTCAGTGGACCATTTATGAGGTTTTATGAATTGCATTTTATGATATTTTTTGTAGGATTATGATTTTTTAAACAGTGTTAATTATTCTACATCAACTACAGCACCTTTTTTTTCCAGAAGACCCCAGAGCTCTGAATGGAGACAAGGTATTATTCTCCATCTGCGCATTACGTCAGGGTAACTACTCTGACCTACAAATTGTGATGGCAATTACTTATCTTTTATATAACTGGAGTTATTTTATTACATATTACACTATTGGGCGCCTTTCTTTTTTCTTGTTTTTGATATATATATATATATATATATATATATATATATATATATATATAATAAAGGTTCCAGGTTTGGCACTCACATCATCAGTATCAAAATGCCTGGGTGCTTAGCAGAGCATAAATTAATTAGAAGAGCATAAATTAAAGTCTGATAATGTTGGGTCCTTGTTGTCTGAAATGGGTGAGATGGTCAGTGGGGACAGAGAGAAAGCAGATATTTTAAATAATTTCTTTTCTTCTGTTTTAACCAAGGAAGACCCGATGGACAAGAACCTGCAAACTACTTTTACAGAACAGTCATAGCAAGCATGGGATTGGCTAACACAAGTAAAATTGTGTTAAAACAATTGAATGGTGTTAATGTAGACAAAGCCCCGGGGCCAGATGGTATACACCCATGGGTACTTAAAGATCTAAGCCAGGCCCTGGCCAGACCTTTATATTTGATTTTCAGGGATTCTTTTATTTCAGGTATGGTGCCCATGGATTGGTGTAAAGCAGATGTGGTGCCCATATTTAAAAAGGGATCAAAATCCCAGCCAGGAAATTACAGACCTGTAAGCTTTAAATCTGTGACAGGGGAGCTGTTTGAAGGGTTGCTAATGGAATATATTCAAGAATTCAGGGTAACGGTTTGTTCGACACACAGACACAGTTGGTTTGGATAAAACACAGTTTTATTAAACAATTAGGATCACAATAACCCTCACAGGTCCTGTAATATATACTCAATATAGTACAGCCACAAGACAGGTTATACAAAGGTAAGCCCACACAAGTCCAGTACAAATAAAGAGTCCATGAAACATTATACTGACACAGGTCAGGCAGATCTTGAGTGAGTCTCAGTATATCGGCACTGCATGGGTTAATAGCAGACAGAGAATGTTGACAGGCCCATGTGTGGTAAGGCCTATTAAGGAGCTCAAATAGAGGTGAGAGCTTCAGTGCTAGTAAAGCCCAAGGATATGTATACCAGACAATAGTGGACTGCCTTAGTAGTAACGGATACTGAGCAACTTGAGTACTGCCATAGCAGTAACGGAGACTGAGCCACATGAGCACTGCCATAGCAGTAACGGAGACTAGGCAACAGGATACTGCCGTAGCAGTAACGGAGACTGAGCCACGTGAGCACTGCCATAGCAGTAACGGAGACTAGGCAACAGGATACTGCCGTAGCAGGAACAGAGAGACAAGGCAACGGGATACTGCCGTAGCATTAACAGAGACAGAGCAACTGGGGAGCTGCCATGGCAGTAACGGAGACTGAGCAAAAGGGACACTGCCATAGCAGTAGCGGAGAACGATCCACTTGAGCACTGCCGGACCAGTAATGGAAACTAGGCAACTGGACTCTGCCGTGGCAATAAGAGAGACTAGGCAACTTGAACTGCCATGGCAATAACGGAGAATTGAGCAGCCTGAGCACTGCCGTAGCAGTGACAGAATCTGAGTAACTCGCCCTGAGAGGCGCCCAACCGGGGACGGTGTAAGGCAGACCAATAGGAATGTCGCCGGGGCAACACGGAGGCAACCGAGACCAACTGCAAAGCTGCCCACAGACAACGCTAGTGAAGCACTACCCTTAACCGGAGACCGGTCAGAGTGTGCAGAGGGGGCAGCAGCCCAACCGGGCGGAGTCACACCAAGCAGGAACTTAGAACAATCCAAGTCGGTACACGGATCAGGAACCTCAGCCAATCCCAGTTGTTACACGGAGCAGGAATGTCAGCCAATCCGGGTCGGTACATGGAGCAGGAACGTCATCCAAGCCGGGTCGGTACACGGAGCAGGAACGTCAGCCAAGCCGGGTCGGTACAAGGAGCAGGAACGTCAGCCAAGCCGGGTCGGTACAAGGAGCAGGAACGGCAGACAAGCCGGGTCGGTACACAGGAGTCGAGATGCAGAGTAGACACGCAGGCCTGTTGATACACTGAGAGCACACAATAGTCAGGAACAAGCGCTGGTGCAGGAACACCACAAAAGGGCACCGGAGATGTGCCAGAACCCAGTATTTAAGGACAATACATGGTTTTGTGAAAGACAGGTCTTGTCAAACTAACCTGATTGCATTTTATGAAATAGTGAGTAAAAATATAGATGTGGGAGCTGCGGTCGATGTGATCTATTTAGACTTTGTCAAGGCATTTGATCCACACAAGAGGTCACTGTACAAATTGAATGAAATAGGCTAAGGGGAGAAAGTTTGTGCATAAATTGGAAATTGGCTGAAAGATAGAATGCAAAGAGTTATAGTAAATGGGAAGTTCTCCAATTGGATAAACATGATAAGTGGAGTACCTCAGGGATCTGTCCTGGGTCCTCTTCTTTTTAATTTGTTTATTAATGGGAGCCATGTATCAATGTTTGCCAATGACACAAAATTAAGTAAGGTAATAAAGTCTGAACTGGATGTGTCTTCATTACAAGAGGATTTGGACAAATTGTGTAACTGGGCAGGCAAATGGCAAATGAGATTCAGTATAGACAAGTGTAAAGTTAAGCATTTTGGTTATAATAATAATAATAATAATAATAATAATAATAATGCATCATATAGTTTAAATGGCGTTTCTCTGGGGAAATCTGCTAATGAAAAGGATTTGGGAGTAAAGGTAGACAACAGACTTAGCAGTAGTGCACAGTGTCAGCTGGCAGCTACAAAGGCCAATAAGATGTTGGCATGTAAGACCCATGGTAAGGTCCATGGTAAGACCCCACCTAGAATATGCTGTCAATTCTGGGTGACATTTCTGAAAAAGGACATTATGGAACTAGAGAAAGTACAGAGGAGGGCTACAAAACTAGTAAGGTGAATGGAAAGTTTTAGTTATGAAGAAATGCTAGAAAAGTTAAACTTGTACACAATGGAGAAACAGAATCTTAGAGGGGATATGATAACACTATATAAATATGGTCAGGGCCCAAACAAAGGACTCTACAAAGACCTGTTCATTAACAGAACAGTGCAAAGTACAAGGGGCCACCCTTTTAGACTTGAGGAAGGGAGATTTCATCTACAGCAGTGGAAGGGTTTCTTTACGGTAAGGACAATAAAGGAATGGAATTCACTGCCTGAGGATGTGGTGCTATCAAATATATTACATGCCTTTAAAAAGGGCCTGGATACTTATTTAAAGGGATAGTAATACTTCTTTTTAACTTTTATTTTGTAGGCATTAAAAAAACATGAAGAATGATATAAGTCTTATTTCTCAAACCTTTATGGTTTAAGAGATATTCACAAGCAAAGTGTCCCCCTCCCGCCCCTTTTACTGATGTAACACTTCTCAGCCAGGGCAGAAGGGAGGTGCCCAGGTAGACTGCAGAGAGGGACAATCTTCAATTAAGATAAGGGAAAAACCTGAAAAGCTTGTCAAGGGGGGCAGGGATTTCATTGTTTTCATAGGAATAAGAGTGTCCCCTTCTGTTATCTGTCCAGTCTATGGACTGCATTCCACATCTGAGAAGAGATTGTTTACAGTAGGTAAAAGGGGCGGGAGGGGGAAACTTTGCTTGTGAATATCTCATAAACCATAAAGCTTTGAGAGATAAGACTTACATCATTCTTCATGTTTTTTTAATGCCTACAAAATAAAATAAAGTTAAAACGAAGTATTACTATCCCTTTAAAAGAGCAGAACATAGGGGGCTATTTATGTTAGTATTGGGATTAATATTTAGTTAGTTCTTGTTGATCCAAGAAGAAATCTGATTGTCATTTAGAATCAAGAAGGAATTTTTTTCCTCCCCTTCAAGGCAGAATTTGAAATTTCTGTATTGAGGGTTTTTTTTTTTGCCTTCTTTTGGATCAACGATGGTAAACAGGAATAGGAAAAGGGTTGAACTAGATGGACGCAAGTCTTTTTTCAACCTAAATTTCTATCTTACTATGTTACTATAAATATTCATACAGAAGGCGAGCATTCACAGGACATTTCGATCCAGTAAGGACCTTTATCAAGAAAGGTCCTTACTGGATTGAGATGTCGGACAACCAATACGTTTTAAGTCCCGTGAGTGCTCGCCTTCTGTATGAAAAAAAAAAAAAATATATATATATATATATATATATATATATATATATATACACAGTATATATCTATCCTATAATATAAAAGGCCAGATGTATGTTTGTCCGATGCAGTCAGGCGCAGTAGAGACTGCCTGAACGCACAGAATGCTGGCCCATGTACAAGGGCTTTTACACTAGTATAAAAATATATATATATATATATATATATATATGCACCTACTTAACTCTTTAAGGACTAAAGTGTTGTGCAACTCATAGCAAATCAATGTGTTGCACACCCATTTTGTCTTTATAGGTTTAACCCTTTAAGTACCAGAGAGGTATTCAACATTTTGCAACACAATGTGTTGGATACCTTTCTGTCACTCAAAGGGTTAAGACTGCCAAGTACATTGAGCTGAGTTTGAGATCCTGTGGTCCTTCCAGCAACTGTCATGTCTGCCCCCATGAACTTGATATCCAGTACTGATTGAAGATGTTATCTCTTGAAAAAAAGGGGAAAATGGACAAAATTCATAAATTTTAGGTAGTGTTATATTTGCAATTACTTACATCAAAATAGAGGCAATATGTAGCTAATTTTTTATCACTTACACATTAGCCTAAAATCTTGGGGTGGGGTAAAGGTCCTGATGTGTTCCCACAAGACATTCAATGAAAACCGCATAGTTGTTCACTTTTTCGCTTGAAAATCCACCATCAACAAACCCCATACAATGTTTTGTTTTTATCTTACACCAAAATGTTTTCACTATTTTTTTTGGCTACAAACTCACGTGTACTTGGCATATGCAAGGCAGAAATGTGATGTTTCCAGGAAGTGAAACAGAAAATGAAGCAGCTAGAGAGGGTGCTAGGCAATTTTCTAGCTATTTATTTAGTGAAATAAAGGCAGAAGAGGCTCATAGTATGTGCTATCACATAGTAACACTATGAGAACCTGGATAAAACAAGAAAAGGAAGATCTGGAAGGACTGAGATGCATCCAAAGAGTCAGAGGAGGAGGAAGAAGTCACCACCACCAGCATAGAAGGGTCTGGGAGCCCTGATTCCCTAGACCCTTGGGATTCGGGGGAAAATTGTGAGCAAGGCAAAACTGAGTAGTAGTGTGAGCAGAATATGTCAGCTACCTGTGCCTGCTACTTCTGTTGCCAGTGTGCCTTGTGGTACTCAGGAGGAGGAGGAGAAGGTGATGGCAAGTGTGACAGCAGGCAACTTAAGTCCCATTTGCCATCTGCAAGCAGTCCCACTACTACCACACAGCAGCTAGAGACTGGTGGTTGTGAGTGAGGGGGGTTGGGGTGATGGTAATTGTGATGAACCGCTGATGGTGGGACTAGCGTGACTGTTGATCCTCCTAATGCTGAAGTGGAAGACAAAGTGATGATGATGAGAAGCCAGACTAGCAGTCAAGGGAGCCCACAACATCCCCTTGACCCTGTGGTTCCTCTTCCCCTGGCATTGTACCTATGGGACATGATGATGAAGAAGGCAGAACTGGCTATCAGTATTAGCATCAGCACAGATCAGCTTACTGTCTTCTTCACCTGAATAAGAGATGGCAAGTGTTACAGTAGGGAACCCTCTGTCACATTTGTCACCATCATTAACCAGTCCAACTCTCATAGAGCAGCAGCAGCAAGGGACTGGTGGTGGTGGTTGTGGTGATGAGAGGAGATGGTGGAGCATCTGGGGTGGAGGAGAAAATGAGGGCCTTTTTAAATGAAAGGAAAAACGAATGGGATACAGATAAGCAGATGGGGATGGGCATTACCACTACTACTACCAGAATTGACATTGCAGAGTTTGCTCCTGTTGTAATTTCTGCTGCTGCTGAGTTGCAAGGGCAGCAGGCTGATGATGAGCAGGCTAGTGTGCCACTGAGCAGCGTGGCCACAATGGGTCTAGTAGTAGCGATACATGACTAAGACAGGTTCCACTTGCCAGCAATAATTCTGGTCCTAGTTCTAATGCTGATTCATTCTGAGGCAGCAGCATCATCCTCTGCCCCAGCAAAAGGGATTATAGAGAAGAAGAAAGAGGCCATTCTTCTCCACATCTCCCCTCCCCCCTGAGGTCATGGGTGTGGGACTATTTTTCCTCTTTGGACAGGCACAGTGCTGTCATCAACGACAGCAATGTGCACGATCTGTGACAAGTCAGAGAAAAGGAGAAAGGAACGAACACATCTTGCCACAACCGCAGTTATGTGAAGCATGTTAAAGCCAAATTCCCACAAAAGAAATCATGAGCTGCTGTTGATGTACCCCCTATCTCTCCACAAGGGCACCAATAATTTAGTTGAAAATATAAGATATAAACACCTGCCTCTTCATCAACTTCGTGCACTTGGGTCTGGGTGCAGAAAGACAGATCAACATCTTCTGGTGAACCACCTCTGTCATTTTACCTCCCCCACCAGCTGATATCAATTCTCTAGATGTGAGGATGTGGCCGTTCTTGTCCACCCATTGCACATTCTTTGGTGCACTGACCACACATGGCAATGTGTTGAAGTATAATCATAAGCATGGAATCAAGCAGCATCTGAGGAGATTTCCCACAGAATATGCTAAGCTGGTGGCAGGGAGGATTCATCATTATTATTAAGTCTGCTAGTTGTCAGGTGTCCTTAGTGGGGCGGACAAGGGGCATGGTTACAGCAGCATTACTGGGTTTATGGGGGGGTGATTGATTTGACATTACAACCTAAGCATCAAGGTGTTTTTGCTTTCAGTTGTGCCAGCTGTTTGATGTGAGTGCAGATTTGTCCATTGTTCCCAGTCCTTTCCCTATTTCCTACACACACTGTGCATATTGTAGTTGCTGATGAAAGGAACAGTTCGTTCCTGCTCTCCAAGGAAAATTTTGTATTCCAACAACACACCCATGATTTTGGAGGAGGTAAAGGAGGAGAAGCAACTTCTTTTTCCAAGATACACCTGAAGTGGTGGCAGGGGCTAGTTGTGGCGCTGCTGCCTCAGGCGCATCACTGGAGCTAGTGGCAAGTGGAACCATGTTCATTCATCGCCCATATCACTGATGTTGATCCCATTCCTTTGGAGCTGCCTAATAGTCCTGTTGCTTAAACAACTCAGCAGAAGCAGCAATAACAGCAGTTGCAAATGATTCAATGTCACCAAGCATTTGCCAATGGCCAGTGGCCACCATAAATGACCTGCTAGCACTAGGCCAGTTGGGTATTTTTTTTTTCCTCAGGTCTTGTTCTTTCAAACCAGAAGCCTATATAAAAAACAATTTGATGGGGGGGGGCTTGTTTCTAACAAACCTAAGTCCAATAAACCACTGTTTCCTCAGGGCTCATGCCTCTAACAAGCCTGAATCAAACAAATCACTGATTCCTCAGGGCTTGTGGTTCTAGCAAACCTGAGTCCAACAAATCACTGGTTTCTCAGGGCATGTGCCTCTAACAAGCCTTAGTCAACAAATCAGGGATTCCTCAGGGCTTGTACCTCTAACAAACCTGAATCCAGCAAATCACTGGTTCCTCAGGGCTTGTGCCACTTACAAGCCATATTCCTACAACTCAAAGTTTCCTCATGGCTTGGGCCTAAAATGTCTAAGTCCTACAAATAAATGTTTCCCCTGGGCTTGTACCTAAAAAGTGTAAGTCCAACAAATGAATGTTTCCTCAAAGCCTGTGCCTTACTGTGCCTTACAAGTCTAAGTTTTCCAAATCAATTGTTCCTCGGGGCTTAGGCCTCTAACAAGTTGCAACCTCAGTAGCATGGTAAACGGAGCTTGTTGTAACGTTACATCACAGAAATACCCCCTCAAAGGGAAGCGTGAACGTGCTCCCTGTGGTGGCTGGGAGGGAGGTGGGAAGTCCTGACGCTTTGTGCCATGCTTTCAGGGTGCCGCAGAATGCGGAAGTGGGAAATTTTAAGCCCGGATATCTTCAACACAATGTAAGATCCATAAAAAATAAACACCAAAGCTTACTTAGTTTTACTAAATAAATCATCCGGACTCCAGTTGTTTGCATGTGAATGTTCCTCATTAAGATGGAAGGCCTTAAAGGGATAGTAATACTTCGTTTTAACTTTATTTTATTTTGTAGGCATTAAAAGAACACGAAGAATGATGTAAGTCTTATCTCTCAAACCTTTATGGTTTAAGAGATATTCACAAAGTATCCCCCCCCCCCTGTTCAACCAGATCAGAAGGGAGATGCCCAGGTAGACTGCAGAGAGGGACAATCTTCAATTAACATAAGGGAAAAAGCTGAAAAACTTGTCAAGGGGGGAAGGGCTTTCATTGTTTTTATACAAAGAAGATTGTCCCCTTCTGTTATCTGTCTGGTCATACAACCACATTCACATCTGAGAAGAGATGGCTTACACTAGGTAAAAGGGGCGGGAGGGGAAACTTTGCTTGTGAATATCTCATAAACCATAAAGGTTTGAGAGATAAGACTTATATCATTCTTCATGTTTTTTTAATGCCTACAAAATAAAATAAAGTTAAAACGAAGTATTACTATCCCTTTAACCTGTTTCTACTAACTTTAGTTCATGTGGGTGATTGACTCTGCTTTTAACAAAAGAGTTATGTTATTGAGTTTATTCCAAAGATTACAATTAAGAAAAATAATTATTAAAACAGACTAAGAGAGATAACAATCATCTGACTTCACCTTATCAGGATCAAAATAATAATAATCATGTAAACAGGTTTAATGAGCAATGGTCAGTTATACGTTAGTCCTTAAAGGGTAGTAATACTTTATTATTACTATCCCCCATATTGTAGATATTTGCAAAATAATTTTATAGCCCCCAGGTTCATCTCTCAAACCTTTATGGTTTGAGAGATAACCGAAGGCAAAGTTCCCCCCTCTCTCCCCCTTCCCTGAAGTCAGCATTGTACGGACTGCAGGGATATCCGGTCTGACTTTCATCAGGCAGCTCTGCAGAAGAAACGCAATTGCGTTAATGACAAATAGTTATTTCATTGAAATGGTCTTCTACATGTGCTTGCAAACAATCACAAACCAAGCACATGTAGAAGACTGTTTCAGTGAAATTATTCTTTTTCAGTAACGCGATCTTGGCTCTGCTGCAGAGCCACCTGACTGTCGTACGACAGACTTCCCCTGCAGTCAGTACAACGCTGAATTCAGGGAAGGGGGAGGGAGGGGGGAACTTTGCCTTCGCTTATCTCTCAAACCATAAAGGTTTGAGAGATGAACCTGGGGACTATTAAATTATTTTGCAAATATCTACAATATGGGGCATAGTAATAATAAAGTATTACTATCCCTTTAAAAGTAATCATTTAATTTACTTATAACAATCAGTCCAAACAAAGATGGACTGGTATAAAGCTGCCACAGTGTGCTCAAAATGAAAAGTTGCATAGTCAGTAAGGATTGGTGAAAAGTGCTATTTTTTCTGTAGAGGTTTATGTGAAAACCTGTAATTTGCTGCTTTTTTCGTATAAATTCCTGTGCATAGAAAAAAGCATAACATTTCCTCTTTTTCACTAACCCTGTATGAACTTTGCCGAGAATTCTGTCTCAGTACTCAGGGGTGGGGGAGTTTGGTGCAGACTCAGTTTGAATGGTTCTTAGGCTTCCAATACAGTAGAACAAGCTGGAGGTCACTATTTGGGGTTCTGTGGCTACCAATGCAATGGAACAAATCTGTGGGGTCAGTATTTATGGTTCTGTGGCTACTTACCAATGCAGTGGGACAAGGCTGGTGGTGCCAATGTATGTGGCAAATTGGTAACAAAGCACATGGCTTTATCCCTTGAGGACCAGAGGATTGTACAATACATTGCAAAGCAATGCATTGCACAGTCTGGAGGTCCAAAAAGGCCCATTAATGGTAATGTATATCTTTACCTTTAGGCTGAAGTGGTTGATGTTATCACGTGGCAAACACAACCAAACGTTATATGATTTTAGGGGATCCACAAGATAGTGAAGATCCAGTGCCCCCCCCAGGAACCCTTGTTCCATAGCAATAGCATCCTGTTCAAACCCTTTAGATCAGAGAGCTGTGGGAGGGGAACACTGAGATCACAATATGTGTGCAATGTATTTTTAAACATACTGTACTTAAAAGCCACCCAACTAATTTTTATGAAACCTGCAGGGTTTGAAGGGATTCTCAGTCTAACCTGGATGTCAACATTTCAGCCAATTTTGCTGTTGCAATAAAACATACAAATGTTAAATAACACAGAACCATCATTTGACTTTAGTTATAAATAGAACCCTACTGGGCTTTCTTAATAGTGTGAGGAAATAAACACATACACAATGCAATAAATATATAAAATATGTAAAAGATGTGGCAATTTAAATATAATGAAAAAGAACAGTAAAAAAGCATGAATAATGGCTGACAATTTCCTATATCTTATATAAGGGTATTTGTGATTGTTTTGTTTAAAAATAAACCTGCACGAGCACTTAATGTAATACGGAGCACATACTATACTCAGGAGCAATTACTATACTCGGAAGCATGTATAACATTCTCAAGAGCACTTACTACACTAAGGTGCACATACTATAGTCACGATCACTTACCACACTAAAGATCACTTACTGTACTCAGGAGCACGTATACTGTACTCACAAGCACATACTAAACTCAGGAGCACTTACTATGTGCAGGAACACTTACTATACTCAGGAGCACGTATACTGTACTCAGGAGCACATACTATACTCAGGAGCACTTAGTATAATAAGGAGCAGTTACTATACTCTGGGACACTTATACAGTACTCAGAAGCATTTACTGTACTCAGGAAAACATACTATACTCAGGTGCACTTGACATACTCAGGAGTAGGGATGGGTGAAAAGTGAGAGACATTTCCCACAGGAATTTTCATTAAAAAAAGTCATGATTTTTTTCATGAAAATTCCGCTCATAGACAATCCATGACATTTTTGTCTTTTCTCCACTACCTATAAACTTCCTGGTTGAACTTTGTCCATTTTTGCCTATGTTTTCTATGACTGCAAGATTTCCAGCCTCAATATTACTACTTCTGAGGGTTGAAGTGGAAAAATAAATAGCGGTAAAGATTGTGAGTCTTACAACAACATATGCCTTGAAAAAATTAGCAGGCTGAGTGCCTTTGTCCTTTGCTCACAATAGTGTTGAGCGAGCACCCCGATGCTCGGGTGCTCGGGTGCTCTGACCGAGCACCGCCGGAGGTTCGAGTGCTCGGCCGAGCACCCGAGCCCCATTGAATTGAATGGGGCGACACGAGCATTACACCAGGCACCCCCTGCTCTGATGAGGGGAGGGTGCCTGGTCAATGCCCCCCTTCATCTCCACAATGCCCCTCTTCCACAATGTCCCCCTTCCACAATGTCCCCCTTCCACAAAGTGCCCCTTCATCTCCGCAATGTCCCCCTTCATCTCCGCTATGCCCCCTTCATTTCCGCTATGCCCCCTTCATCTCCGCAATGCCCCCTTCATCTCCGCAATGTCCCCCTTCATCTCCGCTATGCCCCCTTCATCTCCGCTATGCCCCCTTCATCTCCGCAATGTCCCCCTTCATCTCCGCTATGCCCCCTTCATCTCCGCTATGCCCCCTTCATCTCCGCAATGTCCCCCTTCATCTCCGCTATGCCCCCTTCATCTCCGCTATGCCCCCTTCATCTCCGCAATGTCCCCCTTCATCTCCGCTATGCCCCCTTCATCTCCGCAATGCCCCCTACCTCCAGTCCCTGGTGGTCCAGCGGAGCGTCTTCAGATCTGTGCCTCCTTCGGCACAGATCCCCGCCACCCGAACATGCCGGGCGAGCACATGGCGGTACTCGAGGAGTACCGCCATGTGCCGAGCAGAGCGATGCTCGAGCCGATCCGAGCATCGGCCGAGCATGCTCGCTCAACACTAGCTCACAACACTAACTTCCTGCTTAAGTAACATTGGCACAACCATCCTTGAAAAATAGCTGCAGCTTGCGATATTTCAGCAGGGTGCAACACACTAGATTAGTTTTTTTAAACCTCAGAGTGCCACTCTAAGGATCAAAGCCTGTGTTTTCAACAAAACAAAAAGGCAGCATGTCAAAACTGACTGTTCCAAAGGTGTACTTTTATATTATTTTTGTGTAGGTTTTGACTTCTTTCTAAGAGCTTAATAAATATGAGATGGCAGTCTATAGTGGAAGAACTGTGCAACTGTATTGCTTTAATGACATGACTTGTGGAGGTGGTGTGAGTGGGGGCAGTATGTGTGGGCACTCTATGACTCTTGTCATCTCCAAAAATAAACTCAGAATCTTACACCTCTGCAACAGGAGCAGAAAACTTTGGCACTTTCTCTTACACATCATCAGCACTTCTATTATGTACTCCAGAGCCCCAGGAATGTTTAGGAGTACTTCTGCTGCTGCTAGTTGTGGCATATTTGACCTGTTGATGGTGTGTCTCCCAGTCAGACCAGTGGCTGTGCTTCAGGTGGGATCTCACTGAGGAGGTGCTTAGGTGTGAGCATGTTGTCCCCTGGCTCACATGATTTTGAAACAGGCAACAGATAGCAATATGTTTGTTTAGCTTTTTGGATTATGAGTGGAGTATGTGCATAATGTGGACTTTATGGACTGTGTGGTTCCTGAGGGGCTGCTACTACTACTGGGGCTAGTTGAGTATACTACTATTGGGTGTCAAAAGTGCAGCACTTCTAGCAGCAGCAAAGACATTCATTATAGCTAAGGATGTGGATGTTGATAACCTGTGATGTTGCTGGTTAGTCAATACTAGAAGTGTGTGTGGCTGAACGGGGTTTGCTGATGCTGATGGCGAATGCCAGGATGGCCCTGTATTTTTACGCTTTGCTTGTTCAGGGTCAGACTTTCCAATTATTTTCTCAAACAGTTTATAGACGGGCTCAGTGCTTCTTTTCAGTGATAAAATATTGAGCCTTTGCCTTTCAGCTAACTTTCTGGCCATGTCCTCATCTCTCTCACCCTCAGATTCATCAGTATCTGCAGAAGAGGAGGATGCTGGCAGGATATATTTGAGATCTACATCATCATCATCATCAGTCATTACTAGGTCATCCTCAGCATCGCCTGATGTTTCATCCCCAAAACTTTTATATTCCTCTAGACATTTAGAAGTCTCAAACAATTTCTTTTTACTTTCCCCTTTGAGGGATTTTCACAAGATTCGCTACTATTTTCAGCACAGGGGTTTTGGTGCTTATTTGTCATTCTACCAAATGCTTGGTACCTTTTTACACTATTCTATCAACACTGGAATGTGACTTGTCATCTTAATGTTTGTAGATGGTTTATTAATGGTACCGGTGCTGGTGGTGGTGGAATTTTTAGTGGAACTTTGACAAACTGCATCCTCCTCGGGAGTAGAGGGATTACCATCATTTACTGCACACACTGCAACAACTATGACTTCAGTCAGATTTTGGACTACCATTTTAGTCATGTCCCTGTAGTGTTCCTGATCTTTTCCCCCTACCCCTTCTTGAATTTTAGAGAGGTCTCCAGCATATTGCAAAGCAATGCACTGGAGACATATCTAGCATTAAAGAGAGGAAAGTCGCATTTACATAATTTGGAATTTGGGTAATTTTAATTACTAAAATTTTGGAAAACAAGAATTTCATGCTGTATTCAGTTACTAATGACCTTCCCAGAAAAATGATACCCATTGACATACAGTAGAGGGAGCCAGTAGCACCAAATTGTACCTACCACTATATTTTTATTTCAATACACATTTTGAAATGGGACATGCCTCTATGAAAATATTCATAACAACTGCAAATTTGAAGAAAAGGTAGACAAGGTATACCATTTTTGCAAGTAGACAACCAAGCGCATTAGTTACCTTGCATTTTTTTCCCTAGGCTAGATTACATAAAAAATGTCCATTCAAAGATAATAAAATCTTTGAAGAGCATATTTCCTACTGTACTGAGTAGCTACTATCTTTACCAGAAAAATGTTATGGGTTGGCATCCCGAAAGCACTGAATTGCATATAACACAACCTAGTAGTTTACATTTTTTAAATTAGAAGCCTGACCTAAAACTATCAACAATGTGAACATTGTGTATCTATCTATCTATGTATCTATCTATCTATTGAGATAGAGATGTAGCCAACACATTGCAACACAATGCATTGGATACATCTCTAGCACTCAAAGAGTTAAATCATTAAGAGGACTCCAACACATTCCACCTCTTTATCTTATTGAACACAACCTTTTATTTCTTAAATTTCTATTTGCCAGCAGGAGTCCTTTAACAAAATCACATTGAATTGACTTTCTTACACCAAATCAAATCTTCCATGTCCCAGTTCAGTTGTCTTTGTCAATATGTATTTTATAAATGGAGTGAATTAACAGATGCTGCTGGAACAGAAGTGCTGGGGTAGCATTTATGTTTTTACTGCTCTCTCTGGGCAAATGAGTTGTGTAGGAGTGTAATGGAGGTACCAAGGGATGGAAGTCATGTTTTGCATTTCAACATGTGCATGAGTACCGGTAAACAGGAATACATTTATATCCTATTTGCTCTATTGCTTTTTATTTGTGTTGACTTTGATTGAGGGTTTTTTGGCATGTTATTCACCCAGAATGGTTCGTTTAACCCCTTGGCTGACAGTCTGCATTATGTCTTCATTTTCTGAATGAATGATACTTAACCCATTGGGAGATTATCAGCTCATTGCAAAATACTGTGCTAAAATTATCTCTAGCTTCAAATGCTTTAAGCTTTCGCAAGTTATATTTTTTCGCCAAAAAATGTAATGTTTAAAGTGAATCTGTCATCAAAAAATACTTTGATTTACAGATGATTAAAATGTAACTGTATGTTTTGCTAGCCATTTTTATGTAAAAAAAAATAGTTTGTGACAAGTTAACCCTTTGAGTGCCTCTGGCACTCAGAGGGTTAATCTTTATGTTTTGGTGGTACAGTATGACACTTACACTTATAATAGAGGAGGAGCTCATATGTTTAAAGGAGCAGTAAACGTTTTTTATGAAAAAATATATATTGTAGGGATTTTCCTATTGAGTAAAATAATGGTACTCCCACTGCCTAGAGATTTATATTTACAGAGTTATTACAGTTTAAACCCATGTGTTTTTACATTAGCATTGCCCTCTAGTGGTCAAATTCTAATTAGATTTCCTGTTAGATTCTAATGTAGAGGAAAGTCAGAAAAGTCAGAGACATACAGTTCTCCATAGAATGTGATAGAAACTGCCTGTCACTTCCTGTCAGTTAGAACTATCAGGAAGTAAACACAGTAAATTCACTTTATGATTATTTAAACTGCTATAAATTTTGAATAAAACATCTGACAGCGATGGGAGTGACCTTGTTTTATTCAGCAGGAATTGTGTAAAATATGTGTTTTCATAAAAAAAAAGTTTACTGCTCCTTTAATATGTGAAGTTGAGTCTCACTAAAGATAAGTGAAAAAGGTTACTCACATTTATATAAGCCATATATTATATCGGCTATGTGGGCATGTGGGGGGTTCTTATACAGCCCCCCACACCGATTCTTCACAGCAGATCACCGCAATCACACTCCTCAAAAGAAGAGAGAGAAGAAAGCCAGAATCCATAGAAAAACAGGGGAGCGGTCTCAACCACACATCAAACAATTCTGAATTTAAAACAAGGTGCTGATTATTCACTTTTCATATAAAACCTGTTGGAATTCAAACAACCGGTAAAGAAACATGTTTGTTTTTATTTTTCTGATTTTGAGCCTTAAAAATAACTAAATGTGCATGTATTTATACCCTTCATTACGTGCTTGACGAATGGTCAATAATAGGTGTGTTGATACCTTTATTTGATAACTAATCAGATTTAGGATGCAAGCTTTCAATCAAGACCTCTCAGGTATCTTCCTCAGTATGCATGAGGAAGAGACCTGAGAGGTCTTGAAAGTTTGCATCCTAAATCTGCTTACCATAGTTAGCCAAGAAAGGTATCAAATTGACTATATTTGTCTCCTGTATTTCTATGGCCAACATTGTACAAACTATCATCTTTTATCCACCTGAAAGATCCAGGCACTGTGTGAGGGCTGTTTTGACAAAAAAAAAAAAAAAAAAAAAATTGGAAACCACTGGTCTAGATTCATTCACAGCACACAGTGGGGTAATATTGGCCCATCACAGAAAATAATTTGCATAAAGTACCACACTATGTCACCAACAAAGATTTTAATTGTCTGTAAAATAAAATAATATTGTCTTAGGGTAACAGGTGTACTTTAAAACATATTTGTTTTTTATACAAAGGGAAACTTTACCTATACAAATAAATGGTAATTAGGTCTATATTCTGGAAGCTGAAGAGGAAACATTCTGGAGCAAAAAAACTGCACCAATAGGAACATTTAAAAATTGGTAAAATTCCCGTTGTTTAAAAAGAGATTTTAACCCCTTGAATGCTAACAAGGTCTCCAACACATTTGTTAGTGTAAATGACAAGTATTTATTAATCTCCATATTAGTCTGACTTTAATTCACACATACTAAAAACAGAAAATAGGCTTAAGCCTTTGCCTGCAAGAAGGGTGTGGAATGCATTGTCCTGCAATGCATTGCATTCCGCTCTGGCACTCAAACGGTTAAAAGCTGTGACTTAGAAAGGCTATAAAGAAGCCTTACTTGTGGTTTTTTAGAACACTGTACACAATTTCAGGGAGTAAAATGGCACTTACTAGCAATATGCTACAACAGTTTAATTGAGTGAAAAAGTATAGCAATCGGGTAACTGCTACATGAAGCACACATACACTACCATTCAAAAGTTTGGGGTCACTTAACCCAATAAGGACCGTCTGTCACTTAAGGACCACGGACCATTTTTTTTTATCTTGAATCCGATTCCAGACTCCCCAAACGGCGTGCAGCTGCGCAGGGAGCCCGGAATTCCATGACGGTCCAGGACTTTCATGGGTCCTTAACGGAAAACATGCCATGATGGTCCTGGACCGTCATGGGTCCTTAAGGGGTTAAAAATGTCCTTGTTTTTTTAAAGAAAAGTAAATCTTTTCCATTAAAATAGCATCAAATGAATCTGAAATCCAGTATAGACATTGTTTATGTGGTAAATAACTATTGTAGCTGGAAATGATTTTTAATGGAATATGTATACACTAGTACACGGGCCAAGGTCCGGGTAATGTTAACCCTTTGGGTGCCAGAGGGATACGCAACGCATTGCTATGCAATGTGCTGTGTACCCCTTTGGCACTCAAAGGGTTAAGCGGCAGCTACCTCACTGCTCCACGCTATGCAGTCTTGCTTCACCTCACTCACACGATGCAATCATGAGCAGTAGAAACTGCATGAACGCGGGCAGTCTCTATTGCTCATGACGGCTTTTGACACACATCTTAACGAATTATTATATAGGATTTGCTGAAAATCGAAGCTTCTTCAACGAAAGCAAAGGTTGAATGACACAATTATTTTTTAAAGTAAAAAAATCATTATTTCTAACCTTGTCTGTATTTCCTATCCATTTTGCATCTTATTTGATATATGTTTTCATGGAAAAAAGGGAATTTCTGAAGTGACCCCAAACTTTTGAATGGTAGTGTATATATGTAGGACGTTCTGGTAAACAAATTAAGAACCATTTACTAACATAGGTATAGATCCCATTAATCTCTTTGGTGCTGGATTCAAATGCAGAGATAAATGTTACCTCCCGTTTTATCAAGAAATTTCCTATTGAAGACTTGGGGATACCTGGAGATAAAAGCAGAGATAGCACCTGCATTTGAATCCAGCCCTTGGATGTTAGAGTTTTCTCCACTGCATTGCTTCTTATCTACTTCACTGCTAAGGATGTGATAGTCCATGGGGGAGGTTCACTAAGCGGTGATAAAGAGGTGATAAAGTGGAGATGACTTCTGCAGTTTATCACTTCTCCAATTCCTATGTTAGTCTATGGAGCCTATTCACTAAGATCTCCAAAGTTGAAGAAATATTAGTGAATAGGCTCCATAAAATAACATAGGAATTGGAGAAGTGATAAACTGGAGAAGTCGTCTCCACTTTATCACCCCCTTATCCAGTGGTGTAACTAGAAGCCACCTGGCCCTGGTGCAGAAATTGTCATGGCCCGGCACCCCCCCATCTTCACATTGACCCATGACCATCTCCTACCTCCATCACCCGCTCCTGCGTGGTTCTCAGTAATGCAGAGCACTGGGAGATGATGTCATCTCCCAGCGCTCTGCATTATTAGAGTGCCAGGAGATCAGCTGAGCTGCTGTGGGAACGGGCTGCGGGCGAGTGGCGATGGGTTCACAGGGGGCGGCCGGGCGCCTGGAGTGACGGGCCTGGGCACAGCTGCGACCCCTGAGACCGCTATTGTTATGCCACTGCCCTTATCACGTCTTTATCACCACTTAGTGAATCTACCTCCATGTCTTCAGCTCAGCACTGAAATGATAAAGTACATGGACCATCATGTCTTCCTCAGAAGGGCTGTGAAAGTGTCCATTTAGAGGACTGGGATTTACCTACTTATAAATCTTCAGTTCCCTTTTGTAGTCCATGCTCTCAGGTCTTGATATATGCATGTAACATAATCACACATGCAGGTGATTATATCATTATGCTTATCACGAATACCCAGGACCATTACGTACCTTCTTTTTTGTTTTGCAATATACGTGAAGGCACACAGATTTTTTGCTAAGTACCCATGTTTGAGAGAGGGAAGACAATGCTGAAAGCAAATGTCTGCAATATGACTACTTGATAAAAGAATAAAAGCACGGAGTATAATGACACTATAAACATGCCAAAGATGTACAAAATGATGACAGGGGACTTTCTTAGAAAAACCTAATGTGTTTCTGTCCCATCAGGTCCTTAAAGGGACAGTAATACTTTGATTAAACTGCAGCTTCAAGTCTTCTTTATATATTTTTAAACCTATAGTCCTATATTTAATTACTTACAATGTTGTAGTTCAAACGCTATTCCTGCAGAAAGGATTCCCCTCCTGCCCCTTCTGGCCGCCTCACCTAAGATCTTGAATCTGGTCGTGGGACCGGACGGATTCAGCAAGGGACAATCTAAACACAGTAAGTATAAGGAAAACCCTGCCTTCCTTGATGAAGGAGAGCAAGATTTTCCTTTGCTTTTTGAAGATTGCCCCTCACCGCTCTCCATCAGGACCAGCAGAGAAGATCAGTGACGTGACCAGAAGGGTCGGTAGTGGGAACCTTTCTGCAGGAATAGCATTAAAGGGATAGTAATACTTTATTATTACTATCCCCCATATTGTAGATATTTGTAAAATAATTTAATAACCCCCAGGTTCATCTCCCAAACCTTTATGGTATGAGAGATAACCGAACGCAAAGTTCCCCCTCCCTCCCCCTTCTCTGAAGTCAGCGTTGTGCTGACTGCAGGGAAGTCTGTCATATGACAGGCTTGCAGCTCTGCAGCTGATCCGAGATCCCGTTAGTGAAAAATAATTATTTCACTGAAACAGTTTTCTACATGTGATTGGTTTGTGCTTGGTTTGCAATCACATGTAGAAGACCTTTTCAGTGAAATAATTATTTGTCACTAACGCGATTGCGGCTCTGCTGCAGAGCAACCTGATGAAAGTCAGACCGGATATCCCTGCAGTCAGCACAACGCTGACTTCAGGGTAGGGGGAGGGAGGGGGGAACTTTGCCTTCGGTTATCTCTCATACCATAAAGGTTTGAGAGATGAACCTGGGGGCTATTAAATTATTTTGCAAATATCTACACTATGGGGGATAGTGATAATAAAGTATTACTATCCCTTTAAACTACAACTAAGTAACTAAATATAGCACTATGGGTTTAAAAATATATAAAGAAGACTCTGAGCTGCAGTTTAATCAAAGTATTACTATACCTTTAATCATAGGTATGCCCACCGTAAAGGTTTTGAGTTTTTACATTTTGAGGCAAGAGACACAATCACAGGTAAAACAGACATTGAAATATAAAATCAGAAGACATACTTAAAAAATGAGAGAAATCTCAATGTATTCTTACTGGTAAAACATTTTCTAAATAAAAGGTAAAGTATCCATTAAGTAGAACACTATGTCTGATACATACAAAGTAACAATGTTAACAGTGTTCGAAAGAAAAACACACCAGGGGGGAGATTCACTAAACGGTGATAAAGAGGTGATAAAGTAGATATAACTTCTTCAATTATATCACTTCTCCAGTTTTTATGTTATTCTATGGAGCCTATGCACTAAGATGTCTTCAGCTTTGGAGATCTTAGTTCATAGGCTCTATAAATAACATAGGAAATGGAGAAGTGATAAACTGGAGAAGTCATCTTTGCTTTATCACCTGTTTATCACAGCTTAGTGAATATCCCCCAGTATATCTCCCTGTCTCTCCAAAAAGGACCTTCATTATCTGTGTACAGTCACGTGAAGGCCTGGCCCTCTTAAAGGGATAGTAATACTTAAAATTTTTAAAAAATATATATGTTGTAGGGTTTATCCCCTTGAGTAAAACATGAGTACTCCCACTGCTGAAAGGTGTTTCATTCAAAAGTTATTAATTTTCAAAGTTGAATTTTTAGGTGCAATTTCACAGTGGCCTGAAATTGTACAGTGGAGCTGTTGCTACACCATCCTATGGAGATTTATGGTCCCGGGACCAGAGCTGTCCATAGGACGGTGTGGCAACAGCGCCACTGTACAATTTCAGGACACTGTGATATTGCACCTAAAAAATTCAACTTTGAAAATTAATAACTTTTGAATGAAACACCTTTCAGCAGTGGGAGTAGTCTTGTTTTACTCAGGGGGATAAACCCTACAACATTTTTTTTAAACATTTTTAAATATTACTGTCCCTTTAACAATACAAGTCTCTAACACTTATGTTCCTTATAGGGACACTAATATCACATACAAAATGTTTTTGTTTTGTA
This sequence comes from Rhinophrynus dorsalis, assembly GCA_037306005.1. NCBI lineage: Eukaryota > Metazoa > Chordata > Amphibia > Anura > Rhinophrynidae > Rhinophrynus > Rhinophrynus dorsalis. Next base: position 50,291,605 of record CM074720.1, read on the forward strand.
GCGTTTAAAAAAATAAATTATGTGGCACAAATCCTATCTCTCAAAACTTTATGGTTTGAGAGATATACACATGTCAATTTCCCCCCTCCTGCCCCTTCTCCTGACGTCAGCATCTATCTAGCTGACAGCAGGAGATCCCGGTCCTGTGTCCAGCCGGCAGCTCTTCAGCAGAGCCGAAATTGTGACATTGGAAAACAATTATTTCATTGGAAAGGTCTACAAAGTGTGCCTGGTTTGCAACCACACTCCGTAGACCGTTCCAATATCCAATAGTATCTCTATTGCGGCTCTGCTGCAGAGCCTACTCATGTCAACCGACACGGATCTTCTGCTGTCAGCTTTACAGCTGACATCAGGAGAAGGGAAACTTTACATGTGAATATCTCCCAAACCATAAAGGTTTGAGAGACAGGATCTGTGCCATATAATTATCTTTTTTAAACACTACAAAACAAGTCTTTTTTTTATGGGGCATTACTGTCCCTTTAAGTACTAAAGTACAGCTAGCGGCAGAATTGCCTTAAATCTCTTTATATTATTATTATTATTACTATTATTATTAGCTCATTACTAGTGCTACATTTCACTAATGAAACTTTCTTACATCGTGCCCATATACTTAGAAAGAACTGCTACATACAATATCCAATATGTATTTATCACATGCATTGCACCCTACCCTTCACCTCACCCTCATCTCCTCACCTCTACTTTCATCCACACTTTCCCTAGGTTCCCCACACTTTCTGTATTTCCACACCTCTGCAGTAGGCAGCTGTGTTTCACACGGATCCCCAGTGGTTCTGGGTATCAGTTCACTTACTCCTACACTGGAAGTATTGGATATGTAGACCATGTCACACTAGCCTATAAAAGGCAGATTACTACTGCAAGTGCACTGGACGACATCTAGAATTAGATGTCTATCACTACATATGCAATCTCAATTGGCCAAAGCTGTACTTATTTAGATACTATAATGTAATACACTGTAACTAATAACAGAAACTTAACTATCATTCCAAATTTAACCTGTTAGGGAATCTGGTAACTAACTAATGGATCCAAAACATTGTTCTGCATGCCAAACGGGGAAAAATATCACCTCCCCTTGGAGATCTTTTTCATACATGGGTGATTACAAATATTATAAAGTCATGTGCTCTCACGATCATCCCCCATTACAGGGCAATACACAGTCATAATGGGAAGAGGAGGGTGGTGGGCACTGATCCCGGCCTCCCTGACACCTACAAACTCATAGCCACTCGTTTTTTAAAGAGAGGAGTCCCCTCTTTTAACCCCTTAAGGACCCATGATGGTACTGGACTGTCATGGGTTGTTACACCCTTAAGGACCCATGACGGTCCTGGACCGTCATGGAATTCCGAGTTCCCTGCGCAGCTGCACGACGGTCGGGGAGTCTGGAATCAGAGTGTGCAAAAAAAAAAAATGCTTAGTGGTCCTTAATTAACCGCAAAGTACGTGCATGGCCGGTCCTTAAGGGGTTAAACAAGTATACTCAAGCATTTACAGTCAGGTCATGAGAGTGAACACCGATCACCTGACATGGTTACCTGAGAAATGCATGTGAACATGGGGGAAGGGGCTCTTAAAGGGTTCACTTTAAACATATTGAAGGTGACACTGTGTGCAAGGCGATATAATGAATGCGCCATTTTTTGGCAATCAACACTGTTAATGCGTCATTTGTAAGCTGGCGACAGAAAAAAAATTTGACTTTTTGACATGCACAATGTGGTGTGTGATGTTTTAAAAGGATACCCTCTTAAAGAAACCCTATACCACCATCTCTTGCTCTAAAAAATGTTTTTTTTTACGAAAGTGGGGAGTCCCCTCTTTCATTCACTGGTAGCCTGTAACCCTTTTAATACCCTATGAGTCAATTTCAGAGCACACTAGTGTCAGGGTACGAATGTCAGTGATCAGTACCTGAAAAAAGTGTACTTTAAAAAAATATACAAATCTTGTAGGTTTACATGATTTATTTCTTAATATTTAATGTCTCAAAATGGTGCAAAATGAGTGTGAGAAGTCTTTAGCCTCCAAGGGGTTAATGCAAACTTTACACTAAATTAATGTCTTTTCCCAAACATTACTTGTTTTATTATACCAAGCCATACCATGGAAATTTCACTACACTTAATAATTTTTACAGCCTTAAATTCATTGCTCATGTTAATTTCCCTAATTCATAGTCTCAAACACCTCTAATGGATTTCAAGAGAGCAGAGATATTCCAGAAGTGGTGCTCAACTTCTTTTAAAAGTCATAGCCAATTAATTTGACAATAGCATAATTGTTTCATTGCTGGCTGAATTTTAAAATAGTTGAATTGATAAAATTCATTGTATTCTCTTTCCTTGGGAACACTTATTATATGGGGGCAAAATGTGCATTTATATATCATGGGCCTTTTTTAATCATATTATTATTATTATTTATTTTTTGGTAGTCTCTTTATGGTGGTAGTGGTGGTAGTGTATCATCAAAGCATTGGAAAATCAAGACAGTTGGAGTTAAATGTGCACTAACATACCTGTAATTAATGAATACCCTCTACCAGGGCTTAAAAGTTGAGGTCCTTTGCTACTAGCCAGACCTGAAAAGTTACTCGCCACTGCAAGACATAACATACCCACCAGGGCTGAATTTCTACTCACCAGGGCTAAATTTTCACTCGCCATTGGTTAGTGGCGAGTGGAAATTTTGAGTCCTGCCCTCTACCTTGCTATTTTCTGACATTATTGATGGATTTATGGCTTCTGACTTCCTTTGTTCCAAAGTTGACTTCTTCTTCAATCCTAAGTGTCATGTACATGTATGAAGGTATGACTGTTGCTTGCCAGACTCACGGATCCCAAAGTTCCACCACTTTAGCTGTCAGTCTCATGTTAGCTTGTACCAGCTTCAGTTGGAGATTCAGTCAATGTATAAAGAACACCGGAAGTCCCTTACTCCCTCTGTCCTACAATATTGGTTCTTACCTCTGCATTTGTCACTCCAGTTCTCTCCATATGAATATATATAAAAGGAAATCTAGAACACAAATTATAGCTACTAGGCCTACTGGTGGAAACCCCAATTAGATCAACGAGATAACCACAGTATTTAAAAATGGGTTTACTTAGCCCTGACAAATGAACAGACAGCAGCAATGGCTTTTGTATGCATAATTACAGGAGTTGTAGGTATAATAATTATTTTATTATTATTATTGCATTTTAGGAAACCATTCTTTAGAAAGTATGGATTTTCCCCTGTTAGTGGCATGCAATATGTGATTCAAAATATCAGTTAGTAAAATGATATCCCTCTATACCTTTGGATGTTAAAGACATCTCCAATGAATTGGGGAGCAACGCACTGGAGATTTCTCTAGCATCTAAGGGGACATATGTGTTTATTGATATTGATACTGGTATATTGATATAGTCATATGAGTATATACAGTATATATATGAAAAATAGTGACACTGCTCATCTTTTGTAGTACAGATAATACCTGACATATTCAATATTACAAGAAGAAAAATATTGATTTGTTAAAGTGTAACATTTTATAATGATTTGTATTGTACAAAGCAGTTTACTTCAGCATCTACACAATTTACAAGAAGCAATAGCTTTAATTCCCTTTGAGATACAGAACGGTAACAGAAATTCAGGAATAAACCAACCAACCACATGAATTTAAATTTTTTAATTAGTGTTTGTCCCCATCATTGTAATGGTTTTGCTACAGAATTCCTCCTCTTTGTCAATATATATATATATATATATATATATATATATATATATATGGACCTTAAGGGGAGATTTATAAAACTGGAGTTAAGACAATAATGGCTATAATCGTGCTAAAACTTAAGTTTTGAATTTATAAAATTGTCAGTGCCAGATCTGGAAGTTATAAGAATCTCTAGTTTAGTTTTTGTCGAGCTGACGTTAGAGCAGGTGAAAAAAATGATACAATGAATTTATAAAGAAATGTTGCAAACTGAGATAATTTTGTGACATCATTTTGTGACATCATTTTTATCAGAATTTTTACTCCAGGTAGAAATACAATTAATTAATTAAGTATAATTAATTAATTACAATAATATATATATATATATATATATATATATATATATACATATATAGAGAGAGAGAGAGAGAGAGAGAGAGAGAGAGAAAGAGAGAATGGAGGTGAAGTTCCTTCACCAATGCACAGAAAAACCATTCCATTTCATGAAAAGGGGTAAGACAGTAACAGCAGTTGCATGTAGTGTATGACTGGCCAGTCCACCTGGTAGGACACAGATCATTGCAGTGATTGGCTTGGCAGTCAGGTATTCCCCGGACAGACTGTATGTGACTGAGCATTCAGTAAGGTATTCCACAGATAGATGTCTGTATTGGTCACTCATTAGAAACTGCACATATGAAATTCAGCATATGACTGGAGATTCATTACTTGATGTGTATGGTGAGCAAATTGATTTTGTCTGAATTATTTGTGCAAAAATTTTAAACATGTTTGCTATATTGGTTAGTCACAATTTCATAGATAGTTTCTGTTCTCGAATGATATTTGTTGAACGTTATTTTCAATAGAGAAGGCCTTTGTCACATTCTCTGGACTAACATTTGAATAATATCCATTCAAATAAATTAAATAGCATTTGGCTAACCATTCTATTGGGGTTTTCATCAGAGCACATGAACAAATAATGAGTGTGCCTAAGGAGCATTCCCATGCCCACTGACCTTTGAGAGTAAGGAAGCAGCAACATCATTGACTTTGTTAGAACCTGAACTATAATGTGGGAGTTAGGAGGTGAAAGCCCCTCCCAAAAAAATAAATAACATTCACTATGATCTCTGAGAGTAAGGAAAGAAGCACTGAAGCAGCAACATCTTTGACTCTGTTAAAATTATCATATGGGATTTAAAAGGTAATAGTTGGCATTACAGTGCCATACCACCAGCTCTAGCATTAGATTAATCTGCAAAGACATATACAGCAGCATGGGCTAGAAAAGTCTATAGAATGAGGAAGCACAGGTAACCCCCCAAAACAACATCCATTTATCTCCAAGCATAAGGAAGGAAACAGTAGCATCTATGTCAATGGAAAAGTATGATATAGCTAGAGACAACAGTGGAGTCTCGATAGAACAGTGCATGTGCACATTGCCTATTTGTGTGCAGAGTTCTGCACTGATGTTTGAACAGTAAATATGATTGGATTTTTTAAAAATTAAATTAACACAGCAAGGAATAATATGCTTTTTGGCTGAAAACAGTAGTGGAGTCTGGAGTCTGGAGATAACAATACTTGTGCACACTCCCTACCTACTTACTATATTTGCTAACTAACCTATCTATTAATTATGTGCTAACCTACCTACTTAATTAGCTAACCTAGCTCTAGTACTACAGACTACACCCAGAATTGGAGAACAAGCAGGAACGCAGCAAGAGCCAACCTGACTCACGCCTGCAGTCAGTGGGTAGGCCGAAGAAACTCCCAAAGGTGGTAGCCGATAGCGGGACAATACTGACGCAAGCCTGCCGTCAGTCTGAAGAAGGAAACTCCCCTAGGGAACGCAACAGGGAGAGAACCCAGTCTCAATCCGTGAATCCAAAATGTAAGTCTTAACCAGAGCCACAGGTCTGTATCAGATTGGGTGTACACTATATACAGTGACTAGGCAGGAGAATAGTCAGACAGAGCCACAGGCCAGAACCAGGATGGATGGTCAGACAAGCCAGGTCATACACAGAGCCCAAGGGAAATTAACTGTTTTGTACAACAATGCAAGGGCAACTGAGAATTGGCTCAGTTCCCCTTAAAAGCCCAGCCCAGGAAGTAGATTGGAGGAGATATCAGCTAAAACAGCATAAAACAGGGGCCTGCATCATTCTGCCACTTTGCACCCATGAATGACACATCTTGCCAGGATGTGTCACACTAGCGGCCTGCACTTGCATCAGTTTCAGCGCCAAACCCAGCTGGGAAGAGGACACGGACGGCCAATAGCGTCTCCAGGCGCACCCAAACCTGGCACCATCAGCGACGTCTGGGAGGAAGTGACAGCGACATATCGACGCCTCCTGCGTCATTGTCGACAGCGGCACCGGAAAGAGGTAACTGTAACAGTATTCCCCTCAAAGGCCCCTCCTCCAAGAAACCGGTCGAGGTCGGCTAGGAAAACCTGCATGAAATCTACAAGACAGGAGCGTGGACATCCTCAGCTGGAATCCATGAGCGTTCCTCTGGACCATAACCCTTCCAGTGAATCAAATTTTGTAGGTGCCCTCAAACCCTACGGGAGTCCAGAATATTCTGTACTTCGTACTCCTCGTAATCTGCAACTCTCATGGGAGCAGGATGAACAGGGGTGGAGGTATACCGGTTGCAGACCAAGGGCTTCAACAGGGAAACGTGGAAGACATTATGAATGCGTATATTGGCTGGAAGTTCCAAGGCATAAGCCACAGGGTTAATCTTACACAACACATAGAGAGAACCAACGAATAGAGGAGCCAATTTGTTACAAGGGAAAGGTAAATGAGGTTCTTGTGTTCGGTCAGAATCAGGATAGGAGATTTAGTGCCTTCCAGGAGGTGTCTCCACTCCTTAAGCACCAGGATAATAGCCAGTAATTATCTGTCTCCTATTTGATATACCATCTATGCTTTAGGCAGTTTTCTAGAGAAATACCCACAAGGGTGCAAGGCTTCACCAGGAGCTGGGCGTTGTGACAACAGGGCGCCCATTCCAATCTCTGATGCATCAACCTCCAAGGTAAAGGGCAGGGAGGGGTTGGGATGTACCAATATCGGAGCTACAGCAAAAGCAGCCTTCAGATTTTCAAAAGCCAGAATAGCCGTTTGAGTCCATTCAGAGGTCTTCGCCCCTTTACAAGTCATGTTGGTAAGTGGCTTGACAACAGTAGAGAAATTTTTAATGAATTTTCATTAGTAATTCGTATTTCCCAAAAATCTTTGGATCGCTTTAACTCCCATAGGACGAGGCCATTCCACTACCACGGACAGTTTGTGAGGGTCCATGGCGAACCCGGTTGCAGATATGATATACCCCAAAAATGTTACTTGAGGTTTGTGAAATTCACATTTTTCCAACTTGCAATACAAGTTATTTTCATGTAACAGACTCAAAACTTTGGATACATCTGAATGATGAGTCTCTATTAGGGTGTCATCCAAATACATGACCACACAACTTTGTAGGAGTTCTCTTAAAACATCATTGATGAACTCTTGGAAGACAGCCGGGGCGTTGCATAGACCAAAGGGCATAACCAAGTACTCATAATGCCCACTCCAGGTATTAAAGGCTGTCTACCATTCATGTCCCTCTTTTATACGCCCAAGGTTGTATGCGGCTCTTAAATCAAGTTTCGTAAAAACTTTAGACCCTTTCAATCGGTCAAAGAGTTCTGTAATCAAAGGTATCAGATATGCATTTTTGACCATCAGTTTGTTTAGCCCACGAAAGTCAAGGCACGGACATAGCTCTCTGTCCTTTTTCTTAACAAAAAAAAATCCAGCACCAGCAAGAGATATGGATTTACGAATGATGCCTCTGGCCAGCGCATCCGAAACATATTCCTCCATGACCTTATTTTCTTCCATGGACAAAAGATAGACACGACCTTTAGGAGGTGCTGTTCCAGGCATAAGCTCCAATGAGCAGTCATAAGGTCTATGAGGTGGTAAAGCCCCAGTCTGACTTTTGCTAAACACATCCTTGAATGTCTCATGCCAGCTAAGGTTTGTCCCCGGCTGGATCTTAGGTACGGTCGTTTCCCGGACGGATTGGGCAGGACCGCAACAGATGTCCTTGTTTACCACAGTAAAGACAAAGTCCCTTCCTCCTCCTGTAGGCCCTATCCTCCTTCGAAAGCCGGGTAGCACCGACCTGCATAGGTTAACTACCATCAGAGACAGGTTTAGGAGGCATGGGAAGTGAGGGAGGATAGGGTGGGCCAGAAAAGTGAGAATGCAAACTTCTAGGAAACCTCCTCAGGTGCTCCCTAAACGAAGGTCTCTCCCTGATCCTGGTATCAATCATGATGTAGAACGAAATCAGGTCCTCCAAATCCATAGGTAAATTGCACGCCACGATTTTGTCTTTCAAAGTATCACATATCCCTTGTAAAAATGCAGCCACCAAGGCCTCATTATTCCAGCCTACTTCCGCAGCCAGGGTGCGAAATTTGATAGAGTAATCCGCCACAGTACGAGCGCCCTGGCGAATGGTCATAAGGTTCTTTGAAGCCGAGACCACACGTCCTGGCCTATCAAAAACTCTTTGAAAGAGTTCATAAATTCCATAAAGTTGTGCACAATAGGTTTGTCGGACTCCCATAATGGATTAGCCCAGGCCAGCGCCATGCCAGTGAGGAGAGAAATCAAAAAGCCAACCTTACTGCGCTCAGAAGGGAAGGCATGCGGAATCATCTCAAGGTAAATGCCGAGTTGATTGAGGAAACCACGGCAAACATCTGGATCCAGACCATACCGCTGTGGGAGCTGGGTGGAACCTGACAACCTCTTGATCTTTCCTGCATCAGAAGAGGTTTGAACCACTGGTGCCAGGGAGGGAGCAGGGTTGGCCACCACTTGTTGGTCAGTGCATTCGAGGTATGTAGTGCGCTGCAACAAGGTTTGCATGGCCAAAGACAATTGATCAATACGTTGATCCTGTGCCTCCATCCTGCTTTGAAAAACTGTTTTACTAGTACTTTCTGGATTCATGGCCCTTTTGTACTGTCACGGTTTCCCCAGAATTATTCAGGAGTCAGAACGGTATAGTAAAAAGTAACAATTTATTAAATAAATACAATAAGAGTAATCACAGTAACAAGGAATAACAAACAGGCAATAATCATGGAGAAGCAGTAGAGGTCCCACTATAGGTCAGCAACTCTATTCGGAATAGGAGTCTGCCTAAATGAGGGAGCCTCTACCAGAGACAGGCATGCGTCCCTGTAGTCTCTGTATACGGAAAGGCAAGCAGGAACGCAGCTAGAGACAACTTGACTCACACCTGCAGTCAATGGGTAGGCCGAAGAAACTCCCAAAGGTAGTAATAGATAGGGAGACAATACTGACGCAAGCCTGCCATCAGTCCGAAGAAGGAAACTTCTCTAGGCAATGCAATGAGGAGAGAACCCAGTCTCAATCCATGAATCCGAAATGTAAGTCTTAACCAGAGCCACAGGTCTGCACCAGATTGAGTGTCTACTATAAACAGAGAGTAGGCAGGAGAATAGTCAGACAGAGCCACAGGTCAGCACCAGGATGGATGGTCAGACAAGCCGGGTCATACACAGTACAGGTAGTCAGCCAGAGCCAAAGGTCTGCACCAGATTGGGAGCCCGTTATAAACAGGGAGTAGGCAGGAAAATAGTCAGACAGAACCACAAGTCAGCACCAGAATGGATGGTCAGGCAAGTTGGGTCATACACAGAGCCCAAGGGAAACGAACTGTGTTGAACAACAACGTAAGGGCAACTGAGAATTGGCTCAGTTCCCCTTTAAAGCCCAGCTCAGGAAGTACAAGGGAGGAGATATCAGCTAAAACAGCATAAAAGAGGGGCCTGTGTCATTCTGCCTCTTCACTCTCGTGAATGACATATCTGGCCACAATGCATCAAACTAGCGGCCTGTACCTGCGTTAATTGAAGCTCCAAATCCAGCTGTCAAGAGGACACGGACGGCCAATAGCACCACCAAGTGTGCCCAAACCTGGCACCATCAGTGACGTCTGGGAGGAAGCGACAGCAACATATCGACTCCTCCTTCGTCATCGTTGACAGCGGAGCTGGAATAAGGTAACTGTAACCATCACAGCCATAACCAAGTTGATTGTCCCTCAACTTCCTGCCAGGATTGTACTGGTTGTTCTGTGTATCAGTCATTTATTTTCTCTACCCTCCCTTCTCACTACCCTGCTGAAAGGGAGAGAACAAATGAACCAATAAACAGATCAATTTCAATGAATATGTTGAAATTGCCATTCATTATTATGACAATTTGTATAACCACCATTTAGTATGTCGTATTAATCCGAAAATCACGAAACACTTGATTTTTGTAACATTTTAATTCATTCTGAAATGAGTGCACAAGTCTATTCATTAGTCATTAGTAGAATAGAACATCATTGGTCCCATGTAGGAATTCTAATTTGCAGTACCATGGAATTCCCATGTCAAGCATTAGGTTATTTAATATTGACATCTAGAGCAGTGTTTCTCAACTCCTGTCCTCAGGACCCACTAACAGGCAAGGATTTGATGATTTCCTTGTTAAAGCACAGGTGAGTTAATCAATGTGAATGAGCCTCTGATCACATGATTTCCTTGTTAGAGCACAGGTGAGTTAATCAATGTGAATGAGCCTCTGATCACATGATTTCCTTGTTAGAGCACAGGTGAGTTAATCAATCTGAATGAGCCTCTGATCACCACACTTGTGCTCTAGCAGAGAAATCCCCAAGTCCTGGCCTGTTAGTGGGTCCTGAGGATAGGAGCTGAAAAACACTGATCTAGAGAAAAGGTTGATTGGCCAAGTTGTTTAATTTTTCTTATGAATGCCACATGATATTATTTCATTACAACATGTACAGGTTTTGCAGAACAAGGACAATTAAAAAAAATGCTCTGCTTTTTATTATCCTATTTTACCCCAATGCTTACATCTTAAAACCTGCTGTTGCCACAGCTGTGATTCCCTGATCGTCAATACCTGCAAATAAGCATTGAAGCCAATGTGTCTAAAGTGGTGGATATTAGGCACTAGCTTAATATTCTGTAAAGCTTATGTGCTGGCTTGAAAGCTTATGCAGTTTAATTCTAATGCTTCCTTTAAACCATTGGTTTTACAGATTTATTGAATTAGTAATTCATCAGCCAGCTGTGTTTATACATTCCTTCAGTTCTATGATGAACATTAAATAATTGTTGGCAGGATTGCATGAAAATGGCTTTTTTTTCCCAGTGTGATATACTTTCTCCTTCACTCTCCTGATGAAATGTGTCTCAATATTAACCCTTTGAGTTTCAGAGGTGTACCCCTCTGGCTCTCAAAGCGTTAAGGCAATGAGGTTGATGTACTAACAAAATGTGGTGAAATTCTGGAGCAAACCAACTGCACGATAGGGCACAAATAAGCATTCCCTATAATTGATATTAATTCAAATGGGGCTTTTAACCCACGGAATGCTAGACAGGACTCCATCACATTGTTTCGCAATGCACTGGAGTTCTTTCTAGCATTCAAGGGGTTAAGCTGTCCATTTAAATCATTGGGAAGTTTTATTTGTTCCCTCCAGTACACCACTTTTGTTTAACACCTTAATGACGCAGGACGTACATGTACACCAGGGGTGGATGTCCCTAAAGGACCCATATTCTAGATGTATGCGATCAATTTCAGGGTTCCCCGGTGGCTGCGCGCTGTTCGGGGAGCCCCGAATCGGATAAAAAAAAAAATGCTCTGTGGTCCTTAACCTCTTAAGGACCAGATGACGTGCTATGACTGTCGCAGTCCTTATAACCTTAAGGACAGGTGATGGTCATAACACGTCACATACTATTTACTTACAGCGCTCTACCAGGAGCACTGTAAGTAAAAACGGGGCCTAAAATTGATTGCTCCAAGATTGGAACGGTCTCTCTTAGGCCCCAAAGCTGCATGCCGGTACGTATAACAGGTTACATGTACCGGCGCGTCGGCAAGGATCAAATCGGTCCTTAAGAGAAGGTAACTTCCCTGGACTGCTGGTCCTTAAAGCGTTAAGTGTCAGCCGGGTGTGTGTGCCAGTCCTTAAGGGGTTAACCTTTTGAGTGCCAGAGAGAAAGCCAACACATTGGGGGTTATGCACAAAGGGATGATAATGAGATGATAAAGTGCAGATGACTTCTCCAGTTCCTATGTTATTCTATGGAGCCTATTCACTAAGATCTCCAAAGTTGTAGAAATCTTAGTGAACTGGCCCCATAGAATAACATAGGAAATGGACAAGTGACATCACTGGAGAATTCATCTCCAGTTTATCACCTCTTTATCACGCCTTTGCATAATCCCAACATTGTTGGTTTCCTCTCTGGAAGTCAGAGGGTTAATATATGAATATTACTAAGAAATAACAATGTTGGTTTGCCCATTACATATTGTAGCAAGGTGTAGCAGGCTGCTATCCATGGGCCTGTTGCACTTGACATTAGTCCAACTGGCAGAGTCACTTGTGACATTGGGACATACCTTTAAAAGAAGTGGATCAATTGTAGGACACCTCACTGCATCATAAGCAGCAAATAAAAATGAACATTGATTTGGCATTTCCACTCCTTGAATGCTAGAGAGGTTTCCAATGAATTGAGAACCTAGCATTCAGGAGGATTAACCCTTTACATGTCAGAGAGGTATTCAACGCATTGCGTTGCAATGAGTTGGATACCTCTCTGGCACACAAAGGGTTAAACACCCAAACTTAATCAATGAGAATTTGGGAAAGTCTGTATGTTCTAGAATTGCTCATTTTTTTTGCTTTTTACTTAAGTTCCTCTGTATGTTTTATGTTTTAAAGGGATAATAGACAAGTTTTTTTATTCAGGTTGTAATTCTTGATTGCCACTTTAACCCCTTGAATACTAGCTATAAGAAACAATGTACTGAAGACATCTCTAGTAGTCACATGATTAGAAAACCTTTAAGCAGCCTCTTTAGTTTTAACCCCTTGTGGACCAGTGAGTGTACAATGCATAGTCATAAAATGCACTGAACAATCCTTTGGTCCTCAATGGCTTAAAGAAATAATCATCTCCCAAACCTCCCCATCACACACACACACATACACAACAAAAATACATTGTTTTAAACTACGTGTATTATGATACTTTGTAGTTCCTGAATTTAAATATTTAAATTAACTATTTATTGATTGAACATTAGTGGGAGCCGGCAGGGGATGTGGGAAAACTTGGGAGGTGCCAATGAACTCTGTGAACCCCATATACAGGGCTGCGATCTAGACTAGCAGCAATTATTGGGCGATAAGCAATTCTCCTGTGTTTTCAAGCAAGTTTGAGGCTAGCTGGGGCAACCTGTGCTCTCAATATATGCGTTTTCATAAAAAAAGTTTACTCTTCCTTTAAAGCAAACCATATCTTCTTTAATAGTTGTTGATGATGAGTGGGAGCTGTCTCTTGAAAATGTTAAATAAAATACTGTAATTGTTTTGTTTTTTTAGTTTTTTCTTTTCAAGTTTTAAAATATATTTTATTGAATTAAAAAGAGTAAATCAGAAAACAAGTAGAATATGACACTTTCATTGTATACATGTATCTGTTGTGAGAAGAAGCAAATAATCAGAAATCCAACCCATCTGAAGTTGGAGATCATGGAGTTGCTTCAGACCACCAAAGAGCAACTGGACATTATAATGGTAACTGGAGAGAATCGGTGGATATTTGAAAGATGAGTTAAGTTAATGAGTTGAGTAAGTATAGCAATGTGGCATGAATAGAAGAGGGAAAGTGTATGTGGAAGCATATAGGAAGGAGGAGAAAAGAGAGGGAAACAAGTGGGGATGGTGGGGAGGACAAATCTCCATGCCGACAGGAAACTCTCTATGAGATGTCTTCTGTATATCAAAATTTCATAAGTACTGAAGAGTAAGAAAGGATAATGCCAAAGACACAGATTTAAGACCATATGTGTGGGGTTAAGTTTGAGAGACATGGACATGTTTTCTAGGAGTGGTATGAATGCTATGCAGCATGCTGGGTCATTAGGGGGCAGTAGTAGTTAACTGGGAGGCCATGAAGTCGGACCATAGTGTCTCATGTGCAGGGAGTATGGCTGTAGAGATAGTGTGGTACCGTTCCATAAGGATCATAGAGTCTATTTTTTTATGCCATAGAGCAAGCGAGGGGGATTCTGGTGATTTCCAAAGGAGTAGTAGAAGAGATTTTGCCATATTAATCAAGGGGAAAATGACTTGCCATTTAAATTTGGTCCATGGCATGAAACACTAATTGTTTTAACTGTATATTGTGCCATGTTTAGGGATGTACCAAATATTTTGTAGGAAGAAATCATTGGGAAAACAGGGCCTTCTTCCTTCCTTGGGAGTTGCAGCAAGAAGACCACCTCTACCAATCTCCACCAATCTCCACCCTGTAGTAGAATGTGAGAGTGTGTATGCATGCATGTTGTGTGTGTGTTATTGACGGAACATTGGAACTCTGTGCCAGAAAAAGAAACTCACCTCAGGAATCCCTTCACAGAAGGTGATAGTTTATTAATTTCCATGGACGTTCCAACAAGGAGGAAATACCTTCTTATTAAAATCCCCAACAGTAAATATTACTTGTAAATAATACATAGATTCTTGTGTTCAAAAGAGAAGTGGACTAATGCTGAGGAAAACCAATTGCACCATAGGGAACACATAAAAATGTCCATTTGATTTTAATGGTTTTAAAACCTTGCTAGAGAGGTCTCCATGATGATGATGCGTGTGTACACATGTATTGTGCTTGTGATGACATCATTGACAGACAGAACCTAGCATCACAATGTGAAACTAATCACGGGATTTGCACAAAAAAACTTTAAAGGGATAGTAATACTTCATTTTAACTTTATTTTATTTTGTAGGCATTAAAAAAACATGAAGAATGATATAAGTCTTATCTCTGAAACCTTTATGGTTTAAGAGATATTCACAAACAAAGTATCCCCCCCCCTGTTCAACCAAATCAGAAGGGAGATGCCCAGGTAGACTGCAGAGAGGGACAATCTTCAATTAAGATAATGGAAAAAGCTGAAAAACTTATCAAGGGGGGAAGGGCTTTCATTGTTTTCATACAAAGAAAATTGTCCCCTTCTGTTATCTGTACTGTCATACAACCAGACTCACATCTGAGAAGAGATTGTTTACACTAGGTAAAAGGGGCGGGGAGGGGAACTTTGCTTGTGAATATCTCATAAACCATAAAGGTTTGAGCGATAAGACTTATATCATTCTTCATGTTTTTTTAACGCCTACAAAATAAAATAAAGTTAAAACGAAGTGTTACTATCCCTTTAAAGTCCCACAACTCAGTGGTGGATGATTAAAACCAAGACTTTTATCAATTGCTTTTAAACCCAGCCCCTGATAAGAGGCCTTTAACATTTTGGACTATCACGGTCCTTAGGGGGTGAAGGTTGTACACTCTCTGGAGGAAAGATACGCTAGCATTCCCATCCAGTTAGAATTTTCATGGGAAGGAAGAATACAGTCAATGAGGAGGAAACACCATCTCCACAAACCACACAGTGAATTTGTCATGTTAATAATACACAGGGCTCTTGGTTCAAAGTGGAGTAATTCTGGACAAAACCAACTGCACCATAGGGGGAAACTAAACATTCCCATAAATTTAAATGGTTTATTAACCTTCTGAATGCACAACAGTTCTCCACATGTTGGAAACCTCTTTAGAATACAAGGGGTTAAATCCTCCATGTAAATGAATAGGAATTTAGGGATGTTTTATTTGTTCCCAAAGACATAAATGGTTTGTCCAAAACAACACCATCCTTACTTCTGCATATTACCAGATGTGTATTTTAGCCCTTTGATGGCCAGGGCGTTAACCCTTTGAGTGCCAGAGTGGTACGGAATGCATTGCTTTGCTGGCACTCAGAGGGTTAATACTCAAGAAGGGTGTGAGTGTCCCTTGAAAATTTTCAATAAAATATTATTTTTTGTTTGTTTTAAACCTGAAACTTTCTGATTAAATAATAATATTTAATAATAAGCGTTGGAGTTTTATTTGTTTTTGTTTTTTTTGCTTGTTTGTTTTGTTTTTTGATTTCTTTTTTTTCTACACAGATCTGAAATAAACCAAATACACCCTTGGTGTTAAAGATCAAAAGTCAAGTGTCCTAGTACATGTGATAAATTAAGCGAGGGTCAGGGGCTATGGAACACAGTTTTACTAGATTGTCTACCTCTGCAATTGCAGCTCATTCATGCTGAAGTGATGCACTCTGGGAATTACGACCAAACTCTGCTCTGCAACATCTGCTCTCCCTAAGTGAGTTAGTGCACGTCAGACATCTTTATGTCAGAATATTGCAGTGATGGATGCAGTCTTCAGAAAATGCTGCATAAAAATCTGGTGTGCCGTTCTGGCCATTAAGTGAAATTACTATTTAAATTAATGGCGCTGTCACAGTTTATCTGTGCAAAGAATGAACGCTGATTAGGGTATTAAGTAATTAGCAATTTATCACACTGGAACAAGGTTGATAATAATTAAAGAAGTAATGGTTTACCAAAGAAACTAGAAAGGGAGTCACTTCTTGTTATGCGACTGAATTCTTGGCTGAAACACCGAGTTCTGTCAAAGATGGGATTTTATGTGAAGGGCTGAATTTTTAAATATTTTTTTCCCAAGCTACAACAGCTCATTATCAAAATTTGAGTTTGCCTGTCAGAAGTCCCTTGGAGCTATGTGACTAGTGTTTATGAGTTTTCAAATTAGGTCACTGTTTGCATAAGATTTATTGCTTGAAATATGCCATAAGTGTAATGAAATTTAGACACTACAAATATCATACGCTGAAGTTGGTCGTCAAAAATGCTTCCTGTCTAAAGATGTTGCTTGAAGAATGACATCTTACTTTGTGGATGAAAGTATATATATATATATATATATATATATATATATATATATTTCTTATATAATTCTGAGGAGGGGCAGCTTTAACTACTTAGACACTAGATATGTATCCACGCATTGTGCAGCAAAGCACTGGGACACCTATGATATACAGATTGTTAAGGAATACAAACAAGTCATAAAAATACACTCCAAATATCTTCATATGAGCAGAAAAGTAGAGACAGGAGTAGAGTACCTAAGGTTTCTATGGGCCGTATGTTCAAAGGGATAATGACAAAAAATTGTCGTATGAAAGACAAAAATAAGTCATTGAATGCATGATGACATATTTTCTATAGAATATATGACAAAAAACTAGTAATGTCCGTTGTTTACGACACAACGCCAGAATTGCCGGGCAAAGGGGAGGGGCGAGGGCGTGGCTAAACAATTCTCCAGTGTCGTATAGAGGAAAAGAAAATTTGTCGTAACTAACGACAAAAAAATGTCTTTCAAAAGACAAAATTTGTACGTTAAGAAAAAAGTGGAGGGAATGTGTTCTGAATGTCAGAATTTTTGTCTTTAGTTAAGACATTTTTTAAGACGTTTTTGTCATTAGCTAAGACTTTTTTTTGTCGTTCCATACGACAGTTTCAGTCAGGGAAAACGACATATTTCCAATAACAACCGACACTCTCTGAAAATATTAATGATCCCAACGACACTGTACTCTGAAAAGTCGTTACAAACGTCAAAAGCTATTTTGCTATTTCTTTTAACATATGGCCCTATGTGTTTATAATGGTCTTGAATCCCATTTTGCCTTTCGTTGACAATATTTGAAATTGATGTATGTATTGTACGTTGGGCACAAGATGTCACCATATGTTGTGCGGCTCACAACTTTTATATCCTACAGAAAATATCAGTAATTGTATAGCTAGCTAGCTAGCTCATAGATAGAGATAGATAGATAGATAGATAGATAGATAGATAGATAGATAGATAGATAGATATTAGAGACCATTAAAATATTGTACAATGTGATTAACTCACTAACAGTATACGTAGAATAAGAATAACAATCACATGTATAGACTAATTGTAGGTAATCATTTAAAAAGAGCAGGTCACTGTTTATTTCTGAAGATAAACAATCTAGCTACTTGGACACTGGAAGACAGTAATCCCTGTCTAACGCTAATCCCCCCCCCAACCCATCTTCCCCAACACAGCAGGAACAGCACACCCCCTCCCCCCCACAGGTAGATGACCAGGGTAGAGCAATCTCAATTGCCTTGCGCCAGTGTTATGCCCTTTTACAGGTTATTATTTAGCCTCTTGGATGCTTGAGAGAGCTTCAACAGAGCAATGCACTGGAGATGTCTCTAGTAGCAAAGGAGTTAAAACATTTTTCATTCTTGTTTGAAAGGCCAAGGGTATTTTCTGTGCTAGGAAACAGTGGATTGGACTGGGGGCAGGGTCATGTGATGAGTTGGGCGTGGTAATGGGTGGGACTAAGGGGGCTTAGACTGTCTTGTTTAGAGACGTCTGGGTTGTATATTCGGCCCTGGTTCTGAATGAGATCACAGAGAGTAAACAAAAAGGAGGTCTGACATTTGTTTACTTTTTGTATATATCCAAGGAAATGTTCTTTCTGCTCTCCTGACTATCCTATAATATTAAAGGCCAGAATGTTTGTCCAAAGTAGTCATGCTCAGTAGAGACTGACCGAATGCACAGAATGCTGGGAGCATTCTGTGTGCTGGCAGCATTCTGTGTGCTGGGAGCATTCTATGCATTTAGGCAGTCTCTGCTGTGCATGACTGCATCGCATGCCCCGCCAGTGAGGCGGCTGCAATACAGAGAGCAGGACCGGCCTCTTTACCTCACCGAACCTTGGCCCATGAACACGGCCTTTTACACCAGTAGATATATATATGCAACTGTTTGAATACTATTGATAAGATAGCTTGAGTGTGACAGGAATTTTCATAATTTTTGAGGCTGCAAAGAGCAGGATAGGTGTGGGCAGGCTTAACCCTTTGAATGCCAGAGGGGTACACAACACATTGCTTTGCAATGCGTTGTGTACCCATCTGGCACTCAAAGGGATAAACTTTGATAAAACTGAATCCATTAGTATTACATGTTTTGTGTTTTTGACATAATTACATATTTGATGCCAATTATTTTTCACTATGTATTCTCTAATAATAACATTTGTAAATAAAAATGTTCATCCAGAGAATAAATGTCTATTCTGTATATTGCAGGGATGTTCTGCTGTGGGACCGAGTATGTCAATATTTCAGAATCTATTTGCTGTTCAGGTTCCAATGGAAAATATAAAGTACATCTAAATCTAAATAACCAAACACAACTGAAATGCTGTGAAACGGAACTTATTCCAGAGAAGCAGGCATGTTGTAATGGACTTGGATACAATCCAATGACATATGTATGTTCTGATAAAGTACCAAAAGGAACCTTTAACAGGGTAATGTAAATAATGTTTCTTTTCTCTGTTTTAGCCCTTTACGGGTCAGGGAGAATGCGTTGCACGTGCCTCTGGTCCTGAAAGGGTTAAGAAATGTTAGATGACATTTTTTTTCTATAAAACCTAAAGAAATATTTTAATTTCAATCAAACACACAAATAAGGCACAAGCTTAAAATGACTTGGCAGCATTCTGACATAATCAATTCCAAATAATATAAATAAAACCCAGGCAGATGTGAAGGAAATCTAAATTAATCCAAGCTTCAGATAATAGTAATTAAAATGTCAAAATGATCTGTTCCATAATTTTATTTAGGTAATTGTGTGGCCCCTGCTAAACCCTGCCCTTTAAATCTGACCCTTGGATTACAGCAGCTGCTGAGTGAACTCCATCTGATGGGAACTACAACTCCCATCATCCCCCAACTAGCTGATGGCTGGTAGGTTTACGTACCACTGATCTCCTATGTTCCTGTACAATTCTCATGCACAGGGGCATGGCAGAAGACCCATATATTTTTGACTAGTGTCCATATGGGTCAGCCAGTACATTGTAGTTGCGAACTGTGTAACAGCTTCACTCTGGGCCAGATGGCAGTAGGCAGAGTAGACATCTGCTTAGAGCTTCCAGTTCTGAGTGGCTCCTCAGCTGTACTGGCCACACCCACATTTATAATTGTGGGTGTGGCCAAAGTAATCTCAAAGTCCCTGCACCAGATCAATTATCCTTTACAGGCTATTATTTAACCCCTTGGATGCTAGAGATAATTTTCATGATGTGGTGGAGGTCTCTCTAGCAACTAAGAGGTTGAAACTGTTTTTGTATTTGCTTGTTATAGGCCAAGGGTATTTTCTGTGCCAAGGAACAGATGGGAATGGGGGCAGAATCATGAGAGGAGTGGGGTTGTGGCCATGGGCGGAGCTAAGGTAGCCTAGAGTGCCTTGCTTAGGGGAGCATGGGATATAAATCCAGCCTTGGTGTCACCAGTATGAACGATCATTAATAGAGGTGTGGTCATGGGCGGAGCTAAGGTAGATTAGAGTGCCTTGCCTAGGGGAGCCTGTGATAGAAATCCAAACTTAGTGTCACCATTGTGAATGATCAGTGCGGTGACTTATAAGCAACCTGGAGATCAGGCATGTTGAAACTTAAATGTGCTCAATTTACCAATGCATCCATGTTATTACCTTAGAGTACACTGCATGAGTGCTAACAATACCATAGGGATCAATTCACTTTACACAGGGGAGTTTAATGCAGTATTAATAACGCAGAGCTAAAGTTACCAGTGCAAACAGCACCTTCTTAGATGTAAAACAAAAGCAGCTTAAGTTCCCTGTTTTAGTTGTTTTTAATTTCATAAGCGAGTTTTTACTTTTCTTTGTGGATTTTTTACTCAGGGAGAAACATGCCATTCAGGTGGCCTGTGTCCAGTATCAATGTCTTCTACTGCATACTGTGGTCAGTGTCATTTTAATACTGCGACTGAAACTTGTTTCTGGATAAAGAGAACTATGGTTACAAGCTCAGTCACTGCTGAAAGAGAAGATGGCATGTGCCTGACAGAGGAAGAAATTGTATATACTGGAGGTCCAAATAAATACAGTTTTAATGGTATGTTTTATCACTTAACTCTTTGGCACTCAAAGGGTTGAACATTTCAGTTAACATGTATGATATTTTTTGTGTGCCTAATAAATTAACGTTTGTATACTTGCAGAATGTGGGAATGATATCACAATACAATTATGGACATATATGAAGTATATTATGGATATAACATGTTTAAGTACATAAATAGGCATTTAAAGGAGAACCAGCCTTTCTTAATAATAATGCGCCCCCCTCACACACACACTTACCTTACTATGGCCAGAAGATATGAATGGTCCCTGTGAATTCTGCCCGTCTGCCTTTGTTAACCCTTACAATGCCAAAGGGGTATGCAATGCAATGTGTTGTACTCCCCTCTGGCACTCAAAGGGTTAAAACAATAAAATCGTCAATCAGTCCTGATTTTAATGTCCATGGAGGTGGGCAAGAAAGTTTACGGCAGTTTTCTCAAACTGACGCAGACAGAGTTTATAAGCCTACTTAAAGGGTTAGTAATTCCCAAAATAAATTTTATTCTATATGGTAGATTTTACAAAAATGAAGTATTTGGAACAAGTCCTATCTCTCAAACCTTTATGGTTTGAGATATCTCCTCCACGAAAGTTCCCCACCTCCCTCATGTCAGCTGTAAAGCTGACAAAAGGAGATCTGTGTCGGCCGACACGAGGAGGCTCTTAAACAGAGTCACTATAGCGCTACTGGAAAATAATTACTTAATCGGAACGGTCTACAAAGTGTGCTTGCAAACCAGGAACATTCTGTAGACCTTTCCAAATAAGTAATTCTTTTCCAATAACGCAATTTTAGCTCTGCTGCAGAGCCTCCGGCTGGTCCCCAGACCGGGATCTCCTGCTGTCAGCAGAGCGCTGACGTCAGGAGAAGGGGAGGGAGGGGGGAACTTTAGCGGAGGATATCTCTCAAACCGTAAAGGTTTGAAAGATAGGACTTTCTCAAAATACTTTATTTTTGTAAAATCTACCATTTAGAATACATTTCATTTTGGCCATTACTAACCCTTTAACCCTTTAAGTGCCAGTTGCATACCCCTCTGGCATTCATACAGTTAAGGACCAGAGGGGGGGTGTGCAAGATATTGCAAAGCAATACATTATACACACCCTGGCTCTTAAATGGTTAAGATTGCTATGCCCAGTCCTGTGGTCTTGCTAATAACTGTCATGGCTGCCTCCATGGACATGACATCCAGGACAGAATGAACATGTTATCTATTTAACACAGGAGCCAGGGAAAAGTTTATAGGTGCTAGTAGGTAATTTGGGGCTATTATTCGATGGTGTTAACTTTCCTTTAAAGGGATAGTAACACTTGATATGTAAAAAAAAATATATATAGGATTTATGCCCTGAGTAAAACAAGGGTGATCCACTGCTGAAAGGTGTTTTATTCAAAAGTAATTTCAGCTCAAACTTGAACTTTTTAGGTGCAGTATCACAGTGGCCTGAAACTATACAGTGGTGCTGTTGCTACCCCATCCTACACCATCCTACAACAGATTTATGGACAACTGTCCAGAGTTGTCCATAGGATGGTATAGCAACAGCACCACTGTACAATTCCAGGTCACCAGGCTACTACACCTAAAAACAGTCAAGTGTGAGATGTAATTAATTTTGAACAAAGCACCTTCCAGCACTGAGATTACCCTTGTTTTACTCAGGGGATAAACTCTGCAACATATTTTTTACACATGAAGTGTTACTATCCCTTTAAAGGAAAGCTAACACCTTCTAAAAATAGCTCCAACTTACTTTTCTATTGCTAGAAAATCTGACTAGCCCCTATGAATTTTTCTGTTGCTCCTTTGTTAAAGAGATAACATTTGTATTCAGTCCTGGATGTCATGTGACATGTCCATGGAGGCAGCCATGACAGTTATTAGCAGGACCACAAGACCTCAAATTCTGCTAACTGGGCATAGCAATCTTAACACTTTAAAGGTTTTACTCAAGGAGAAAAATCCTACAACATATTTTTTTACATATTAAGTGTTACTATCCCTTTAACTATTTTAAATAAAAGAGTAGTAAATATACATTTGTTGGAGATGTATATTTATCTCACATAGTGTTGTTGGTTTGCTTCAAAAGCTCTCAATTTTTTTCTCTAAGGCCAATTTTCCTAAGTTAATATAAATTGTACTTTCAGTGCATGCTAAGTTCCCTCAATAAGTTTTCATAACATTCAAGAGAATGACTATTGTCATTTTTGCTAATCTTCCCCCTTTTCACTATGTAGAAATTTTTATGGAACTGAGAACAGCAGAACTAAAATTTACAGAAATTATCACATAGAAAAAACTGGTGTTTTCACACATCCCTAATTGTGAAGCAATGAACTGGAGACCTTTATAATATTCAAAGGATTAAATACTAGGGGCTAGATTCTTTTGCAGGAGATAAATGTTACCTCCCCTTTTATCAGACATTTTCCTATTAAAGTCTATGGGGAAAATTGGAGATAAATGCAGTGGTAACATTAGCACCTGCAATAGAATCCAGCCCTAGGTCAACAGTAAATGTGTAGCTAAACATTTTATAAAATCCATTTAGCATTAACACATCTTTATAAACTATCACTGCTTCAAAATTGCTATGTACTCTACATACTCAATGTGGACAATCTTTCAATATTTCTTGAACATTTGTAATATTAAAATAAAAACATAAAAGCACCTTTTATATATATGTTAAGTCAATGACATATACATTGATTGAATTCTGTTGTCTAGATACCAGCCTTGATCCGTTCACTACTTACGAGTACAGAGTATCAACATGGAACCACTTTGGTCACGGCTTTAGCAGTGCGAGCATACTAACTACCAAAGAAGATAAACCTCAAGGTGTAAGCCCACCTAGATGGGACAAAGTGGACAGCCGTGAAGACCTAATATCTTTGACATGGGACGAACCCAGCAAACCAAATGGTATACATGTGCATACATTATAGGCAGGGAAGAGAAATGGATTATAATGGCCCCACAACATGACCAGCTCAGATCCAATGACAATTACGTACTAACTGGAGTCATTCTGAACTAAACCAAGTGTTTAAAATAAACATTCACATTCATTAAACTGGGATGTTTAACCCCTTTAATGTTAATGTGGTTTAAAATTATTTGTTTTGCAAAAAGTAGGACACCTTCGTAGCATTCAAGTGGTTAATCCTCTTAGGACCAGAGGGTGTGCAATACAATGTGAAGCAATGCGTTGCACAATCCTCTGGTCCTTAAAGGGTTAAAGCGGAACTACCACCCAATATAAAGTCACACCCCCAATAATTAGGGATATGGCAACATGCTTCTTAATAGTTCTATTATCTGCTACAAGTACCACAATCTGAAGTAATCCTGTCCGTCCCGGTCTCATCTAGGAGGCATTGTATGGTACCTTAAGGCACCGGAAGGGACTGACAGCACAGGTGCGCAGACAGCTATAAAGCAAGAAGCCTGGCCATCAGTCTCTGAAGAAACAGGATTACTTCAGATCCTGGGACTTGTGGGAGATAATAGAACTACTAAGACGCTAGTCGTCACATGTCTAATTATTGGGGGGCGACTTTATATTGGGTGATAGTTCCACTTTAAATATCCCATTTAATTAAATGCAAAGTTTGGGAATTTTCTATTGCCCCAATAGTATACTTGGTTTACTCCAGGATTACTCAAATTCTTCTTAGTCCGTCAGGTACATTCTTTCTGCTGACCCTGCATTCTCCTGAAGAGCATGGAAAATGTAGCTCAAAAGATGGTGGAGAGCTGTAGGTTGCCTAACTCTGTGCTAAACTGTTGCATGATGGACCATCAGTGGGCCGTTCCTTATGTTTGGTCCTCCCAACCAAAAATATGTTCCTTAACGAAAGTGTATTAGTTGCATATTGTTCCATGTTATATAAGATAAGTGGCACCAGTAGTCAGCAGAGCAAAATCACCATAATATGTTAGGAACCAACTCCTATTCAGTTTTAGGTAATTCCACAAGACCTCCAATTTACTGAAAGATGTTATGGAAAACAAACACTGTAGATCCACAGTGGTTCCTGTGTGCCAACCTTCAGAAGTACATCTTAAGTATCTTCAAAGAGGAACTATGACCTTCAAATGTGTGGTTCTTGATTAGTTTAACCTATTAAATACTAGAGGGGTGTGACACTCATTGAGAATCAATATGTTGCACACACCTCTCATCCTTAAAGGGTTAGTATGACTTGCTTTGGAATTTTTCCTTCATGTATCAGTCATATGTATTTACTTTTTTGCATCTGAACTCTGCTATAGTCTGTAACTGAACAGGGAGATATTACTAACATGAGAATATCCTCATGTTCCATTAGAATCATGGGCAGGTCTCTTGATGCCTAATATCATTTATGTGCAGTACATTGCTGATAAAGAAAGTTAATTTGTGTGGGTGAATGGCTGAGTTTGAGGTTAATGGTGGGATGGAATGCAGTAAGACTGACGGAGTTCTATTCATTGTGTAGATGTGAAAACTAAATACAAATGTAAAACAGTGCACAAACATAGGTAACTACAGATACCATGCAAAACATATATAACTAGATAAACCTGATGGACTCCTTCCTAGGACATTTCTTATGTTAAACACATTAAGAATGAATAATTCCTATATGCGTAATTCCCTGTTAAAGCAGAGGCTTGGTAACCTTAGTTATAAGTATTGTGTCATAAAGTATTGATATTGCATGCAACTATATATTTGGTTTTTAATTTAAAAAGTAAACTCTGGAGACACTGGTACAATAACCGGTTCTGTATGTCTGAACAAAATGAAATTCTGTTTCCATAAACTGTTTTTGAATTTGAAATGCTTTTAAAACAATGGGAGGCTATATTAGCGGTGTTTCCAACCTGAGTGCAAACATATTTTGGTGTACTGTTGGCATCTGCTAACGGTGCCATTTTTCAATGAAAATTTTGGAAAATGTATATTTCTTGAAATTTCTATGCAGAATATGCTTGTTTTTGCCATTCTGATTGTGGGACCTGTGAATAATTATACTGATGTATCTCCACCCTAAATTATGTCAAATTACCTATCAAATATTAGGAATGCCCTCAAAATTCCAGACTGTCTGTTTAGGGCCCCTTAGCATAAATAAAATATTGGGAATTACTGCATTAAAGGAACAGAGCAGGATTTTACTGCTTGAGGGCCAGTCTCAGACCAGATTTTCAAGATAGTACCTATGTAATTGTTTTGAAATATCCAGCCAATTTTATTAATTAATTACTAGTAACTGCTTTCATGGAATGTTATTTTTTTATCACTGACCTTGGTATGAGCTGAAAAATGTAATATTTTAGTTGAATAATATTAAGACTGTGGCTTTATTCACTTTATTAATGCTGAATCAATTAAAGGAATTATTACCTGGAAACACGTTCATATTAAAATACTTTTAGTGTTTTAATGTTCTGTGTCCTCAGCCCTTTCAAAAGTACAGTTTTTTGTATCTCCTCACATGCACACAGATGAAAGAATCAGTGGTTCAGTCATTCTGAAGGATCTGCATGAGTTTATGACATTCACTTTATTTAATTGAAGAAATCCAAAAACATGCACTATTGGGTGGGCTTGAGGACAGGTTTGATTCTGAAGGATCTGCATGAGTTTATGACATTCACTTTATTAAACTGACGAAATCCAAAAACATGCACTATTGGGTGGGTTTGAGGACAGGCTTTATTCTGAAGGATCTGCATAAGTTTATGACATTCACTTTATTTAATTGAGGAAATCGAAAAACACATGCACTATTGGGTGGGCTTGAGGACAGGTTTTGTCTTGAAACATGATGTCATTATATATTCCCTTCCCAGATAGACATGGCATTAACTGGACATGTAACAAATGGTCAAAAGGAAAATTCATGTTTATTTTAATGGAAATATGAACCTCTTGAATAGTAGAGCAGTCTCCAAAGCAATTCAAAGAATCCCATCAACATAAATTTTGAGAATTGTATTTATCCTATGATGTTTTTGGTCGTCTAAGAATTTTTTTGTGGAAGTATTTGACTAGGAAGAATAAATTGAAATTGTCTCTCATTTAAGTATGTCCTAGGCTCATTTTATCTACCGCAGAAGGGTCAAAGGCTGAGCTTACTTTGCCTAGAACCTGCAACCTTGTAGTTTGAACACATTGTACAGCTGGTGTATTAACCAACTGCTTCACTTTTGTTTAGAACCTAGGGTCCTTAGAGGAAGAGCCCAAATTGCTCCACCCATTTCTATCATGGATGCACTTATGGATATTTATTAAACATACCCTGCTCCCTTGGGCTCACTTTTTATTTGTTTTTTTATTTGCTTGTTTTTATGGAATAGTATAGCATAAAAATAACTGATTAAGTCTGCTGTGCAACATATGAGAGTGTGATTGATATCAGTCTCACTTTTTAAAATGTGGCCCTTTTAAAGTTATTAAAGGGATAGTATTGCTTGAAAAGGCTCAAGCCTTCAGATTTGGAATCCGGTCCTGGGACCGGCCACGACTCTTCAGCAGTGCCAAGATCACAATCTTTAAAAAGAATTTCTTCATTGGAATGGTCTACAAAGTGTGCTTGCAAGCCATGCACACTTTGTAGACAGTTCCAATTAAGTAGCTCTTTTTAAAGATTGTGATCTCAGCACTGCTAAAGAGCTGCCTGCTGATCTGTGGACTGGATTCCACATCTGTCCACTAGATGGCAGACTTGGCTAAAACTACCAGGAAAAGGAACTTTACTTTTATTATTATTAACTTTACTTGCTAATATCTCCCAAACCATAAAGGTTTGGGAGATTAGACTTATATCATTTTTAATGTTTTTTAAGGGCTACAATATAAAATAAAATTATTTTCAAGCAGTATTATCCCTTTAATGTTTTATTCTGCCTTCTTCTTCCCTTTTCTCTGAAGTAAGCTAAGGAGTTCAGACAGTGGCCACACCGATGAATCTATGGTTAACAATGGCAACCCTACCATCTTAAAAGACCAGGATAAATTGAATCTTTCTGTGTTACTGTGTCCTGACCAATAGGTGTATTGTATTTGGTGCTCAGAACTCTGTAAAATTACTCAAAGAGAAGGAGTTTCCATGTTTTCTGCTCTATGATGTCAGTGAAATAAGAGGGAGGGGGAGAATAAAATATCATTTCAGGAGTGCTGAATATTAAAGAGTGTGACTGACATAAGTCACACTTGTAAATACTGAACAAAAATATAAAGAAAAAAATGTTCAAGTGACACTATACCAGTGATTCTCAACCAGGGTGCTGTGGCACTTTGGTGTGCCACGGACATCAACTTAGGGTGCCCCATGTTTTCTATGAAGACTAACAAAAATGGACTTTTAAATAACGATTTATAGACATTGTTATGTACATTATGTTTAATTGTGTTATTATGATTGTAAGACCTACTAATAACTGTATATATATGTATGGAACCTTCATTATGCCCTTGATAAAGTACAATAATATGTTAGGGGTGCCCCGAATATTCTAGATTACATGTTAGGGGTGCCCCGAACAAAAAAAGATTGAGAACCACTGCACTATACATTTAAATGGCTTTATCAACTAAACATGAACATTAATAATATTATTTCTAGCCAGCATTTTTAAAAAATATTCTTTAGGTACATAAGCCCACAAGTATGATATAAATATGGGTTTAGTATTCATGTGTAGTCAGTTCTGTTTAACTATTTGACCCCAGCAAGATCTTAAAAAGTGATAGGAGAAATGTATGGCTTAACCCTTTGAGTGCCAGAGGGATACACAACGCATTGCTCTGCAATGCGTTGCATACCCCACTGGCACTCAAAGGGTTAATTGGCATAACTTTTAGTTACCTGGAATGGTTGGATTCTAATCTCTAAATTATGGTTTTACCAGTTTTTAAAGGGATAGTAATACTTAAAATGTACAAAAAAAATAAGTTTTAGGGTTTATCCCCCTGAGCGAAACAAGGGTACTCTCACTGCTGAAAGGTGCTTTATTCAAAAGTTATTACAGCTCAAAGTTGAATTTTTCGATGCAATATCACAGTGGCCTGAAATTGTACAGTGACACTGTTGCTACACCATCCTATGTACTGCCCTGGTCCCGGGACCATAAATCTCCATAGGATGGTGTAGCAACAGCGCCACTGTACAATTTCAGGCCACTGTGATATTGCACCTAAAAAATTCAACTTTGAGCTGTAATAACTTTTGAATAAAACACCTGTCAGCAGAGGGAGTAACCTTGTTATACTCAGGGGGATAAACCCTACAACATATTTTTTTTTTTTACATTTTAAGTATTACTATCCCTTTAACAAGCCTGGTGACATGTAGCTACATTCTACTTTTATTTTGAAATATTTTATACATTTCACAGCAAATCATTTTTTTAATTCTGACAATATTTTAATTGTGATAATGTCCCTTTAATTCTAAAATCTATTTAGGTGTCATACTAGTCTCCCATGGAGGGGTTTAAAAAAGCAAAATAAATATATATTCAGGCAACCACCCAAGATGAGGCAAAAATCGATTATCCTATATAATAATTTGCTAAATCGTGTGTAAAGCTGCAACATGCGCAGTAGAGACTGCCCTGCGACCGGGTGGCAGTTGCACTATGGCCCATGTAACGGGCTGTTCAACTAGTATATATATATATATATATATATATATATATATATATATATATTTTTTTTTTTATACATATATATTATATTTAGTTTGCGAGTATTGTGGTAATCCAATGATGTGGATGTCAAATGAATGGCAGCCTCCCCCTCATCACCACATTCTTTTCACACTGACCAAGGGTTTTATCACCTCAAGCTGGTGTGATCTATATTTTATCAAGTTTATGTTTTCTTAACCCATGTATTGCCTCTCTCAACTGAATTGGATGTTTTATTGCTTTTGACTTGATAAAGGGAGGTTGTTAGTCTTGAAAGCTCGTCCTGAAACTTGAAAATGAATCCACTAAAAAAGGTATGCTCACATACGATGATACTCATTATATATGAATATATATTTTTATATATATATTTTTTTTTTTTTTTGCTTGGCTGCAGGTATCATCCATTATGTTCTGCTTCGTGATGGAATTGAGCGTTATAGAGGAAAAGAGCAAACATTCCAAGATAAAAGAGGAATTTCACCATTTAAAGAATATGCCTATCAGATAAGCGCATGCACAGTAGCTGGATGTTCAGATAGCACTAAGGTAAAGACACTATTTTCACTGAAAGAAAAATGAAAAATAACCTGTGTCATTTTATATACCAGCAAATAACATTCTGCATTTAAATTTACCAATGTATATTTATCATTTTGTGCATTTATGTTGCATACCCCTCCAACATTCAAAGGGTTAACATGGATATGAGTACAGTGTTTCTTTAACACCTTGAATGCTAGCAGTGTTTCCAATGAATTGTTTCTCGCTGCATTGGAGACAGTCTAGGACACAGGGATTAATTACGCACTCTAATATGATTAGATTCATAGTAAACAGAAGCTAAACTAGAGATATTCTTTACAACTTGCTCTTGTTTATAAAAAGGTGATGGCGGCCATTAAACAAGGAGTTCCGGAGGATGTTACCCCACCGCTCATCACACCTGTGAACTCTACAGCTTTACATCTGAGCTGGACAATGCCGAAAAATCCCAATGGTAATATAAGAGAATATCAGATTCATCTGGTTGGTGAAGGCCTTATGTATTCAAGTCCTGCAGGGAGGAAGCAATACACTGTGACAGGTATGGAAGACTAATCTAACCTGTCCTATCTCATTCGTATATAAGATCATTTACATGCAATAGTCAATGGTCTGGAGAGTAGAAATAAGACTTGAGATCTTGTTCATATTGCAAAATATGAGCAATTCTAGAGCATCCCAACTGCACCACGGTGGGGGGGGGGGATAAGTTACCCAAACGTTCATTGTACTAAATGAGGCTTTTAAAGGGACATTAATACTTACAAAGTAAAAAATATATGTTGTAGGGTTTATCCACCTGAGCAAAACAAGAGTACTCCAACTGCTGAGAGATATTTTATTAAAAAATTATAACAGCTCAAACTTGAATTTTTTAGGTGCAATATCACAGTGCCCTGAAAATTTACAGTGGTGCTGTTGCTACACCATCCTATGGACTGCTCTGGTCTGTAGACCATTAATCTCCATAGGATGGTGTAGCAACAGCGCCACTGTACAATTTTCAATCCACTTTGATATTGCACCTAAAAAATTCAAGTTTTCATTTTTATAATTTTTTAATAAAATGTCTCTCAGTAGTGGGAGTACCCTTATTTTAATCAGGGACATAAACCCTACAACATATATTTTTTACATCTTAAGTATTACTATCCCTTTAAGCCTTTGAATGCTAGAAAGGTCTTTAAAACATTGCTTTGCATATTCACCTATTCTTTTACACTTTTATGTCAGACACAATAAGCTCACTTCCATTTTTCTCACAGGTAGACTATCAGAGTAAAATGTAACAAAATAGTACAGTCAACCCGCAGCTCTGAATTCTTGTGTAATGTAATACAATTTTACCGTCTAAGAACCAAACACAAAACAAATGGTGCTCTATATCCCAAAAATGTAAAAAATGCAATAATAAAATATATTATACAGTAAGAGCTAGCTACTATCCTAGATGGTCTTAAAATTTGCAGAATTACCAGAAAAGACACAAATGCAGAAAAAAAAAATAGGAGTGCACTCCTAGAGTATATTAATGATCTCAATTGGATTTGGCAAATAATAGAGAATTTAATAAAGCATAAAATATAACATACATATATTTACACTATAGGCATATGTATAAACACAATGTTAAAAACAAGACATATGGAAAAATGGAAAAATAATGCATGTTAAGGTAAAAAAATGAATAATACCCTTATTCTACATAGGCCACAAAAGT
Organism: Rhinophrynus dorsalis; assembly: GCA_037306005.1. NCBI lineage: Eukaryota > Metazoa > Chordata > Amphibia > Anura > Rhinophrynidae > Rhinophrynus > Rhinophrynus dorsalis. Next base: position 50,323,401 of record CM074720.1, read on the forward strand.
CCAGTGATAAAACATAGATAATGGAAGGTTTTAATATAGATGTATGACTTCGTTCAATGGATGTATCCGTTCCAGTGAATAAATGTGGCTATGTCCACTATTAGGCCGTAGAACCGATCTGGAGTGGGTGGAATTCCCTCTTTAATATTTTTTGAAGTAGTGGCTCTGTTTAGTGGGCAGGAATCCACTAAGGGAGCCCTTCTAAAGAGACCCGCCTGGCACAAGAACAACCTTTGGAACTTTAGTGGTTAAAAATGTTCTTTTATTCCAAACTGTTAAAAACATTCACAGCAATCTCTGGTAGCCATTAGGCTGTATGAGGAAACAAACACAGGTACTATTAACACTTAATGCATTTGTGTATATTTGAAGTCACATCATTTTCTGTATGGTGGTCACAGATGGGGTAACCGATTCGTGAGCCTTGACAATCAGAAGAAGAGTTAAACAATCATTAATGATTGAAATTGTTTGAAACATCATTGGTGGATTTGAATTTGTCCTTCTGCATTGTTATTGGTTCGCCGTGCTGGGTGATACCAGTGATTAGCTTTATATAGGATGGGTTTATCTGTTTTATGTATCCTATGATTAAGTGCTCTAATCATGAAACACATTAGGTGTTAGTACCTGTGTTTGTTTCTCCATACAGCCTGATGGCTACCAGAGATTGCTGTGAATGTTTTTAACAGCTTAGAATAAAAGAGCATTTTTAACCACTGAAGTTCCAAAGGACGTTCTTGTGCCGGGCAGGTCTGTTTAGAAGCGATCCCTTCCAGTTGTCGTCATGGCTGTTGAAGCCCTGGGCTGGGGCTAGTGTGGAGTGCTCCAGACCCATAGCCAGAATTTGATGTGTTGAGTGATACTCAGTTTTTGACTGTTACATTGTATATGGCTAGAAGCGTTCCCATATTAACAGCATATTCAGGAATCCACTAAGAGAAAGGATACCTCCAAGTCAAGATATGTGCGCCTCACCTATCCAGGTGTATGCAGGATTCTCTTAACTCCCTTGTTTGACAAGTCTAAAGCAAATACTGGTTAATCTGGAACTGATGTTGTAAAAATGTTCCGGTATATAGCCTCAATATAGTGGCAGGGGTCGTTTAAGTAAAGGACACACCTCTCGACAGTGAGTAGACACCACACTGGTGGTTGCATGCAGGAGTCTTCCGTCTCTCTCGCCTATTTCAATATGCAAGCTCTTGTCAAGTGGTGTGGAGAGTAGGGATGGGCGAAAGTTGTCGCTGTATTCCCACGAGACATTTTGTGAAAACCACATTGTTATCCACTTTTTCTCGGGAAAATCCCCTTTAAAACTAGCGGTTAAAATTTTCGCACCTTTCGCCCATCTGCCAAAATCTTTCGACATTTTTTCAATGGCTAAAAAGTTTTCGCCCATTGATTTACATTGTTTTCGCAATTCCGCTATAAAAACGTGATGTTTTTGCTGAAGGCAGACACAATAGAAGCAGCTACAGAGCGAGATAGATGTGCTGTGCTGTTCTCTTGTGATATTTTGCAAAAAGTGAGGCAGGAGTGGCTCATAGTGACTCCTATCACTATGAGCAGCAAAAAGAGGAACTGCAAGGACCATTATAATATGTCCGCTGAGTCTGAGGAGGAGGAGGAGAAGGAGGAAGTGACTAGCATTACTCAACCAATGCTGTTCAGTGCCCCAAAATCACCCCAAGGGACCTTGGGGAATTCAATAAAAAGGGAAGGAGGAAAGGGAATGGGAAAGAAGGGAGAAAAGGGAAGGAAGGGAGGAAAGGGAAGGAAGGGAGAAAAGATAGTGAGAGCAGGACAAGTCAGCTGCCTGTGCCTGCTGCAAGATGTGCTGTCCCTGCCGTCAGTGCCACCATTTCTGATCCTGCAGCCACTAGTGTTGTACCTGTTGCCAGACATGCTGCCCCTGCTGTCAATGCCACCATTTCTGATCCTGCAGCCACTAGTGTTGTACCTGTTGCCAGATGTGCTGCCCCTGCTGCCAGTGCCACCATTTCTGTAACTGCAGCCACTAGTGTTATACTGTTGCCAGACGTGCTGCCCCTGCTGCCAGTGCCACCAATTCTGATCCTGCATCCACTAGTGCTGAACCTGCTGCTAGTACTGAACCTGCTGCCAGTGCTGAACTTGCTGTCACCAATACTTTGCCTGCTGCTAGTGTTTCTCATAGTACTCGGGGGGAGGGGAAAATTATGCCAATTGTGACAGCAAGGGACCCTAAATCACACTTGCCATTCCCAACCTGTCCTGCCACTGCTAGTACTACTGCTACTAAGGTCCTGCAGCTTGTTAGCCTTAGGAGTGAAGGAGGGGGTAACCAACAATATCCTGATATTACTAGTGACTGTAAGACTGAGGAGGAAGACTCTGCTGCTGAACTTGATGTGGTTGGTGTTAGTAGTAGCAGTAATGGTGAAGCAGCCGGAGTGGTAGGGGAAACATTTTGCAGCATCCAGACTAGCGGTCAAGGGAGCCCACACCATTCTCCGGACCCTGGGACTGGGAGTCCTCCCCTTCTCTTCACTACAGTGTCCAGGTGGAACATGACCCTTAAGAGGTCAGAACTGGTGTTGGGGGAGGAGAGCAGGCTGAGAATTAATACCACCACCACCAGCAGGAGCACAGATCAGCTGCCTGTTGCTATTTCTTCTAGTGCTAATCTGCCTTCTTCTTCAGGTCAAAAGGCAATGGCAAGTGTGACGTTAGGGGACCCTCTGTCACATTGCTCGTCACCTCCTCCAAGCAGCAGTGAGATGTCTGGAATAGAGCAGCAGCAGCAGCAACAACAGCATGTAGGGACTAGTGGTGGTGGTGGTGATGATGATGGAGAAGGTGGGGTGGAAGAGACCTTGATGGCCTTTTTAGCAGAAACTGAGAAGGAATGGGAGACAGGAATGAGGATGGGCATCACCATCACCACTAGCAAGGACATCTTGGAATTAGAGGAATTTGCAACTGCTCTAATTCCTTCTGATGCTGAGATGCAAGGGCAGCAGGATGCTGAGGAGCAGGCTAGTGTAACACAAACCACCATGGACACAGTGGGAATGGGGTCAATAAGTGATGCGGTACTAGGGCAGGTTCCACTTGCCAGCAGTAGCAATACTTCTGATCCTAGTTGCAGTGCTGACTCTGAAGCAGTAGCAGCAAACACTGCCACAGACAATGAAGGTGAATGTGGAGGACAAGAAGAAAGAGGCCATTCTTCTCCACCTTTCCCCTTCCCTCTGAAGTCATCATGGGTGTGGGACTATTTTTCTGTTGGGGCAGGCACAGTACAGTCATCAGCAATGGCACTGTGCACAATTTGTTACAAGTCAGTGAAAAGAGGAAAGGAGGGAACACACCTTGGCACAAGCGCCAGACCCCTTTATACCATGTCTTATGTTTTTTATTTTATTTAGGATTTCTTTTTTATTAAGTGCCCCCCAATCCCAGTAAACAACCCCCCAAAAATCATCCCCTGTTCAACTGATTGTTTCCCCACACCCCACCAACACAGGCACCCTCATACCCCTTTTATACTATGCCTTTGGGAAATAAAATATTATTTGTAATGTGTTGTGTGTAACTTCTATGTTCCCATTGATTTCAATGGGCGAAAAAAGTGGAAAAAAGCAGAAAATCGACACTTTTCTTGGGAAATTTTTCACCAAGCGGAAAGTGCCAATTTTTGCCGATTTCAGTTTGAGGCGGAAAGTTTTGCCCATCCCTAATGGAGAGCATGGTTAATTATAAGAATTAATTTTCATTATGTCTTGAAATAGCAGGTAGAGAGAGAATGCAAACATGTGATGCCTCCTGTCTATAAGTTCCCATAACATACAATCCAACTTCCAAGTCGTTTTGTATCAAGAAGATACTTCCTTGGGGAAGAAAGGCTGTTGCCCAATAGTGGATATAGCCACATAGGAACATTTCTATAATAAGACCTTCCATTATCCATATTTTAGCACTGGACTATTTTATCCTACGTAGGATTAAGGGTATTATTCATTTTTTCTCCCTGCATACATTATTTTTGAGGGTTTATACATTTTTTTCCATATGTCTTGTTTTTAACATTCAGTCAGGGAAGGGGAAGGGAGGGGGGAACTTTGAGCGCTATCGTCTCTCAAACCATAAGGGTTTGAGACATGACACTGGGGGCAATAAGTTTCTTTTTAACAAAGCTACAATATGGGGATTAGTAATTTGCAAGTATTACTATCCCTTTAAACTGCATTTTTCTTTTATGTCATGACTGAAATTCTTCCACAGTGTGCATTGGAAAATAGAAACACAATTTAAACAGCAGTTGGTGTTCATAATTATTGGCTGTAATAACTTTTGAATGAAAAATCTCCCAGCAGTAACCTTGTTTTAGTTAGAAGGAAAAGCTTTATAGTATTCTTTCCATAAAAAGAGATTACTGCTCGTTAAGGCAGAACATTTCACAGCAGTGTATTGCTGACACCTCAAACAGTGGTGATGATGGTTGTGGTGTGTGTGTGTGTGTTGAGGTGGTTGTTCGAGCCCAGGACAGGACTCATGTTGTGCCACAGGGGGCTATATATGAAGCGATTTGCATCCAAAAGGGGGTGTGGCTTAATCACAGATGGGGTGGAGCTTAATGGACATGTCACAAAGTGAGCAGGAAGTGGTTGGGAAGTGGGCAGAAGAGGGTGAGGAAGGAGGAGGAGTGGGCAGAAGTGGACGGAACAGGTTGGAAAGGAGCAGAAGTGGGCAGAGTTTCATAAGAAACTTCCCACCACCGGGGTCTCCAGGGCATATCTGGAGAAAATAATATTCAACAAGGGTGCACTAATAGGCAGGTGAGGATGATTGGATTGTAGGCCAAGAGTGGATGGAGAAACCACAAGCCTGTACTACTGATTTTATAAGAACATTTTACCCTTTGTGCACCAGAGCAAAGCAATGTTTTAGAAACCTCTCTGGCATGCAAAGGGTTAAAGCAAGTCCTTAAAATAAAATGTATACATATATCAGGCTTCCTCAGGTTCCAAAACTGACATTTTCCAAAAAGAAAAAAAAAGATGTTCTATTTGACCTAGTTATTATCTGAGAGCGTTTTCTGACTAGACATTTTTCAGGCCAATTGAAAAGTCTAGACCAGGGTAATCAAGTTATGGCATTCCAGCTGTTGGAGACTACAACTTCTATGATCACCTGCACATCAGGGATGATGGGAGGTGCAGTCCCCAACAGCAAGAGTGACATAGGTTGCTTAGTCCTGCTCTAGGCTGTGTGTGAGAAAGTTTACAGTATGTTTGTGTTTTGAATAAAGCTGCAATTGTTCAAAAAGTGATCTCAAATTCTAAAATGGTACCTTACTACTACTACGATGTTCTTCCTTTTTCTGCTATATTTTTATTTCATCAAAAGCCATGGAAATAGGATCCCATAAATGCTTTGTGGGAATTGTGGTAAATGTGCGCATCATGTGAAATCCATAAATTGCTTATAATTCTCTAAAGATGTTAAAAAAAGCATTAAGTAATTGAAGACAGGAAGTCCTCAGTTAATTATTTAGTGGTGTTATCAATGCTTTAAGTAAACTGAAGTATTTTCTGCTATCTCACTGAGTCGAATACTTCTGGGATCCAGGGGCAGAAGCCATCATCTTCTCATGTTCTGTAATGCAAACAGCACATGGCAGCTTGTCAATAAAGGACCTTTTATATCATTTATTACTGAAAACTTCCTCTACCCTGCACACAACAATTTGGTTGACAGTTATGGCTTTGTTTCACTTTGTATTACTGCTATTTTACAAATGAGTTGGGAGGGGAGGGATAAAAAAAGACAAAATGACAGAAATAAATTTCTTGGAGCAAGGCCATATGTACCCAGGACAGTGCCTCTATTTGCAGGATGAATGAGGAAGGTGTGCTTAACACTAGCTGTGTTTTATTTACTTGTATTCATATTGCAGAGCAATGCATTGTGCAGCCCTCTGTCACTCAAGCAGAAAACCCTTTGAGTCCCACGGGGGTGTGCAACGCATTGCTCTGCAATGCGTTGCATACCCCTCTGGCACTCAATGGGTTAAAGGAATGCTAAAACATAATAATCACCCCACACTTATCTTATTATTGTCATAAAATCCCAGTGTTGACTATAGTTATTGCCTCTGCATCTTGGTTCAAGAGATAATGTTTGAACTGGTCAGTGCAGCTCTGTTGGCATTAGCATCCAGCTCCAGCAGCTTGAAGGTATGCATGTGATCAATTTAGTGCAAACCAGAGCATGTGACCCCTCTATAAGACTTCAAAGTGCCACTATCACCTTAAAACAATGTTGGTGATTTTGAAAGACCTTTCAAAATCACCTATATATTCTATTAGCCATTTTTTATTTAGAAAAATAGTTTTTGAGTAATTTAGATGTATAGATTATGCTAATTAACGCATGCCATGCAGGTTCTTCTTGTCTTAGCCTTACATTACCTCCCTGTATTCACTGCCATTTAACAATTTCAGTACCAAAGAATGGGGGACGTAATGCAGAGGCAATAAAGGAAGTTCCTGCAGGACATGCCTCCATCAGCATAATATATAAATCTTAATAAATGAAAAATTTGTTTCCTAAATAAAAAATTGCTAATGCTACATGTAGGTGATTTTTAAAGCTCTTTCAGAATCACCAACATTGTTTTTAGGTGATATGTTTCATTTAAATGAATATGAGCAAGCCCCTATCATCTCCCCAATAGCATGCACATGGACATGGAGTAGCAATGCATAAGCTGCCCCTGTGGCTTGTTAGTAGGGTTACCACCAGGCCAGTGTTTTACTGGCACAGCCAGTAATTAGGGCTCTGGATCCAGCACCGGTATAACTATTATAACGGCAATTGAAAAGCCAGTATTCGCGTTGGTCACTCATACCAACTCAGGAAGGAAGCGCTCAGCATCCTCCACTTCATGCTAACTGGTTGCTTTGCCATGCCTGGCGAGTCACGGGACACTGCGGACTCCTTCGTGCAAAGATGCAGATGTATTGCTGCTTTTGGACATGTAGTTCTCTCATCTGAAGCACTGCACGGCGCGTGCCAAGGTCGGCACTACAGTCCCCAGAATTCCGTTCGGCTATTGGTTTGGATTGGCGCTTGACTTGTGTATCCTGGAGGTACTGGAAGCATCCCCTTCGGGGCATTTGCTGAGATTTTACACATTTTCTAGGCTGTGTCCACTAGTAACCCTTTCAATGCCAAAGGGATACACTGGACACCCCATGGCACTCAAGGGGTTAAGACTAATTCACATAGCCATAGCTACCGGGGGTGGGCAAATGGAGGCTCACCATCTGTTGAGGTCTGGTCGGTGGCTGCCGAGTATGATGGGACCATTGGTTTTTACAGGTAACAGCCAATCTTATTTTCTTTTAACCTTTTAAGTGCCATAAACATATCCAACGAGATTCCAATGCCTTGGATTCCTTTCTGGTACTCAGAGGGTTAAACGTAAATCTCCTAGATCAGTGCTTCTAAGCCTCAGTCCTCCGTGTGCCTGAAAAGGTAAGATTTAACCCTTTGAGTGCCAGAGGGGTGCACAAAGCATTGCTATGGATTATGTACACCTCTCTCACTCAAAGGGTTAAGGATACCCCTAATAAAGCACTGCAGGTGAGACACTAATTACACCCCTGTGACCTGTTGATGTGTCCCAAAAACTAATCCTGAGCATCACAGCCACAATTAACTTCTTATTAAAATGGATTCTACTTGTCTCAAGGAATCAGCATTTCTTGTGCCATAAAGTCTTCAGTTTATTACTAAGACCCACTGACTGCCATTCTGTTTGTGTTCATATCAGAGGTGCTCGGGCTTGTCACCAGTGGTGCAGGAGTTTAGTGTCTCCCCACATGATCACGGGTGAATGACCAGTGGTCCAGTCATTTGGAAGGATATGTATGAGTTACCTGTTTCATTGAGGAGGCCTTGATAATATGCCCTGTTGGGGGGGGTGTTTGAGGGCAGATTTGAGAGCACTTGCACTACATTATATCAGTATCTATCCCTCTCTCTAATCTTGGGCTGTCACACCACATTCCTAGGGACTGACCCAGTGTTGGATTTTGGGAAATCGCTGTTAGTGCACAAGTGGCACATCACAAAGAGTGAGATAATGAATAGGATCCCTGTGTAGAATCAGGGGGTATCCCTGTAGGACTGGACCCAGAGCTTTAATGTGAAGTGGTGTGAGAGAGGAGAGGCAGGTCACAGGGGGCAGAGAGTGGTGTGAGGCATCTGTCAGTGAGTATGCAACCTGTTATTTTCCTGCAATTGTTGAACTAGTGTTCCCATCATCATCAGTGAGTTTAATATGGGTTGCGTGTAGTCTAAAGACAGTAGAAGAGCCACAGGTTTGACCACCCATGGTGTAAGCCAAGAGTCCCGTGTAGACAGTCACATGCAGCATTGAGTGGTTCTGCCCTTTTTGTGGCCCCTCCCTTTTTCAGCCCCTCCCTTTTGTGGCTCTGCCCTCACCGACCCACAACTATGGCCGGTATTTTTTTGAGGAAAAGGTGGCAACCCTACTTGTTAATGTATCATGGTAAGTGAGACACACAGTGAAAGAATGTACTGAAATGCCTACACACTTTCCTACTGCCCTGTCCTTGGTGCAACTGGTGCTAAAGGGAGACCTTTTGATGTTGGCAGCTTAAAAAATTAGCTTTAGACAGACGTGATACTTTAAGATCAATTCTAGCTACTGATTTAGCACAGAATCACATTAGTATATCTCCCCTAACATCTTTAATCAGTTCAGTAAATTGAGAGCAGGAGGTTGAAAAGACTCTTGCTGAAAATACTCATGGATCACACACTGACCCCACTGGAACCTCTTTTTAACTACAGCAAGTGAAGGAGATGTAAATGCTGCAGTAGGTGGAGTTTGGGGTGGAGGAGACATTCTCTTTCAGTCAACGTATATAATATTTTTGCACTGTAAACATGACAGGTTTCCAAACATTTCATTATCTCTGTCATAACATCCTGTTGCCCCATGAAAACATTTGAATATTTTGATCTTTATTAAATTCTACCTATACCTTACAATAGCTTAAATATTAACCCCTTGAAGACCAGAGGGGTGTGTGCTGAATTGCTTTGAAATGCAGCATACACACAAATACCTCTAGTCCTCAAGGGGCTAATTTTGATTCCCCACCTCCTTGTGATGATGTCACTTCCTCCCTATGCCTGGCACTGTTTATAATAAGTGCCTTTGCATACAGTGCCAGGCATAGGGAGGAAGTGACATCATCACATGGGCTTGGGAATAAAATATGAAATGTCAGTATCTTTAAAACTAAGCTTTGTAATGCGTTTTGGGAAAAGTATAGTTTAAGGTATGTATCAATGTGGAACTATAACCCTAAATAATGTCCCCCTCAATTATTAGGCATATGGCGATATGCTTAGAAACAGTGCTCTTATTGCACACGGGTACTGCGTTATGAAGAAATCCTTCTTCTTCTGAGACTGGTGGCCAGGCTTGTGCACAGACGTCTTGGCTTAGAGACATTTGTGCGCCTGTGCTGTCCTTTCTGGTCTCCTTCAAGTTACCGTACAGTGGATCTATCACATATAGATATCTAATGCTCATTAGATAGAGCATTTAGCGAAAAAGTTTAATATGTTAGTCATTTAAAAAAAAAAAAAGTTATCTGCGCAAAATTCAAGTTTAACCCTTTGAGTGCCCGAGGGGTACGCAACGCATTGCAAAACAATGTGTTGCGTACCCCTCTGGCACTCAAAGGGTTATAATGGGCCCAGCAGCCTACTTCCTGCTTGCAGCACTGCCTCTGCTCCCATCCCACTAACCAGAATCCTCTGATGACAGAAGCTTTCTTTCTCTAAGCTGGAGCGATCTCATTGGCAGAGATCGATATCTAGCCAATGAGATCGCTCCAGCTAAGAGACAGACATCCTCTGTCATCGGAGGATACTGGGTAGTGGGACGGGAGCAGCCTCTGTGCGGCAAGCAGCTTGCCGCAGCGGCAAGCGGAAGTAGGCTGCTGGGCACCTTTTAAACTTGAATTTTTGAGTAGATAACTTTTTTTTTTTTTTTTAAATGACTAACATATTAAACTTTTTTGCTAAATGCTCTATCTAATGAGCATTAGATATGTATATGTGATAGATCAACTTTAAGGGAATAGGAAAGGACTGATGGCGCAGACACACAGATTCCTCTAAAGCAAGAAGCTGTTACTCTTAAAAGAGGTTGGATTTGTTAATAACGCAGTACTTATGCATGATAATAGCACCGTTTCTAAGCATTATTGGGGGGAGGACTTTATTTAGGTTGATAGCTCCAAATACCTCCCAACATTTCAAAAGGCCAAAGAGGGACACTTGTGTTTTAGGGGATTTTGCTGGGGGCGTGGCTGGTGGGCGGGACATTACAGATCATTTTGAGGTTATTTCTTGACCTATTAACACATCTTTGTGTAACTGGATAATTTAGAGCAAGACCAAAGTATTTTATTTACACAGACTAATTTATAATCACATATACTGATGTTTAAGCAAACATTAATGTGAATTTTATTGCTGTGGAGAGATGTGATGCACTTATATACACATAACACACAGTGTGATCTATTAAAAAGAGGGACATAGGGGTGGGAAAGAGGGACAGAGGGATTTGGGTCTCAAAGAGGGACTGTCTATCCTAAAGAGGGACACTTGGGAGGTATGGTTCCACTTTAATGTAGGCTACAGAATGGAAAAGTTTTCAAGGTGAAGGGTCACTTTCAGTTTCTATTTCATCTAAGTGCGCATTGTTCAAATAAAATACTTACGAGGGGGAAATAAAATGAACTAAAGGGTTAATGCAGTTACAGTAGTGATCAATGAGATTCAAGTGCAAAGTAAACCTATTTTTATCTTCATGTTTTTTCACTTTCACATTCCTGACATTGAGTTTTCTGTTTGGGAATGTGAAAGCTAGGGTAGTGATATCATCTTGCACTATCCTGGCAGCAGAAAAGCCTGCCTCCACTACAGCATACAGAGCACTCAATACTGCAGGGACAGTGCGACATTATATCACTCTCCCTGCTTTCACAAACCCTGACAGAAAGCTCTCTGGAAGCTCACTACGCTCCTTGACAGGAATATAAAATTGTAAAAAAAGATGAAAATTAAAAAGAAAATAATAACAGCTATAGGCAATTTGACTTTACATGGCATGTACTTGAAGACTATATAAAGTCAAAAAGGAGGTTGACTGTCACTTTAGAAATGCAGTGGCCTTTTAAGTTTATTTTATTCTAATGAGCCCCCAAAAATGTATACACTGCATGAATAAAATATGGGATAAAACTGTAGCTTTGCCTGACCTCTTGTTAACCCTGCCTCCAAGCCACAAAGAGCCTCGTGCCTTTTGGCACTCTTTCAAATGACCGCAATTTAACAAAATTAAATTACAAAAGATTTTCTTGAATGACAGGGCTGTATATTGCTGCAGACAATGTATCCCTGTAGTTTAATTTACTAAAACAAGAAAACATGTCTAATAAACATAGCCCTTTGAGAGCCAGAGGGGTACCCAGTGCATTGCTTTGCAATATGTGGGGCACCCCTCTGGCAGTCAAAGTGTTAACCTTTTGAGGTTGCTGTACTAACATGAACTGGGACTATTCTGGGATAAACCTGCTGCACTGCAGGCCATGGAGAGTGTTATTTCAATACTGTCAGAGTTGTAGTTCAAGAGTAATTGAATGATAAAGTATCCCTCTTCCCGCCCCTTTTACTGATGTAACACTGCTCACCTCAAAGCAGCAAATCTGTTGAGATGGATCACAGAGAAGGACAATCTTCAGTGAGCATAAGGAAAAACCTGAAAAACCTGTCAAGGGGGGCAGGGTTTTCCCTTATACTCACAGTAAGAAAATTGAAGATTGCCCCTTGCTGTGAGCTGTCTGGTACCAGGACCTGATTCCACATCTGAGGGGAGGTGGTGTACACTAGGTAAAAGGGGTGGGAGGGGGATACTTCATCATTCAATTACTCTTGAACTATAACTCTGACAGTATGGAAATAACACTATCTATGGCTCAAATACTATGAAGATTAATTGGAGCTGCTTTTTTGTGAAACAGTACTATCACTTTAATAGCAACTGTGAGACATCCTTATGTATCATTCTCATATGAGACTCTGGGGAGGTAGAGGCTGGTTCTCAGGACTGAGTGAATTCCTTGTAACTCCACCCACTTTGCTTCCATTTTTGGTTATTCTCCACCCTGTTATTTCCAGTCTCATTGTAAGGGCAAACCCTGCCTCACCTACCAATCCCACCGATCACAATCAAGCCACACCCACTTTAGAATATGACTCACATCATTTGGACACTCCCAACCTCATACCTTACTGGACCTCCAGAGGCTTGGGATAAGAAGGTTCCCAGGTGTGGTAATATGGCAAGGTATATTTTATATAAGTGGAGCCATTCTGCTGCAACCCAACTATGCTGTAGGGGACAATTAAAAATTCACCAAATTCCCCATTTAAATCAATGCACATTTTTATATGTCCCCTATACTGCATTTTGTTAGCCCAGAATTGCTCCATTTTCTTTATACATAAGATTCTAAGAACTACTTTACTTATACATTTGAGAAATATTTTATAACTCTTTAACCCTTTGAGTGCCAGCAATGTGTTGCATACCCCTCTGGCACTCAAAGGGTTAAGAGCCAGTATGAGTCCCTTTAGGGCAGTGGTTCTCAACTCCTGTCCTCAGGACCCACTAACAGGCCAGGACTTGGGGATTTCTCTGCTAGAGCACAGGTGATCAGAGGCTCATTCACATTGATTAACTCACCTGTGCCCTAACAAGGAAATCATCAAATCCTTGCCTGTTAGTGAGTCCTGAGGACAGGAGTTGAGAAACACTGCTTTAGGGGAATTCAGGTAATTGGTTTACAGGGTAATCTTTGCTATCCTGAAATTTTACATTCTTGGCTTTTCTTCATGACTTGTTTAACTCTGTTTCAGTCTCTGTTCTTTCCATTTAAGCCATTTCTCTTTAACCCTTTAAGAACCCCCACCTCTTTAAATGTTGAAGAAACAATGAAGCTTCTAGTAATGAATCCCCTCTTAGCTTAATGTAGGTAGAAAATCCCAGTGGCCACTCTGGCCTCTATGTGTGAAATGATTCCTCAATAATGAATCTTTAATTAGTACAATTAGTGTCCCAAGTCTCTGGAGGTCCACAAAGGTCTGGGTGTGGGTGTGGCCAAATTACAAGATTACACTAAAAAAGTAGGTGTAGCTTGATTGAGTGGGCAAGTCTGGGGGAAGGGAAGGCAGTGATCACTTTTAAAATGGGTGAAAAATAGGAAGAACAGGACTCAGATTGTGAGTGAAACTGGTAGGGAAGTGGCAGAGTTACAAGGAAAGTCACTGAGCTCTGAGATTCAGCCTTTTCTCTCAGAGCCCCATTATTCTATATATATCAAACTGTAAGTGGTTTCTGGTTTGCTGTCTGACCCACCCCGGGGAGGCACGTGGGCGGAGACTGAGAATCATGGATTGGCAATTTTCGCAGAAGTGGGCAGGGGGCAAAGCTCCTGCGAAAATCGATGCAGAGAGACTTGCTGCAGTGGTCTACCAGCTCTTTGATGTATATGGTGCCCAATTGAACGGGCAGTTCCATGCACCATTTGCTAGCTAAGTAGAAGAACTCCAGGGCCGAGGCAGATTGTTCCAAGGTATGTTATAACATCCACAGAGGTTGCCATGATTTCTTGCTGTCTTGCTCAAAGGCCACACAGTCCTTCCATTAAAGTTATCGTGGAAAGAAGGAAGACTTCAGTCAGAGAAATTTGAGATCCTGAAGTCCAGCAGCAAATAATGATGTCGTCTTCTGTGGACATGATATCCAGTATTAATTAGCCACATAAAGGGATAGTAATACTGCTGAAAGGTGTTTTATTCAAAAGTTATTACAGCTCAAATTTGAATTTTTTAGGTGCAATATCACAGTGGCCTGAAATTGTACAGTAGCGCTGTTGCTACACCATCCTATGTAGATTTTTGGTCTATGGACCAGAGCTGTCTATAGGATGGTGTAACAACAGCGCCACTGTGCAATTTCAGGCCACTGTGATATTACACCTAAAAAATTAAACTTTCAGCTGTAATAACTTTTGTGTTAAACATCTTTCAATAGTGAGAGTACCCTTTTTATTCAAGGGGATAAACACTACAATATATATTTTTTATATATTAACCCCTTAACGACCCTTGACGGTCATAGTACGTCAAGGGTCGATTTGACATAACGACTGATGACGTACTATGACCGTCATCGAGTTCCGGGCTCCCCCTGCGGCTGCACGCCGTTCGGGGAGTCCGGAACCCAACGGAGCAATAAAAAAAAATTGCTCCGTGGTCGTCTAGTGACTTCCGGTTCCGGATTCCCCGGTCGTTAAGGGGTTAAGGAATACTATCTCTGTAACTCCTGGTGGTCTTGGGTTGGATGTACTTTAAGGACCATATAGACATTTTTTGGCAAGCCGGCCCAGTGACTGATCATGTGTACCAGTTCCCTGAATGAAAGTCTCATACTGACCACTCCGGTCTTGGAGCAGTCAGTTTCAGACCCCAGTAGTGCTCACAGAAATCCCACATGAGAGCTGTAAACACAAAACCCATGACGTGCCAGGACCATCGTGAAGGGGTTAAAGATTAATTCTGCTGAGCTGCTCCATGTAGAATTGAATCATTGTGACTATAAGGGTGTTCTCTACAGATATAGGGTTGGGGATTTATTAGTATGGAAATAGCACCAAAAATACCCAAAGGCCAAAAAAGTATGCAATGAGCTGTAGACCTCACAAGCACAAAGGTAACTTCAACAATTGTAAATGCAAAGTCCGCTTCTGATAGCTGTTCAGATTTCTTCTGTATTTTTCTTCACTTAATCTTTAAGATTTCCAAAATTCATAGGAGAAACTCACCAAGGTTCAACGCCCAACATCGGTCCAGATCTACTCCCGACAGCCTTGCCCACAGGCTCCGACAGACTTGACGACACAGGAAGGAAGTGCTTCACAGCAGTGGCGTAACTAGAAGCCACCGGACCCTGGTGCAGAAATTGCCATGGACCAGGTGCCCCCCCATCTTCACATTGCCCCATGTCCATCTCCTACCTCCATCATCCGCTCCCGTGTGGTTCTCAGTTATGCAGAGCACTGGGAGATGATGTCATCTCCCAGCGCTCTGCATTACTAGAGCGCCGGGAGATCAGCTGAGCTGCTGTGGGCATGGGCTGCGGGCAAGTGGCGATGGGTTTGCAGGAGGCGGCTGGGCCCCTGGAGTGACGGGCCCGGTCACAGGTGCGACCCTTATTGTTACGCCACTGCTTCATAGATCAGCCGAATCTCAAACAGCCAACTCAGACAGCAAATTCTTGCATTAGCAATTCCTATTATTCATATGAATTTAAAAGCAACTCCATTTAACAACACACTAAAAAAAAATGGGATGATGTTCAGTGCATGAACCGCCTAGGTGGGTTTTCATTCTCTAAACTTCATCCCATTTTTTGAGAATGTTGTTCAATTGAGTTGTTTTTAAATTCATATGAATAACAGGAATTTTTAATGTAAGAATTTGCTGTCTGAGTTGGCTGTTTGAGATTCGGCTGGTCTGTGAGGCACAAAGGGTTAAAAGCCCCATTTACATTAATGTGGCCTTTTATTTGTCTACTGCGGGGCAGTTGGTTTGCCCCACATTTTCTCAGTTTTCGTCTTTACACATGTCCATTTATTTTTCAAAATCATGGATGCTTTTTTCCTCTACAGAGATTTGCATTTTTTATATATGAGCCTTCAAAATTATCTGTATGTTGTGTTCACTGTTTTATAGTGAACACAACATACAGGTGAGCAAGACAGCAAGCAATCATGGCAACCTCTGTGGATGTTATACCTTGGAACTCTCTGGCTCGGCCCTAGAGACTCTGGGTTTTCTCCTTAGCTAGCAAATGGTGCATGGAATTGCCCGTGCAATTGGGCACCATAAACATCAAAGAGCTGGTAGACCACTGCAGCAAGTCTCACTGCATCGATTTTCATAGGAGCTTTGCCCCCTGCCCACTTCTGTGAAAATCGCCAAACTCTGATTCGCTGAATGTGCACGGTTTCTGGCCACAAGCCTACCCGGGGTGGGTCAGACAGCGAACCAGAAACCACTTACAATTTGATAGATATAGAATAATGGGTCTCTGAGAGAAAAGGCTGATTCTCAGGTCTCAGTAACTTTCCTTGTAACTGACACGCTAGCACTGAGTGGCAGTTGGGATGGAGAGCAGCGTGGAATGTTAGTATCTAGCTGGCAAGGAGAGGCAGTTGAGATGGAGAGCAATGTTGGATGTTAATATTTGGCTGGCATGTCTGCCAGTGCTGTCTAATTTACATTAATTGACAAATAAATAAGCTAAATATCTTTTAAACTACTGTTTTAAATAAAAATAATGGGCAATTTAAATCTAGCTGATTTTGAAAGATATTTCAAAATCACAGATTTGTTACAAAGTGATAAGTCCTTCAGTAGGCTTAGCAGTATCACCTCTTGCAATGTTGCACACTTCTCTTTTCTCATCCCCTGTATGTGACCAGAGCTGTCACTCTCTATTTCTTTCTGGGCACGTTGGCTATGTAGAAGTTCCAGCTGCCAGAAGTTGTGGAACATAAATCCAGACATGTCCACTACCTCTACTGTGTGTGTCTTCCTCCACTAATTGATTTATCTTATTTTAGAGCGGTAGTGCATTGGTTTTGATTTAGTGCAAAGGGCTGGCAGAAATGGGACTGTCACTAATTGGTGCTTGTATTTGTCCTGGAGGAAAGTGCTGTGCTCTGCAAATGGGTTCACAGGCTCTGTTTAACTGGTTGGAGCGCTCCCGGAAGGTCATTTAAAAATTGCATTCACAGTTGTAAGCATCTTCTATTCTTCAAATAGGACGGGGAAGATCCAGGATAATCACCGGGCAAGCTGAATCCGATATAGTAGTAGACAGTCAATTTCTGCTGGTTTAAGAATGCTGATTACTTGGGGGATATTCACTAAGGTGTGATAAAGAGGTGATAAAGTGGAGATGACTTCTCCGGTGATATCACTTCTCCAGTTCTTATGTTATTCAATAGAGCCTATACATTAACATCTCCAAAGATGAAGAACTCTTAGAGCCGTATGTTCAAAGGGATAACGACAAAAAAATTGTCGTATGAAATGCAAAAATAAGTAATTGAATGCATGAATTACATATTTTCTATACGACAAAAAACTAGTAATGTCCGTTGTGTACGACACAATTCCAGAACTGACGGGCAAAGGGGCGGGGCTAAATTATTCTCCAGTGTCGTATAGAGGAAAAGAAAATTTGCCGTCAGTAACGACAAAAAAATGTCTTACAAAAGACAAAATTTGTACGTTAAGAAAAAAGTGGAGGGAATGTGTTCTGAATGTGAGAAGTTTTGTCGTTAGTTAAGACATTTTTTTGTCATTACATACAACAATTTCAGTCAGGACAAACGACATATTTCTAATTGCAAACGACACTCACTGAAAATATTAATGATCCCAACGATATTGTACTTTGAAAAGTCGTTACAAACGTCAAAAGCTATTTCGCTAATTCTTTGAACATATGGCTCTTAGTGCATTGGAGAAGTGATAAACTGGAGAAGTCATCACCACTTTAGCACCACTTAGTGAATCTCCCCCATTATCTCTCATTTGCCTTCCTTTTTGTATTTCTAAACACAGTTATAATTTTTATTATTTTTTTTGTGATTCAAATTTTCCAACTAATCATTTAACCTTTTGAGTGCTAGAAAGTTATCCACCTCATCACTGGATTAACTCACTGGCATTCAGAGGGTTAACCCTTTGAATGCCAGAGAGGAAGCCAGCGCACTAAGCTGAAATGTGTTGGCTACCTCTCTAGCAATTAAAGCTTTAAAGGGATAGTAATACTTAAAATGTAAAAAACATATGTTGTAGGGTTTATCCCCCTGAGTAAAACAAGAGTACTCCCACTGCTGAAAGGTGTTTCATTCAAAGGTTATTAATTTTCAAAGCTGATTTTTTTAGGTGCAATATCACAGT
The DNA here is from genome assembly GCA_037306005.1 of Rhinophrynus dorsalis. Taxonomy (NCBI): domain Eukaryota; kingdom Metazoa; phylum Chordata; class Amphibia; order Anura; family Rhinophrynidae; genus Rhinophrynus; species Rhinophrynus dorsalis. The sequence goes on from CM074720.1 coordinate 50,341,545, forward strand.
GGCCTGAAATTGTACAGTGGCGCTGTTGCTACACCATCCTATGGAGATTTATGGTCCCGGGACCAGAGCTGTCCATAGGATCTTGTATGAATAACTTTTGAATGAAACACCTTTCAGCAGTGGGAGTACTCTTGTTTTACTCAGGGGGATAAACCCTACAACATAATTTTTTTTACATTTTAAGTATTACTATCCCTTTAAGAACCAGAAGAGTGTGCAGCGTCTTGTGAACCAAGATTTTGTGCACCCATCAGGGCCATAAAGTGTTAAAACCAGTGTATGAACCTGACAAAGAATTGTATGACCTATATTTCTATGCAGGTTTTCTAACTGAGTGCTTATGGCTCTGCTTATGTGCATGTTTATTCATACACTAGTTGGAAAGCCTGTATACAAGGGCTCCACTGATGCCCCACAGTGGCCTCAGCTGCTGCCCTGGAGCCGGGAGCACAGACAGGCGGTGGGCCATTCAGACTGCCCCACTCCGGATCAGCACGTTCGGATAGTGTCTACTACGCATGACTGCATCTTTCCTGCAGTCTCTACTGTGCATGTGTGGTTTTGTGCACAGGGAGCTTAGCTTGCTAGCGTTTATGTTATTTAGATACCGGTCCATACATCTCCACTAGAACCCAACTAGTGGGCTCTTCAACACGGGTGACAGAAATAAAGCAGACCTCTGATACATTTCTGTTGCCCATGATTTGCTACTGTCCTTTACCTACATTACCCTGGTGATCCCATTGCAGGGGGCATGGCTATAAGTTGACCCATGTGAATGTTATTGGCTCACCACACACACTTGAGTCGGCAATTCAAAGCAATGAGCAGGGCCAGATTTCCCAGTAGGCAAAAAAGACAATTGCTTAGAGCTGTAAAATTTTGAGGGAAGCCTTTGCTGTGCTAGCCACACCCACATTCTGAATTGTGGTTGTAGCCAGAGCAATCTTAATTTCTCTGCACCAGTTTCATACCCATTTATAGGCTACTATTTAACCCCTTGGATGCAAAAGTGATCTATAGGATCTATAGGATAACGGAATTTTCTGTGCTAGGAAATAATAGGTGGGACTGGGAGTGGGTTCCTGTAGGAACTGGGGGTGTGGCCATGTGGGAGCTAAGAGAGCTTAAAGTGCCTTGCCTAGGGGCACCAGGGATGTATATCCGGCCCTGGTGATGAGCATTGGAACCTCCAATAAAGATGATCTGCTTGTGACCCCACAGGCTGCCATGCAGATCTACCCTGCTGCATTTTGCAGCGTTCTGGAACGTGGTGCATTTATAAAGGAGGATAGTCACCGGCATGTCTGGCACCGTTGTCCAGAAGAACACGTTTAGACACCAAAGTAGAGATGCCGAGTCCTCCATGTGAAAGGGCCCTTAACCCTTTGAGTGCCAGAGGGGTATGCAATGCATTGCTTTGCAATGCATTGCATACCCCTCTGGCACTCAAAGGATTAAGGAAAAGAAAGATTTTTGTTCAACTTTCCACTACACTCTTTTAGTACATGCCATAGAACAGGGTGCAGAGGAACAGCATGCCCCACATGTGCATACTCACCCACATTGTCAACCCATTGACATAAGTGGTGCAAAGCAGCCATTTTGTTCAGGCAACTATCTTAGTACATAGGTGTTAGGCAGGCTCTATGTGCAAAAGCACTAATTTGCTATTATTTTATCATAAAGGTAAATGTATACAGTCACCACACTGAAGTTAGTGCAATCTGGAACCCATATTAACCCTTGGATGCTATAGATTTCTCCAATGCATTGCAAAGCAATGTGCCATAAAAAGTCTCTAACATCCATTGCTTTAAAGAGAAAGTGACACTAGATAAGTCTTTGTTTAAAGTTAAGATGCATTTTATAATGCAATGTAGTCATAATCTAAATTAATTTACATTGAAGCTCTAAAAAGCACTGGAGTAAAAAGCACAGGGTTTTTATCCTCTAGAGAGTAAAACAAAGCTTTAGATACCTATTTAGTATTCAAGGGGTTAAAGGAAAACGAAGACTTCCTAATAATAACGCCTCATACTTACCTTATTATGGCCAGGAACTCTTAATGTTCCCTGTGAATGTTGCCCTTTACTTTTGCCCGAGAGAAAACATGACAGTTGCTGGCAGAAACACAGGACCACAAACTCTGCTCACTGTACATGGTAGAGGGTGTACATGGTAGAGGGTGTACAATGCATTGTGACACAGTTCTCTGGTCCTCAAATGATTAGGTGGGTTAATTCATGCTTCCTACTTCAATTTGAAAAATCAGCCAGCAACACTCCAGTCACCTCCATGAACATGACATTTAGGACTGAGTGAAGATATTATCTCCTGGTCAAAGATACAAAAGCAGTATTTATAGGGGCAATTAGAACTTACTGGAAATAGTAAGGAAAGTGGGGAGATATAATTAAGAGGTGTTACTTTTCTTTTAAAATCTTGTTTTAACCCCTTAAGGACCAGTGACAGTCCTAACATGCCACCGGTGTCCATGCCTTAAGGACTAGCGATGATCCCGACTCATCGTGGGTTTTATGTTCACAGCGGTCCTGCTGGAGTGCTGTGAGCAATACTGCAATATAGTAGTACTGGGGTACTACTTAGAACTGGAGTAATTATGAAGCAAGGCAGCTGCATCATGGGCAACTAATAGACATTTAACAAAATCCCACTGATTTAACCATTTAATGTCCAGAGATCCTGGGGTTGCATCCCCCTTAAGGACCGCATAGACATCATTCCGCGAGCCGGCACACTGGCCGTGAGCGAGCCGGAACAATGGGATTTTGTTAAATGTCTATTAATTCCCCATGGTGCATCTGCTTTGCTTCATTTAATTCCAGTTCTAAGTAGTACCCCAACCTAATTATAAACAAATAATAATATGTGGTCTTTTCAAAATAGTAACATAACAAACACACAAAAATAATCCCAGTAAATGAGAACATACAATAATATAGTGATAACAAAAACAGTAATAGAAATGTACTTATCCTCAATAGGATAACATAGGTCTAAAGTCCATCAAAACAAAGAATATCTCATAGTGTAATTTGTTTGTTCCAGTACAATATGCAATACATTATAAATATTTTATCAAACAAATAACCGTTTGTTTGCAAAACTCTTAGAATCACAAGTCCCATGTCGATCTGGAACCCCTGAGACCTTCCAGAGACAATCAGGACAAGAAGACCACCTCCTTAAATGGACCTCTTCTCTTCCATTAAGTTGGGCACAGTCCAAACAACTTCCAACAAACATGTGGATGGTAAAAATAGTCTCTACTGAAGCTTCTTAATGCAATCTCTCCATGCAAAATGGCTGGCAACCACAACACCCCAGGTACTAAAATGTGATAAATAATAACAGAACAAAAAGACTCCACTAAGCTCTGTGATCAAGTTTTCAATTGGAGGCCTTTTGTTTGGTTATTATTTTTCACATAGTCCCTGAGGAGGTCTGGTTGCTGGTCGGGTTACATGCAGAGATAGTATTAAGCGTAGGTATGGGAGAAAGTTTTTGCCTCAAAAGAGAAACAGGAGAAAAATGCCGCTTTTCGCTGAGTGTTTTTTTTTTGCGGAAAGGTGCTATTTTCTGCTTTCTACTCCTTGCTCATTGCATTGAAATCAATGGGAAGACTGAATTTCTCCCCACCACATGCAAGTTTCCCCTCTTTTCCCACAGGCGTAGTATGAAAGGTGTTTCATGTTCCCACAGCATGCCATTCTGTGCTTGTGAGGGAAAGTGATAGCAGCACATTTTTGAGCTAGAGAAGACAGGCTAATAAAGTGGAGCTGAAACTTAGTGTAGAGACTCTTGTAGGCAGCACATTCATTCTCTGTATTAGGGGAGTTTGGGTCAATCTGGGGGAGAGGAAAGAGAAATGTCCCCAAATTCTCTGTGACTGACTGGGAAGACACGTGTCGCAGTGATCCAAGTTTCTTCCTGATCTGGATTTTATCTATTTCCTAAGGAAGCCTGGGCGTGCAAGAAGGGAGCAAAGTAAAACTACCACAAATACTCCCAGATTTTGTGGACTGAGTACACACAGGCAGCTGCGGTCCAGCTGCGGTTATCTCTGAGTCAGGGGAGTCTAGGGGTTTGAGCAGGGAACAGAGAAGAATTACCACAAATTCCTCAAAATTCTGTGTGACTGACTGTGAATATCCAGGCAAAGGTGATCCATGTTTCTTCCTGGTTGTTATCTCTGTGACAGAAGAGTCTTGGGAAAGAAGTAGAACAGGAAGTGATTTTTTTTTATAAGGATAGGGGGATAGTTAATTTAAAAAAAATAAAATTAAAACCAAAATGATAATTGACAGAGACAGATACCCTGACATGAGGTGTGACTGAGGCAGACTGATACTAGACAATTTAATAGGGGGCCAAGGCAAAACATCACACACAATCATTTCTATTGTGTACTTTACAGTAAAAAATACACATAGTAGTTAAGTAATATCCAGCAAATGCACAAGGGGTATTAGGAGGTAATCAGATTAAGAACAGTGAAGGGAAATGTGAGTAAAGTGGTAGTCCAAAAACTCACTGCATTCATGATTGCTGTAGTGTGTGCAAAACAGGATGGTGATCCCTCTCCTCCTGAGGAGGATGTAGTTTGTTAAAGTTTCACCAAAAGTTCTACCACCACCACCAGCACCAGTATTAGTTTCAGGCTTGGCTTGTATTTGTGGGAGAGGCTGCAAGTCCTCAAATATGGGCCGCAGCCTCTACCACCGGGTGCTCATCATCAGAGCCCACTAGCCTCACATAGGACCCATCTCGAGCGTCTCCGGCCACTTCCGGGTCGCCAGTCCATCTATTCTCCATTTTCTACTTCTCCTCTACCTGTGCTTCACTTCTCCCTTGTCCACCCATACCCTCGCCGTATGTAGTCTCTCCCTCGAGCATATCATTCGGGACCACTGCCGTTTCATCATCAGTCATCCCACGACTGTCCTCATATAATGCCATCCTCATACACATTTGCCAATTTCCATTACTACCCTGCTCACACAGTACCATCACATTCTCCCTGTACAGAATGTTAGCTGAAAGGCAAAGACTCAATCTTCCACCATAGAAAAGGAGCACTGTGCCTGTCTATAACTGTTTGAGAAAACAAATGGAAAGTCTGAACCTGGACAAGCAAAGGTGCCAAAAGTATATTGTCATCATGTCAGTTATCATCTGCATTGTCAAGTCTCACCCAGCCACACTCACTTCTAGTATTGAGTAAACAGCAACAACGCAGGTTATCAACATCCACAACTTTAGCTATGATGAAAGTGCAGCACTTGTGATACCTAATAGTAGTACAATTGTAGCAACATCAACCATTAGTAGTAGTAGTAGCAGCCACCCAAGAACCCCACAGTCTATGATGTCCCCAGTATAGTGATACTTCTCCCATGATCCAAAAGTTAAGCATGTTGCTATCTGTTGTCTGTATAAGAAGCATGTGAGCAAGGGAAAGCAGGATCACACCTAGGCACCTCTTCAATGAGATCCCACCTAAAACATAATCATAGGTCTGACTTGGACACACACCATCAACAGATCAGAGGTGCCACAAGCAGCAGCAGCAAAAGTACTCCTAATAGTTCCCGTGGCTCTGAGGTACATAATGGAAGTGATGTTTATGTGTCAGTGAGTGTGCCAAGATGTTCTGCTCCTGCTGCAAAGGAGTATGACTCTGAGTTTGTTTTTGGAGATGACAAGAGTCATAGAGTGCCCACAAATAATACCACCACCCTCACCACCTCCACAAGTGATTTACACCATTCTGCCATCCCAGAATTAGCTGCACAAAACAGAAGCTCTGTGGTCCTTAATGGCTACCCCAAGCAGGACTGGGTGATTGTTAAGGAGTTAAAGAACTGATGTTATGTGTTGGAATATCCCAAGCCTCAGTTATTTTTCAAGGATGGCTGTGCCAATGTTACTTAAGCAGGAAGTTAGTGTTGTGGCCATGGGCAAAAGACAAAGGCACTCAGACTAGTAATAATTTTTTCAAGGCATGTGTTGCTGTATGACGCACAACTTTTACTTTCAGCTATATATTTCTCCACTTCAGCCCTCAGAACAAGTAATATTGCACTGGAAAATCTTGCAGTCATAGAAAACATAGGAGAAAGACTGCAATTTTCTTGCAGGAAATTCATTGGCAGTAACAAAAAGAAGGAAAAGGGAAGGATTTTTTGTGCAAAAAGCAGGAAATTGTTGCTTTTACGTGAAAATTTCCAGGGTAAAATGTTTCTGACTTTTCATTTATCCTTAATTAAGAGGATTTATTAGAGAATTAATTCACCATCTACAAGCTTTTGGCCTGTCTTCAACTCAGAGATTGAGAAGATATCCACTGAGGTAGACAGTCTAGTCATCCAGTTTGTCTCTGGCAGAGAGTGTCAGCGTTTCTGGAACTACTGTCTCTAGGGGACTTGAGGTTCTAAGCACTAATACAAACAAATGGTCATTTGTTTACCAAAATATTTGTGAGAAGTTCCAATGCTTTTCTTATTTTACTATAAAAAAAAATTACATTATGAGATCTTTTATTGTATATTTCTGTTTTATTGGTGTTTATACCTATTTCATGATATTGATTATAAGTTGCATTCTCATTACTAACTTTAATTTATCACTATATTATTATTTTCGTTCAATGGGAGCATTATTCTGTGATTGATCATAATTTTACAGAAGCACATATTATTATTTGTTCGCATTTGCACACCACTCGTGGGAGTGTCATGATATCACGGCACTTGCTTGCTTACAATGTCAAAAAATTATTAGTAGCGGACTTCGCATGTTCAATAAGATTCAATTCGATCCTCCTAATATCTATAGGAGACCAGTTCAAAATCCTGATATTAGTGTAGCCTGAACTGGTCTCCTGTAGGTATTAGGAGGATTGATCATTTACATGTATGGATCATCCTCTTTGTACCATCTGTCTTCTTTGTGATTTATTGATTTATTTGTTTATTTTTTTATTTATTTGTTTATTTATTTATTTAGTACGTTGGTGTATCTTAGTGCTTTTTTTTTTTCTTCTCAGTTTATTTATCAGCCTAATTGTGTCTCTTTCTTTTAGGTCTCAAGCCATTTACAAACTACAGCTTTGTACTCACAGCCTGCACATCTGCTGGCTGTAATAGCAGTGAACCATCGTCAAGCCAGACATTACAAGATGCTCCTCAGGGTAATGAAAGGGCATTTCCATAATTCTTTTTCAGTACATGGTAGCTATAATTGTAAATTCTTAACTTTATCGTCAATTGTGTATTTTGCCCTAAGCTTGTGGGGCAACATTGTAATCAAAACACTTTTCTCTGTTCAGCCTTAAGGGTAGTGATAGCTTTACTTTTATAATCCTTACTGAAAATACTTTTTAGAAAGGTTTACAAACCATTACAATGATGAAATAGGACCTGAAGTTTAATCACAAATAAAACTAGCAGCTGAAATTACCATTTGAATTCAAGGTATTGAGCTACATTTTATTTGTTCTACTTGGTACTGAATTTCTGCAGTGCAAGAACAGATTCTAGTACAAGTGTAAATTATAAATGAACAGGAGGTTGCACCTAAGTATGGTTCATTTTGGATTTGCCTTGCAGAAAGGTTTGGGGGCAATTTGACATACCATTCTGGCACTCAAAGGATTAAACCCTTGGTTGTTTGAGACTTCACCAGCATATTGCTCACAGTGCATTAGAGAAGTCTCAAGCATCCTAGGGTTTAACATATATATTGTTGTAATTTTACTCCTCAGTAAGGGAATCTACTTTTCAAAAAGTATTTGCAAATCAAATGTGCTATTTTTTATTTTTAAATCACCACTAGGTGCTACTGTTACAGTTGTAATGTATGGAAAATGTTAAGTCCATGATCAAAAACTTTTCTACAGTGAGAAATAGAAAACTTGTGGTCTATCTTTGTAACTTCTGAATTAAAGGGATAGTAATACTTCATTTATCTTTATTTTATTTTCTAGGCATTAAAAAAACATGAAGAACGATATAAGTCTTATCTCTCAAACCTTTATGGTTTAAGAGATATTCACAAGCAAAGTTTCCCCCTCCCGCCCCTTTTTCCTAGTGTAAGCCATCTCTTCTCAGATGTGAATCTGGTTGTAAGACCAGACAGATAACAGCAGGGGACAATCTTCTTTGTATGAAAACAATGAAAACCCTTCCCCCCATGACAAGTTTTTCAGCTTTTTCCCTTATCTTAATTGAAGATTGTCCCTCTCTGCAGTCTACCTGGGCACCTCCCTTCTGATCTGGCTGAACAGGGGGGGGAGATACTTTGCTTGTGAATATCTCTTAAACCATAAAGGTTTGAGAGATAAGACTTTTATCATTCTTCTTGTTTTTTTAATGCCTACAAAATAAAATAAAGATAAAATGAAGTATTACTATCCCTTTAAGCATCTTCTAGCTGTGGGGGTAACCTAATAAAAATAGGAAAGAAAAGCTCTAGAACAGTGGTTCTCAACCTTTTTTGCTCGGGGCACCCCTAACACATAATCTTGAACATTCAGGGCACCCCTAATATATTTAATGTAATTTATCAAGGGCATAATGAAGGGTACAATACACAAATATACAGTTATTATTAGGTCTTATAATCATAATAACGAAACTAAACATATTGTATATATTCATTTCTAAAAATCTTTATTCGGGGGTCTATTTTGTTAGTCTTTATAGAAAACACGGGGCACCTTAAGTTGATGTCCGTGGAACACCAAAGTGCCACGGCACCCTGGTTGAGAGTCACTGCTCTAGAAAATATACTGTTCTACATATTATTTGAAAGTAAAAAAAAAATGGCAATATGGAAACTATATTAATAGATTCTGGGCATATGTATCATTGTCTCAATAAAAGCTCACACATTATTGCAATAAAAAATGTATTTAAAGGGATAGTACTGTTTCATAATAAAAGCAGCTCCAATCAATCTTCACAGTATTTGGGCCATGGAGAGAGTTATTTCAGTACTGTCAGAGTTGTAGTTCAAGAGTAATTGGATGATAAAATATCCCCCTCCCACCCCTTTTACTGATGTAACACTGCTCAGCTCAGAGCAGCAGGGTGGTGTCCAAGTGGATTGCAGAGAAGGCAATCTTTAATTAACATAAGGGAAAAAACTGAAAAACCTGTCAGTGGGGGCGGGGCTTTCATTGTTCTCACATTAAGAAGATTGTCTCTTGCTGTGATCTGTCTGGTCTGTGGATCAGATTCCACATCTGAGGGGAGGTGATGTACACTAGGTAAAAGGGTCAGGAGGGGGATACTTTATCATTCAATTACTCTTGAACTACAACTCTGACAGTATTGAAACAACACTCTCTATGGCTCAAATACTATGAAGATTAATTGGAGCTTCTTTTATTGTGAAACATTACCATCCCTTTAATAGGACCTGTGAGACATCCTTATGTATCATTCTGATAAAGGTTATTAACCAGTCATATGAGATTTTGAAATGTACATTGACTTATGTATCAAAGTGTCATTAAAAGTCTCTCTATTCAGTAGTTAATTTTAAATAAGACTGCTTTGACTGTCTGTAATTTTTCGGTGTTAAATTGTTTTACTTGTTCTCTATTTTGTTTCTTGATGTATATTTGGTACATAGGTCTGTAAGGGTTACTATTGCATTTTCTGCGGGTTAACTTTTGCTGTCTATCACAAGTCACTAATTTTCATTTGTGTCACTATTTTGTTTCAAGGAACAATAAACCCCAGTCACCAAACTGTTTAACCCTTTGAGTGCCACATGGGTATGCAACACATTGCTCTGCAATGAGTTGCATACCCCTGTGGCACTCAGAGCCTTATACCTTGGACATATGTACCTCATTAGTGCTAAAATAATCTATTAGTCAAGGGTTAACAGTCACACAGCGGCTCACTCAAACCTGTATTGTTTCTTGAAGGGCAGGGTAAAGGTTGTTCTGTTCCTGACCTGAGCAATTAGCTGCTAGGAGGGTTACGGACAAGTTTCCTAACTTCTCAAACCCTCTGATTGCTTGGAGTAGGGCTTTTGGCTCTGAACAATGACATCGGTGCTATGGGGCCATAGAATTTAGGACGTTTTTCCTTCTCTGCCCTCATCAAGCCAAAAGTGGAGCAGCTTTAACTTTACCCTTCAAGAAACAGTGGCTGAGCAGCTGGGAGTATATCAACCTCTGAGCGGCCACAGCATTTTATCAGTAATCAGGGACACATGGCCAAGTTTTAAAGTTAGTTTATTGATTAGGGTTTACTGAGCCTTTAATAATTAAAGGAATAGTAATATTAATTAATATTGTAGCCCTTCACGTCAGTGCTCTAGCTGACTGCAGGGGAATCCTGTCCCTGAACAAGCTGCGGCTCTGCAGCAGAGCTGAGATCACGTTATAGGAACAGAAATCCTTAACTGAAATGGTCTTCTACGTGTGCTTGCAGACCGAGCACAGGTAGAAGACCAATTCATTGAAGGATTTCTGTTCCTATAATGCGATCTTGGCTCTGCTGGAGAGCCTCCGCCGGTCCCGGGACCGGATTCCCCTGCAGTTAGCTAGATCACTGATGTCAGGGGAGTGGGAACTTTGAAAACGGCTATCTTTCTAACCATAAAGGTTTGAGAGATGCCGCTGTTCTCATTTCATTTGTATTTTTAAGGTCTACAATATTAATTAAAGTTGAATTAAAGTATTACTATCCCTTTAAGCACAAATTAGTCACAGACATACATTCCTATTAGATAAAATAAAGTTTCATTTTCTAAGTTCTAGCTTTTCAGAACAATAATGATAATTGTTTGGATTCTACGTTGGTCTCTAACATATTGCATTGCAATGCATTTGGACCTTTTCAAGCATCTAAAGGGTTAAAATACATTTTATTTCCATGCAGGAGTGTGGTTAAATCCCAGTCACGTCACAATCAATGAATCAGTGCTGGAACTATATTGGAGCGAACCAGAGATGCCCAATGGGATCATTTCTCAGTACAGACTGATACGGAACAGAGAAGTCATTTCCACTCGAAGTGGGGAATATCTGAATTTCACTGATGCTGGCCTGCAGCCCAACAGCAGGTAATGTTTAACACTGATCTATATTAAGCTTTCAAGCAATGATTAACAATGATATTTTATCTGGGAATGCTACAAACAAGACTTTTACTTCCTCTTTTAAAAAGGGAAAAATCATTATTACTTAATCATTAAAAGGCATTGACAAAAACTGTTGCAAGAGCTTTGTCATTGCACATATTGAAGTGGCTGGTATTGACTTGAGGTGCTTTAACTACAATTCGGGAATAAAACCACATCACCCATAAAAATGGAAAAGCTTTGTTATTTTCCTGCACTATGAAAAAATGCAAAAGTGAGTCACTGTTTAGATTTTATTATTCAAACAAAAAAAAAGTGAAAAAAAAATGAATCAGGGTTAGGCAGCGCTCACAAAAACCTTAGGATGGAATTATATGATGAGACAGGTATCAAGGAGGAAAGTAAAAGTGTATAATGTACAAATGAACGCTACAATTTCCTATAAAGACAGGAATGTGTACCCTGTCACCAACAAGCAACAAAAGACAAGTAATCTACCTAAGTGGATATTTAGGAAAGAGCGCTAATTTATACAAATTATCAGTTTATTAAAAAATAGTAATAATATTACAAATGATAAAGATGTGACAGAGGGTACCCTTATAAAGTACAATAAGTAAAAACAAATATATGCATGTATATATGCCAATACCAATGCTAATCCATGTATACAGATGTAGATAAAACGTCTGCTTAAAGGAGCAGTAAACTTTTTTTATGAAAACACATATTTTATAGAGCATTTCCTGCTGAATAAAACAAGGTAACTCCCACTGCTGTCAGATGTTCTATTCAAAATTTATAACAGTTCAAATAATCAGGAGGTTAATTTACTGTGTTTACTTCCTGATAGTTCTGACAGGAAGTGACAGGAAGTTTCTATCACATTCTATGGAGAACTGTATGTCTCTGACTTTCTTGACTTTCCTCTCCATTAGAATCTAACAGGAAATCTAATTAGAATTTGGCCACTAGAGGTCACTGCTAATTTAAAAAACCTAGGTTTAAACTGTAATAACTCTGGAAATATAAATCTCTCAGCAGTGAGAGTATCCTTATTATACTCAATAGGAAAAATCCCTACAATGTATATTTTTTCATAAAAAAAAGTTTACTGCTCCTTTAAAGTGATAAGTAGCATGATCTGAGTTGGAGATGTTAGTCAGTATATTAGAAGATGTATACCAGTGAATGCTGGTCTTAACACCTTTATTGAAATATGTCCACTCCTGGTTAAGTAGTGAGGAGAACAAAAAAGTATTTAAGAGAATGCGATTAATGAGCCGGCAGCAGCTTTCTCTACCTACTTGACCGTAAGGAGTCTCCCATCTTTATAATTGTTTCTCCTATCTTATTACATAAACTCCCTCTTCCAATATAGAATAGGCTGGGATGTCCTCACTGGTGGTAGAGTGATGTTCCATCCATATTTGCAGAGATGCAGGGATTAAAGCAGGCAGAGTGTATGAATCAATGCTCTCCCGGCTGTATCACTCGTTCCCCTTTTGCAATTTCCTGCTGTCTCAGGTTCACCTGTTTTCCTTAACTCCAAAGTAGATAGTTGTTTGTGAGGGCAGTGGAAAATAGCAACTGGCTTCAGATCATGTGTATACTGGAAACGGGCTACTAACATGGAATAGCATTCAATATTCATACTCAATTTCCAACTCGTTTTGTGTACGCTATGAAACTTCTTCTGGGCTCCATACAGAATGTTATCCACATATACTCCTTAAATACTAGAAAGGACTGTCACATTGAGTTGGAGACCTGTCTGGTGTCTAAAGTTTTAAGAGAGCAGTAAACCTTTTTTTTTAACTTAAAAAGCAATGTTATATAGCTGTTCCTGCCAAGTAAAACAAGAGCACCCGCCCCTATCAACACACACACACTGCTGGGAGTCATTTTCATTCAAAAGCTGATGAAGCTCATATTGTATTATTTAATACAAGCAGGCTGTGCAACCTTTAAAAGGTTAGTTTAATTAGAATATTCTATTCCCATCATTAGAAAGTGCTGGCCTTATGATATACTATGTAGAGCCATAGCCTATCACTCAACCTTTCACACAGGATGTATAAAACATGCCTTTTGGACACCTAGGGGGGAGTTCTCTAAGCGGTGATAAAGAGGTGATAAAGTGGAGATGACTTCTCCAGTGATATCACTTCTCCAGTTCCTATGTTATTCTATGAGTCTATGCATTAAGATGAATGAATGAATGAATGAATGAATGAATGAATATATTTATATAGTGCCACAAGTGTACACATAGCTTTACAATTTAAGGGTTTATAGAATACAGAGTTACAGGTGCTTTGTAGAGTGAAACATTGGGTGCGAGGTCCCTGCCCGAAAGCTTACAATCTAAAGTAGTAATGGGAGACATACAGAGTACATAAGGGTCAAGTGCTGAATACAGTGCTAGTTCTGATGATGATAGAGGACATCAGTAAAGTAAATAATTTATAAGAGCGTTCATTGTACAACATCAGTGCCTTTTAGCATGTTGAGATTTTATCTATGAGGTGCATTTTTAAGTGAGATTTGAAGGTTATCAGAGAGGTGCAGTGGCGCAGGTTGGATGGTAGAGCATTCCATAGATTTGGAACAATGAGAGATAAAGGTTTGATATGTGATAGGGCTGTAGACACAATGGGAGCTGAGAGAAGACAATCATTGGCCGAACTTAAGTGGCAGGATGGGGTGTAATGGGAGATCAGAGTGGAAATGTAAGAAGAAGTAGAGGAGAGAAGTGTCTTGAATGAGAGAAGTAAGATTTTGTAAGTTATCCGGAGATTGATAAGCAGCCATTGGAGAGTTTTGAGGAGCAGCAGGGCAGGGACAAACCTAGGTGACAGAAGAGTAATTTTTGCTGCAGCATTCTGTATAGACTGAAGTGGATGGAGATGGAAAGCAGGAATGCCAGACAGAAGAATGTTGCAATAGTCCATGCGGGAGAGGATCTTTGCATGTATAAGATATCCAAAGTTGAATAAATCTTAGTGCATAGGCTACATAGAATAACATAGGAACTGAAGAAGTGATAAACTGGAGAAGTCATCTCTGCTTTATCATGTCTTATGGAATCTCCCCCATTGAGTTGCAATGCATTGCATACCACTCGGGTACTCAAAGGGCTAAGTGCCTTAAGTCCACTTTGGGTCTCTCTCTCTCACAACCACAACCACAATAAATCTAAGTCCAGCTTTGTAATTTGCTCACCTTCAAGGCCAATTCCCTAATTGGGCATCCATTTGTTCAGTGGACATCTGTTGTCCTCAACCCATGCCTCACATTTCTCTTTTATCTCATGTTTATCAGTCTATATCTGCATGCCATGATGTTTGTATTATTAATTTGCTTTTATACAGCAGTATACAGAGAGTTAAAATCTGCCTGACGTTAGAGGCTATTGCCAGTAGACCTACACTGACAAACTGATACATTTACCCCAGTATGCTAATTAGTTCTGATCAAGATCAACCTTCCACTGTCTGTGCTATTAGTACAATGTGTGTGATATTGGCCCTGCAAACAAATTACCATAAAGTGCCACACTGTGCCCACAGCAGTTAAAAGTTCACCTCTCACTATTTCTAGCACAAACAAATGGTTAGTACAACATATCGGACATTTATTTTTTTTAAACTTAACTAACATTCTCCAATGGTATCAGCTCTATTTTAAGTAAATACAAACTACTCCTCCACCCTTTAGTCTTATTTGGCATGGCAAAAGCGAATTTTATCAACCTGTAAATACTTTCTTGCCTTACCAGTCTAGGTGATGTACTAAGAAAAAAGTGGATTGTCTTGCTTTCCTTATTGGTTTGTTTTTACTTGTACCATTTTCAATAAAGCTTTGTTAAAAAAAAAAAAAGTGGAGCTATTCTGGGGCAAAGCAACTGCACTTTAAGGAACAAATACAAATTCCTGTTTCTTTAACTGGGGCTTTTAACCCCTTCACAATTCAAGGGGTTAAAAACCCCAGTTAAAACAATGGGAATTGTTAGAATTTGCATTTAATCCCTATGGCACATTTTTTTTTCCTTAACCCTTTGAGTGCCAGAGGGGTGCCCAATGGATTGCAAAGCAAGGCACTCAAAGGGTTACTACACCAGCCTCACTGTCTGTTTCCTTCCTTCATCTCTAGTGACTCCCACAACAAATGTAGTTAGACAGATCTCTCTCTTATATTACCATAATAAGAGACAAAACATATAGCTGTCATTTATTATATTTCTTTTTGTCAAGGTATTTTTACCAGCTGGAAGCCAGCACAGAAGGCGGAAGTAACAGAAGTGAAATCTATGTTGTAGAAACACCAGGTACTACACCAAAGGAGATCCCTGTCCCATTCAACGTCACCGTGTTGGGACCACGTTCTTTATTTGCAGCTTGGGATGTTCCAGGTAAAGCTGTATTCTTCTGTTGAATAATGTCACAATATTAATACAACTAGTTTTAAAGCCCGTATACACGGGCCAACACTGGCGGCGCTGCAGACATGCACAGTACTGACTGCCTGTGCCACGGCTGATACGGAGCAGGGCGATCCGAATTCAGACCGTGGACCTCTCTGCGCACCAGAAGGTGGGCAGAGAAGACTCCGGTCTGAATTCGGAGTGCCCCGCTCCGTATCAGCTTTGGTGCGGGCAGTCAGTACTGTGCATGTCTGCAGCGCACACAGCCGTCTCTACTGAGCATGACTGCTTCTGACAAACATCCTGAGCAAACTATAATATAGGATGATACAGGATCGTCACTAAGGGATTGCCAGTGTCAGAGACAGGTCTTTTTTTTATCTAGATCAAATATGTGTGTATTAAAACTAGAAAATATATATTGTTGCAATTGCAGTTCCAGTATATTAATAAGCTTAGGGGACATCAAATTAATTGGCATAATAATTCAAAGTGTGTACTAATGAAGTCCAATTCCATAAAAAGTTCAGCCTGTGTTAAAATGCCCTGAAGTTGATATACTAAGAATAACTGGGACAATTCAGTTGCAAACTAGCTACTTTTAACTCTTTGAGTGCCAGAGGGGTATGGAATGTGTTGCTCTGGCACTCAAGGCTTAAAGGAGCAGTAAACTTTTTTTCTGAAAAAGTATATATTGTAGGGATTTTCCTATTGAGTAAAATAAGGGTACTCCCACTGCCAAGAGATTTATATTTCCAGAGTTATTACAGTTTAACCCTTTCAGTGCCGGAGGCTCGGGCCATTTCCTGTACCCTGCAGGCCAGACACTTTTTCAGCATTTTTGCTATCCTTCCGTTTAGGCTTGATTTCCTCTTGGGATTTTCAGTTAAATATGGAAAACTATATATTGTTTTTTTCAGAACGAATTGAGCTTTCTCATGGTACCTTACATGAACAGAATTTTATATCGTGCAAAAATCTATGATGTCATAATGACAAAAAAAAGTGAAAATTTACTAATTTTGCTAAAATCACATACTATGTATCAAAAACATTTACCTTGATTGAAAAAGTTTCAATTATTTGAAAAAGCCCTGAGTCCCCCGAGTAAAAAAATACCAAATTTGTATAGTTTTACCTACGTCCATGGCTAGCGTAGAGCCCTAATCACCAGCAGCGCAAAATGACATTTTCAACTTTATAAACTAAAATGCGCATTCTAGGGTTTTTGTGGTAAAACTACCCTAAAACAGTGGAATAACTTATAAAACTATATATTTCTGAAAAGTAGACAACCTGCCGCATCTAATGAGGGGTAACTTACCTTCTTGCCCAAAGCCTGTTGTGCACAAATGCTTCCAGAAGGTGGCACTATAGGAAAAAAATGGCATTTTCTTACATTTCTGCCCCTTCATCTGTATGGAAATCTGTGAAAACCATGAAATTTCCAACTGTATTCATTAGCTAGTGCTCTTAGGAGAAAAATGACACCTCATTGGTATGAGTTCCCCTACCTTAGTGGGCGCTACAAGTACCAAACTACACCTATTGCAACCACTAATTTTTCTAACATTTTCTCAAACATTACTTGTCTGTACAAAAATGGTTATAACAACTAGAGAAGTGAAGAAAGGTTACACAAACCATACCATTTTGGAAAGAAGACAACCTGCCGCATCTAATGAGGGGTGAATTGCCTTCTTATCCCAAGCCTGTTGTGCCCAAATGCTTCCAGAAGGTGGCGCTAATGAAAAAAAAAGGCATTTTCTTACATTTCTGCCCCTTCAAATGTACAGAAATCTGTAAAAACCATGGAATTTCCAGCAGTATCCATTAGCTAGTGCTCTTAGGAAAAAAATGACACCCCATTGGCATGAGTTGACCTACCTCAGGGGGCGCTAGAAGTGCAAAACGACATCTACTACAACTTCTAATTTTTCTAACATTTTCTCAAACATTACTTGTCTATACAAAAATGGTTATAACAACTACAGAAGTGAAGAAAGGGTACACAAACCATACCATTTTGGAAAGAAAACAACCTACCGCATCTAATGAGGGGTGACTTGCCTTCTTACCCCAAGTCTGGTGTGCACAAATGCCTCCAGAAGGTGGCGCTAATGAAAAAAAAAGGCATTTTCTTACATTTCTGCCCCTTCAAATGTACTGAAATCTGTAAAAACCATGGAATTTCCAGCAGTATCCATTAGCTAGTGCTCTTAGGAAAACAATGACACCCCATTGGCATGAGTTGACCTACCTCAGGGGGCGCTAGAAGTGCAAAACGACATCTACTACAACTTCTAATTTTTCTAACATTTTCTCAAACATTACTTGTCTATACAAAAATGGTTATAACAACTACAGAAGTGAAGAAAGGGTACACAAACTATACCATTTTGGAAAGAAAACAACCTACCGCATCTAATGAGGGGTGACTTGCCTTCTTACCCCAAGTCTGGTGTGCACAAATGCCTCCAGAAGGTGGCGCTAATGAAAAAAAAAGGCATTTTCTTACATTTCTGCCCCTTCAAATGTACTGAAATCTGTAGAAACCATGGAATTTCCAGCAGTATCCATTAGCTAGTGCTCTTAGGAGAAAAATGACACCCCATTGGCATGAGCTGACCTACCTCAGGGGGCGCTATAAGTGCAAAACGACACCTACTACAACTTCTAATTTTTCTAACATTTTCTCAAACATTACTTGTCTATACAAAAATGGTTATAACAACTACAGAAGTGAAGAAAGGGTACACAAACCATACCATTTTGGAAAGAAGACAACCTACCGCATCTAATGAGGGGTGACTTGCCTTCTTACCCCAAGTCTGATGTTCACAAATGCCTCCAGAAGGTGGCGCTAATGAAAAAAAAAGGCATTTTCTTACATTTCTGCCCCTTCAAATGTACAGAAATCTGTAAAAACCATGGAATTTCCAGCAGTATCCATTAGCTAGTGCTCTTAGGAAAAAAATGACACCCCATTGGCATGAGTTGACCTACCTCAGGGGGCGCTAGAAGTGCAAAACGACATCTACTACAACTTCTAATTTTTCTAACATTTTCTCAAACATTACTTGTCTATACAAAAATGGTTATAACAACTACAGAAGTGAAGAAAGGGTACACAAACCATACCATTTTGGAAAGAAAACAACCTACCACATCTAATGAGGGGTGACTTGCCTTCTTACCCCAAGTCTGGTGTGCACAAATGCCTCCAGAAGGTGGCGCTAATGAAAAAAAAAGCCATTTTCTTACATTTCTGCCCCTTCAAATGTACTGAAATCTGTAAAAACCATGGAATTTCCAGCAGTATCCATTAGCTAGTGCTCTTAGGAAAACAATGACACCCCATTGGCATGAGTTGACCTACCTCAGGGGGCGCTAGAAGTGCAAAACGACATCTACTACAACTTCTAATTTTTCTAACATTTTCTCAAACATTACTTGTCTATACAAAAATGGTTATAACAACTACAGAAGTGAAGAAAGGGTACACAAACTATACCATTTTGGAAAGAAAACAACCTACCGCATCTAATGAGGGGTGACTTGCCTTCTTACCCCAAGTCTGGTGTGCACAAATGCCTCCAGAAGGTGGCGCTAATGAAAAAAAAAGGCATTTTCTTACATTTCTGCCCCTTCAAATGTACTGAAATCTGTAGAAACCATGGAATTTCCAGCAGTATCCATTAGCTAGTGCTCTTAGGAGAAAAATGACACCCCATTGGCATGAGCTGACCTACCTCAGGGGGCGCTATAAGTGCAAAACGACACCTACTACAACTTCTAATTTTTCTAACATTTTCTCAAACATTACTTGTCTATACAAAAATGGTTATAACAACTACAGAAGTGAAGAAAGGGTACACAAACCATACCATTTTGGAAAGAAGACAACCTACCGCATCTAATGAGGGGTGACTTGCCTTCTTACCCCAAGTCTGATGTTCACAAATGCCTCCAGAAGGTGGCGCTAATGAAAAAAAAAGGCATTTTCTTACATTTCTGCCCCTTCAAATGTACAGAAATCTGTAAAAACCATGGAATTTCCAGCAGTATCCATTAGCTAGTGCTCTTAGGAAAAAAATGACACCCCATTGGCATGAGTTGACCTACCTCAGGGGGCGCTAGAAGTGCAAAACGACATCTACTACAACTTCTAATTTTTCTAACATTTTCTCAAACATTACTTGTCTATACAAAAATGGTTATAACAACTACAGAAGTGAAGAAAGGGTACACAAACCATACCATTTTGGAAAGAAAACAACCTACCACATCTAATGAGGGGTGACTTGCCTTCTTACCCCAAGTCTGGTGTGCACAAATGCCTCCAGAAGGTGGCGCTAATGAAAAAAAAAGCCATTTTCTTACATTTCTGCCCCTTCAAATGTACTGAAATCTGTAAAAACCATGGAATTTCCAGCAGTATCCATTAGCTAGTGCTCTTAGGAAAACAATGACACCCCATTGGCATGAGTTGACCTACCTCAGGGGGCGCTAGAAGTGCAAAACGACATCTACTACAACTTCTAATTTTTCTAACATTTTCTCAAACATTACTTGTCTATACAAAAATGGTTATAACAACTACAGAAGTGAAGAAAGGGTACACAAACTATACCATTTTGGAAAGAAAACAACCTACCGCATCTAATGAGGGGTGACTTGCCTTCTTACCCCAAGTCTGGTGTGCACAAATGCCTCCAGAAGGTGGCGCTAATGAAAAAAAAAGGCATTTTCTTACATTTCTGCCCCTTCAAATGTACTGAAATCTGTAGAAACCATGGAATTTCCAGCAGTATCCATTAGCTAGTGCTCTTAGGAGAAAAATGACACCCCATTGGCATGAGCTGACCTACCTCAGGGGGCGCTATAAGTGCAAAACGACACCTACTACAACTTCTAATTTTTCTAACATTTTCTCAAACATTACTTGTCTATACAAAAATGGTTATAACAACTACAGAAGTGAAGAAAGGGTACACAAACCATACCATTTTGGAAAGAAGACAACCTACCGCATCTAATGAGGGGTGACTTGCCTTCTTACCCCAAGTCTGATGTTCACAAATGCCTCCAGAAGGTGGCGCTAATGAAAAAAAAAGGCATTTTCTTACATTTCTGCCCCTTCAAATGTACAGAAATCTGTAAAAACCATGGAATTTCCAGCAGTATCCATTAGCTAGTGCTCTTAGGAAAAAAATGACACCCCATTGGCATGAGTTGACCTACCTCAGGGGGCGCTAGAAGTGCAAAACGACATCTACTACAACTTCTAATTTTTCTAACATTTTCTCAAACATTACTTGTCTATACAAAAATGGTTATAACAACTACAGAAGTGAAGAAAGGGTACACAAACCATACCATTTTGGAAAGAAAACAACCTACCACATCTAATGAGGGGTGACTTGCCTTCTTACCCCAAGTCTGGTGTGCACAAATGCCTCCAGAAGGTGGCGCTAATGAAAAAAAAAGCCATTTTCTTACATTTCTGCCCCTTCAAATGTACTGAAATCTGTAAAAACCATGGAATTTCCAGCAGTATCCATTAGCTAGTGCTCTTAGGAAAAAAAAGACACCCCATTGGCATGAGTTGACCTACCTCAGGGGGCGCTAGAAGTGCAAAACGACATCTACTACAACTTCTAATTTTTCTAACATTTTCTCAAACATTACTTGTCTATACAAAAATGGTTATAACAACTACAGAAGTGAAGAAAGGGTACACAAACTATACCATTTTGGAAAGAAAACAACCTACCGCATCTAATGAGGGGTGACTTGCCTTCTTACCCCAAGTCTGGTGTGCACAAATGCCTCCAGAAGGTGGCGCTAATGAAAAAAAAAGGCATTTTCTTACATTTCTGCCCCTTCAAATGTACTGAAATCTGTAGAAACCATGGAATTTCCAGCAGTATCCATTAGCTAGTGCTCTTAGGAGAAAAATGACACCCCATTGGCATGAGTTGACCTACCTCAGGGGGCGCTAGAAGTGCAAAACGACACCTACTACAACTTCTAATTTTTCTAACATTTTCTCAAACATTACTTGTCTATACAAAAATGGTTATAACAACTACAGAAGTGAAGAAAGGGTACACAAACCATACCATTTTGGAAAGAAGACAACCTACCGCATCTAGTGAGGGGTGACTTGCCTTCTTATCCCAAGTCTGGTGTTCACAAATGCCTCCAGAAGGTGGCGCTAATGAAAAAAAAAAGGCATTTTCTTACATTTTTGCCCCTTCAAATGTACTGAAATCTGTGAAAACCATTGATTTTTCAAATGTATTCTTTAGCTATGGCTCTTAGGAGAAAAGTGACACCTCATTCGTATGAGTTCACATACCTTAGGGGGCGCTACAAGTACAAAACTACACCAACCTCTAATTTTTCTAACATTTTCTCAAACATTACTTCTCTATACAAAAATGGTTATAAGAACTAGAGAAGTGAAGAAAGGGTACACAAACGATACCATTTTGGAAAGAAGACAACCTGCCGCATCTAGTGAGGGGTGACTTGCCTTCTTACCCCAAGCCTGGAGTGCACAAATGCCTCCAGAAGGTGGTGCTAATGAAAAAAAAGGCATTTTCTTACATTTCTGCCCCTTCAAATGTATTGAAATCTGTAAAAACCATGGAATTTCCAACTGTATCCATTAGCTATTGCTCTTAGGAGAAAAATGACACCCCATTGGTATGAACTGACCTACCTTAGGGGGCGCTACAAGTACAAAACTACTACTGCTACAACCTCCTGATTTCTCTAACATTTTCTCAAACATTCTTGCGTGTATGAAAATGGTTATAACAGCTATAGAAGTGAAGAAAATGTAGCAAAACCATACCATTTTGGAAAGAAGATAACCTGCCGCATCTAATGAGGGGTCACTTGCCTTTCTACCCCTAAGTTAGTGTGCACAACTATTTACAGAATGTGGTGCTACAGAAAAAAAAAAACATTTTTTTTTTTTTTTTACAAATCAGTCACTTCAAAGATACGAAAATGGTTCAACACCATGGGATTTCCTAGGAGGACCTCCTGCCAGCCTACGATAAATGGTACCCCACTGCTGTGGGATGACATACCATATTGGGTGCCAGGAGTGTAGCTACCAGTTGAACAAGGATGGGGAAGCAAACAGTGTACGTATGATTCTATGGCTATCAGTGGTCAGTCAGTGTACGTGAGGACCTGTGACTGCCAGTGAAACCAGGTGGGGGGAGGGACGAGGGGTCAGGCAGTGTATGTGGGTATATCTACCACTGGGCAGAGCGCAAGTATGGCAGTGGTGGTGGGGGAGGTAAGGTAGTACATATGGGGGATCTGTGACTACCACTGTGCACTGTAAGTCCCCCACATACACTGTTTGATTTCCAGCCTGAATCCAGTGCGTATTGGCACTTGGGTCTACCAGTAGGCAGTGGAACCAGGCTGGGGGGGTCAAACTGTGGGAATGGGACTGCCAGTAGGCTGTGGAACTGGGCTGGTGGGTAGGGTATGGGGGGGATTGAGTCATTTTGTGTGCATGCCACAGGGATGTCCAATGCATTGAAAAGCAATGCAATTGACCCCCTGTCGCACACAGAGGGTTCTTTTTTTTAAACAAAAATTCTTCTTTATTCATAGCTTGTTGGGTGGCCTTAGGGCCCCCCAACAAGCTTTGAATGTAAAGCAATAGTAAAAAAAAAGTCCTGTGTGTGCCACAGGAGGGGGTCTAAAATGAACCCCCTCCCCTGTGGCACACAGAGGGTTAATTTTTTTTTTTGTCTGTTTTTTATAGACCTCATTGGGGGGCTTCAGGACCCTTCCTTATGTCCACCAATGAGGTCTTAGTAAAAAAAAATATGGGCTAAAAGAATTGACCCTGTGAGTGTCACAGGGTTCTCCAGCACATTGCAATGCAATGTGCTGGGGACCACTGCGGTACTCACAGAGTTAATTTTTTTAATTTTTTTTTTAAATTATTATCAGACCTTGTGGGGGGACATCAGGAATTCTCCTGATGTCCCCCCAACAATCTCTGATTATAAAATACTAAAAAATATTCCTATGTCTGCCACAGGAGGGGGGCTCTGCAATGAACCCCCTCCCCTGTGGCACACACAGGGTTAATTTTTTTTTTTTTCTATTTTTTATAGACCTCATTGGGGGGCTTCAGGACCCTTCCTTATGTCCCCCAATGAGGTCTTAGTAAAAAAAAAAATATGTGCTAAAAGAATTGACCCTGTGAGTGTCACAAGGTCCCCCCTTGTGGGGGGACATCAGGAATTCTCCTGATGTCCCCCCAACAATCTCTGATTATAAAATACTAAAAAATATTCCTATGTCTGCCATAGGAGGGGGGCTCTGCAATTTTTTTTTTTTGGTCTATTTTTTATAGACCTCATTGGGGGGCTTCAGGACCCTTCCTGAAGCCCCCCAATGAGGTCTCTTTAATAAAAATATGGGGTGCAAAAATTGACCCTGTGAGTGCCACAGGGATTCCCAGTGCACCAGGGAACCCTGCAGCACTCACAGGGTTCATTTTTGTATTTATTTTTCTTTTTAATTTTTATTTTCAGACCTCGCTGGGGCACATCAGGACCCCTCCTGATGTGCACCCAGTTATTGATCTCCCAGCCGATTGGGCTGGGAGCTCAATATGGCGACGGAAGGAGAGCAAAAGCTCTCCTTCTGTTCACTCCTACCTCCGGTAGGAGTGATCTCCATCGGGCAATGCCTTGTAACGTCATTGGTGACTATGTCACCGATGACGTTAGGAGGCTTCCCCCGGTCCCGCCCACTCCTACTCGGAAGTTCGGGTAGGAGAGGAGGGATAGGAGAAGCTGCGCTTCTCCTTAGTAAATATTGATCTCCCAGCGCGATCGGCTGGGAGATCAATAACTGGGGGGACATGAGGAGTAATCCTCATGTCCCCCCACGAGTGCCAGGAATTTTTTTTTTTTAAATGCGGCCACTGCATGCCGGTTATACCGGCCTATGCAGTGACCGCATTTAAGCTGTACAACGTACGAGCTTGGCACAGCAGGTACAGCTGTCCTCACTCGTACGTTGTACCCACTTGGCACTCTAGGGGTTGCACCCATGTTTTTTACATTAGCAGTGCCCTCTAGTGGTCAAATTCTAATTAGATTTCCTGTTGGATTCTAATGGAGAGGAAAGTCAGAAAAGTCAGAGACATATAGTTCTCCATAGAATGTGGTAGAAACTGCCTGTCTCTTCCTGGCAGTTAGAACTATCAGGAAGTAAACACACAGTAAATTCACTTCCTGTCAGTTAGAACTATCAGGAAGTAAACGCAGTAAATTCCATTCCTGTCAGTTAGAACTATCAGGAAGTAAACACAGTAAATTCACCTCCTGATTATTTAAACTGCTATAAATTTTGAACAAAATATCTGACAGAGATGGGAGTGACCTTGTTTTATTCAGAAGGAAAAGTTCTATAAAATATGTGTTTTCATAAAAAAAGTTTACTGCTCCTTTAATCACTTTGAATTGTGAGGAGGTCTCCAACATATTGCAAAGCAATATACATGAGACTTCATTATCATTTAATGGGGATGTTTACCCCTTCACAACTTTGCCTAAATTGTTTCCTTATAAATGATAAATAATGGACAGTGTATCCTTTTTTTAAAAAAAAAATCTGCTGATTTGGAGAAATTAAAAGATTAAATGTACCTCTGTGCCTACTTCCGGCAGACAGTGCTGACTGGATCTGTACCGTAGTCTGAGCTTCTATCCAGCCTCCTCCGATGATGGAGGCTGTCCATCTGTAAGTTGGATCTCTCTCATTGGCCAGAAATCAATTTCTGCCAATGAGATCACTCTAGCTTAGAGACAGACAGCCTCCGTCATCGAAGGAGGCTGAATAGAGACTTAGACTACGGTACAGATACGGTCAACACACTGTCTGCCGGAAGTAGGTACAGAGATACATTTAATCTTTTAATTTCTCCAAACGAGCGGATTTTTTAAAAAAAAGGGTACACCGTCCATTATTTATCATTTATAAGGAAAATATTTATGCAAAGTTGTGAAGGGGATAAATATCATCTTTAATGATATAAAGGCATCATTTAACCCTTTGAGTGCCAGAGGGGTATCCAACAAGCTCTCTCTTGCACTCAAAGGGTTAAATAAATGGGAAATGTTTGGTAATTTGTGTTTGTCCACTGAGCTTCAGGTTTTTTTTTTTTGTTTGTTCTTTAAATAGCTTTATTGAAACATATATAGAAGTTACAAACCATAAGTGCAGTAGGATAAGGCAACTTACATTCAGAAGATTACTTAAATACAGGAGCCAAAAGATAACATGTGTAGTCTGTATCAGTACATGTAGGAAAACACTGGGGGTAGAACCATATCCATTCTACTACAGGTTGAGATGAATAGTGAGTACTGGAGAGATGGGCACCAGTGGTCAAGAGGAAAGGTAAGCTGAAGGGTATGAAGATATATCGAACATCAGTGTTGTGGATCTATGGGAGAGGAAGGAAAAAAAGGGTGGGGAGGGAATTTAGAGGTGTGTTGTCAGAGCCATCCAGGTTATCCGACCACCACAAACATAGTATGAGGAAACTACCAAGTCTAGTGATTAGCTAAGATTATTCATACGCCCAAAGAAGGGTCTTGGTATGTTTAGAAAGTTATCCTCTGAAGCTAAAAGGAAGAAAAGGGAGGTTCAGCTGTGTTGATGTTTTTATTAGTACTTCGGCCTACCTTTCTCTTTTTGGGTAGCAGAGGCATTGGTGATTAGGAGTGGGTGAAAGGTCCCATCATGTTCCCGCAATAAAATCAGTGAAACCACGTGTCTTTATCACAGGAAAATCTGCTTTAATTAAAATTCTTACAAATTTTGGCATGGGGGGGGTGAACTGCCAGAGAAGATGGCTGCTTTCTGAATCAGCTCCGTGGCTAAGTCTGCTTTTATACAGCAAAGTTGCCTCTCTATGAATTATTACCACTACTTTGGGGTGGATATTTATCAAGCCTCTATCCTGGATCTTTTGTACATGGAATTGATGGCGGGTAGACCGAAAGAGAGCTGCGAATCTTCTGAGTTTTGTCTACATGCAGCATAGGCCTGGTGACATACTTGGTATCATGGCGGCCGGTGCTCCCTTGACAAGGTAAGCTGTCGCTTGTTTGGTGACTAAAGCGGACCTCAGGACATGGATACTAAAGATCAGTACTGCTCTTAAGGAGGAATTTGCGAGTGATCTTTCGGCTTCTTAGCAAGCGGTTCACCATTGTCCCGACACGCACCAATGGCTTGGGGACCAGAAACCCGGCCATATGATTCTGAAACAGGGTCTGCGTCACCAGGAGGATCCCTCGGAATGTTTGGTGGTTTCTGCTCCCAGATTGGATCACTGAGAGCTGTGTGCTGTTTTACACCCTGGTGTTTCAATGATGCCTATATCTGAGAAGCTGACTGTGAAAATTACAACACGCTTATACCTGCAGTTCAAATCACTTATTTTTCAGTTGCCATTGGTTGTTTTGCCACTGCGGCAGGAAACTGGTCCCTGTCTCTTTTACACGGATATAAAGAAATCTGGATGGGCATTCGTGACCTGGGACCCTGGTATCATCACCTGAAACCCTTCCCTCTTCTCTTCTTCCAATTCCAGCAAGTTTTGGGGAGACTGTTGTTCTCAATACATGGTCAGCAGTGACTATGAAAGATTTGACTCTATTTGCTATGTTTACTGCTAACTATGTTATGGGGCATTATCACTTATCTCGAACCCTGCTTGTCCGCGAATAGCCTAGTAGACTGTTCTGAGTGGAAATGTTTTGTTCTCTGCTTGTCGTTGGATGCTCTTTATGCTCGCATACTCTTTAGAGGACAATTGGTTCGATAATGGGGACTATAGTTTGCTTCCATTGTATGTTTACTTATCATTTGCCTTAATGTATTGATCATACTCCATACTCAGTATGCTACAGTTATATTTAGTATCATCAGACATTAGTCAGATGTATGTAATATGAACCCTTGTCATTGTCTGTTTTGACATGTTGGTGAATATATGCATATTGTTCTTGTGCCGATCTTTAACCGCCATTAAAGCATTAAAAAAAAAAAAGTTTGGCGTTTTTGCCCATTGCCAAAATATTTTCGCTATTTTTTCAATGATTCGCCACTTTATTAATGTGTTTTTTGCCTTTTTGCTATAAAAACATGCTTTTTTCCAGGAAGTGAAACATAATACAAACAGCTACAGAGTGAGAGAAAGGTGCTGTGCTGTTGTGCTGTGATATTATAACAAAATTGAGGCAGGAGAGGCTCATAGTGACTGCCATCACCATGAGCAGATGGAAGGACCCTTATGTGTCCAGTGAGTCTGAGGAGAAAGTGACCACTATCAGCACTGAAGAGTCTCCAAGCCCTGATTTCCCAGACCTAATGCTGGCCAGTCCCCCTAACTCACCCCTAGGGATCTTGAGGAAAGTTATCTCACAGGAGAAAGAAAAGGGTAGTTGTGTGAGCAGGACAGGTCAGCTGCCTGTGCCTACTGTCAGTGCTGCGCCTGCTGCCACCAGTGCTGCGCCTGCTGCCAGTTCTGAACCTGCTACCAGTGTGTCTTGTAATTCTCAGGAGGGGGGAAGCAGAGGATGATGCCAAGTGTGATAACAGGGGACCCTAAGTCACATTGCCCATCCCCAAGCAGTCCCACCACTAGTACTACTAATACTAAGGTGCAGTCGCTTTTACAGGGTGCTAGGAGTGATGGACGGGCTGATCATCATATTACTAGTCAGAGGAAGACTCAAGGTCAGGGACAGAAATTGATGTGGTCGGTGTTAGTAGTACTCGAACTACAACAGGAACAATCGGTTCAGGCTCTGGTGTCCACATACAAACAATACACTTCCGGACTCCACGTATATAAATAAAAATACGCTGAGGCCTAGCAGCAAGGCGTCTCCCACAGCGTCACCATCCAAACTGGTAGAAAAAAGATACTGCTGCTAATATATTGCCTACCAAGCGTAATGCATCCCTTTCATAAAAATCGGATGAGAATTGGATAAAACATATAATGTTTATTAAATCGTTGGACACATAGCATAAAAAACAGCAAAACAGGACTTACATACACCCATGACAGTCCATTCCTAACGCTTTTCAGAGACACATGGCCTCCTTCATCAGAGGATAGGACCGCCCTCCCCAAACAAACTTTATATAGACAAATGTCTCATGACATCACAAAATCGCCAAATCTTTGAAGCAGCCACGGGTTAACCCATGCACCACCGGGGGAGCCTCCCTCTAAATTAGTTAGTGTGTTAGTAGTAGTAACCTTGATGGTGAGTCAGCTGGTGGGACTAGCGTCAGGGAAGTGGTAGGGGAAGCAATGCAGAGGTTCTAGACTAGTGGTCAAGGGATTCCACACCATTCCCCTGACCCTGGGAGTCCCCATCCCCCATGGCATTGTCCGGGTGGAACATTATCCTAAAGAAGGCAGAACTGTTACCTAGCAGCAGTAATACTACCACTACAAGGAGCACAAATCATCTGCCTGTGCCTGCTGCTAGCGCTGCCAGTCTGCCTTCTTCAGGTCATCAAGAAATAGGATGTGTGTCATTATGGTACCCTTTGTCACATATCTCATCACCTTCTCCAACTAGTGAGATGTATGTAATTGAGCAGCATGGAGGGATGGGTGGTGGTGGTGGTGATAATTATATTAGAGAAGCTGGGGTGGAAAAGACATTGATGGCCTTTTTTAGTCCAATCTGTGAAGGAGATAGGGATGGGCATCACCACCACAAGCAGTGAGCTTTTGG
Source organism: Rhinophrynus dorsalis (assembly GCA_037306005.1). Lineage (NCBI taxonomy): Eukaryota > Metazoa > Chordata > Amphibia > Anura > Rhinophrynidae > Rhinophrynus > Rhinophrynus dorsalis. The sequence goes on from CM074720.1 coordinate 50,370,924, forward strand.
AATTTGCAGAGTTTGTGACTGCTCTAATTCCTGCTGCTGCTGAGTTTCAAGGGCAGCAGGTCAACAAGTGATGAAGGACTAGGACAGGTCCCACTTGCTAGTCACAGCAATACTACTGGTCCTAGTTGCAGTGCTGATTCAGAGGCAGTTGCAGCAACAGCCAGTGAAGGGGAATGTGGAGGAAAAGAAGAAAGAGGCAATTCTTCTCCACCTTTCCCCTCCCTCCTGAAGTCATGGATGTGGGACTATTTTTCTCTTGAGGCAGGAAAATTACAGTCATTAACAAAGGCACTGTTCACAGTTTGTGACAAGTCAGTGAGAAGGGGAAAGGAGGGAACACAAATTGGCACAACCGCCCTGATAACACACATGAAACACAGACAACATGACATTTATGTGAAACACCCACAACAGAAATTGTGGTGCTGTACCCCCTGAATCTCCCCAAAGGCAACAAGAGGAGAGGTGGAGATCAAAGAGGAGGAAGAATAAAGAAACCCAGCCAAAGTCTGAAAGTTCAGTGATGAATGAAACACCTGGCTCACCATCACTTCTTGCTCTAGGGTAACTATATCTTCTGCCAATCCATCACATTCATCATTACCTCCCCCGCCAAGTTATAGCCATTTTTGTATATGTGGCAGTTCATGTCCACCCATTGCACATTGTGTGGTGTTCTGACCACACATAGCAATATGGTGGAGGAGAATTGCAAGCGGGACATCATGCGGCATCTGTGGAGATTCCATCCCACAGAATATGCAAAGCTGGTGGCAGGGAGAGTTCACATCATTACTATTAGACTGTCTACAAGTTGTGTAGACATGTGTCCTTAGCGGGGTGTGGACAAGGGGCATAGTGACAGCAGCAGTACTTGGTTTCTAGTGAGGGGATTTCACATTTGAGACCCTAAGTGTCATGGTGTTTCATGTGAGTGCAGATGTACACATCGTTGCCAGCCCTTCCCATATTTACACTGTGCACATTGCAGTTGCTGATGTGAGAGGCACGGTTCCTGCTCTCAAGAGAAACATTTCTATTCTCAACACACCCGTGATTTTGGAGGAGGCCAGGTGGAGAAGCATTATTGGCCAGCGTCTTCTTTTCTTCACTAAGTGGTGGGGACTAGTTATGGTGCTGCTACTGCCTCAGGTGCATCACTGGAGCTAGCCGTGTCAAGTGGATCCTTCATCATCCATCACCTATATTAATGCTGTTGTTGATCCCATTCCCTTTAAGCTGCCTAATCATCCTGCTGCTTAAACAACTCAGCAGCAGCAGCAAGGACAGCAGTCCCAATTTCCACATCAACACCAGGGCTTTTTATAATGGCCAGTGGCAACTCGCCAGCATGGCATTACCTACTGGCAGTAGGCCAGTAGGGCATTTTTTTCTTTTTTAGGGCTTGTTCTATAAAAAAGGCCAAAAAATAAACAATTTTTATTTTTGTTTCTAGCAAGCCTACATCATACAAATCAATGTTTCCAAAGGGCTTGTGCCAGACAAGACTAAGTCCTACAAATCAATGTTTCCTCGGGGCTAGGGCCTAACACAAGTCCTACTTCCTACAACAAATCAATTTTTCCACAGGGCTTGTGCATCTAATAATTCTAGGTCCTAAAAATCAATGTTTTCTCAGGTCTTGGGCCTATAACAACAAATCATCCTCTACAAAATATTCTATCATGTAAAGTATCAGTCTACCCTAGTCGCAGCTTACACCAATGCGTTGCGTACCCATCTGGCACTCAAAGAGTTAACATTACCCAGACCTTGGCCTGTGTACACAGGCTTTTACTCTATTTCAAGTATAAAATACTTGCTCAGAAACCCTGTTCACAATGAACCATGGGTGAGTGTAACGGTTTTCAGTACACTCAGAGGCAGGCAATTTGGTAAAACACAGTTTTATTGAATAAGCAAACTGAAGTAACCCTCGCGGGTCCAGTAATGGAACAAACAGAACTGACACAGGACAGGTTAATAAATTACATTTGCCCACATGGGTCCAGTATACATATACACGTAATAAATATACTGACACAGGTCGGGAACAGTTTGTGTGATTCTGTGAGACACAAATGGTTAATGCTATTAGGCCAGGAGACTGGGAGGCCCTAATAGCGAGGCCCAGGATGCACTCAAATGCTGAGAAGTGCAAAAATGGCAACTAGCCCAGGAGGGTTGCTTGAGGCCCAGGAGGAAACATAGACTATAGTGATACTGCAACCGGAGGAATCACGGAATGCCCTGAATACACCAACTGTGACCCACGGTAACGGTACCGGGTATTATCGGGATACGCACGGCTTGTTGGCAACTGCCAGGTGACAGAGCTGATAGAGGTGCCCAGAGACCAGCCTACTAATGGTGGAATGACAAGCCAGCTTATTTGTGCCACAATAAAGCTCCTACCTAGGTGTATACACGGAAGGCCCTGAACAGGCGCTTGGCTTGTGGAATGACAGAACAGGAGCGGAGACTAACTGAGGCGCCCATGAGACCAACCCCAGTGATAACGGAACAAGCCAGGCACATATGGATCAACAAGCGGAGCAACAACCCTGGGTATGGAGTAAGGAGGCAGCAAGGCACTAGTGGGTCGCAGTACAGAATGGTAGTGCAGTATGTGAAGCAACCTGCTGGGCTAGTACACCAGAGACAGAGCACTGTAGCAACTCTCTACCAGATCCAGTAGTACAGGAGTCACGGTCTCCACAACGGTCAACACGGAGCAGGAACATCAGCAAATCCAAGTCGATACACGGAGCAGGAACGTCAGCCAGGCTGGGTCGGTACACAGAGTAGGAACGTCAGCCAATACAAGTCGATACATGGAGCAGGAACGTCAGCCAGGCCGGGTCGGCACACGGAGCAGGAACGTCAGCCAATCCAAGTCAATGCATGGAGCAGGAACGTCAGCCAGGCCGGGTTGGTACACGGAGCAGGAACGGGAACTGATAGAGAGTAGTCAGGCAAACCGGGTCATACACAGGAAATCACACGAATAACGGCAGCAAGGCACTAAGCAATGGAACACCACGAAAGGGCCCTGTAATAGTGACAGAGCACAGTACTTAAAGGCTACCACTGGCTACTAGTGTCAAAATGTCGCAAATACACATGGGCACCATGATAGGTAGCTAGCTGTAAGTCTGACCAGGTAAGAGTCATCTCTAAATCAGGTCCCCTGCAAAGGTGAAAGCAATTTAATAATTGATAGCACCCGATCTATACCCACCCTGCTTAACTAGAGAACAGGAAAGGAATAGAAACACACCTGTACATTTTTTAAAAGTAGGTAGCATAAATTCTGATAAACTACCAGGACTCTGCCCTAAAACAGTATTCTGCCAGAGAAAAATATAGCTGAATAATTGAAAGCACCTAGGATTATAAATATAACACTCAGGTGAGGTGGGGGGCATCAGGCAGTAATGTAACCTCCTGCTGAAAACAGGCATCCATATCAACAATCCTTCTCAAAAATGAAGGCCACGCAACTTCTTTGAGCAAAAATATTATATGAAAATACATGCACACCTGTATATGAACTATAGGTGAATAGCTGTAGTTTTGACAACTTATCAGGAGTCTTCTCAAAACAGGACTCACCCCATAGATGAAACACAACAGACTAATTAATAGCACCAGGAACTATACCCATATAATCTCTAGGCCTTAGATAAAGAATGTAAAACACATGGCTATTTCAAGTACTGGTATCTATGCAGCATCTGTAAAAGGGATAAAATACAATTAGTCCACATTTGAATATATGTACTGTTCACGATAAACCAAAGGTGAATTGTTTCAGCTCACAAAGTATCAGGATTCAGCTAAAAACAATGATCCAAACAGGTGAAACAATTGAAAAATTGATAACACCTGAGAATGCAGCCATAATACTCAGTGTTTTTAACAGGTAAAGCATCATCCTTCCTGTTATAGAAGAACACACACAAATATTGGTTTGGTTCACCACGTGCTGCTTGTAAGCAGGGGGATAATATAGAACAGATAAACCCCCTCGCCTGCATATACTCACTGCATGCAATGAAGTAACTGTGGTACGCAAACTCGTATTGGAAAAATACAGAGTTGCCAGCACTCCCTGTATATTATATATGCCACATAAAATGTTTTATGCAGTACACATCCTGGCCACCAAAAGGTCCTCAGTGGGTCCAGCTGTGAACAAAGGTATACAGTGCTGGAATAATCAGGGGAGAGGAGAACCACAAAAGGAAATGGATAAAAGAAACTTGTAAGGAAACCCTCAAAATAAAAAGGACAGCACCTAAAAAGGGAGCCAGCTATCCCCTACAGCTTCAAAGGATACAAAAAATACAGCAGGTGGAAAGGGAGTGGCATCTCTTATATTGAGAATTTTGTTCTGATTTGTTCTCTGTCCTATCAGTGAAAGAGGTGGACTAACTCGCGGGTGAATTAGCTGCCAATGATGTTCAGGAATAAAAATTCCTATTAATTTATATGACTTATGATTTATTATTGGCTGATGCCCACATGGGTCATTCAGTCACTGAAGATGTGAACAGCAGAGCATCCTCCACAATTGCTGATGGGAATGATAATATCACACCTTTCAGTTCATGCTGAAACCTGGTGTGCCCAACACATAAACATATGCAAACTGCAGTATGCTGCATCATGATGCATTCTGTAAGGTGCACATGACCCATGTGAATGGCACCACTGGTGGAAAACTGTTTCACATGGTGATGTTTAAAGCAGTGTTACAAATGATGATATAAGGTTGCCAGTGTGAACATATCCTCAAGATGACATTTACCTTTAAACACTCATTTTAACTCCTTAAAGACATGAGGTCCAGAGGTTGACTGTTTCAGAGAACCAGGTCCATTTTTTTAATGTGTTTGGAGAGGCGATACATGTGAGTGATCAAATGTACTGGCTCACCATGGGAGAGACTGAAACTGACTTCTCTGGTCTTGGAGCAGTCAGTTTTAGAGTCCCCTATGATAAGAGCACACCTGCAGGAGTTCTTTGATCAAAACAATTAATGACATGCCAGGACCGCCACTGGTCCTTAAAGGGATAGTAATACTTCGTTTTAACTTTATTTTATTTTGTAGGCATTAAAAAAACATAAAGAATGATATGTCTTATCTCTCAAACCTTTATGGTTAAAGAGATATTCACAAGCAAAGTTTCCCCTCCCGCCCCTTTTACCTAGTGTAAGCCATCTCTTCTCAGATGTGGAATCCAGTCCATAGACCAGACAGATAACAGAAGGGGACAATCTTCATCCTATGAGAACAATGAAAGCCCTGCCCCCCTTGACAAGCTTTTCAGGTTTTTCCCTTATCTTAATTGAAGATTGTCCCTCTGTGCAATCTACCTGGGCACCTCCCTTCTGCTTTGGCTGAGCAGTGTTACATCAGTAAAAAGGGCGGGAGGGGGATACTTTGTCATTTAATTACTCTTGAACTACAACTCTGACAGAACTGAAATAACACTCTCCAAAGTTCAAATACTATGATGATTAATTAGAGCTGTTTTTATTATGAAACATTACTATTCCTTTAATGCACAGATCGCAATGATTGTCCTGGAACGTGTTTGTTTATTAAACAGTTAAATCAATGGGAAATTATGTTATTTGCCCCCTACAGTGCAATTGCTTCATTTTTCTCTTTGTTCCTATGCCCGCATGAATTCTTATTGCAAGAACGATTCTACATTGGCATTCGGTATTTTAATATATTATATTAGGTCAAAGAAATACAACCACACTTCACCCCCTTCATTTTATTTCAATAAGAACTACTTTAATTATTCAAATCCTCAGTGCTGTGACAAATAGCACTTATGTTTAACAGAAGAAAACATTTACCGAGATATGACTCCGTTATTCACATCTGCTGGGCGAGCGGCCACTCCAAGAGGATAGAAAAATCAACTATTTATTTGTAAGGATAATAGTGAATTTCTGATTACATTGTAAGTTCATAAATGTTAAATAACCTATCAGCATCTAGTTGTTGTAAATTATGAAAAGGTGCTGTGCAGGGAATATTAACGGGCTAAAATCGTGTTCTTTAGTGAACATGAAAATGTGTTTTGGCAGGTTGTCATTATACTCATGGTAACTTTGACACCAAATAACAAAACTGCCATTTGCACTTAGGATAAATTGGTTCATGTGTGCTTCCCTGTACTGTTTCATGCACCCTGATATAAATTTATGAATACAAGATCTTACAGAAAGTGGTAGTTACATATTTTCCATCTCACAAGCCTTAAAGGAACACTATCACATAAAAATAACTTTGGTGATTTTGATAGATATTTCAAAATTACCAATATGTCGTATTAGCCAGAGGATCATTTTTTTTTGTAATTTTGATTTATAGATTGTACATACACTTCCCACCTTCGCACTACATTACCACCCCTTAACCCATTAAGTGCTAAGAGAGGGGAACATTGTATTTCTGAATTGTCAGTGAATTGGAGAGGTAATGTAGGGCTAAGACAGGAAGTGCCTGCACAGCATGCCTTAACCCTTTGAGTGCCAGAGGGATACACAATTCATTGCAAAGCAATGCATTGCGTACCCCTCTGGTACTCAAAGGGTTAACCCTTTGCGTGCCAGCTGGCTTTGAAATGTGTTTTGTACCCATCTGGCAGTCAAAAGGTTAACACTTTGAGTGCCACAGCGGTGTGCAGTGCATTTAAGAGTAATGCGTTGAACCTCCCAAAGGCATACAAAGGGTTAATTAGTATAATCATACATCTAAATAACTCAAAATTCATTACCTAAATAAAAAAATGGGCAGCACAACATAGAGGTGATATGGAAAGTTGTTTTTAGGGGCTAGCATCCCTTTAAAGAGGTAGTTCATTTTTATTTTGACTTTAACCCCTTAACGACCCTTGACGGTCATAGTACGTCAAGGGTTGATCTGACAGAATGACCCATGACATACTATGACCGTCATGGAGTTCTGGGCTCCCCCCGCGGCTGCACGCCATTCGGGGAGTCTGGAACAGGGAAAAAAAAATGCTCCGCAGTCCTTAACTCGCGGCACGGTGCTGATTGGCCGGTAGTTAAGGGGTTAAATATTCTGCAAGTGCATAATATGTAGTCAGATTGGCTGTATTTTTTCCATCTTTGTCTCTTTGTTTTTCGGTTTTATGTCCATGACTGGGAACTGCCTGGACCTCAGTTTCCAGAGATCTTTGTGGTCAGTGATTGTTAAAGCAGGGATGTTGATACAGTGTAACACTATCCTTGTAGCAGTGAGTGTCCTGTATGCTGTATTTAACCCTTTGAGTGCAAGAGGGGTATGCAACACATTGCAAAGATGGCACTAAAAGATTTAAAGCACAACTTTCAACAAAATTAAATTGCCCTTCCCCAAATCCTTATTAAAGGGTTGGTTATGTCTTGTATTAATAAAAAGTAATATTGTAGATATTCAAAAAATAAATCAATTGATGCCAGTGTGATCTCTCAAACCTTTGTAGTTTAAGAGATATACAATGTTAACGTTGCCCCCTCCCTCCCCTTTCACTGACTTCAGCCTCTAGCTGACAGAAGGAGATCCTGGTCCCGGACCGTCCGGCGGCTCTTCAGCAGAGCTGAAATACTGCAATCTAAAAAGAAATGCTTCACTGGAATGGTCTACAAAGTGTGCTTGCAAACCACACACACATTGTAGACCATTTTAACTTAAGTTTTTCTTTTTAGATTGAGGTATTTCGGCTCTGCTGAAGAGCCAACTCGAGTCGCACGACTCGAATCTCCTGTCAGTTTTACAGCTGATGTCTGAGAAAGGGGAGGGGGGACTTTTATATCGTATATAAAACTATAAAGGTTTGAGAGATCAGACTGACATCAATTGATTTATTTTTTGAATATCTACAATATTACTTTTTTATTAATACAAGACATTACTAATCCTTTAACACAGCGATATGCATTTAAATACTTTTATTATGCTGAATAAGTCCAACATTATTGAGAAGTACACCTCGTTCTACAGGCATCAGCGACAGAAATCTTTCTGTAGACGCTCTGTGCACCTGTGTCGTCAGTCCCTTCCGGTACCTTAACCCCTTAAGGACCCATGAAGTGCTCTGACATCACACGGTTTTTACCCTTAAGGACCGTGATGGTCATAGCATGTCATGTACTTTTTACTTACAGAGCTCTGTAAGTAAAAACGGGATCTGAAATTGCCTGCTCCAAGACTGTAGCGGTCTGTCTCAGGCCCCAACTCAGAGTGACTGTATACGTAACAGATCTCATGTACCGATGCATTGGCAAGGATCAAATTGGCTCTTAAGGGAAGATAACTTCCAGGAACCACTGGCCCTTAAGGTACAAAGGAACTCCACCCACCAATCCTGGAGGTGACCGGGACGGATGCCTGCCGAACGAGTTGTATTCCTCAATAATGCCGGACTTATTCAGCATTATAAAAGTATGTATATGGGTTAATAAGGATTTGGGTGGCACTTTAATTTTGATGAAAGTTCCGCTTTAATAGACTGCATGCAGATCTTTCTACATTACATCTCTATATTTTTTAAATTATATCATTATCCCTCTTTTGCAGTCTATGAAAGAAAGCTCTCTGACTCTATCCATGGAGGCAGACATGACTCCACTCACCATACTATGGCCAGAAAATCCAAATGTCCCCTATGAATGTTTTCCTTGTGCCTTTGCTCAAGAGATACAATCTTCAATTGGTCCTGGATGTCATGTGGTCTGATAGCGACTGTCATGTCCTCCTTCATGGCCCTGACATCCAGGACTGATTTAAGATGTTATCTCTTGGGAAAATTCATAAAGGCCATTAGTATTTTCTAGCCATATTGAGGTAAGTCGTTTTTTTTTTATTAGGAGGTGTTAGTTCCCCTTAAACAAGTTGCAGAGGAATAACTGCCCACTTTTACTGCCCACCTTTAGCACAAGCAATGTAACTTGTATTGCTTGTGAGTGTACATTTAGTAGAATAAGGAATAGTCCATTGTTGGACCTCCAGCAGTCCGGAACTACAATCCCCAGTGGGGGATGATGGGAGTTGTAGTTGTAGTCCTTAACAACTAGATGTCCAACAATCGCATACCCCTGGCTTAGAACACAGTTGATTTGAAGAAGCAGCACCAATAACGTGATTCCAGTTACCATTGTGGTGCTGAATTCTAATAGTCCATCACCCCTACTAAATAGAAAAAAGAGCTAGTTTGTGTACAGAACTATTTTTAAAATGGGGACTGGTGGCTGACAATTTTTATCTCCTGTATGCTAGAGAAATATCCAAAGTACCTCTAGCATCTATGGGGTTAAAACAGAATAACATGAAAAATGAATGCTATAAAGCAACTCTAGTTACAGATCCACAACCTGAATTTCTTTTAAGGTATTAATAATCATGTTTTATTTATTTAATACATATGTCATGGTGTTTAGACTGCAGAGTAAAACAAGGGTATTCCCACTGCTGGTGGCCTTATTATTTAAAAGTTATTATGGCTCTAACTTATTTGAGTTTTTTTAATCAAGATTCAGTTTTTGAAAAGTCAGTGCTAGGTATTGCTGCTGTTGTTGTTTTTGATGGATAACTACAGTCAGACAAAGAAGTTACCTGTGCACAGTGGGACTGGTGAACTGGTGCAATTCAAGAGCAAACCACCCATACAAGGGGGGGCCAAATGAAAATTCCCTATATTACCATGTTTTTAAATGAGAATTTAAACCCCTTGAATACCACAAAGATCTCCCTTGAAACCTCTCTGGCATTCAAATGGTTAAAAGCCCAGCATAATCAATGAGAATGTCAACTTGTGCCCTATAATGCAATTGCTTTGCCCTAGAATTGCACCGCTTTCTTAGTGCATCCGCCTCACTATATATACTTTTAGAAAAAGAAAACATTAACCCCTTGAGTGCCATTGTTGGGTATATGTATATAAATACATCAGAGCAGCTCCACTGGCTTTAGGCTTTAACCCCAGTGCCTGTGTGGTTACTCACTACAGCGTACGATCAATATTATGCATATAGTTGACAATCTCCTCTGATTTTAGAACTGTCATTTCCACAAGCCCTTTACACTGTCCCCATATAATGCACAGAAAAATGGTGTACAATCACACCATTCCCTCTATGCTTTGTTCAGTACATATGCAGAAAAAAATGAGCAACACAGCACTAAATTAATAGTGAACTTTTTCAAATACAATTACCGGGTGATTGATTCATTCATGAAAGCATAGTGCAACACTGCGCTTCTCATGAATGAATGAACAGAGACAAAGTTTACTATTAGGACTTCTACTTCAACCAGCTTAATAGCGTGTGGAGTAGGAAGAAAGGAAGGCAGCAGTTGCCCTCCTTGTTGTCTTCATTGATCACGTATCCTGGATAGGTGATCAATGCTAGGGGGATGTCTGGAGGGTTCCCGATGCCCCCTGTGATGTCCGAACTTTATTTTTAATAACCATATGAAATAATGTATTAAACATTTTAAACATATAAGACAAGGGTATGCAGCAGCATACCTTGCATATTAACCCTTTAAAGGGATAGTAATGTTTCACAAAAACAGCAGCTCCAATTAATCTTCATAGTAACTGGGCCATGGAGAGTGTTATTTCAATACTGTCAGAGTTGTAGTTCAAGGGTAATTGAATGATAAAGTATCCCCCTCCCGCCCCTTTTATCTAGTGTAAGCCACCTCCCATCAGCTCAAAGCAAGGAACAATCTCCTTACTGTGAACGTAAGGAAAACCCTGCCCCCTTGACAGGTTTTTCACATTTTTCCCTTATGCTAACTGAAGATTGTCCCTCTCTGAGATCCATCTGGACAGTCTTGCTGGTGTTAGGTGAGCAGTGTTACATCAGTAAAAGGGGAGGGAGGGGGATACTTTATCATTCACTTACTCTTGAACTACAACTCTGATAGAATAGAAATAATACTCTCCATGGCCCGAATACTATGAAGATTAATTGGAGCTGCTGTTATTGTGAAACATTACTATCCATTTAAGTACCAGAGGGGTAAGTAAACACATTGCAACACAATGCGTTGCAGATCTCTCGGGTACTCAATGGGTTAACTCTGCACTAAATATCCAATGGATGCAGAATTTCGAATTGAACAGTTTATGTCTGAAAGGGGGGGTTAGAATGTTGGAGGGAGAAGTTATTTTGAATTACACAGGGGGTAGTATGTTGAAGGAGAGCACTTTATTTCTTATTACAAAGGGGGGGTTAGTATGTCGGAGAGAGCACTTTTTGTTGGATTTCTAACATGTTGTGCAGCATGGGATGCAGGGCCGGACTGACCTACCGGGATACTGGGAAGTATCCTCTCCACTTCCTTACTGGCCAAATAGGTAAGCAGAGAGAATGCTGTTAAATGTCTGAATTGTCGTAGTGTTGCAGACGTGTGAAGGGAGGAAATCCTTTCCACACTGACAACAGTTAACAGCCCTCCCTGCTTGTGATTGATTGAGGGATATTACTGCATAGGAAAGTACAGGAAGATCCCAACTTCGCCAACCTCAGGTAGGTGAAGTTGAGACTGTGAACTCCAACAGCAGAGGCTGCTATCTGGGGTAGTAAATGTGTAGAAGTGTCACATTAACATCTCAACGCACCCCCTTACATACGAAACTGTCTCATTATTCAGCATTTCCATATGGAAATTAGTCATTATGCTTCATTTCCATATGGAAATAGTCCATTGTCAATGTGATGAATGAAAATTCATAAACCTGTCGGATGGATGTCGATGTGAGCATATTTTTGTCAGAGCGAAGGTGATGTGATGTTGTAGACATTTTAGTGAATACTATCGATGTGCCTTCGACACTGCTCCTACAGGACATCGACATTTGCAGCCCTCTTTGAACTTTAGTGAATCTAGGCCCAGGTGTTGCTGCAGAAAATGATAGTAAGTTCAACAATATGCAAAGCATCAATATTCAGTAGTCTCAGACTCCAGTGACCCCTAATTATGTAGCATAGACAGTTATATATCTCAAACAAGAAAAGACAGTGATATTTAGAAATGGTTCATCACACTGGATGAATGTTGGATTTATGCATGTTAAGTAGTTGTGAAAAGTATTGTTTTTTTTAGCCAGGGACAGTGCAAAGCAGGAAAGGAGGACTCTAGTGGAGAAAGTTTGCCAAAGAGCCTGCATTTCTCCAGAGTCAATCAGCTGAACAGGTACAGAAGATGGAGGAAGCTTGTGTTTTTTAAGCCATATTCATGGATTAGCTTTACAGGTGCAAAGGAGAAAGAGCGGAGCATGAAGCTTCAAAGAGGAAGACAGGACCGATTTGTAGATTTTGACAAGGCTGTTAGGATTAGTGTGAATGGATGAAAGTCCGGTAGCCAGGGAGGAATGGAGAGCAGTGAGATTGAGTGATTTGAGGTTATGTTTGAAGTGGGGAGAGGAAGTGGGTATTGAGGAAGAATTATAAGCAGAGTTGAATGTTACAAGATGGTTATCGGATATTGGAAAAAGGGGAGATATTAAAGCGATAGAATTGGATTCTTATAACAGAGTTTAATCTTGTAGATATTAAAAAAATAAATCGAATGATGGCAGTCCAGTCTCTCAAAACTTTATAGTTTGGGTGATATATGCAGCTAAACTTACCCCCTCCCTACCCTTGCACTGACGTCAGCGCTCTAGCTGAAGAAGGAGATCCTGGTCCCAGGAGCGTCCTGCGGCTCTTCAGCAGAGCCGAAATAGTGCTATTTAAAAAGAAATACTTAACTGGAATGGTCTACAAAGTGTGCTTGATTTGTCGTTAGACTGGCATAGACTAGAAAATCAGATTATACGCCTGATTTTGTACACAATCGTATTTGCTCATTCGTCACCATAGTATGTGATATATTGATATACAGATGTTATTTTTTAAATGTTGTAAATGTGCTTTATGTTTCTATGCATGGGATTTGACACATTATCCTGCATGTATCCTTTCTTAGGTGTGTTTAACTCCCACGTGCCTTTGGAATTTAATGTGCTGTTAAGTACTGACAGCATGAACTCACAAGTCCATCCAGCTGGAAGACAACAGTTTATCATCGTAGAAGACCTAAATCCATATACTTGGTATGATGTAAGAATACAAGCTTGTCAAAATGGTGAGAATAACATTTTTTGGTTAAAAATAAAAAAGCAAAATATTTGAATGCATACTCAAGTAATTTTATCAAATTTTTAGAGATACTTCATTGAACCAAGTAGGACCTGATCAGAGCAGGCTCATAACCATATTATATATTTATCAGGCTCAAGTTATGCAGTTTTTTTAGCAAGCAAATTGTATCATAACGGGGAAATACTCATTTTGCATTGATTGGAATGCTTTTTTTTTTTTTTTAAACTGATATTCTTTTAAGAAGTCGTGCAGCTAGAAGCTGCATTAACCATTTTGCCATGTTGAAAATGGCAACATGAGAATCTCGCCCTGCATAAAAGTGTAAGATTCTCATGTCACCTCCAACATCGCTCTCTCTGACTATGTAAAAAAATATATATATCTGAGTTGGTATAGCAAAAACCAACTGCATGTTAGGGAACCATTGAAATCAATGAAAATAAAACTTGTGCCATGCATAATAGCTCTGTTTGTTTATTAGGATCCAGTGCCCCTGTTTACTAGAATCACCAATAGAACTCTAGTCCAAACAACATTGTTTGGGTCCTGACTTCTGTAAGTGGATTGTTATACCCTTGTAATGATTTTAAGAGAAATCTACTCCATTTTCAGCCTGGGGATGGCCAGATACACATCGTGCAGGGAAGCAATGCTTTACCCCTGATGAAGTGGGAGGTTTCCCATGAAAGCACTAGGGTAACAGATTAGCACACACTCAGAATCAGGTCCTGTCCTATGTCCCCCGTGAGGTTCCTTCCCTTCATGGTGTTTATACGGGTTGAGCCCCATAAACAACGGCACCACTGTGGCTCTCTCATCACTGGAGGACGCTAACAAACTTTTCTCCTTTTGGATCAGAGTCACGGAGAAACAGTGAGAAGGACACGGTTCATGACTATTTGGGGGCTTGGACCCCGAGATGCCTTTTTATGAAGCATACATATAGAGAGTGCACATTTGTCTTGTATATGTATTTGTCTTAATAAATATACTATGCTTAGATACTCTCATCTTATCTTCTTTGTTAGAAACATAGAATATGACGGCAGATAAGAACCATTTCGGCCCATCTAGTCTGCCCATTTTTCTACAGTAAAAACCTCAAACCTTTTTTGGTCCTTGGTCTTTTCTTAAGTTAAGGACAGCCTTATGCCTATCCCATGCATGCGTAAATTCTGTCACTGTATTAACTTCTACCACTTCTGCTGGTAGGCTATTCCCTTTTGAGCGAAGACTGCGATGTTGATTTCCAGGAAGAAATTTTACTCAATTAACTAGGGATATGCAGAACATCTATTTTCCTCGCTGTGGTAATTTCCATGGGAAGGGGGGATAGGATATAGTTCTTTCCACAGAAATTCCAATGGGAAAGAACCATCATCAAAACTTACATTTGCAGAATGGTTCCCCTAAGCTGTGATGTCCCGAATCCCAACGTATGCACAATTTTCCTACATTAATGCTTAATCACACAATCACTCTTACCTTGCCGGAGTGGGAAGACGTCATCAAAGAAGTAATCTCCTGCCAATAGGTTGAAGGCCCGTTTTTTGGTTGATTTCTTCCCGCTGCTGATTATTTCACACATGCCTACAATTATTAAGTGTTTGCTTGCCTTCCCCTGGAACAACAATGGAGATATAAAAATAGGGATAATCTGATGTTGTCATGTCTTTTATCAGCTATGTAATAAAAGTATGCAAGGTTACTAAAACACAAACAAATATGAAAGTACCGAATTAAAAATAATGAAGACTATCAACTTGCCCGTTCTTGATTATAGAATGAATACTAGTAAATTGAAATATGTTTTAATAACATTTACAGATTTTCTAAAAATGTTAAAATTTAGCTCACCCAGGCCTGTATCTTTTAGCAGTTGGAAACCCCAGAACCAGTTAATTCCTTTGTAAAAACAAAACAAAGAAAAAATTATATTCATTTTAATTATTTTTCAAAATGCAGACAACTTTTTTTATATTTTGGTAAGCAGGGATTAATTTGGGGGCAAATGCAAAGTTTGACTTTTTAAAAAACAGTAAACAAATGTAATAAAATGTATTTATATCTGCTATTTCATACAGAAATAAAACAGTAGTACCTGATATAAGCTTCCATGATTTTGATCCAGGTAATTGTGGTGCTGGGATTCGGGCAGCTGTAAGAACAGATGAAGCAGCTCCAGAGGAACTTGATCCCCCACATACTATGGCTATTGGGCCAAACACCGTTCTGATTAAGTGGAGGCCACCCAAAAAACCAAATGGAATAATCACCAGATACATCATTTGCAGGTAAATGAATTGGTATAAATGTAATTGTTACTGGGAATGCAGAAGACTGTTAAAGGGATAGTAATACTTGCAAATTACTAATCCCCATATTGTAGCTTTGTTAAAAAGAAACTTATTGCCCCCAGTGTTATCTCTCAAACCCTTATGGTTTGAGAGATGATAGCACTCAAAGTTCCCCCCTCAATCCCCCTTCCCTGACTGAATGCTGAACACTGACTGCAGGGGAAGCTGTCGTACAACAGTCTTATGTGCATCAGGCAAATCTGCAGCTGAGCTGAAATTGCATTTATAAAAAAAGAATTATTTCACTGGAACGGAGTTCTACGTGTACTTGGTTTGTGCTTGGTTTGCAAGCACACGTACAAGACTGTTTTAGTGAAAGATTTCTTTTTTATAAACATGATCTCGGCAATGCTGCAGAGCCACCTGATGCAAGTAATACCAGATATCCCTGCAGTCAGCGTTCAGCATTTAGTCAGGGAAGTGGGAGGGAGGGGGGAACTTTGAGAACTATCATCTCTCAAACCATAAGGGTTTGAGAGATGACACTGGGGGCAATACGTTTCTTTTTAACAAAGCTACAATATGGGGATTAGTAATTTGCAAGTATTACTATCCCTTTAATCAATGTTTTGCACAAGCACACCAAAAAAAGTACAGAAATAAAGTGCAAAAACCTTACATACTTATTTCAAATGAGATCTCAGTCCCATCTGAACGTTTGTAGCTTAAAGATGAGCAAAATAATAAGTTTTCATATGAAAGGAGGTGTTTTGCAAAATCCAAATCTTCTGAAATATGTATGCTATTTCTGATTTTCATTTATTTATTCAACCAGTTAGATAGCAAGAAAATCATTCACATGTTGTGGAAAAAATCAGGTTCGCTTATCTTCAGATGTCAGTCATAGTATGTTTTTCAGGGAAGTGGTCCTGACAATAAGGGAGAAGACTTCTTCAAGCAGGTCTCCTTATCCAACAAGCTTTCCTCCATTCCTTCCCACTTTTTCCCCCCCTTGCTTCTCTTACCCCATCCTTCTTTCTCCTGGTTCCTTTGTCACTTCCTCTCCCATTAAATGTAAGGCCCTCTGACCCACCCTTCCTGTTTAATTGTCCCACCTCATCTGCTTTGCACTGGCCTCAACACCTTCTTCCATACAAAGTCCCTTCTATTATAGTTGGATTCTTCTCTTGTACTGTACCCCTTTCCCATACTTAGCTCTCCTGTGCTCCTGCATCCTGCTTCTCCAACCCCCACTTGCTCTCCCATGCTCACCCACTTCTACCCCTTTTTTTTCCTCCATTACTCTGTCCCTTCCTCATCATGTCCCACCTCACCCATCTGATTTGTTCCAGATTAATGTAGAAAGATCTATAATTTTTTCCAGATTTTTCAGATCGATCCACAAAGCAAAACGCAAACATTTTGCTCATACCTAGTCAAGATCAGTCTCAAAAAAGTAAAGTGTTGCAGTGTAGACGTGCACTTCTACAACTACACACCTAGGCCTCAATCACAAAACTGTAGAACTCCTCAAATTCCAATTGAACATTTTGTGCTCTCTTTAGCAAGGGGAGTCTACAAATTAAAACATCAAAAATATTTATGATTCCAACGATGGGTTTATACACATCTGTTAAACAGCAAATATGAGCTCTTTACTATAAGAAAAACATAGTTATTAAGCTCTTTACGTTTCATTATGGTACCAGAAATTCTTCTTTGCATCATGTGTAGTAGTGATTCCCAAACTATCTGACATTACATTGCTTTATTTTGTTTTTCACCTAACCATTACGCCTCCTTCCTTTCTTATTGAATAAATATATCCCTTTGTAGGTGTATTTATGTTATTAATTTGCATTTTATTTATTTTATGATATGTGTTGAAGAAACCAATTAATTATACATCCATTTTCTTTGCTGTACATATGTATACAGATCATTATAGATACATATATGTGTATGTGTGTGTGTGTGTGTGTGTGTGTGTGAGAGAGATATATAGGCTCCCCACCAAATATACTGGCATTACAAATATAACACAGCAGACTGTGCAGACTGTGGTAATTTCCATGGGAAGGGGGGATAGGATATAGTTCTATCCTCAGAAATTCCAATGGGGAAGAACCATCATCAAAACTTACATTTGCAGAATTGTTCTCCTAAGCTGTGATGTCCCGAATCCCAATGTATGCACAATTTTCCTTTATTAATGCTTAATCACACAATCACTCTTACCTTGCCGCCTTATGTTCTTTGAACCAGCCTTTCCCAAACATTCTGTTATGTTGCATAACAATGGAAACAGTTGGTGCTGAATTGAAGCATTGCGCACACACCCACACCCCTAAAGAGGAGCACTCCCCCTATGATGGCCTACATATGGTACACATTAAAGTAGAGATAGTCAATCTTAGAGCCCCAGCTATTGCAAAATACATTTCCCATCATGCCCAACAAGACAAAGGCTGTTTGGGCATGATGGGAGTTGTAGTGTTCAAAACCTGGTGATCCAAAGATTATCTCAACCCCCTGCCTTAAAGGGATAGTAATACTTCGTTTTAACTTTATTTTATTTTGTAGGCATTAAAAAAAACATGAAGAATGATATAAGTCTTATCTCTCAAACCTTTATGGTTTAAGAGATATACACAAACAAAGTATCCCCCCCTGTTCAACCAGATCAGAAGGGAGGTGCCCAGGTAGACTGCAGAGAGGGACAATCTTCAATTAAGATAAGGGAAAAAGCTAAAAAACTTGTCAAGGGGGGAAGGGCTTTCATTATTCTCATAGGAAGAAGATTGCCCCCTTCTGTTATCTGTCTGGTCTATGGACTGGATTCCACATCTGAGAAGAGATGGCTTACACTAGGAAAAAGGGGCAGGAGGGGAAACTTTGCTTGTGAATATCTCATAAACCATAAAGGTTTGAGAGATAAGACTTATATCTTTCTTCATGTTTTTTTAATGCCTACAAAATAAAATAAAGTTAAAACTAAGTATTACTATCCCTTTAAGCATCTTCTAGCTGTGGGGGTAACCTAATAAAAATAGGAAAGAAAAGCTCTAGAAAATATACTATTCCACATATTATTTGAAAGTGAAAAAAAATGGCAATATGTAAACTATATTAATCGATTATGGGCATATGTATCATTTTACTATCCCTTTAAAGAATAGTTTATTCCAGAGATAATTTTCTTGTTAGGAATATAAACATGCAAATGAGAATTATTAATGTGCCATTTCTCAGTCTTCATGCATTAACATGTACTGTAGTCCTGAAAATTGCCTGTGTATTTGAAACAGTGTATTTTTTTATCTATTTAATGTTAATTATAAGAGAAGGCTATATCAAGTTTCTATAATGTGGAAAAAAAAGGGAAATAAAGTATTTGTTAAAGCAGAAAATGTGGCTTCACTTGGTTGGTTTTGTAAATAAAGTTCATAATTACAACTGCTTTTCCGTGGCAGTTTTGAATGGGGGGAAATCAGGGAATATAATGCAGAAAGGCTGCATCAGTGAAAAATACTGTAAATTGAATTTGACAGCATTTGATGCCATTTGATTATTCTAGTCACAACCAAACAATGATATAAAGAGTAATATGAA
Organism: Rhinophrynus dorsalis; assembly: GCA_037306005.1. Taxonomy (NCBI): domain Eukaryota; kingdom Metazoa; phylum Chordata; class Amphibia; order Anura; family Rhinophrynidae; genus Rhinophrynus; species Rhinophrynus dorsalis. The sequence goes on from CM074720.1 coordinate 50,390,019, forward strand.
ACAGAATGTATTACTGCCTAGCAGACTCAAAAGCAATAAACCTTCTTCCAATGTGACACAATCACTTCACAATCATAATTGTAGCCTGTTTGATACCTCTGAGTACAGCAGAAGGGCACTGACTGACACAGATACATTTTGTTTTTTATTTCAAGTGAAATGAAAATGGCGCACTGGGGCTTCAGATACAATCGTTATATTCACCTACATAAGCATGAATCACTTGACAGTTATTCCAGCTGAAGTTTAAATGTGCTTAGACAACAACAATATTAAATCTTTCTTTGATAGCTGCATAAAATCAAGAATTTGTTGGGAAGAGAATCAAATGTAGCTGCAATTTTTTTTTACTTCTCAGTTGTGCTACAATTGCCATATTGTTATAGCAACAAGTTCAGAAGGATTCTGGGGAGCGATATACAATTGCAATTTTTGTTTTTCTCAATTTTTGTTTGAAAGCAATAGTTAAAGATTCATTGACAACTCAAAAAAAGAAATGTACAAACAGGGCTAGATTTATTTTTCAGGGGCACTAGGCAAGGCACCCAAAGCTTCTTTAGCCCCACCCATGGACACATCGCACTTCTCAGTTAACGCTACCTTAAGCCCCATCAACTCTTGCCTAGCATAGAAAATACACAGCCTATAACAGGCAAGCACTACAAAGTCTGTAACTCTTTGGTTGAAAGGGGGTTACATCCTTATGTTTAAGTAAATGCCAGTAAATTTGGTATGCAAACTGCAAGTAAACTAGTTACCATAAATCACTGGTGGTTGTCTGGTACAAAGGGTGTTGGAATTGTTCTGTCCATACCCACAACATGGAATTTGGGTGTGGTCAGAACAGCGGAAGAGCCTATCAGAACTTGGAGTTCTACACAGCGGCCTACTCTATCTAATAGGAATTACATACATGCAGGGGCGGATTGTCCTATCGGGGGATCGGGCATCCCCCGGTGGGCCGCTCAGTTATGGGCCGGTAGGGAGATCAGATGATCTCACCTCTCCAGTCCACAACTTTGTGGACCGTAGGCACAACTCACCAGAGCAGCAGTGAAGATGTGGTCCTGTTCCCTTTATCTGTCCCACCCCCAAGGCTGACTTAGCTGTCCCTGCTCTGCCTGCAGTGTGTCCTGGTGCAGTGCAAGATTAGCAGGCAAAGCTTCTGGGTCCCAACTACCTGGCAGTTCCAAATGGTATTAATTTTTATTAACTAACTGTATTGTTGATAGATAGGTTTAATGTACGATGTGTTAACCCTTTAACCCCCTGTATTTTTTAGATACGTATAAATAATCAGTTATTAACCATTTACATGCCAGACAGGATTACAGCACTGTTTTATTCTACTATTAACCCACTGAATTCCTCTTAGGCAGTACCTCACTATTTAACCCCTTGTATGCTAGAGGCTTAATTCATGAGTAATTGACCCCTTGTATACCAGAAAGATGAATAAAGATGTCAGTTACAGATTAATTATGCCTCTTTAGCACACAAGGGGTTATTCATTGAGATACATATTCCTGTGCAATGTGGTGTGCACCTATGGGACAATCAATGGGTTAATCTCAGAATGCATTACTGTACATCTCTCTGGCATGCAAGTGGTTAATAACTTATAATATACTGCATACACTGTTTATTGCTGAGCAATGCACTGTGTACCACACCCCCAACCTGGCTCTCAAATACCAGCTAGTGGGCCAGTTAAATAAGAAAATCCCCCGGGCTGGTATTGCACCACAATCCGCCCCTGCATACATGTGTGTTTAGTGTACACTGTGTGGCCAGTTCCCATGGTTTGGGAATGAAGAAGGCAAGTTGGATTCAGTTAAACCCTTGTGTGCACTGTGAAGCATTTAACCCCTTTAGGACCCATTACGTACCAGGACCGTCATGGGAAAACTCCCTAAAGGACCCATGATGGTCCTGGCATGTCATGGATTTCAGGACTCCCTACGCAGCTGCATGCCTTTTGGGGAGCCATGAATGTGACTGGCAAAAAAAAAAATGCTCCATGGTCCTTAAGTGCCAGCCTCGTGCACGAGTGGCTGGTTCTTAAGGGGTTTGTGGGGTTAGAATCAATGGAAAAAACACTTTTTTTGCCATATCAAATTATTTTAAAACTGACAGCTGATATGAGACAGCACATAATCCTAAAACCAGCCTGGATTGATGAAAACCTCATCACTGATGAGCCAATTAGTTAAATTAGTTACATTAGTAAAAAATGCTTATAGTTTTGTAGAGCTTAAAAAATGAACCCCTTAATGACCCATGACGTACCGGGACCATCATGGGTAGATTTGCTCCAAGGACCCATGATGGTCCCAGTACATGATGGGTTAAACTCTCCCATCGCGGCCGCAATGGGAGAGCGTGGGCTGGTTGTTACTAAATGCCCCGGTAGCGGGGCACTTAGTAACAACCAGTAGAAACATTGTTGCAACATGTGATTCACTTGATGAGCAAATCACATGTTGCAAAAGCCGAATGACAGGGACAGTAGTTGTAAATCCTTTCCCTGTCACATCTCTCTGCCGCCCTCCATCTTGCACACTGCTGAGGTGGAGAGAGACAGAGAGACATCGTGTCACAGCGTTCCAGATCCTTCTGTAGCGTTCCTGTGGAAAAAAAGTAAAAAAAAAAAAAAGATAAAATTAACCCTTTGATCACTGTTCTGCAATGATCAATACAGTTCCCCCCATCTGATCACTCTAGTAGTGATCAGTTTGCTGCAGATTAGAGTTTGCTGATCTGTGGTACATCCCCCATCCCCCTTGTATTTTTTGTTATATTTTTTTTACATTATTTTTAATTTTTTTTATTTTTTTTTTTTTTTTTTTAAATAAAATGTGATTATTTTCTGTAGTTTAGGTAGATTAGGTAGGTAGTTGGGTAGGTTTAGTGTAGACGTGTGTTAGGAAAAGGTTTAGGGTTAGATTTAGGTTTAGAAGTAGAGTAGGGAAAAAATAGTATAGTTTAGATAGTAGTTCACTTGGGTTAGGTAGGTTCATGGTATATATAGGTTAGGGTAAGGTTTAAGGTTAGATTTAGGGGTAGCGTAAGAAAAAAAAACTTTTTTAGAGTGTGTACAAAACGCAGCGGGGGTACAGTGTGGAAGAGGCATATGCCTTTTTGGCTTCTGACTCAGAAGCCACAGACACTGTGTCAGACTTTGAAATAACGCAGTTTTCAAAGAGTGAGAACAGCTCTAGTGATGACACTGGGCCTTCTGTAAAGAAAATATGAGCTGCCCCAAGAGCTGCCCTCGCAACTGCAACTGCCCCAGCACCTGCCAAAAGACCTGTCCAAAGAAATTCCCCAAGCGCTTCCCAAAGAATGTCCCAACACCTGCCACTCCTGATCCTAATAAATGGGTCTCACCAACCAATTTATGCCCACAAATCCCAGAATTCACAGGCAATCCAGGGACTCAAATTGATGTGGAAGGATTTACCCGTGATAATTTTTTTGATTTTTTTTGGGGGGAAGACATTTTCTGGGATATTGTGTCCTAAACCAATTTGTATTCAGCCCAGTATATTGCCGCCAGCTTTCGTTGTTAAGCAAGAAGTATGGAAACCCACAGACATAACAGAATTTAAGCAATTCTGGGCCCTAATAATGGCAATGGGGATAATAAAAAAGCCAAGTATCCGATCCAACTGGAGCAAAAACCCCATATATTCCCCAAGACAAAAACAAGGTCTGGATTTGAAGTACTTTTGCACTTTAGTGATAATACCCTGTATTATATGCCCCAAAAAGAAATTAGCGTATATGAATCCCTAATAAAATACAAAGGCAGGTTAGGGTTCAAGCAATACATCCCCTCCAAGCGTTTCAAGTTTCATGTTAAATTTTATACATTGTGCGAAAGTGCCACAGGCTACACCCAGGCTTTTAGAATTTATGAGGCCAAGGACAGCCAACTTGATCCTCCTGATTGCCCCGAATTTATAGGAACAAATGGGAAAATCGTTTGGGATCTAATTTACCCCTTATTAAATAAAGGTTATCAGTTATTCGTTGATAAGTATTATACCGGCCGTCTTTTATTTAAGTCTGTCTTTTTCTTAGCTCCCCCAAACCATGATAAAGCTATGCATATGGGGTATTGCTGTACTCAGAAGAAGGAGCTGAACACTAATCAATGCAGTTTATAAAATCTTCACCTATTCTATGCTTGAAATTCACATCAACATTGAAGTCTAAGTGTGAAAAATACTGTTTTTTTTTTTTTTTACTTACGTCAAGTTTTCACAGGATTGGTGGTAAAATGGCTGTGATTTGAAAACACACCTAAAACGAAATCCTGGGGTGTCTACTTTCCAAAAATATACACTTTTGGGTGGGAATCTTAAAGTGGAGCACTGTTATACAGGCCAAATGAGAAATGGCACCAGTGAAGCAAGTGTGAACCTGGAAACCCGCATGTTCCAATTTGGGCCCCGTAGCTCCCCCAAACCATGAGAAAGCTATGTATTGCCGTAGTCAGAAGAAGGAGCTGAATACTAATAAATGCAGTTTAAAAAAATCATCACCTACCCTGTGCCTGAAATCCACATCAACACTGAAATCTAAGTGTGAAAAATGCTGACTTTTTTACTTACATCAAGTTGTACAAGAGATTGGTAGTAAAATGGCTGTGTAAAAAATTTGAAAACACACCTAAAATAAAAGCTGGGGGTGTCTACTTTCCAAAAATATACACTTTTGGGGGAAAACTCTTAAAGTGAAGCACTGGAACATAGCCCCAAATGAGAAAAGGCACCATTTAAGCAAGATGTGAAAATTCAATATTTGTTCAAAAATGGGCCCCGTAGCTCCCCCAAACCATGAGAAACCTATGTATATTGGGTATTGTCTTACTCAGAAGAAGGAGCTAAACATTAATCAATGCATTTTTTTAAAATCTACACCTCTCCTGTTCTTGAAATTCACATCAACATTGAAGTCAAAGTGTGAAATAAGCTGATTTTTTTATTTACATCAAGTTTACGAGAGAGTGGTGGTAAAATGGCTGTGTAAAAAATTTGAAAACACACCTAAAATGAAAGCTGGGGGTGTCTACTTTCCAAAAATACACACTTTTGGGGGGACATCTTAAAGTGGAATACTGGAACATAGCCCCAAATGAGAAATGACACCAGTTAAGCAAGATGTGAAAATTCAATATTTGTTCAAAAATTGGCCCCGTAGCTCCCCCAAACCATGAGAAGCCTATTTATATGGTGTATTGCCGTACTCAGAAGAATAAGCTGAACACTAAACAATGCATTTTTAAAAATCTTCACTTATCGTGTGCTTGAAATTCACATCAACATTGAAGTCAAAGTGTGAAAAATGCTGTTTTTTTAAATTACATCAAGATTTACGAGAGATTGGTGGTAAAATGGCTGCGTAAAAAAATTTGAAAAATACTAGTGATGAGCGAGAACCCCAATGCTCGGGTGTTCGGGTGCTCTGACCGAGCACCCCCGGAGGCTCGGGTGCTCGGCCAAAGTCAATGGGAGGACTCGAGCATTACACCAGGCACCCCCTGCTCTGATGAGGGGAGGGTGCCTGGTCCATAGGAAAAGGGCAGAAAATGATGGAAACACCACAGAAATGGTTCTGGGACAGCATAGGGAGGATGTCTGGATGCATCTTGGACTCCAACGTCGCTGCTGGGAACGATGTTTCGCCTGTAGTACGCCATTTTTACAGACTGACCGTAAAACACACAAAAAGGAAGATAAAAACGACTTTAGGCGAAAAATTGTTACCAAACAGTATTTGCTGTATATTTACTTGTATATCATCTGCAAATTCTCCCAAAAATTTCCTCGATTTTTCTGAACTGAGGCCATGATTAAGAGGGAAACGTGCGCAAAGGCAAATTCTCCCAAAAATTTCCTCGATTTTTCTGAACTGAGGCCATGATTAAGAGGGAAACGTGCGCAAAGGCAAATTCTCCCAAAAATTTCCTCAATTTTTCTGAACTGGGGCCATGATTAAGAGGGAAACGTGCGCTGAGCCGACCATCCAAAACATTATGGGTGAGGGTCTGCTGCGGAGCTGACCATCCTAAACATTATATGCGAAGGCCCGCTAGTGAGCTGACGCTATAAAACATCATATGAGAGGGCCCGCTAGAGAGCTGACCCAATAAAACATTATATGAGAAGGCCCGCTGGTGAGCTGACCTATACAAAAATTGTGAAACATGGCCCGCTGGTGAGCTGGCCCTATATAAAAAATATATCACAGGGCATATGGAAGAGGAGGAGGAGGATGAGAAGATTAAGAGTCAACCATATACCCGTTTTTTGGGTGGAAAGGGTGAATGGGAATACAGAGTATTCCCATCATTGTAAATAACATATATAAAGTCACTTTATGTTCCTCCGGGGCTTTCCTCCAGTGGAGTGGAGAAGTCAGGGGAAATCCAGGCCTTGTTCATTTTTATAAGTGTCAACCTATCAGCATTTTCGGTGGAAAGGCGGATACGCTTATCTGTTATGATGCCACCAGCAGCACTAAATACCCGCTCAGACAGAACGCTGGCGGCAGGGCAGGCCAGCACCTCCAAGGCGTAGAGTGCCAGTTCATACCACGTGTCCAGCTTGGACACCCAGTAGTTGTAAGGCACAGAGGGATCATTGAGGACGCTGACACGGTCTGCTACGTACTCCTTCACCATCTTCCAAAACTTTTCCCTCCTTGTGACACTAGGCTGCGCATCAGTGTGAGGGTGCTGGCGGGGTGTCATGAAGGTGTCCCACGCCTTGGAGAGTGTTGCCCTGCCTTTCTCGGAACTGCTGTGTGCTCCCCTTTTCTCCCCTTCTCTGTTGGCCAAGGTAGCACGTACTCTGCCGCCAGCGTTGTCAGATGGAAAATTTTGGAGCAATTTTTCAACAAGAACCTTCTGGTATTGCACCATTTTGCTTGTCCTCTCCACCGGAGGAATGAGAGATGAGAAATTCTCTTTGTAGCGGGGGTCCAGAAGGGTGAACACCCAGTAATCCGTGTTGTCTAAAATGCGTATAACGCGTGGGTCACGGGAAAGGCAGCCTAACATAAAGTCAGCCATGTGTGCCAGAGTACCAACAGGCAAGATTTCGCTGTCCTCACCAGGAGGATGACTCTCAATCTCCTCATCCTCTTCCTCCTCTTCTGCCCACCCACGCTGAAGAGATGGAACTAAAGTTCCATGGCTACCCTCTGTAGCGGAGGCAACCGTGTCTTCCTCCTCCTCCTCCTCCGCCTCCTCCAATTGTCGCTGAGAAGACGAAGTGAGGGTGCTCTGGCTATCACCTTGTGTAAGCTCTTCCTCCCGCATTTCCACCTCTTCCACATGCAAAGCGTCAGTTTTAATTGTGAGCAGCGAGCGTTTCAGTAGACAGTAGAAGTGGGATGGTTACACTGATAATAGCGTTATCGCCGCTCACCATCTGTGTCGATTCCTCAAAATTGCGTAAAACCTCACAGAGGTCTGACATCCATTCCCACTCCTCACTTCTGATTACAGGAAGTTGAACGGAGAGGCGACGACCGTGTAACAGCTGGTACTCCACTACTGCCCTCTGCTGCTCACAAAGCCGGGCCAACATGTGGAAGGTGGAGTTCCAGCACGTGCTCACGTCACACAGCAGCCGGTGAGCTGGCAATTGTAAGCGCTGCTGCAGCTTCAACAGGCCGGCTGAAGCTGTAGATGACTTACGGAAATGTGCACACACGCGGCGCACCTTGGTCAAGAGATCATGCACATTGGGGTAGGTTTTTAGAAATCGCTGAACCACTAAATTAAATACATGCGCTAGGCATGGTACGTGTGTGAGCTTGCCGAGCTCCAAAGCCGCCACCTAGTTACGCCCATTATCACACACAACCATGCCTGGTTGCAGGTTGAGTGGCGAGAGCCACTGCTCGGTCTGGTGATTAATCCCCTGCAACAGCTCTGAGGCCGTGTGCTGTTTGTCCCCAAGGCAGATCAGCTTCAGCACGGCCTGTTGACGCTTCCCCACTGCAGTGCTACACTGCTTCCAGCTACCGGCTGATGGGTGAGTGGCGCTGCGCGCAGAGAATTCGGAGGTGGAAACGGAGGAGGAGGAGCCAATAACGTAGGTGCTGGCGGAAACCCTGATGGAGGTAGGGCCCGCAATCCTCGGCGTGGGTAGCACCTGTTCCATCCCAGGGTCCGAGTCGCTCCCAGCCTCCACGACATTCACCCAGTGTGCCGTCAGGGAAATGTAGCGTCCCTGGCCACAAGCACTTGTCCATGTGTCAGTCGTTAAGTGGACCTTCCCAGTAACTGCGTTGGTCAGGGCACGGGTGATGTTACGGGACACATGGTGGTGTAAGGCGGGGACGGCACACCGGGAAAAGTAGTGGCGGCTGGGGACTGCGTACCGAGGGACAGCTGCTGCCATCAGGCTGCGGAAGGACTCAGTCTCCACAAGCCTAAATGGCAGCATTTCGATGGCCAGTAATTTGGAAAGGTGTGAGGTTAGTGCTATGGCCTGTGGGTGGGTGGCTGGGTATTTTCGCTTGCGCTCAAATGCCTGGGGTAACGACATTTGGACGCTGCGCTGGGACAGGGAAGTGGATGTGGTCGCTGATGGTGCTTCAGATGGTACAGGTGCAGGGCGGGAGGTATGCGGGCCTGCGCCTTCGACAGGCGATTGGCCGGAACCGAAAACAGGGGAAGAGGAGGCAGTGGTGTGGCCTGCAGACACAGATGGGCGATCCAGGCGTTCCTCCCACTTATTACGGTGCTTGGATGCCATGTGCCGGATCATGCTGGTGGTGGTGAGGTTTCTAGTGTTCATGCCTCGGCTCATTCTGGTGTGGCACAGGTTGCAAACTACAATTCTTTTGTCGTCCGCACTTTCCTTAAAAAAACGCCATACCGCGGAACACCTACCCCTTGGCAAGGGAGATTTACGCAAGGGGGTGCTCCGTGGAACATTTGCGGGCCGGTTTGGTGCGGTCCGCCTTCTTTCTGTAGCCACACCACTGCCTCTTCCAGCTTGTTGCGGTGCTGCAGATGGCTCACCCTCAGGACTGCTGTCATCGCTCGGCTCTCCACCTTCCCAGGTGGGGTCAGTCACCTCATCGTCCACCAAGTCCTCCTCCACTTCCTCACTCTGATCATCCTCCTCATTTCTTGATCCCACCACATACTCAGTCATTGACAACTGTATATCATCCTCCTCATCAAGGTCTTGAGACAGTAAAAGTGGTTGATTTGATGGCAACTGTGTCTCATCATCATCATCATCATCCACTACTTCCTTTGACCTTAAATGCCGTTCACATCTGTCATCTTCTTGTGATTGGGTAGCCTCTAGAGGTTGTGAATCAGGGCACAAGATGTCATGTTCCTCTGCAAGCGTGCTTGGAGAGAGGGTCAAATGAAGGATTGGTGATGAGACGAGCTCCTCACTATATCCCAGTGTGGGATCACTTCTTTGACCAGACCGTGTATGGTGGGAGGAAGGATGATCAGAGTGAGGATTATGTTGACCAGACTCTTGGCTACTGAGAGTGGACTTGGTGGAAGACAGGGTGGTGCTTAACCGACTGGAAGCAGTATCAGCTGTCATCCAACCGACCACCTGTTCGCAGTGGTCGGACCTCGAGAGTGATGTCCTGCGACGCCCTGTAAAATGAGACATGAAGCTAGGTATGGTGGATGTCTTTCTGTCTTGTGCTCTGGCACCAGGCGCAGTTTCTACGCGTCCTGACCCGCGCCCTGAACTATCAGGATCACGTCCACTTCCCCGTCCCTTTTTACCCGCCTTCTTCATATTACACGGAATATGTGCTGCAAATCTGAAACTGTGCACAGTAAACAGAATTTGCTTCTTAAATGCGGCGACGCACAGTGAATGGAATATGTGACTTTGATATTTTACAGTTTGAAGACTTAACAGAATTTTTTCCTATTCTGAAACTTTGCACAGTAAACAGAATTTGCTTCTTAAATGCGGCGACGCACAGTGAATGGAATATGTGACTTTGATATTTTACAGTTTGAAGACTTAACAGAATTTTTTCCTATTCTGAAACTGTGCACAGTAAACAGAATTTGCTTCTTAACTGTGGCTACGCACAGTGAATGGGATATGTGACTTTGATATTTTACAGTTTGAAGACTTAACAGAATTTTTTCCTGTTCTGAAACTTTGCACAGTAAACAGAATTTGCTTCTTAAATGCGGCGACGCACAGTGAATGGAATATGTGACTTTGATATTTTACAGTTTGAAGACTTAACAGAATGTTTTCCAATTCTGAAACTTTGCACAGTAAACAGAATTTGCTTCTTAAATGCGGCGATGCACAGTGAATGGAATATGTGACTTTGATATTTTACAGTTTGAAGACTTAACAGAATTTTTTCCTATTCTGAAACTGTGCACAGTAAACAGAATTTGCTTCTTAACTGCGGCTAAGCACAGTGAATGGAATATGTGACTTTGATATTTTACAGTTTGAAGACTTAACAGAATTTTTTCCTATTCTGAAACTGTGCACAGTCAACAGAATGTGCTGCTAAACTGCGGCGACGCACAGTGAATGGAATATGTGACTTTGATATTTTACAGTTTGAAGACTTAACAGAATTTTTTCCTATTCTGAAACTGTGCACAGTCAACAGAATGTGCTGCTAAACTGCGGCGACGCACAGTGAATGGAATATGTGACTTTGATATTTTACAGTTTGAAGACTTAACAGAATTTTTTCCTATTCTGAAACTGTGCACAGTCAACAGAATGTGCTGCTAAACTGCGGCGACGCACAGTGAATGGAATATGTGACTTTGATATTTTACAGTTTGAAGACTTAACAGAATTTTTTCCTATTCTGAAACTGTGCACAGTCAACAGAATGTGCTGCTAAACTGCGGCGACGCACAGTGAATGGAATATGTGACTTTGATATTTTACAGTTTGAAGACTTAACAGAATTTTTTCCTATTCTGAAACTGTGCACAGTCAACAGAATGTGCTGCTAAACTGCGGCGACGCACAGTGAATGGAATATGTGACTTTGATATTTTACAGTTTGAAGACTTAACAGAATTTTTTCCTATTCTGAAACTGTGCACAGTCAACAGAATGTGCTGCTAAACTGCGGCGACGCACAGTGAATGGAATATGTGACTTTGATATTTTACAGTTTGAAGACTTAACAGAATTTTTTCCTATTCTGAAACTGTGCACAGTAAACAGAATTTGCTTCTTAACTGCGGCTACGCACAGTGAATGGAATATGTAACTTTGATATTTTACAGTTTGAAGACTTGACAGAATTTTTTCCTATTCTGAAACTGTGCACAGTAAACAGAATTTGCTTCTTAAATGCGGCGACGCACAGTGAATGGAATATGTGACTTTGATATTTTACAGTTTGAACACTTAACAGAATTTTTTCCTATTCTGAAACTTTGCACAGTAAACAGAATTTGCTTCTTAAATGCGGCGACGCACAGTGAATGGAATATGTGACTTTGATATTTTACAGTTTGAAGACTTAACAGAATTTTTTCCTATTCTGAAACTGTGCACAGTAAACAGAATTTGCTTCTTAAATGCGGCGACGCACAGTGAATGGAATATGTGACTTTGATATTTTACAGTTTGAAGACTTAACAGAATGTTTTCCTGTTCTGAAACTTTGCACAGTAAACAGAATTTGCTTCTTAAATGCGGCGATGCACAGTGAATGGAATATGTGACTTTGATATTTTACAGTTTGAAGACTTAACAGAATTTTTTCCTATTCTGAAACTGTGCACAGTAAACAGAATTTGCTTCTTAACTGCGGCTACGCACAGTGAATGGAATATGTGACTTTGATATTTTACAGTTTGAAGACTTAACAGAATTTTTTCCTATTCTGAAACTGTGCACAGTCAACAGAATGTGCTGCTAAACTGCGGCGACGCACAGTGAATGGAATATGTGACTTTGATATTTTACAGTTTGAAGACTTAACAGAATTTTTTCCTATTCTGAAACTGTGCACAGTCAACAGAATGTGCTGCTAAACTGCGGCGACGCACAGTGAATGGAATATGTGACTTTGATATTTTACAGTTTGAAGACTTAACAGAATTTTTTCCTATTCTGAAACTGTGCACAGTCAACAGAATGTGCTGCTAAACTGCGGCGACGCACAGTGAATGGAATATGTGACTTTGATATTTTACAGTTTGAAGACTTAACAGAATTTTTTCCTATTCTGAAACTGTGCACAGTCAACAGAATGTGCTGCTAAACTGCGGCGACGCACAGTGAATGGAATATGTGACTTTGATATTTTACAGTTTGAAGACTTAACAGAATTTTTTCCTATTCTGAAACTGTGCACAGTCAACAGAATGTGCTGCTAATCTGCAACTTTGCACACTAAACAGAATGTGCTCTAATCTGCAACTTTGCACACTAAAAAGAATGTGCTGCTAATCTGCAACTTTGCACACTGAACAGAATGTGCTCTAATCTGCAACTTTGCACACTAAACAGAATGTGCTCTAATCTGCAACTTTGCACACTAAACAGAATATATGAAGTTTTTTTGTTTTGTTTTTTTTTACCCCCACACAAAATAAACTGCTGCCCCCACACACAGTAGTCCTAAAAAGGACTTTTGGGTCTTTTTTTTTTCACAATTGCTTGTCTTCTCCCTACACTGACTTTCCCTTCCTATCCTCATCTCTCCCTGGCTAAGACTGAGCCGAACTCGCTGGTCAGGTGCTATACAGCACCCGACCACGGGTTCTGGCCAGCCAATCAGTGTAATGCCAGCAGCCAACATGGCTGCTGGCATTACACTGATGTCAGAGCCTCCCTGCACGTTTATTGGCTGCGCAGCAGCCGCGAAACGTGCGGGGAGGAGACCCGAACATGGCGGGCGAGCACATGCGGTACTCGTACGAGTACCGCCATGTGCCGAGCAGAGCGATGCTCGAGCCGAACCGAGCTTCGGCCGAGCATGCTCGCTCAACACTAAAAAATACATAAAATGAAATCCTGGGGTGTCTACTTACCAAAAATATACATTTTTTGGGGGAAATCTTAGAGTGGAGCACTGTTACACAGCCCCAACTGAGACATGGCACCAGTGACACAAGCTGTGAAAATTCAAAGTGTGAAACTGGAAACGCCCATGTTCCAATTTGGGCCCCGTAGCACCCCCAAACCTTGAGAAACCTATGCATATGGGGAATCATCGTACTCAGAGCTGAACACTAAACAATGCATTTTTAAAAAATTCCACCTATCATGTGCTTGAAATTCACATCAACATTGAAGTCAAAGTGTGAAAAACGCTGTTTTTCTAACTTCCATCAAGATTTACGAGGGATTGGTGGTAAAATGGCTGCATAAAAAATTTGAAAACATACATAAAATGAAAGCCTGGGTGTCTACTTTCCAAAAATATACAATTTTTGGGGGAAATCTTAGAGTGGAGCACAGCCCCAAATGAAACATGGAGCCAGTGACGAAAGCTGTGAAGATTCGAAGTGTGAAACTGGAAACGTCCATGTTCGAATTTGGGCCCCGTAGCTCCCCCAAACCTTGAGAAACCTATGTATATGGGGTATTACCATACTCAGAGAAAGGATCTGAACACTAAACAAAGTATATTTTTAAATTTTCAACTATCCCGTGCTTGATATCAACAGTAATATTGAAATGTAAGTGTGAAAACTGCAAAACAAAAAAAATATTACCACAATTTTGAAAAATATTTCTGGAAAAATAGCTGCATAAAAAACTCCAAAATTCTCCTGATTATTTACCTTAAGTTGTCTAGTTTTCAGAAACATATACCTTTGTGGGACATTTTTGGTTCTGGCACCGTCAACTAAGCTATCATACTCGCATGCCAATTGTTGAAAAATTACAGGTTGGAAATAATGGCGTCCATCTTGTAATATTTACCTTGTAAATGTGAGAAAGGGATTGCAATACCAGGCATGTGGGGTATTCTCATATTCAGGAGAAGCAAATTAATATATTTAGGGTATTTTTTTGTAATGAACTAATAGTATGCAAATCCTGACAGGAAAATGTAAGTAAAATGTTGTTTTTTTATTTTTTTGCTCTTTTTTCTATTTTAATCAAATTAAACAATGAGGTATTCATATAATTGTGGTATCAAAAGAAAGCCCTACTTGTGCTTAAAAAGACAGTATATAATTTGTGTGGTTGTACATAAGGAATTAAGGAGAAAATATGGCTGAAGAAAGACATAGTCAAAAAAGTCAAAATTGCTCCTGTCCTTAAGTCAAATCAAACTCAGATTTTCCCGGTTCTTGAGGGGATAAACTATATGCCACAAATCCTATCTCTCAAACCTTTACAGTTTGAGAGATATTAGCCTGTAAAGTGCCCTCTCCCCTTCTCCTGACGTCAGCTATATGTGCTGACAGCAGGAGATCCCGGTCTGGGGACCAACCGGTGGCTCTGCAGCGGAGCCAAAATCTCGTTATTGGAAAATAATTACTTCATTGGAAAGGTCTACAACATGTGCCTGGTTTGCAAGCACACGTTGTAGACCATTCCAATGAAGTAGTTCGTTTTAAATAATGCAATTTTGACTCTGCTGAAGAACCTCCTCGTGTTGGCCGACACGGATCTCAGGAGAAGGGGAGGGAGGGGGGAACTTTGATTGGGAATATCTCTCAAACCGATAGGATTTGTGCCATATAGTTTAATTTTTTATAACCACTACAGAACTATAAGCATTTTTTAATGGGACATTACTGTCCCTTTAAACACATCTGTTGCTTTACAGATTTAGCCTGAACTTACTGTACTTTTTGTCTTTCTTTAACCCTTTGAGTGCCAGAGGGGTACGCAACACATCAATCTGCAATGTGTTACATACCCCTCGTTGTTAATGGGTTATCTTCCATTGTCAGGTGGTGGCTGATGTCTGTACACATATATAGCAGGGGAAATTGCAACACACACAAGCGTCAACATACCTCAATACAGACAGCAATGAGAAATTTCAAGCATATTAGTGAGGAAAAATAAGATACAGTAAATGATATTACATCCGTGTAATCCATTTGGACATCTTTATGCTGTTGTACAGTATAATGTCATGTACTATAGAAATCGAACATACAGGCAGAGTAAAAGTCTGCACTATAGAACAATACAGGTTTATCATTTATCTTTGTATGATGAGATATTTAGTACTTCTTTCCATGTTTAGGGAAATTACAGTCATTACCAAAAACAAGTGCTATCTTAGTTTTAATTCTACACTTTTTTTCATCAAATCTTGTAATTGGAAAAAAAGAGTTATTTGTAAAAAAAAAAAAGTTTAATTTCCTGATAAGTGTTATCAGATGTACTGCCCTCCACTGTGCTTCTGCTTTGTCATTAACCCTTTGAGTTCTGGTCAGATGTGGAATGCACTCATACAGTATGCGGGTATTTATAAATGGGCGAGTATTTTTCATGGCATGATGCACATCAGCCAGCCCATCACACATAATGGGATAATAATACTTTGTTTAATCTTTATTTTATTTTGTAGGCATTAAAAAAACATGAAGAACGATATAAGTCTTATCTCTCAAATCTTTATGGTTTAATAGAGATTCACAAGCAAAGTTTCCCCTCCCGCCCCTTTTACCTAGTGTAAGCCATCTCTTCTCAGATGTGGAATCCAGTCCATAGAACAGACAGATAACAGCAGGGGACAATCTTCTTCCTATGAGAACAATGAAAACCCTGCCCCCCTTGACAAGTTTATCAGGTTTTTCCCTTATCTTAATTAATCTCTGCAATCTACCTGGGCACCTCCCTTCTGCTCTGGCTGAGAAGTGTTACATCAGTAAAAGGGGCGGGAGGGGGATACTTTATCATTCAATTACTCTTGAACTACAACTCTGACAGAATTGAAATAACACTCTCCAAAGTCCAAATACTATGAAGATTAATTAGAGCTGTTTTTATTATGAAACATTACTATCCCTTTAATGAATTGGAGCAATTCTGGTGCAAACCAACTGCATCACGGAGAACAACTAAGCATTTACATTTATTTCAACAGAGCTTTTTTATTGCACTGAATGCTAGGCAGGTTTCAAATGCATTTCAGGCCAATGGCATTGCAATAATTCCTGAATACGAGTTCTTAATGTTCCTATTAGTTAGTTGTCTCCAGAATTGTTCTCCTTTGTTTGCTGAACATAGTCCTCTGCGAGTAAAGTCATACTATTAGAAATGAGTACATCTCCAGCAGTTAAAGGTGTAGTAATGTTTCAAAAAAAAAGCAGCTCCAATTAATCTTCATAGTATTTGGGCCATGGAGATGGTTATTTCAATACTGTCAGAGTTGTAGTTCAAGAGTAATTGAATATCCCCCTCCCGTCCCTTTAACTGATATAACACTGCTCACCTCAGAACAGAAAAGGTGGTGTCCAGATGGCTTGCAGAGAGGGACAATCTTCAGTGAGCATAATGGAAAAACCTGAAAAACCTGTCAAGGAGGGCAGAGCTTTCATTGTTTTCACAGTAAGAAGATTGTCCCTTGCTGTTAGCTGTCTGGTCTATGGACTGCATTCCACATCTGAGGAGTGGGGGTTTACACTAGGTAAAAGGGGTGGGAGGGGGATAATTTATCATTCAATTACTCTTGAACTACAACTCTGACAGTACTGAAATAACACTCTCCATGACCCAAATACTATGAAGGTTAATTGGAGCTGCTTTTATTGTGAAGCATTATAATAATAATCCTTTATTTATATAGCGCACACAGATTCCGCAGCACTTTACACTCATATTGGTTCCTGTCCCCATTGGGGCTCACAATCTAAATTCACCTATCAGTATGTTTTTTGGAGTGTGGGAGGAAACCCATGCAAACACAGTGAGAACATACAAACTCATTGCAGATGTTGTCCTTGGCAGGATATGAACCCAGGACCCCAGCGCTGCAAGGCAACAGTGCTAACTAGTGATGATCGAGCACCCCAATGCTCGGGTGTTCGGGTGCTCTGACCGAGCGCCCCCGGAGGCTCGAGTGCTCGGCCGAGCACCCGAGCCCCATTGAAGTCAATGGGAGGACTCGAGCATTACACCAGGCACCCCCTGCTCTGATGAGGGGAGGGTGCCTGGTCCATAGGAAAAGGGCAGAAAATGATGGAAACACCACAGAAATGGTTCAGGGACAGCATAGGGAGGATGTCTGGATGCATCTTGGACTCCAACGTCGCTGCTGGGAACGGTCTTTCGCCCGTAGTACGCCATTTTTACAGACTGACCGTAAAACACACAAAAAGGAAGATAAAAACGACTTTAGGCGAAAAATTGTTACCAAACAGTATTTGCTGTATATTTACTTGTATATCATCTGCAAATTCTGCAAAAAATTTCATCGATTTTTCGGAACTGGGGCCATGATTAAGAGGGAAACGTGCGCAGAGGCAAATTCTCCCAAAAATTTCCTCGATTTTTCTGAACTGAGGCCATGATTAAGAGGGAAACGTGCGCAGAGGCAAATTCTCCCAAAAATTTCCTTGATTTTTCTGAACTGAGGCCATGATTAAGAGGGAAACGTGCGCAAAGGCAAATTCTCCCAAAAATTTCCTCGATTTTTCTGAACTGGGGCCATGATTAAGAGGGAAACGTGCGCTGAGCCGACCATCTAAAACATTATGGGTGAGGGTCTGCTGCGGAGCTGACCATCCTAAACATTATATGCGAAGGCCCGCTAGTGAGCTGACGCTATAAAACATTATATGAGAGGGCCCGCTAGAGAGCTGACCCAATAAAACATTATATGAGAAGGCCCGCTGGTGAGCTGACCTATACAAAAATTGTCAAACTGCGCCCGCTGGTGAGCTGGCCCTATATAAAAATTATATCACAGGGCCTGCTGGTGAGCTGACCCTATATAAAAATTATATCACTGGGCCCGCTGGTGAGCTGGCCCTATATAAAAATTATATCACTGGGCATATGGAAGAGAGTCAACCATATACCCGTTTTTTGGGTGGAAGGGGTGAATGGGAATACAGAGTATTCCCATCATTGTAAATAACATATATAAAGTGACTTTATGTTCCCCCGGGGCTTTCCTCCAGTGGAGTGGAGAAGTCAGGGGAAATCCAGGCCTTGTTCATTTTTATAAGTGTCAACCTATCAGCATTTTCGGTGGAAAGGCGGATACGCTTATCTGTTATGATGCCACCAGCAGCACTAAATACCCGCTCAGACAGAACGCTGGCGGCAGGGCAGGCCAGCACCTCCAAGGCGTAGAGTGCCAGTTCATACCACGTGTCCAGCTTGGACACCCAGTAGTTGTAAGGCACAGAGGGATCATTGAGGACGCTGACACGGTCTGCTACGTACTCCTTCACCATCTTCCAAAACTTTTCCCTCCTTGTGACACTAGGCTGCGCATCAGTGTGAGGGTGCTGGCGGGGTGTCATGAAGGTGTCCCACGCCTTGGAGAGTGTTGCCCTGCCTTTGTCGGAACTGCTGTGTGCTCCCCTTTTCTCCCCTTCTCGGTTGGCCAAGGTAGCACGTACTCTGCCGCCAGCGTTGTCAGATGGAAAATTTTGGAGCAATTTTTCAACAAGAACCTTCTGGTATTGCACCATTTTGCTTGTCCTCTCCACCGGAGGAATGAGAGATGAGAAATTCTCTTTGTAGCGGGGGTCCAGAAGGGTGAACACCCAGTAATCCGTGTTGTCTAAAATGCGTGTAACGCGTGGGTCACGGGAAAGGCAGCCTAACATAAAGTCAGCCATGTGTGCCAGAGTACCAACAGGCAAGATTTCGCTGTCCTCACCAGGAGGATGACTCTCAATCTCCTCATCCTCTTCCTCCTCTTCTGCCCACCCACGCTGAAGAGATGGAACTAAAGTTCCATGGCTACCCTCTGTAGCGGAGGCAACCGTGTCTTCCTCCTCCTCCTCCTCCTCCTCCTCCGCCTCCTCCAATTGTCGCTGAGAAGACGAAGTGAGGGTGCTCTGGCTATCACCTTGTGTAAGCTCTTCCTCCCCCATTTCCACCTCTTCCACATGCAAAGCGTCAGTTTTAATTGTGAACAGCGAGCGTTTCAGTAGACACAGAAGTGGGATGGTTACACTGATAATAGCGTTATCACCGCTCACCATCTCTGTCGATTCCTCAAAATTGCGTAAAACCTCACAGACGTCTGACATCCATTCCCACTCCTCACTTCTGATTAGAGGAAGTTGAACGGAGAGGCGACGACCGTGTAACAGCTGGTACTCCACTACTGCCCTCTGCTGCTCACAAAGCCGGGCCAACATGTGGAAGGTGGAGTTCCAGCGCGTGCTCACGTCACACAGCAGCCGGTGAGCTGGCAATTGTAAGCGCTGCTGCAGCTTCAACAGGCCGGCTGAAGCTGTTGATGACTTACGGAAATGTGCACACACGCGGCGCACCTTGGTCAAGAGATCATGCACATTGGGGTAGGTTTTTAGAAATCGCTGAACCACTAAATTAAATACATGCGCTAGGCATGGTACGTGTGTGATCTTGCCGAGCTCCAAAGCCGCCACCAAGTTACGCCCATTATCACACACAACCATGCCTGGTTGCAGGTTGAGTGGCGAGAGCCATTGCTCGGTCTGGTGACTAATCCCCTGCAACAGCTCTGAGGCCGTGTGCTGTTTGTCCCCAAGGCAGATCAGCTTCAGCACGGCCTGTTGACGCTTCCCCACTGCAGTGCTACACTGCTTCCAGCTACCGGCTGATGGGTGAGTGGCGCTGCGCGCAGAGAATTCGGAGGTGGAAACGGAGGAGGAGGAGCCAATAACGTAGGTGCTGGCGGAAACCCTGATGGAGGTAGGGCCCGCAATCCTCGGCGTGGGTAGCACCTGTGCCATCCCAGGGTCCGAGTCGCTCCCAGCCTCCACGACATTCACCCAGTGTGCCGTCAGGGAAATGTAGCGTCCCTGGCCACAAGCACTTGTCCATGTGTCAGTCGTTAAGTGGACCTTCCCAGTAACTGCGTTGGTCAGGGCACGGGTGATGTTACTGGACACATGGTGGTGTAAGGCGGGGACGGCACACCGGGAAAAGTAGTGGCGGCTGGGGACTGCGTACCGAGGGACAGCTGCTGCCATCAGGCTGCGGAAGGACTCAGTCTCCACAAGCCTAAATGGCAGCATTTCGATGGCCAGTAATTTGGAAAGGTGTGAGGTTAGTGCTATGGCCTGTGGGTGGGTGGCTGGGTATTTTCGCTTGCGCTCAAATGCCTGGGGTAACGACATTTGGACGCTGCGCTGGGACAGGGAAGTGGATGTGGTCGCTGATGGTGCTTCAGATGGTACAGGTGCAGGGCGGGAGGTATGCGGGCCTGCGCCTTCGACAGGCGATTGGCCGGCACTGAAAACAGGGGAAGAGGAGGCAGTGGTGTGGCCTGCAGACACAGATTGGCGATCCGGGCGTTCCTCCCACTTATTACGGTGCTTGGATGCCATGTGTCGGATCATGCTGGTGGTGGTGAGGTTTCTAGTGTTCATGCCTCAGCTCATTCTGGTGTGGCACAGGTTGCAAACTACAATTCTTTTGTCGTCCGCACTTTCCTTAAAAAACGCCATACCGCGGAACACCTACCCCTTGGCAAGGGAGATTTACGCAAGGGGGTGCTCCGTGGAACATTTGCGGGCCGGTTTGGTGCGGTCCGCCTTCTTTCTGTAGCCACACCACTGCCTCTTCCAGCTTGTTGCGGTGCTGCAGATGGCTCACCCTCAGGACTGCTGTCATCGCTCGGCTCTCCACCTTCCCAGGTGGGGTCAGTCACCTCATCGTCCACCAAGTCCTCCTCCACTTCCTCACTCTGATCATCCTCCTCATGTCTTGATCCCACCACATACTCAGTCATTGACAACTGTATATCATCCTACTCATCAAGGTCTTGAGACAGTAAAAGTGGTTGATTTGATGGCAACTGTGTCTCATCATCATCATCATCCACTTCCTTTGACCTTACATGCCGTTCACCTCTGTCATCTTCTTGTGACTGGGTACCCTCTAGAGGTTGTGAATCAGGGCACAAGATGTCATGTTCCTCTGCAAGCGTGCTTGGAGAGAGGTTCAAATTAAGGATTGGTGATGAGACGAGCTCCTCACTATATCCCAGTGTGGGATCACTTCTTTGACCAGACCCTCTATGGTGGGAGGAAGAATGATCAGGGTGAGGATTATGTTCACCAGACTCTTGGCTACTGAGAGTGGACTTGGTGGAAGACAGGGTGGTGCTTAACCGACTGGAAGCAGTATCAGCTGAAATCCAACCGACCACCTGTTCGCAGTGGTCTGACCTCGAGAGTGATGTCCTGCGACGCCCTGTAAACTGAGACATGAAGCTAGGTATGGTGGATGTCTTTCTTTCTTGTGCTCTGGCACCAGGCACAGTTTCTACGCGTTCTGACCCGCGCCCTGAACTATCAGGATCACGTCCACTTCCCCGTCCCTTTTTACCCGCCTTCTTCATATTACACGGAATATGTGCTGCAAATCTGCAACTTTGCACACTAAACAGAATGTGCTGCTTATCTGCAGCTCGGCACAGTGAATGGAATATGTGACTTTGATATTTTACACTTTGCACACTAAACAGAATGTTCTGCTAATCTGAAACTTTGCACACTAAACAGAATGTGCTGCTTATCTGCGGCTAGGCACAGTGAATGGAATATGTGACTTTGATATTTTACACTTTGCACACTAAACAGAATGTTCTGCTAATCTGAAACTTTGCACACTAAACAGAATGTGCTGCTTATCTGCGGCTAGGCACAGTGAATGGAATATGTGACTTTGATATTTTACACTTTGCACAGTAAACAGAATGTTCTCCTAATATGCAACTTTGCACACTAAACAGAATGTGCTGCTTATCTGCGGCTCGGCACAGTGAATGGAATATGTGACTTTGATATTTTACACTTTGCACAGTAAACAGAATGTTCTCCTAATATGCAACTTTGCACACTAAACAGAAAGTGCTTCTTATCTGCGGTTAGACACAGTGAATGGAATATGTGACTTTGATATTTTACACTTTGCACAGTAAACAGAATGTTCTCCTAATATGCAACTTTGCACACTAAACAGAAAGTGCTTCTTATCTGCAGTTAGACACAGTGAATGGAATATGTGACTTTGATATTTTACACTTTGCACAGTAAACAGAATGTTCTCCTAATATGCAACTTTGCACACTAAACAGAAAGTGCTTCTTATCTGCAGTTAGACACAGTGAATGGAATATGTGACTTTGATATTTTACACTTTGCACAGTAAACAGAATGTTCTCCTAATATGCAACTTTGCACACTAAACAGAATGTGCTGCTTATCTGCGGTTAGACACAGTGAATGGAATATGTGACTTTGATATTTTACACTTTGCACAGTAAACAGAATGTTCTCCTAATATGCAACTTTGCACACTAAACAGAATGTGCTGCTTATCTGCGGTTAGACACAGTGAATGGAATATGTGACTTTGATATTTTACACTTTGCACAGTAAACAGAATGTTCTCCTAATATGCAACTTTGCACACTAAACAGAATGTGCTTCTTATCTGCGGTTAGACACAGTGAATGGAATATGTGACTTTGATATTTTACACTTTGCACACTAAACAGAATATTCTGCTAATCTGAAACTTTGCACACTAAACAGAATGTGCTTCTTATCTGCGGTTAGACACAGTGAATGGAATATGTGACTTTGATATTTTACACTTTGCACACTAAACAGAATGTGCTGCTAATCTGCAACTTTGCACACTGAACAGAATGTGCTGCTAATCTGCAACTTTGCACACTAAACAGAATGTGCTGCTAATCTGAAACTTTGCACACTAAAAAGAATGTGCTGCTAATCTGCAACTTTGCACACTAACCAGAATGTGCTGCTAATCTGCAACTTTGCACACTAAACAGAATGTGCTGCTAATCTGCGGCTAGGCACAGTGAACGGAATATGTGACGTTTTTTTTTTTTTTTAAATCTCTGCCCCCCCAAACAAAATAAACTGCTGCCCCCACACACAGTAGTCCTAAAAAGGACTTTTGGGTCTTTTTTTTTTTTTAAATCGCTTTTCTTCTCCCTACACTGACTTTCCCTTCCTATCCTCATCTCTCCCTGGCTAAGACTGAGCCGAACTCGCTGGTCAGGTGCTATACAGCACCCGATCACGGGTTCTGGCCAGCCAATCAGTGTAATGCCAGCAGCCAACATGGCTGCTGGCATTACACTGATGTCAGAGCCTCCCTGCACGTTTATTGGCTGCGCAGCAGCCGCGAAACGTGCGGGGAGGAGACCCGAACATGGCGGGCGAGCACATGCAGTACTCGTACGAGTACCGCCATGTGCCGAGCAGAGCGATGCTCGAGCCGAACCGAGCTTCGGCCGAGCATGCTCGCTCATCACTAGTGCTAACCACTGAGCCACTGTGCTGCCCTTCTACCCTTTTAATTTTGATTTGCTAAAGCAACAAGTCATTTTGGAATCGGGTGTATTTGTCCAGTAAGAAAAGAGAGAGAGAGAAAGAGAGAGAGAGAGTTTGGGCCCTATATTCATGGAAAGTGGGTATCAGCATCAGGTTTTACTGTTAGTTTTCAAAGACAAAGGTTCACTTTTTACAATCATTAAGACCATGAACGACAATTTTAAAAAAGGCATGGTCAAATATCAAATCAAAAATGATAGGCTGAAAAAGATGTAACATTATGAATTCCACTGTTAACACACTGAGTGCCAGAGGGGTACGCACCACATTGCAAAAGCAATGTGTTGCGTACCCCTCTGGCACTCAAAAGGTTAACTTACCATAAAAAAAAATCTGGGGTTGACATGTTTGTATAAGGACCCTTGTTAATGTCTTCTATATTTTTAAAGAATATTTAATTCCTCCTTTTTTGATGAAAAGCAATGCATTGCATACCCCTCTGGCACTCAAAGAGTTAACTTACCATAAAAAAAATCTGGGGTTGATATGTTTGTATAAGGACCCTAGTTAATATCTTCTATATTTTTAAAGAATATTTAATTCCTCCATTTTTTGATGAAGTCTAATGCCATACAATTCTAAACAATGTCTTTTTGCTTTTGAATATTTAGAACTAAGAAAAGTGACACTAAAGCTGCCATTAAAGGAACAGTAACCCCTTATTGATACGTTATGTAGTCTGCAAGGGCAGAATATGTAAAGCAAAATTTACTATACATTTTTTTCTCATCTGCAACTATTTATTAACACTTTTATGTCTGTGGCAGAAAACCTATCTGAATTGTATTTCCAGAAAGCATTCTGCATTAGACTGGGAAAGCAGACAGTATACCAATTTAAAAAACAGATACATAGTGAAACAATGTAGAAAAGCCTTCCTCTACAGGTTTACAGATCAATCAGTATATTCCTACTTCCTCTGTCAGCCAGAAAAATCCCTGGATTCATAAACTGAATAACCTGCCTGTCAGCAGCATGAAATATTAAAAAAAATATAGGTGATGAAAAATAATAATAATAGTAATAATAATAATAAAAATTGTAGGCAGTTTTACTTTACATATGATCCTTCCTTTAAATTTAGATCAGAATGTACAAACAGGTATTACTGAACATTGGACCCTTAAAGCATGAAACGCCAACAAAACTCTATCTGGACTTGTAAAACAGCAAATTTTATCAGAAAAAAGACCTTACCAAAATGATTTGCTTATCTCCCCTTTTTATACACTATTAAAAATATACACAACCTATGTATGTAGATGTTCTCTCTCTCTCGCAGACTAGCATAATCTATTCCTGTTAGGACTAAGAGGGTTTAAAGGGATAGTAATACTTCGTTTTTTCTTTATTTTATTTTGTAGGCATTAAAAAAACATGAAGAACGATATAAGTCTTATCTCTCAAACCTTTATGGTTTAAGAGATATTCACAAGCAGAGTTTCCCCTCCCGCCCCTTTTACCTAGTGTAAGCCATCTGTTCTCAGATGTGGAATCCAGTCCATAGACCAGACAGATAACAGAAGGGGGCAATCTTCTTCCTGTGAGAAAAATGAAAGCCCTGCCCCCCTTGACAAGTTTTTCAGGTTTTTCCCTTATCTTAATTGAAGATTGTCCCTCTCTGCAGTCTACCTGGGGACCTCCCTTCTGATCTGGCTGAGCAGTGTTACATCAGTAAAAGGGTCAGGAGGGGGATACTTTGTCATTGAATTACTCTTGAACTACAACTCTGACAGAATTGAAATAACACTCTCCAAAGTCCAAATACTGTGATGATTAATTAGAGCTGCTTTTATTATGAAACATTACTATCCCTTTAAAGGGGATCTATCACCCCTTTACATGTTTGTCTAAAACGTTAGTTTATATAGCGACTGGATTGAAAACTGTTTTCATTTTTTTTTATTTTTTTTTGCCCAAATTAAACACCTATTGATTACCCTGTGCCCTGCTTCTGGTCAGATTGAGGTTACCAGCTCTGTACCACAGTCTGTCACTCTTCCTCTGCTCCCCTACCTCCGATTACAGAGGATTTCTGCATGTAGGCTGGAGTGGTCTCATTGGCCAGTGATAGCTCCAGCTTACATGAGGGAGTCCTCCGTAATCGGAGGGAGGGGAGCAGAGGAAGAGTGACAGACTGCGGTACAGATCAGGTAACTGCACTCTGTCTGGAAGCAGGGAGCAGGGTAATATTTTGATGTTTAATTTGGGCAAAATAACAATTAAAAAAAAAATGAAAACTGTTTTCAATCCAATCTCTTTATAAACTAATGGTTTAGACAGACATGTATAGGGGTGATAGATCCCCTTTAATTGTGTGTTTCAATGATTATTCTTTATATTCATGCATTGATTAAGCCTCAATGTAAGTTTACAAATACTCACTGATAAATTAGAGAATAGGAAACACACAAGAAAATCACCATACTTCCTGGCTTGTTTCCAGTCTGGTTTTCCATTAACCATTTGAGTGCCAGAGGGGGTATGCAATGTGGCACACCCCTCTGGAGCTCAAAGGGGCTGAATTTAATAGGGCTTAATTTAATAATATTGCATCCCAAAACACTGTAATAATGATTGCTTTTCAGATATTTAATTATAAAATAAAAAGAGGAAAAGTCAAGTTGTGCTTTCAAGGGATAGTAATGTTTCACAAAAACAGCAGCTCCAATTAACCCCTTAAGGACTGGCACGCGCACGCGCGGCCGGAACTTGAGGACCACAGGGCCTTTTTTTTTCTGGTTCAGGGCTTCCGGAATGGCGTGCAGCCTCACCGGGAGATCTGAACTCCATGATGTGTCAGTATCATCACTGGTCCTTAAGTGCCGGACCGTCATGACGGTCCTGGCACGTCAGTGGTCATTAAGGGGTTAATCTTCATGGTGTTTGGGCCATGGAGAGTGTTATTTCAATAGTGTCAAAGTTGTAGTTCAAGAGTAATTGAATGATAAAGTATCCCCTCCTGCCCCTTTTTCCTAGTGTAAGCCACCTCCCCTCAGATATGGAATCTGGTCTCTTGACCAGAAAGATAACAGCAAGGGACAATCTTCTTACTGTGAACATAAGGAAAACCCTGCCCCGTTGACAGGTTTTTCAGATTTTTCCTTATGATCTCTGAAGATTGTCCTTCTCTGTGATCCATCTGGACAATCTTGCTGCTCTGAGGTGAGCAGTGTTACATCAGTAAAAGGGGTGGGAGGGGGATATTTTATCATTCAATTACTCTTGAACTACAACTCAGACAGCAGAGCAGAATTCTATGACGTATCAGAACCGTCACTGGTCCATAACCCCTTAAGTACCAGCCAAGCACACAGCCTACACTTAAAGATGAACTTTCATCAGATTAATATAGATCCCCACATCATAATTACATTAGCAATATGCATAGACGTAATTGTCTTTTCAAGTATAATTGCTGTATTAAAGAAAAATAGAACCTTTTAGGCAGACAGGCAACGGGGAACAACGCAGACATCTTGCAGAGCCGGCATGTCTGTGCTGTCCGTCCCCTTCAACTCCACAACTGGTGAGTTGAATGCCACTGTGCCGAAAGGCACCAGAAGGGACTGACAGCGCAGGTGCAGAGAGTACCTACTGCAATAGCCCAGCCGATGCCTGTCTGCCTAAGAGGTTCTATTTTTCTTTAATGCAGCAATTATTCTTGAAAAGACAGCTACATGTATGCATATCGCTAATGTAATTATGATGTGAAGCTCTATATTAATCTGATGAAAGTTCCTCTTTAAGGACCACGGTTCTTTTCTGCATCTGGTTCAGGGCTCCCAGAACAGCGTGCAGCCGCGCACAGAGCCCTGAATTCCATGACGGTCCTGGCACGTCATGAGTCCTTATGGCTTGCCAACCCATGACGTGCCAGGACCGTCATGGGTCCTTAAGGGGTTACATGCAGGTACCAGTGTGACCATTCTGGCATACCACGGGTTATTCAGGGGTTAAAGGGAAACTAACACATCTTAAATATAACCCCCAATGTACCTTACTATGGTGAGAAAATCCTTTGGTTCTTATTCCTTTGTCCAAGAGATTTTCAGTAACTCCTGGATGTTATATCCATAAAGGCGGATATAACATTCGCTATCAGTTTTTTCACAGTAAAGTAGGCAGAGTGCATGAGTATAATTAACCCTTTTAGGACCAGAGGGGTGTACAATCATAAAGTGATAGGATTACCATGTGCAGTAAGTGGAGTATGTGTCCTGTCATCCTGCTAGCAACTTTCATGTCTACCTCCAAGGATACGACATCCAGGACTATATTTATTTAGCTCCATAAATATATATATATAGTAATAGTACCACAAAAAAATAGAGGCTTAAGAGTATCAGGCTAAAGAGCAGCAAAGGGAATCATACACTGGGAAGGAGATGCTGCTCCAAAGAGCTTACAAACTAATTAGTAATTGCAACAACATACACATGTTATCACTTGAATCCAGAAGTAAGTTAAATTCAGAGAAGACATTAGGATTTTCTGGCCATTGCAAGGTAAGTGTGTATATGAGTGTGTGTGTGGGGGGGGCGAGGGTTATTAGGAGGTGTTACTTCCCATTTAAGTCTCATTTGATTTTCTGTGCAATCGAATACTGGGAGAACATTTTTTGACCCCATTAAGGGCTGTTAAATGGCTCATTGTGATGAATTTTCTGCATGTCTGCCCCTGTAGGAGCAGACTTAGGGAAACTATCAAATGATAAATAAAAATTTAATTTACTTTCAATCACACAGTTCTCACTTTGAAGATAAAAACATATTGCAATACATGGTTTGCTCTACATGCATTTCAATAATTACTGTTGGTTCTATGCTTAAAATGTACATTTGCTTTCTGGATGTAAAAATTTAATTTTATTGAATTTTATTGATAGGCATAGTAAGAAGTTTTGTTTTAATGCCTTCATTTATAAAATTCTGTCTGTATTGCTTACCTGTAACAACAGAAACATTAATATAAAACCTTGGCAACTAAACTTATGTTTTACCTTTTGGTATACAAAATAATTAAACTTTACACTCAAAATGCCATGTTTATATTATAGTTCAGCAAGCACTCAGACTCAAAACTCAAATATCCCCCACTTGCTACTTTTACCCTAATCAATGCCTCTTCCAACAACTGTTTCCGATTGGAGAATTATAGACCATGAAGTGGTAGATACTGGGGAATGGATACTAGGGATGGGTGAAAGTGATATAGGTAAAAATGGCACTTCCCACCTAGTGGGACATTTTCAGTGAAAACTGCACTTATTCCTGCTTTTCTTGCCTAACTTATTGCATTGAAATCAATGGGAAGACTGAATTTACACACAACAAATAGCAAATTTTATTTTATCTCCCCCACACATAGTATAAAAGGGGACTGAGGGTGGCATCTAGGTGAAGAATCAGTTGAACAGCGAATTTTTTTAGGTGGGGTTGTTGACTTGGATTGCCCCCCTGACAGTAAATACATAAATAAATAAAATGTTAAATAGGTATGTAACTTGACAGAGACAAGGACTTCCCAACATAAGCAGTAACTGGGAAAGACTGATACTTGATGGGATACAGTATTTTGTAGAGGATGATTTGTATGACTAGAGGTCCAAGCCCTGTGGAACAACTGATTTGTAGGACTTAGACTTGTTAGGCACAAGCCCTGAAGAAACATTGATTTGTAGGACTTAGACTTGTTAGACTCAGGCCCTGAGGAAACAGTAATTTGTAGGACTTAGACTTGTTGTTAGAGCCCAAGCCCTGATGAACAATTGACTACTAGGACTTAGACATGTTAGGCACAAGCCCTGAGCAAACATTGATCTGTAGGACTTAGACTTGTTGTTAGAGGCCCTAGCCCTGAGCAAATATTGATTTGTAGGACTTACACTTGTTTGGCACAAGCCCTGAGTATATATTGATTTGAAAGACTTAGACTTGTTAGGCACAAGCCCCGAGGAACCAGTGATTTGTAGGACTTAGACTTGTTAGACACAAGCCCCGAGGAAAAAGTAATTTGTTGGACTTAGACTTGTGAACCCCACTACCGTCTAAGCATACTGGGGAGTAGGATGGTCCAGTATTCTACTAAACTGGCCTACTTTTGTAGAGGATGATTTGTAGGACTAGAAGCCCAAGACCTGAGGAACAACTGATTTGTAGGACTTAGACTTGTTAGGCACAAGCCCTGAGGAAACATTGATTTGTAGGATTTACACTTGTTGTTAGAGGCCCAAGCCCTGAGTAAACATTGATTTGTGGAACTTAAACTTGTTAGACACAAGCCCTGAGGAAACAGTAATTTGTAGGACTTAGACTTGTTGTTAGAGGCCCAAGCCCTTATGAACAAATGACTAGTAGGTCTTAGACATGTTAGGCAAAAGCCCTGAGCAAACATTGATCTGTAGGACTTAGACTTGTTTTTAGAGGCCCTAGCCCTGAGGAAACATTGATTTGTAGGACTTCCTCTTGTTTGGCACAAGCCCTGAGGAAATATTAATTTGCAAGTCTTAGACTTGTTAGGCACAAGCCCTGAGGAACCAGTGATTTGTAGGACATACAATTGTTTGGCACAAGCCCTGAGCAAACATTAAGTTGTAGGATGTGGACTTTTTTGGAGCAAGCCCTGAGGAAACATTGATTTGTGGGAATATAGGTTGTTAGCAGCACAAGCCCTGAGGAACCAGTCATTTGTTGGGCTCAGGTTTGTTAGAAGCACAAGCCCTGATGAATCAGTGAAGATTTGTTTGACTCAGGTTTGTTGCAGGCACAGGGCCTGAGGGATCAGTTATGACTTGTTGGACCCAGGTTTGTTACAGGCACAAGCCCTAAGGGATCTGTGATTTGTTGGACTTGGGTTTCTTAAAGGCACAAGCCCTGAGGAATCAGTGATTTGTTGGACTCAGGTTTGTTGGAGGCACAGGTCCTGAGGAAACAGTGATTTGTAGGACTTAGGCTTGTTAGAAACAAGAAACAAGACAGCAGGTCATGGTGTAATTGCGCATTTGAAACTGCTGTCCTTGCTGCTGCTGAGTTTTTTAACCTGATAATGACGAGCGATGTGCGAGGACAGTCACTCCTGTCCAGATGTTAAGGACCTGTAATGGTCCTGGCACATCATGGAATTCTGGGAATGCAGTGCGGCTGCACACCAATCTGTGATCCTAGAATACATTGCTGTAAAAAAAAAGTGCGTGGTCCTCTACATCCACCCACCCCCAGACCATGTGGCCCTCAGTGGGTTAAACAGTAGGACGATTAGGCAACGCCAACAGAATGGGATCAACAACAACAGTGACATAGGGGATGATGCTCAAGGTTCCACTCGCCACTAGCTCCAGTGTAGCAGCACCACAGGTAGCCCCCACCACTTCAGCTATATGTGGAGAAAAGCAGTTGGCCAATAATGCTTCACCTCCTGCACCTTCTCCAAAATCACGGGTGTGTTGTTGGAATATACATTTTTCACTATGCATTGCTCACCCCTCTGGTCTTTAAAGGGTAAAAACTTGCATTTCCCTGTTTATTTTCACATTATATATAGCTGATAAAATCAGGGAGCAAACTGGCTATTGAACAGATGTTTGTAAAGTGGATCATTTTATAGTTTTTCTTGTCTTACAACAGTGTCATCACTATCATGAGGTCACCCCTTCCTCCTTGCAACACTTCCTTATTTATATTTACAGTCTGTTGTAGACAGTTGTGTATAAATGTGTCTCATGTGCGAATATGCACGAGTGCAGGATTGTGAGAGTGCAAATGTGTACACTTTTGAATATGTATGTGGGTGAATGTATGCGTGTTCACACAAATGTGTGAGTGAGCGTGTGTGCAAAAAATGAACCAAGTTTGTGTGCGTATGAATATGCATGAGCATGTGTCACAGAAATTTGCATGACCTTCTGTGCAAATGTACACTCATTTGCATATACATGTGCAAAGGTTAGTAAGGGCAAATGTGTGCATGTGCAAGTGTGTACACTAATGTACAGATGCACACTTCTAAAAATGTGCATGCAAACTGGCTATGCGAACATGTGCAAATATATGTGTAGAAACAGAAAACACACAATAAGCCCTGTGTGTTTTCTGTTTGTGCATATTTTGGCCCTTCAGAAGAGCGAGTTTTACAGGAGCAGCCTCATTTGGAGTGCGTTATCACTTAACACCTCTGGTACAATCTGTAATCCCTACATTCCTTTTTACTGTGTACTACAAAGGTACATACCTCCCAATATTTCAAATTGCCAAAGAGGGACACTTGTGTTTTAGGGGGCATTGCTGGGGGCATGGCTGGTGGGCGGGGCATTACCGAGAATTTTTATCCTATTTCATGACCTATTGTGTTTTAGGGGGCATTGCTGGGGCCATGGCTGGTGGGTGGGGCATTACAGAGGCATTACCGAGAATTTTTATCCTATTTCATGACCTATTGACACCTCCTTGTGTAACCTAATAAATGACATATCAAGACCAAAGTATTTTATTTACACAGACTAATTTATAAACACATATATGGAAGTTTAAACAAACAATAATGTGAGTTTTATTGCTGTGGAGAAATATGATACACTTATATACACACCACACAATCTGATCTCCTGAAAAGAGGGACATCAGTGTGGGAAAGAGGGACAGAGGGATTTGGGTTTAAAAGAGGGACTGTCCTTCCTAAAGAGGGACACTTGGGAGGTATGTATCCACCTGTTGGGTGTTTGTGTCTGTGTATATACAGGCTAAACAAGGAGGCACCTCTTGTTTCTCTCTTGTGCTTTTCTCCAAATATGTGTGTGAATGAACATGCCCTTGCCCATGTGAATGTATGAGCAAATGTATAGAAATGTTTGTGCATGTGCCAATGTGTCTGCACAAATGTGTGTTTATATGTGTGGCCATCCAACTGATTTAGCTAGGCAGCCAAAGATGA
Organism: Rhinophrynus dorsalis; assembly: GCA_037306005.1. NCBI lineage: Eukaryota > Metazoa > Chordata > Amphibia > Anura > Rhinophrynidae > Rhinophrynus > Rhinophrynus dorsalis. Next base: position 50,422,480 of record CM074720.1, read on the forward strand.
TAGAATTTCTATTCCAACAGAAGCTGGAGAACCACTGCTTCACCACACCACACATTTTAACTGAAGAGAGTAGGGGACGTGGGTCAAAACATTTTTATCCATTAAAAAGAAAGGTTTACCTCACCATTTCTATGCCCTGCCACACAGGCAGTACATTTATCGTCTCCAGCCAAGCAAGAAAGATATTCATTCCTTATTGGCTGGAGGTGTGTCCAAGGCTGTATAAGTATGACACCTCTAGTTCTAACCTGAGTGTGACACTTGGCTCAGTCTATACTCAGAGATCAGTAAAGCAGCAGCACATTGCTGAAAAGCCAGTCAGGAAGTACATGGTACATGGAAAACACTAGTAAAAATACTAGTTTCATAACCACTAACTTCAGAACTACATCAAAGGAAAAAATAGTTTGAGCATTGCCAGAATCCACAGACATTCACTGCAACATATATTTTTTAATTTGAATGCAATACTTGCCTTTTAAATCAGTGTGAGCTTTTATTTGTCTCTCATGGTACAATTGGTTTGCCCCATAATTAGTCCAGTAATACTTCGTGCATCAGCCTCAATGATTCTTCACAAACTGTTATTTTTCTGAAATTATCAGTGGAGCTATATTTATGAAATGAGCTGCCAGGAAACCTGTGTGCATCTTTCTATTCTGTGTAGAAGTCAATTGTGCCATTGTCTTACAGAAATGAGCCATTCCGCCATTTCATTCCGCTCACTGGTGAAATAGGTATTTCAAAGTGTACTGAACAGAAGCAACATTCCTAAATTACATCTTTGACATCATACAATAATAGTATGTGAAGGAAATTAAAGATTTATTACTCCAAACTTCCATTTTGTTAGAATTCTGTACCTGCCTCAAGAAAATTTAGATTGTCATTTTCCTGAGATTTGAAAGGCCACATTTTGGTATTATGCTGAAGGGGGAATTGCTCTGTTATATGCATTAGTCAGGGGTGTAACCAGAACATGCTGGGCCCTAAAGCAACATTTGTCATTGGGTCCTCCCTCTCTGTCTCTCTTACATACACACACAGACTTTCACATAGATACACACACACATACACAGATACATACACACGCACACATATCAGATAAACATACACACACATATATACACACATATCATAGACACACACACCTACACAGATACTGACATACACACACAGACCTAGACACGTACATACTTACACACACACACACACACACACACACACACATATATATATATACACACACATACACATACTGTACATACATACACACATACTGTACATACGTAAACACACATACACACACACATACATACATACACACAACACACACACATACATACATACACACACACATACATCTGATCAGCTGCACCACAGGGAACAATTAATATTGTTTATTTGTATTCTACAATGCAGATTGTTAAAAAAAAATGAAGAAAAGTTAACCCTGTATGTGCCAGGGTCCAGTGGCATTAGTTTACCATGTTATGGACATCCTTATGGCACACAAATTATTATTTTTTTTAAAGTATTTTCTATTCAGACCTCATGTGTGCATGGGGGAACAGGAAGGGTCCTGATGTCCACCAGCAAGGTCTGAATAAAAAATAATGTGTGTGTGCCACAGTGGGGTTCAATGCATTGCTTTGCAATGTCTTAGACATCCATGTGACATGCATACTAACAGCCTCCAATCCCCCACCCCCACGTACACTACCCCCCTGCCACATTCTTATTCCACAGCCCAGTGGCAGTCACATTCTTCCAGCCTGAAACCTTGCCTGTCTGGTTCCACTGCCCACTGGTAGATACAGAATAACCATGTGCACTGGAATCAAGCTGAGAATCAAACAGTGTATGTGAGGGACAGATCCCCAATATGCACTCCAGCTCCAGCCTTGTTCCTCTGCTCACTCGTAGTAAGACATACCCAAATACAGTGCCTGACCCCCACCCACCCTCAGCCTGGTTCCACTGGCAGTCACAGGTCAGCACATACACTGGCTGACCCCGTAGCCTGTTTCAACTGGTTGACTTAGAATCACACATACACTGCTTGCTTCCTCACCCTTGTTTCTCTCAATACCCAATACCCAATATGGTATACCAACTCATACCAGTGGGGAACCATTTTTCATGGGCTGGCAGTAGGTGCTGAATACATTAGGAAATCCCATGGTGTTGAGCCATTTTAGTATCTTTGAAGTGATAGATGTATGAAATAGTATGTGTTTTTTCCTATAGCGCCACATTCTGGAAATAGTTTTGCACACTAACTTAGGGGTAGAAAGACAAGTGACCCCTCATTTTATACGGCCAATTGTCTACTTTCAAAAATATTATGTTTTATCTACCTTTTATTCATTTCTCCTGTTGTAATAGCTCGGGTGTTCGGGTGCTCTGACCGAGCGCCCCCGGAGGCTCGAGTGCTCGGCCGAGCACCCGAGCCCCATTGAAGTCAATGGGAGGACTCGAGCATTACACCAGGCACCCCCTGCTCTGATGAGGGGAGGGTGCCTGGTCCATAGGAAAAGGGCAGAAAATGATGGAAACACCACAGAAATGGTTCAGGGACAGCATAGGGAGGATGTCTGGATGCATCTTGGACTCCAACGTCGCTGCTGGGAACGATCTTTCGCCCGTAGTACGCCATTTTTACAGACTGACCGTAAAACACTCAAAAAGGCAGATAAAAACGACTTTAGGCGAAAAATTGTTACCAAACAGTATTTGCTGTATATTTACTTGTATATCATCTGCAAATTCTGCAAAAAATTTCATCGATTTTTCTGAACTGGGGCCATGATTAAGAGGGAAACGTGCGCAGAGGGAAATTCTCCCAAAAATTTCCTCGATTTTTCTGAACTGAGGCCATGATTAAGAGGGAAACGTGCGCAGAGGCAAATTCTCCAAAAAAATTTCCTCGATTTTTCTGAACTGAGGCCATGATTAAGAGGGAAACGTGCGCAGAGGCAAATTCTCCCAAAAATTTCCTTGATTTTTCTGAACTGAGGCCATGATTAAGAGGGAAACGTGCGCAAAGGCAAATTCTCCCAAAAATTTCCTTGATTTTTCTGAACTGAGGCCATGATTAAGAGGGAAACGTGCGCAAAGGCAAATTCTCCCAAAAATTTCCTCAATTTTTCTGAACTTGGGCCATGATTAAGAGGGAAACGTGCGCTGAGCCGACCATCTAAAACATTATGGGTGAGGGTCTGCTGCGGAGCTGACCATCCTAAACATTATATGCGAAGGCCCGCTAGTGAGCTGACGCTATAAAACATTATATGAGAGGGCCCGCTAGAGAGCTGACCTAATAAAACATTATATGAGAAGGCCCGCTGGTGAGCTGACCTATACAAAAATTGTCAAACAGCGCCCGCTGGTGAGCTGGCCCTATATAAAAATTATATCTCAGGGCCCGCTGGTGAGCTGGCCCTATATAAAAATTATATCCCAGGGTATATGGAAGAGAGTCAACCATATACCCATTTTTTGGGTGGAAGGGGTGAATGGGAATACAGAGTATTCCCATCATTGTAAATAACATATATAAAGTGACTTTATGTTCCCCCGGGGCTTTCCTCCAGTGGAGTGGAGAAGTCAGGGGAAATCCAGGCCTTGTTCATTTTTATAAGTGTCAACCTATCAGCATTTTCGGTGGAAAGGCGGATACGCTTATCTGTTATGATGCCACCAGCAGCACTAAATATCCGCTCAGACAGAACGCTGGCGGCAGGGCAGGCCAGCACCTCCAAGGCGTAGAGTGCCAGTTCATACCACGTGTCCAGCTTGGACACCCAGTAGTTGTAAGGCACAGAGGGATCATTGAGGACGCTGACACGGTCTGCTACGTACTCCTTCACCATCTTCCAAAACTTTTCCCTCCTATTTGACACTAGGCTGCGCATCAGGGTGTGGGTGCTGGCGGGGTGTCATGAAGGTGTCCCACGCCTTGGAGAGTGTTGCCCTGCCTTTGTCGGAACTGCTGTGTGCTCCCCTTTTCTCCCCTTCTCGGTTGGCCAAGGTAGCACGTACTCTGCCGCCAGCGTTGTCAGATGGAAAATTTTGGAGCAATTTTTCGACAAGAACCTTCTGGTATTGCACCATTTTGCTTGTCCTCTCCACCGGAGGAATGAGAGATGAGAAATTCTCTTTGTAGCCGGGGTCCAGAAGGGTGAACACCCAGTAATCCGTGTTGTCTAAAATGCGTATAACGCGTGGGTCACGGGAAAGGCAGCCTAACATAAAGTCAGCCATGTGTGCCAGAGTACCAACAGGCAAGATTTCGCTGTCCTCACCAGGAGGATGACTCTCAATCTCCTCATCCTCTTCCTCCTCTTCTGCCCACCCACGCTGAAGAGATGGAACTAAAGTTCCATGGCTACCCTCTGTAGCGGAGGCAACCGTGTCTTCCTCCTCCTCCTCCTCCGCCTCCTCCAATTGTCGCTGAGAAGACGAAGTGAGGGTGCTCTGGCTATCACCTTGTGTAAGCTCTTCCTCCCGCATTTCCACCTCTTCCACATGCAAAGCGTCGGTTTTAATTGTGAGCAGCGAGCGTTTCAGTAGACACAGAAGTGGGATGGACGGGCCAACATGTGGAAGGTGGAGTTCCAGCGCGTGCTCACGTCACACAGCAGCCGGTGAGCTGGCAATTGTAAGCGCTGCTGCAGCTTCAACAGGCCGGCTGAAGCTGTAGATGACTTACGGAAATGTGCACACACGCGGCGCACCTTGGTCAAGAGATCATGCAAATTGGGGTAGGTTTTTAGAAATCGCTGAACCACTAAATTAAATACATGCGCTAGGCATGGTACGTGTGTGAGCTTGCCGAGCTCCAAAGCCGCCACCAAGTTACACCCATTATCACACACAACCATGCCTGGTTGCAGGTTGAGTGGCGAGAGCCACTGCTCGGTCTGGTGACTAATCCCCTGCAACAGCTCTGAGGCCTTGTGCTGTTTGTCCCCAAGGCAGATCAGCTTCAGCACGGCCTGTTGACGCTTCCCCACTGCAGTGCTACACTGCTTCCAGCTACCGGCTGATGGGTGAGTGGCGCTGCGCGCAGAGAATTCGGAGGTGGAAACGGAGGAGGAGGAGCCAATAACGTAGGTGCTGGTGGAAACCCTGATGGAGGTAGGGCCCGCAATCCTCGGCGTGGATAGCACCTGTGCCATCCCAGAGTCCGAGTCGCTCCCAGCCTCCACGACATTCACCCAGTGCGCCGTCAGGGAAATGTAGCGTCCCTGGCCACAAGCACTTGTCCATGTGTCAGTCGTTAAGTGGACCTTCCCAGTAACTGCGTTGGTCAGGGCACGGGTGATGTTACGGGACACATGGTGGTGTAAGGCGGGGACGGCACACCGGGAAAAGTAGTGGCGGCTGGGGACTGCGTACCGAGGGACAGCTGCTGCCATCAGGCTGCGGAAGGACTCAGTCTCCACAAGCCAAAATGGCAGCATTTCGATGGCCAGTAATTTGGAAAGGTGTGAGGTTAGTGCTATGGCCTGTGGGTGGGTGGCTGGGTATTTTCGCTTGCGCTCAAATGCCTGGGGTAACGACATTTGGACGCTGTGCTTGGAAACAGAGGAAGAGGAGGCAGTGGTGTGGCCTGCAGACACAGATTGGCGATCCGGGCATTCCTCCCACTTATTACGGTGCTTGGATGCCATGTGTCGGATCATGCTGGTGGTGGTGAGGTTTCTAGTGTTCATGCCTCGGCTCATTCTGGTGTGGCACAGGTTGCAAACTACAATTCTTTTGTCGTCCGCACTTTCCTTAAAAAAACGCCATACCGCGGAACACCTAGCCCTTGGCAAGGGAGATTTACGCAAGGGGGTGCTCCGTGGAACATTTGCGGGCCGGTTTGGTGCGGTCCGCCTTCTTTCTGTAGCCACACCACTGCCTCTTCCAGCCTGTTGCGGTGCTGCAGATGGCTCACCCTCAGGACTGCTGTCATCGCTCGGCTCTACACCTTCCCAGGTGGGGTCAGTCACCTCATCGTCCACCAAGTCCTCCTCCACTTCCTCACTCTGATCAATCTTCTCATGTCTTGACCCCACCACATACTCAGTCATTGACAACTGTATATCATCCTCCTCATCAAGGTCTTGAGACAGTAATAGTGGTTGATTTAATGGCAACTGTGTCTCATCATCATCATCATCCACTTCCTTTGACCTTAAATGCCGTTCACCTCTGTCATCTTCTTGTGATTGGGTACCCTCTAGAGGTTGTGAATCAGGGCACAAGATGTCATGTTCCTCTGCAAGCGTGCTTGGAGAGAGGTTCAAATTAAGGATTGGTGATGAGACGAGCTCCTCACTATATCCCAGTGTGGGATCACTTCTTTGACCAGATCCTCTATGGTGGGAGGAAGGATGATCAGGGTGAGGATTATGTTGACCAGACTCTTGGCTACTGAGAGTGGACTTGGTGGAAGACAGGGTGGTGCTTAACCGACTGGAAGCAGTATCAGCTGACATCCAACCGACCACCTGTTCGCAGTGGTCGGACCTCGAGAGTGATGTCCTGCGACGCCCTGTAAACTGAGACATGAAGCTAGGTATGGTGGATGTCTTTCTGTCTTGTGCTCTGGCACCAGGCACAGTTTCTACGCGTCCTGACCCGCGCCCTGAACTATCAGGATCACGTCCACTTCCCCGTCCCTTTTTACCCGCCTTCTTTATATTACACGGAATATGTGCTGCAAATCTGCAACTTTGCACAGTAAACAGAATGTTCTCCTAATATGCAACTTTGCACACTAAACAGAATGTGCTTCTTATCTGCGGCTAGGCACAGTGAATGGAATATGTGACTTTGATATTTTACAGTTTGCACAGTTAACAGAATGTTCTCCTAATATGCAACTTTGCACACTAAACAGAATGTGCTTCTTAACTGCGGCTCGGCACAGTGAATGGAATATGTGACTTTGATATTTTACAGTTTGCACAGTTAACAGAATGTTCTCCTAATATGCAACTCTGCACACTAAACAGAATGTGCTTCTTAACTGCGGCTAGGCACAGTGAATGGAATATGTGACTTTGATATTTTACAGTTTGCACAGTTAACAGAATGTTCTCCTAATATGCAACTTTGCACACTAAACAGAATGTGCTTCTTAACTGCGGCTCGGCACAGTGAATGGAATATGTGACTTTGATATTTTACAGTTTGCACAGTTAACAGAATGTTCTCCTAATATGCAACTTTGCACACTAAACAGAATGTGCTTCTTAACTGCGGCTCGGCACAGTGAATGGAATATGTGACTTTGATATTTTAAAGTTTGCACAGTTAACAGAATGTTCTCCTAATATGCAACTCTGCACACTAAACAGAATGTGCTTCTTAACTGCGGCTAGGCACAGTGAATGGAATATGTGACTTTGATATTTTACAGTTTGCACAGTTAACAGAATGTTCTCCTAATATGCAACTCTGCACACTAAACAGAATGTGCTTCTTAACTGCGGCTAGGCACAGTGAATGGAATATGTGACTTTGATATTTTACAGTTTGCACAGTTAACAGAATGTTCTCCTAATATGCAACTTTGCACACTAAACAGAATGTGCTTCTTAACTGTGGCTCGGCACAGTGAATGGAATATGTGACTTTGATATTTTACAGTTTGCACAGTTAACAGAATGTTCTCCTAATATGCAACTTTGCACACTAAACAGAATGTGCTTCTTAACTGCGGCTCGGCACAGTGAATGGAATATGTGACTTTGATATTTTACAGTTTGCACAGTTAACAGAATGTTCTCCTAATATGCAACTTTGCACACTAAACAGAATGTGCTTCTTAACTGCGGCTCGGCACAGTGAATGGAATATGTGACTTTGATATTTTACAGTTTGCACAGTTAACAGAATGTTCTCCTAATATGCAACTTTGCACACTAAACAGAATGTGCTTCTTAACTGCGGCTCGGCACAGTGAATGGAATATGTGACTTTGATATTTTACAGTTTGCACAGTTAACAGAATGTTCTCCTAATATGCAACTTTGCACACTAAACAGAATGTGCTTCTTAACTGCGGCTTGGCACAGTGAATGGAATATGTGACTTTGATATTTTACAGTTTGCACAGTTAACAGAATGTTCTCCTAATATGCAACTTTGCACACTAAACAGAATGTGCTTCTTAACTGCGGCTAGGCACAGTGAATGGAATATGTGACTTTGATATTTTACAGTTTGCACAGTTAACAGAATGTTCTCCTAATATGCAACTTTGCACACTAAACAGAATGTGCTTCTTAACTGCGGCTAGGCACAGTGAATGGAATATGTGACTTTGATATTTTACAGTTTGCACAGTTAACAGAATGTTCTCCTAATATGCAACTTTGCACACTAAACAGAATGTGCTTCTTAACTGCGGCTATGCACAGTGAATTGAATATGTGACTTTGATATTTTACAGTTTGCACAGTTAACAGAATGTTCTCCTAATATGCAACTTTGCACACTAAACAGAATGTGCTTCTTATCTGCGGCTACGCACAGTGAATGGAATATGTGACTTTGATATTTTACACTTTGCACACTAAACAGAATGTTCTGCTAATCTGAAACTTTGCACACTAAACAGAATGTGCTGCTAATCTGAAACTTTGCACACTAAAAAGAATGTGCTGCTAATCTGCAACTTTGCACACTGAACAGAATGTGCTCTAATCTGAAACTTTGCACACTAAAAAGAATGTGCTGCTAATCTGCAACTTTGCACACTGAACAGAATGTGCTCTAATCTGCAACTTTGCACACTAAACAGAATGTGCTGCTAATCTGCGGCTAGGCACAGTGAACAGAATATGTGAAGTTTTTTTTTTTTTATATCTCTGCCCCCCCAAACAAAATAAACTTCTGCCCCCACACACAGTAGTCCTAAAAAGGACTTTTGGGTCTTTTTTTTTTACAAATTCGCTTTTCTTCTCCCTACACTGACTTTCCCTTCCTATCCTCATCTCTCCCTGGCTAAGACTGAGCCGAACTCGCTGGTCAGGTGCTATACAGCACCCGATCACGGGTTCTGGCCAGCCAATCAGTGTAATGCCAGCAGCCAACATGGCTGCTGGCATTACACTGATGTCAGAGCCTCCCTGCACGTTTATTGGCTGCGCAGCAGCCGCGAAACGTGCGGGGAGGAGACCCGAACATGGCGGGCGAGCACATGCGGTACTCGTACGAGTACCGCCATGTGCCGAGCAGAGCGATGCTCGAGCCGAACCGAGCTTCGGCCGAGCATGCTCGCTCATCACTAGTAATAACCATTTTAGTACAAGCAAGTCATAATTAAAAAAATGAATGCATTTTGAATTATTTTTTTATACACATGAAAATATAACATTTTTAATATGCAAAAATTTAGGTTGATTAAAAGATTATGTATTTGACTACTTATGAGCCAGACCATAAGATGAATAATTAAAAAAATGTATGAAAAATGATAGATTGTAGTTGGTGTAGTTTTGTGCTTCTGGCACTCTCTACAGTATGTCAACTCATACCAACCTTTCTTGGAAGAGTAGTTGCTAAAAATTACAGAAATAAATGTCATGTATTTCAAAGCTTTCTGTATCTTGGAAGAGGTAGAAATGTGAAATAGCTCAATTTTCTTTCTTATAGCACCACACACAGCCTAGGGTTAAAAAAGCAAGTGACCCCCTCATTTAATGTGGGTGAATGTCTACTTTACAAAATAGTATACCTTGCCTATCTTTCCTGTATATTTGTATGATGACTATTTTAGAGTAGGCAAGTAATTTCAAAATCAAAAGTGGCAGGTGTAGATTAGTGTTCCTGGCAACGCCACATTTTATATTAACCCATACAAATGGGTACCATTTTTCTCTGACTGGTACTGAATACAGTAGAAAATTCTATGATTTTTCAAAGATTTTAGTATCTCTGAAATGGTGGAAATGTAGAAAACGGGTCTTTTTTTCCTATAGCGCCACCTTATGGAAATGTTGCAGAGTTTATCAAAAATAAGATACAGTCTATCCAACAAACAATATCCTCTTCATAGTCTCTTCCGATTCCTAGTCCAGCTCGAGCAACCCTCAGCTCGTTCTCCTCTATAACAGAGGAGGAGGTATCTCTTTTACTATCATCCTCTCCACCCACTACCTGCCCCTTGGATCCCATGCCCTTTCACCTTATTAAGGCTCTGGCTACTACTCTTTCTCCCAGCCTTACAAATATCTTTAACTCCTCTCTTTCTTCCGGAACTTTTCCATCCTCATTCAAATATGCAATAGACAGACCGATACGCAAAAAAACCTCACTCGACCCCACCAGTCTTTCAAATTACCGTCCAGTTTCACTCCTCCCCTTTACATCTAAGATCTTGGTACGCCTTGTATTCTCTAGCTTATTCTCTGTTCTCAGCTCACACTCTCGTCTGGACCCATTACAGTCAGGTTTCCGTTCTAACTATTCCACTGAGACAGCCCTAACAAAAATTACTAATGACCTATACACAGCAAGGGACAAATGACAAGTCAGTATACTAATCCTACTAGATCTATCTGCTGCTTTTGACACTATTAACCATGCGCACCTACTGGACACACTGCACACCCTTGGCATCAGTGACAAAGTTTTCCTCCTACCTCTATAAAAGTACTTTCAGTGTTTCTTTTGATAATGCTTTCTCATCTCCCCACAACCTCACAGTAGGTGTTCCTCATGGATCAGTTCTGGGACCACTTATCTTATCCCTCTACACCATCTCACTTGGTGACTTCATCTCATCTCTTTGGTTTAATTACCATCTGTATGCGGATGACACTCTAATCTATCTCTCTTTCCCTGACCTCACTCCAGCTGTGCAGTCTCGAGTCACTCAATGTCTGTCAGCTATTTCATCATGGATGGCCCACCGCCATCTTAAACTCAATATGCCTAAGACAGAGCTGGTAGTGTTCCCTCCTAAAACTCATCCACCAACCCCCTTCTCCATCACAATAGACAACTATGCCATACACTCAGTACCCAAAGCACGCTGTCTAGGGGTCATACTTGATTCTAAATTAACTTTATCCCCCATATCTAAGCTGTCACCAAAACATGTTGCTTGTTCCTAAAAAATATTGCCAAAATACGTCCTTTCCTCTGCATGTCAACTGCAAAAACTCTATTTCAGGAACTCATTCTATCCAGACTTGACTACTGTAACATTTTACTCTCTAGTCTTCCTGCTTCTCATCTTTCTCCACTTCAATCTGTTATCAATTCAGCCGCAAGAATGACCACATTTGCTCCCAGATACCTTCCCTCTCATTTCCTCCTGAAATCCCTCAATTTGCTACCTATAAAGTATTGTATTTCTTACAAGATTCTCCTCATCTCCTGTAAGTCTCTCTGTTCTTCAGCACCCTCTTACATTTCTGCTCATATCTCTCACTACACCCCTTCCCGTCCCCTATGGCCTTCTCAAGGGTTCTTCCTGTCCTCTCCCTACACAGCTCCTGCCATCTCTCAACTACAAGCTTTCTCACTGGCTGCCCCTCGACTCTGGAATGCCCTCCCTATCACCATTCGCCAATCATCCTCACTCATCATAAAGTTGAAAATACCATTTTGTTCTCCTGGTGATTAGGGGGTCTGGACGAGCCATGCATGTAGGTAAAACTATACACATTTGTTATTTGTGTACTTGGGAGAATAAGGGCATTTTCAAATAATTGAAACTTTCAAAAACAACATAAATGTTTTTGATATATAGTATGTGATTTTAGCAAAATAAGTCATTTTTTTCTTTTTTGAAATGATGACATCATAGCTTGTCACACGTTGCAAAATGTACTTCATGTGAGGCATCATGCAAAAGTTCAATTCATTCTGAAAAAAATAATATATTGTTTTTCATATGTAACTAGAAAGTTACCTACAGGAATCAGACCTAAATGGATGGATAGCAAAAATGCTGAAAATGTGTCTGGCCTACAGGGTTCAAACCCCTGACACTGAAAGGGTTAAATCAATGGGAATTTTGTAACATAGTAACACAGTAACATAGTAAATTAGGTTGAAAAAAGACACAAGTCCATCAAGTTCAACCTTCGCCTCATACCTCAGTAACTGAGAATTTTATAGCTTTCCTGCTACCAATTAAATTAGTCTTTATCAGACCTTCCTGATCAGCCTACTGATAAACAGTATAACTCTGTATGTTCCCTTTTGAAAGAAATGTATCTAATCTTCTCTTAAATGTATCCATTGTATCTGCCATAACTACCTCCCTGGGCAATGAATTCCACAATTTGACAGACTTTACCGTAAAAAAACCCTTCCTCTGCTGAAGTTTAAACCTCCTTTCCTCTAATCTCAAGGGGTGTCCCCTGGTCACCTGATCAGGCCTGATCAGGCCTTGGAATAAATGAGGAAGTTTATTTGCCCACCAGAATTACACCAATTTGGTCGTACACATAAGGTCAGTGTATGTATGTCTTACATAGGGGTAAAGAAGGACTGTGAGGAAACACCTACTGTCTGTTTTCTATTCAGCATTAGCCAGGGAAATGTACATTAATATCAGCAAATATGTTAGTCATTTATGTACAGGGTGGTATCTTGTTAACCATGGATAAAGCAGGAGGCTAGTAGAGTTAAAGTGGACCTTTCACCTTAATTCAAGTTTGCATATTTGAGATCCTCATTAAAAAGTCCTACTGTGTCATGTTAGCCAAAGGACCAGTAATTGTACAGTGATGTAGATATTCATATTTGTTACTGTGACGGTACCAGGATTTACCGGACCCTTTTGGGGTCATCGGATCCTGAACCGCCGCTGCTGCCCCAAATGTCACACAATGTCCAAAACAGTGATCAATATTTCAAATGTTATAGTTCTAAATGATTCCCTCTAGTCACAGTTACCATATGCTGATGTATGCTAATTATGGTATATATGTGGCACCAGTGTTGTTTCATATGTTAATTAAGTTTTATGGGATATTTCATATGCTAATTAAGCATTTTCGGTGTTATGATTAATTAAGCATTTTCGGTGACATTTCATATGCAAATGAATCTATGTGCAGTACCAGGACATTTTCACTTTCACTTTCCCCAGAAATAAAAGTGTGAATGTCTCCTAAACTAGACATCTGCTGGAATTTTAGTTAACATGACACATAGGCAGTTTAGAATGAAGTTTCCAAATTTGTAAAGAAAATTCAAGGTGATGGGTTCACTTTACAGTGATGCCTTTACTGTCTGAGTAGTTTACAGTGCAAGCTTTCAAGAACACTTACATTTGTTTAAGCAGGGGACTGGTAGAGTAAAAGTGATACCTTTATTGGCTAAATGAGTAGCTTTAGAATGCAAGCTTTCAAGACAACTTAGTCCTCTTCTTCAATCATATTTGGAATGAAAGCTAATTTGTATAGAAAGCTTGCATTCTAATTCTACTCAGCCAATAAAGGTATCACTTTTACTCTACCAGTCACCTTTTACTTGAATTAATAAATATGTTTATTTATATACAGCCACAAGTGTATACACCGCTTTACAATTTAAGGGTTTAGACAATACAGGGTTACAAGTGCCTTGTAAAGTGAAACACTGGAAATGAGGTCACTGCCTAGATCTGTTTGTCAGGCATGTTTACATGATTGAAGATAACCAATTGGTCTTGAAAACTTACAATCTAAATCTACTCAGCCAATGCATTTTTCACTTCAACTCTACTAGTCTCCTGAGTAATGTGTCAATGACCACCATGTATGAGTAGCATTAGAGAGCTGCTGTCATTAAATTAAGTGTGCCTTGTGGGTGCAGATAACCAGTGTTACTGCTTATAACTGTCTATGCAAATTCCCTAGTATATACTACACAGAGGCGTAACTAGAAGCCACAGGGCCCTGGTGCAAGAATTGCCACGGGCCCACCGACCACATTGGCCACCTCCACATTGCCCCCCATCTCCACATTGCCCCTTCCACAATGCCCCTAAATCTCCACATCACCCCGTCCACAATGACCCTCAATCTCCACATTGCCCCTTCCACAATGCCTCCATCTCCACATGCCCCTTTCACATTGCCCCCATCTCCACATTGCCCCTTCCACAATGCCCCTCAATCTCCATATTGCCCATTCCACAATGCCCCCATCTCCACATGCCCCTTTCACATTGCCCCCATCTCCACATTGCCCCTTCCACAATGCCCCTAAATCTACTACCTCCCTGATCTCTCTCTGGCAGACTGGCACTCTCGTAATGCAGAACCCCAGCGCTCTGCATTACTTAATTGCAGGTGTCAGGCGAGGGGGTTGCTGTGGGAGGCCGGGCCCCTGGAGTGACGGGCACAGTCGCAGGTGCAACCCCTGCGACCCCTATAGTTACGTCACTGATACTACATGCAAAATGTGTCCATATGCCCAACAATTATACAAATTTTAAATTACTCCAACATTTAATTGGCTCTGAACACTCCCCTGTGTAGTGCAAGACATTGCAAAGTGTTTCAGCACTAACAATCTACGAGGGAGGTTAGAAATAGTAAGTAGAAATGGAATCTACACTTTAAATTCTTTTCTTTTTCTTTCTTTCTTTCTTTCTTTCTTTCTTTCTTTCTTTCTTTCTTTCTTTCTTCCTTTCCTTCACTCTCTGAAAAAAAATATATTGTAGGACATTTCCTGTTTAGTATAATAAGGGTACACCCGCTGCTGCAAAATGTATAGTTCCTGAGTTATTACAGTTTAAACCTGTGTTTTTTTACATTAGCAGTTCCCTTTAGTGGTCAAATTCCAATTAGTTTTTCAGTTACATTCCAATGGAGAAGAAAGTCAGTGACTTACAGTTCTCCATAGAATGTGATAGAAACTGCCTGTCACTTCCTGTCAGTTAGAACTTTCAGGAAGTAAACACAGTGAATTCACTTCTGATAATTTGAACTTTTATAACTTTTGAATAAAACAACTGACAGCAGTGGGAGTGACCTTGTTTTACTCAGCAGGAAAAGCTCTATAACATATACATTTTCATAAAAAAAAGTTTACTTCTCCTTTAAATCAATGTTAAGGTTCTCACAGAAGCATTGAAAATAGTGGAATATAAAGGGAAAGTTAACCTTATCTCAACCTCCATTCTGTTTTGAAGATGATACCATGTCATCAACAGCATAACTGCCATAATGTGATTATTATCAGATTATCAATGATTATACTACAACACCTCAGTATAAAATGTAACATCATAATCTATGTGTGTGTGTGTGTGTGTGTGTGTGTGTGTGTGTGTGTGTGTGTGTGTGTGTGTGTGTGTGTGTGAGTTCTCATAATGGATCTTTATGGGACAGAGTTGCTGACATATTAATTTTTTCACTATTTATTTGAATGTGCACTAGAAAAACCTTCATTTATTTTTACTATAATAAACTGGTGTTGTCTTACTTTTAACTTATCATTGCATGCATTTCCAAAAGTTCTAGGTACAGTTAATTAGTCTGCATAATCTGTCTGATATTCTGTACCACATAATGCATTCTTTTAGTTAACTGTTCTAGACCTACTCAAATCAATTCTGTATGATCCGACGTGTATCTCCACACATCAGTTTTGCTCTTTATCACAGTACACTGGTTTGAAAGAGTGTGGCAGTTTTCAAAGTCTTTTTTAGATTTCACATTATGCCATACGAGTTGACCTATTTAAATCAGGACAAAAAAGCACTTTGTGTCAAGCAGTATGGAAAAAAATGTTCCATTAGAATTGTTCAATTCTTTTCTGCATCATATTATGTTATAGAAATAAGTAAAAGTTTTAAAGAACTGTGTGTGGAATCTATATTTTCCAGGCAACAATGCTTTGTAAAGTAATTGTGGCTGAACCTTTAGATGCAAAAGAGAGATCCAACACATTGCTTCATTGCTTCATAATAATGAGACCTTTTGAGCATCCAAATAAGCAAACTTTTTGTTTATATAAAAGCGTAAGTTATATGGATGCTTTTGCTGAATAAAACATCAGTAGTTCCACCATGGGACCACTAATTAGTGAAAACTGTTGTATAAGAAAAAAAGGTTTGAGCTGTACCTAGCTACTAATCTCCCAGCCCATCAAAAGAGGGGTCACTTGCCTTTCTACCCCAAGCCTGGTGTGCACAAACATTTACAGAAGATGGTGCTAAGATGAAGCCATTTTTACATTTCCCCCTCACTGAAACATTTGAAAACAATGTCATTTCCTACAGTATTTAGCTACTTCTCTTCTGAGGGGAATCACACCAGATTAGCATGAGTGGACATACTGTAGAAGGTGCCATAAGCAGAGAACTATGCCAAACTAAAATCTAATTGTTCTTACATTCCTCAAATAAGGCTTTTGCTGAGTAAAACAACAGTAGTCCCACCATGGGAGATTTATCATTCAAAAGTGATTTTTTTCTCATAAGTGAAAAGTATTGTTTAAGAAAAAAAAGTGTTTGAGCTGTAATGTCTTTTCAATGATAAGTCTCTCAGCACTGGGAGCAGGTAAGCTGATAGCTTCCCAAAATATATGGAGTTTTTCAGAATGCACCTTGCAGCCAATTTGTACCTTTAATGGTAGTGAGATTAGCTCCATAACATGCCCAAGCTGGCAAAGAAAACTGGAGCTTTGGGCATTATTCCTGGGACCCTCAGACAGTACTAGCTACTTATCTCCCAGCCCATCAAAAAAGACGTCACTTGCCTTTCTACCTGAAGTGGTGTGCACATTTACAGAAGATGGTGCTAAGATGGAGCCATTGTTTACTTTCACCCTTCACTGAAAACAATGTCATTTCCTACAGTATTTCGCTACTACTCTTCTGAAGGGAATCACACCAGATTAGCATGAGTGGACATACTGTGGGAGGTGCCATAAGCAGAGAACTATGCCAAACTAAAATCTAATTTTTCTTGCATTCTTCAAATATGACTTACTTGTACTAAAATAGTCATAATAACTACAGAAATGAAGTAAATGTATACAAAGCATAACATTATGGAAATAAGAAAGACAGCTGCATCAAATAGGAGTTGACAAGAATGCCTACCTACAAGTTAGTGTGCACAACTATCTCCTGAAGGTTAGGCTGAGGTAAAAAACACATCCTTGTTTACAATTCAGTCATTTCTAATCTACTAAAACCTTTCAACACCATGGAATGTTACACTCTATTCAGAACCTTATGCCAAACCCCCAAAATAGAATAATAATAACAGGACCCCATTGGTATAGGTTGACATAATGTAGGAAGTGCCAGGAGCACTAAACTACATCTGCCATTTTCATTTTTTTAAATTACCTGTCTGCAAAAAAAATGACCAGGGAAAGTTTACATTAAATCACATTAAATAAGGGGTTGTTTGCTTTTCACCTGCAGGCAGGTGTTCACAAATATTTTAATAAGGTTATACTATAGGGAAAAGTATATAATTTATTTTTATGTTTCCACAACTCCAAAGAAACTGAAGTCTTTGAACACCATTTGAAGACCACTGTATGCGTTATCTCCTACCAGCTTAAGAAAAATTGTACTGTATACACCTGCAGCTTGACTCTACTGTACCCAACGTGTGCCCAGTCTCTGCATTGCAGCTGGACTCCAGCTACTCCCTCTAGTGTTCAGTTCATGTACTGCAGTCTGTCCTCAGTATCTTGTCCAGTCCTGTTGGTTGCTGCATGGAAATAGACTTTAGAACTCCATTTCCACAGACTCTTCCCAATCATCCTGAACATAGCCTGGTTCATCTGGTCTGTGCTATCCAGCCTTGCTCTTGGCACCTTTATTGGCTTCAGTCACAGCAAAGCTGCACAGTGGTCTGTCAACATGCTCTAACTCAGCACTCTAGCACTGCTCCTCAGAATCTTGAGGTTCACAGTGGCTGTTCTATTTAGAGACTTGGTCTTCTCAGCCAGGCATTGTGACACTTATCTGCACTAAACTGGTTATAACCATAATAAATATAAATAAAGGGTATGAAAGGCATGCAGTTTTTGGAAAGTAGACATTACACCAAATCAGGTGTCACTTGCCTTTTTGTCGATAGGCTTATGTGCAAAAAAATTTTAACAGGAGTTGCAGCTATAGGAAAAAACATAGTTTTTATACTTCAAGATACTTCAAAGATACAAAATCATTCAACAGAATGTCATTTTCTACTGTATTCATTGCTAATTGCCTGCCTAAGAATAATGGTACCCCACTGGAATGGGTTGACACAGCACACAGCAGGGGTGCCAGAAGCATAGCTACCAGTGGCAGAAGGCTGGGTAAGCAGACAGTGTATGTGTAGTTCTGTGGCTACCAGTGGGCAATGGAACAAGGCTGGGTAGACAGTGTATGTGTAGTTCTGTGAATGCCAGTGGGCAATAGAAGAAGGCCGGGGTGTCATAAAGTGTATTTGTTACTCTAAGGCTACCGACAGAACATAGCTGAAGAAATGAAGAAACAAAGAAATAAAGATGTTGATGGCAGAAAAGTAGCATCTGGTCCACCCAGTCTGCCCATGTCCCTATCTAATCAGAATACACAGTGTTACATACTTCTCAGAATACATATCTGTCTCAGGCATTTTTGAATCCTCTAACAATATTTGTCCCTAACACCTTTGCTGAGAGGCTGTTCCATTACCCTTTCAGTAAAGAGGTACTTGCGAACTTTACTTTTGAGTTTTCACCCTCTAAACATAGATCATTATGACCTTTTGTTTTAAATGCTTCCCTCTTGAACTATGGGAAATCACTTAATACATTCAAAGGTTTCTATCATATCACCCCTCTCCCTCCTGTCTTCCAAGCTTTACATATTAAGCTCTTTTAGTTTATTCTGGTATCCTGTGTCATATAGACCCTACTCCATCTTTGTGGTTCTTCTCTGAACTTCAATTTATTGTCTTTCTGGAGATATTTTCTCCAGAACGGTACACAGTACTACAGGTGACGTCTTACCAGTTATCTATAGAGTGAAATTAGTGCCTCTCTCTTCCCCTGTTAATGCCTCTTCCTATACAACCTAGTACCCAGTTTGCTTTTCAAACTGCTTTAAAGCAATGCTTTCCTGCCTTCAAGCATCTTAAAGGGATAGTAATACTTCATTTTAACTTTATTTTATTTTGTAGGCATTAAAAAAACATGAAGAATGATATAAGTCTTATCTCTCAAACCTTCATGGTTTAAGAGATATTCACAAACAAAGTATCCCCCCCCTGTTCAACCAGATCAGAAGGGAGATGCCCAGGTAGACTGCAGAGAGGGACAATCTTCAATTAAGATAATGGAAAAAGCTGAAAAACTTGTCAAGGGGGGAAGGGCTTTCATTGTTTTCATACAAAGAAAATTGTCCCCTTCTGTTATCTGTCCTGTCATACAACCAGATTCACATCTGAGAAGAGATGGCTTACACTAGGAAAAAGGGGCGGGGAGGGGAACTTTGCTTGTGAATATCTCATAAACCATAAAAGTTTGAGAGGTAAGACTTATATCATTCTTCATGTTTTTTTAATGCCTACAAAATAAAATAAAGTTAAAACGAAGTATTACTATCCCTTTAAGTAATAACTTCCATGTCCCTTTCCTCTGATGTTTTTGTCACAAAGTACCATTAAGCCTGTATTCCACATCTGGGTATCTGTGTCCTAAATTAATTATCTTTCACATTTCAGCATTGAACTTGAGATCCCATACTTTTGTCCAATCCCCCAGTTTCCCTAAATCATCTTGCATTTAGTTTATCTATCCTGGAGAGTTAGCCCTGTTGTCTATTTCTGCATCATCTGCAAAAAGGCACACCTTGCCTTGAATACCACCTGTAATATCATTTATGAAGATGTTGAAGAGAAGAGGCCCTATCATTGGCCCCCTCTGGAACTCCACTAGTAACTCATCCTTCCTCTGAATAAATACCATTGATTAGGACCAGCCATCCTTCAGCCAAGTATGTTTCCAATCAACTACATTTATGTTGAGTCACAAACTATTCATCTTATGAATCAGCTTACCTATGTGATACTGATTAGTGATGAGCGAGCACCCCAATGCTCGGGTGTTCGGGTGCTCTGACCGAGCACCCCCGGAGGCTCGAGTGCTCGGCCGAGCACCCGAGCCCCATTGAAGTCAATGGGAGGACTCGAGCATTACACCAGGCACCCCCTGCTCTGATGAGGGGAGGGTGTCTGGTCCATAGGAAAAGGGCAGAAAATGATGGAAACACCACAGAAATGGTTCAGGGACAGCATAGGGAGGATGTCTGGATGCATCTTGGACTCCAACATTGCTGCTGGGAACGATCTTTCGCCCGTAGTACGCCATTTTTACAGACTGACCGTAAAACACACAAAAAGGAAAATAAAAACGACTTTAGGCGAAAAATTGTTACCAAACAATATTTGCTGTATATTTACTTGTATATCATCTGCAAATTCTCCCAAAAATTTCCTCGATTTTCTGAAGTGAGGCCATGATTAAGAGGGAAACGTGCGCAGAGGCAAATTCTCCCAAAAATTTCCTTGATTTTATTGAACTGAGGCCATGATTAAGAGGGAAACGTGCGCAAAGGCAAATTCTCCCAAAAATTTCCTCGATTTTTCGGAACTGGGGCCATGATTAAGAGGGAAACGTGCGCTGAGCCGACCATCTAAAACATTATGGGTGAGGGTCTGCTGCGGAGCTGACCATCCTAAACATTATATGCGAAGGCCCGCTAGTGAGCTGACGCTATAAAACATTATATGAGAGGGCCCGCTAGAGAGCTGACCCAATAAAACATTATATGAGAGGGCCCGCTAGAGAGCTGACCCAATAAAACATTATATGATAAGGCCCGCTGGTGAGCTGACCTATACAAAAATTGTCAAACAGGGCCCGCTGGTGAGCTGGCCCTATATAAAAATTATATCCCAGGGTATATGGAAGAGGAGGAGGAGGATGAGAATATTAAGAGTCAACCATATACCCGTTTTTTGGGTGGAAGGGGTGAATGGGAATACAGAGTATTCCCATCATTGTAAATAACATATATAAAGTGAGTTTATGTTCCCCCAGGGCTTTCCTCCAGTGGAGTGGAGAAGTCAGGGGAAATCCAGGCCTTGTTCATTTTTATAAGTGTCAACCTATCAGCATTGTCGGTGGAAAGGCGGATACGCTTATCTGTTATGATGCCACCAGCAGCACTAAATACCCGCTCAGACAGAACGCTGGCGGCAGGGCAGGCCAGCACCTCCAAGGCGTAGAGTGCCAGTTCATACCACGTGTCCAGCTTGGACACCCAGTAGTTGTAAGGCACAGAGGGATCATTGAGGACGCTGACACGGTCTGCTACGTACTCCTTCACCATCTTCCAAAACTTTTCCCTCCTTGTGACACTAGGCTGCGCATCAGGGTGAGGGTGCTGGCGGGGTGTCATGAAGGTGTCCCACGCCTTGGAGAGTGTTGCCCTGCCTTTGTCGGAACTGCTGTGTGCTCCCCTTTTCTCCCCTTCTCGGTTGGCCAAGGTAGCACGTACTCTGCCGCCAGCGTTGTCAGATGGAAAATTTTGGAGCAATTTTTCAACAAGAACCTTCTGGTATAGCACCATTTTGCTTGTCCTCTCCACCGGAGGAATGAGAGATGAGAAATTCTCTTTGTAGCGGGGGTCCAGAAGGGTGAACACCCAGTAATCCGTGTTGTCTAAAATGCGTATAACGCGTGGGTCACGGGAAAGGCAGCCTAACATAAAGTCAGCCATGTGTGCCAGAGTACCAACAGGCAAGATTTCGCTGTCCTCACCAGGAGGATGACTCTCAATCTCCTCATCCTCTTCCTCCTCTTCTGCCCACCCACGCTGAAGAGATGGAACTAAAGTTCCATGGCTACCCTCTGTAGCGGAGGCAACCGTGTCTTCCTCCTCCTCCTCCTCCGCCTCCTACAATTGTCGCTGAGAAGACGAAGTGAGGGTGCTCTGGCTATCACCTTGTGTAAGCTCTTCCTCCCGCATTTCCACCTCTTCCACATGCAAAGCGTCGGTTTTAATTGTGAGCAGCGAGCGTTTCAGTAGACACAGAAGTGGGATGGTTACACTGATAATAGCGTTATCGCCGCTCACCATCTGTGTCGATTCCTCAAAATTGCGTAAAACCTCACAGAGGTCTGACATCCATTCCCACTCCTCACTTCTGATTACAGGAAGTTGAACGGAGAGGCGACGACCGTGTAACAGCTGGTACTCCACTACTGCCCTCTGCTGCTCACAAAGCCGGGCCAACATGTGGAAGGTGGAGTTCCAGCGTGTGCTCACGTCACACAGCAGCCGGTGAGCTGGCAATTGTAAGCGCTGCTGCAGCTTCAACAGGCCGGCCGAAGTTGTTGATGACTTACGGAAATGTGCACACACGCGGCGCACCTTGGTCAAGAGATCATGCACATTGGGGTAGGTTTTTAGAAATCGCTGAACCACTAAATTAAATACATGCGCTAGGCATGGTACGTGTGTGAGCTTGCCGAGCTCCAAAGCCGCCACCAAGTTACGCCCATTATCACACACAACCATGCCTGGTTGCAGGTTGAGTGGCGAGAGCCACTGCTCGGTCTGGTGACTAATCCCCTGCAACAGCTCTGAGGCCGTGTGCTGTTTGTCCCCAAGGCAGATCAGCTTCAGCACGGCCTGTTGACGCTTCCCCACTGCAGTGCTACACTGCTTCCAGCTACTGGCTGATGGGGGAGTGGCGCTGCGTGTAGAGAATTCGGAGGTGGAAACGGAGGAGGAGGAGCCAATAACGTAGGTGCTGGCGGAAACCCTGATGGAGGTAGGGCCCGCAATCCTC
Organism: Rhinophrynus dorsalis; assembly: GCA_037306005.1. Lineage (NCBI taxonomy): Eukaryota > Metazoa > Chordata > Amphibia > Anura > Rhinophrynidae > Rhinophrynus > Rhinophrynus dorsalis. Next base: position 50,445,285 of record CM074720.1, read on the forward strand.
GGCGTGGGTAGCACCCGTGCCATCCCAGGGTCCGAGTCGCTCCCAGCCTCCACAACATTCACCCAGTGTGCCGTCAGGGAAATGTAGCGTCCCTGGCCACAAGCACTTGTCCATGTGTCAGTCATTAAGTGGACCTTCCCAGTAACTGCGTTGGTCAGGGCACGGGTGATGTTACGGGACACATGGTGGTGTAATGCGGGGATGGCACACCGGGAAAAGTAGTGGCGGCTGGGGACCGCGTACCGAGGGACAGCTGCTGCCATCAGGCTGCGGAAGGACTCAGTGTCCACAAGCCTAAATGGCAGCATTTCGATGGCCAGTAATTTGGAAAGGTGTGAGGTTAGTGCTATGGCCTGTGGGTGGGTGGCTGGGTATTTTCGCTTGCGCTCAAATGCCTGGGGTAACGACATTTGGATGCTGTGCTGGGACAGGGAAGTGGATGTGGTCGCTGATGGTGCTTCAGATGGTACAGGTGCAGGGCGGGAGGTATGCGGGCCTGCGCCTTCGACAGGCGATTGGCCGGCACCGAAAACAGGGGAAGAGGAGGCAGTGGTGTGGCCTGCAGACACAGATGGGCGATCCAGGCGTTCCTCCCACTTATTACGGTGCTTGGATGCCATGTGTCGGATCATGCTGGTGGTGGTGAGGTTTCTAGTGTTCATGCCTCGGCTCATTCTGGTGTGGCACAGGTTGCAAACTACAATTCTTTTGTCGTCCGCACTTTCCTTAAAAAAACGCCATACCGCGGAACACCTAGCCCTTGGCAAGGGATATTTATGCAAGGGGGTGCTCCGTGGAACATTTGCGGGCCGGTTTGGTGCGGTCCTCCTTTTTTCTGTAGCCACACCACTGCCTCTTCCAGCCTGTTGCGGTGCTGCAGATGGCTCACCCTCAGGACTGCTGTCATCGCTCGGCTCTACACCTTCCCAGGTGGGGTCAGTCACCTCATCGTCCACCAAGTCCTCCTCCACTTCCTCACTCTGATCATCCTCCTCATGTCTTGATCCCACCACATACTCAGTCATTGACAACTGTATAACATCCTCCTCAACAAGGTCTTGAGACAGTAATAGTGGTTGATTTAATGACAACTGTGTCTCATCATCATCATCATCATCCACTACTTCCTTTGACCTTAAATGCCGTTCACATCTGTCATCTTCTTGTGATTGGGTACCCTCTAGAGGTTGTGAATCAGGGCATAAGATGTCATGTTCCTCTGCAAGCGTGCTTGGAGAGAGGGTCAAATGAAGGATTGGTGATGAGACGAGCTCATCACTATATCCCAGTGTGGGATCACTTCTTTGACCAGACCGTGTATGGTGGGAGGAAGGATGATCAGAGTGAGGATTATGTTGACCAGACTCTTGGCTACTGAGAGTGGACTTGGTGGAAGACAAGGTGGTGCTTAACCGACTGGAAGCAGTATCAGCTGACATCCAACCGACCACCTGTTCGCAGTGGTCGGACCGCGAGAGTGATGTCCTGCGACGCCCTGTAAAATTAGACATGAAGCTAGGTATGGTGGATGTCTTTCTTTCTTGTGCTCTGGCACCAGGCACAGTTTCTCCGCGTCCTGACCCGCGCCCTGAACTATCAGGATCACGTCCACTTCCCCGTCCCTTTTTACCCGCCTTCTTCATCTTACACGGAATATGTGACTTTGATATTTTACTTTGAAGACTTAACAGTTTTCTTCCTATTCTGCAACTGTGCAGAGTACACAGAATAGGCTGCTAAACTGCGGCGAAGCACACTGAATGGAATATGTGACTTTGATATTTTACTTTGAAGACTTAACAGTATTTCTTCCTATTCTGCAACTGTGCAGAGTACACAGAATAGGCTGCTAAACTGCGGCGAAGCACACTGAATGGAATATGTGACTTTGATATTTTACTTTGAAGACTTAACAGTATTTCTTCCTATTCTGCAACTGTGCAGAGTACACAGAATAGGCTGCTAAACTGCGGCGAAGCACACTGAATTTAATATATTTGACTTTGATATTTTACTTTGAAGACTTAACAGTATTTCTTCCTATTCTGCAACTGTGCAGAGTACACAGAATAGGCTGCTAAACTGCGGCGAAGCACACTGAATTTAATATATTTGACTTTGATATTTTACTTTGAAGACTTAACAGTATTTCTTCCTATTCTGCAACTGTGCAGAGTACACAGAATAGGCTGCTAAACTGTGGTGACGCACACTGAATGGAATATGTGACTTTGATATTTTACTTTGAAGACTTAACAGTATTTCTTCCTATTCTGCAACTGTGCAGAGTACACAGAATATGCTGCTAAACTGCGGTGACGCACACTGAATGGAATATGTGACTTTGATATTTTACTTTGAAGACTTAACAGTATTTCTTCCTATTCTGCATCTGTGCAGAGTACACAGAATAGGCTGCTAAACTGCGGCGAAGCACACTGAATGGAATATGTGACTTTGATATTTTACTTTGAAGACTTAACAGTATTTCTTCCTATTCTGCAACTGTGCAGAGTACACAGAATAGGCTGCTAAACTGCGGTGACGCACACTGAATGGAATATGTGACTTTGATATTTGAGTTTGAAGACTTAACAGTATTTCTTCCTATTCTGCAACTCTGCACAGTACACAGAATGTGCTGCTAAACTGCGGCTACGCACACTGAATGGAATATGTGACTTTGATATTTTAGTTTGAAGACTTAACAGTATTTCTTCCTATTCTGCAACTCTGCACAGTACACAGAATGTGCTGCTAAACTGCGGCGAAGCACACTGAATGGAATATGTGACTTTGATATTTTAGTTTGAAGACTTAACAGTATTTCTTCCTATTCTGCAACTCTGCACAGTACACAGAATGTGCTGCTAAACTGCGGCGACGCACACTGAATGGAATATGTGACTTTGATATTTTAGTTTGAAGACTTAACAGAATGTGCTCTAATCTGCAACTTTGCACACTAAACAGAATGTGCTCTAATCTGCAACTTTGCACACTAAACAGAATGTGCTCTAATCTGCAACTTTGCACACTAAACAGAATATATGAAAAATTTTTTTTTTTGTTTTTTTCCCCCCACACAAAATAACCTGCTGCCCCCACACACAGTAGTCCTAAAAAGGACTTTTGGTTCTTTTTTTTTCACAATTTTGCTTTTTTTCTCCCTACACTGACTTTCCCTTCCTATCCTCAGCTCTCCCTGGCTAAGTATCACAGTGCCTGTGATTCCTGTCACTCTCTGTTGTGGATGTCACTGATTTGCTGACTGAGTTTGACCCGCCTCCTCATGACCTTTTTATACCTGGCTATCTCTCTGGTCAGTTGCCCTTTCGTGGTGTTCCTGAGCCAGTAGTGCTTTTGCTGTGTTCCTGTGTTCTGAGTTCCTGTGTACCGATTCGGCTTGTCCTGACTATTCTCCAGTGTTCCTGCCTGTGTATGATTCGGCTTGTCCTGACTATTCTCCAGTGTTCCTGCCTGTGTATGACTCGGCTCGTCTGCGGACCACCCTTGGATCCTGACCCGGCTAGTCTGACGTTCCTGCCTGTGTATGACCCGGTCCGGCTGACTTCCTGCTCCGAAGATCGACTTCCAGCTTGTTCCAGTGACCTGCGTTCCAGTTGTCGCCGTCGCGACATTTTCCAGTCCTTGCTGCCCACGAGTGTGCCATTGCCTAGCCTGGTGATTCCTTCGATAGTGCTGTGTCTCGTTCTAGTGCAGAGCTGTGTGTATTCTGTGGGCCTTCCTCTCCTTGCAGAGCCTGACCGTAGCGTTGTAGCCTCGAGTAACGTTACAGAGCCTTGCAGTAGCGCTGAAGCCTCGAGTAAACGTGCATTTTAACTCTTGCAGTGCTGCCTCATATTCACTCTCTATATCTCCAGTACAAGCCTTGTTACAAGTGATACTGCTGCTGAGTTGGCCGCTCTCCGTCGGCAACTCTAGTCTTACGTTGCAGAGTGTTCACGAAGCTTGGGCCGTTTGGGCGCTAAAGGCTCTCCGGTGTTGGTTACCAACGAGATCGTATACCCAGAGTGTTGGCAGAGAGGTTCAGTGTTGGCTATTCGGTACTAAGCCCGAGGGGGCTAGTGGTTTTGGCTCTAGCATTACTGCATTCGATTACACTTGAGGAGGCTCTTAGCTCTTGCATTGCAGGCCGATTTCCATATTGCCCTAAGGGGCTATTCGCACTTGCACATACTAAAGCAGTTCCTGTAGCTACGCCCGTGGGGGCTAAGTTGTTACCCATTCTGCTTATCATTTACCACCTTGGCAAGGCAGCTCGTTCCTCTGCACCTGATGAACTTCGTCTGTACAGCACAGCCTATTTAACATCAAGGGCGTGTCAAACTTCCACATCTGAGACTGAGTATATTTGGACTTTAACCCCTTTGGGGCCTATACCATCCTAGGGCATACTGACTTGCATTTATGTCCATAATACTATTTTCCTTGTATTCTCTCAGTTTACATTATCTGTATATTACCTACCGCCTCTAGAGGGCGTGAGTATCATTATTCACTTTAATAAAGTGTGTTTTATTTTCACTTATTGGTCTGAGTGTCATAAAAACCGTAACAGTACGAAAGGGCCATGACCTCAGACGGTAAGGGTGAAAGTAATCCTCTGAACATCCACTGGAGAATGGATGTCCAAGAGCAGCGCATGGACCAATTGGCACTGGCTCTACAAACGTTGCTTGAACGTACAGTACATTTGGACAAGTCTGGTCCGAATCCGGTGGTCCCCCCAGTCGTGACACCGGAGAATCCCTCGGTACCCATCAGTACTAACACAAGAGGGTTATCGGCAGCGGTACCGTTACCCCTAAGATATGATGGCGAACCCTCCTTATGCAGAGGTTTCATTAACCAGTTGGAGATATTTTTGGAATTGGCACCTCAGGCATTCCCTAACGACCGTAGCAAGGTCGGCTTTATGATATCTCTGTTGACGGGCAAAGCTTTGGCATGGGCAAATCCGATATGGGAGAGTGCCAGACCCTGCACACTGAACTTTAGAGAATTTGTGGCGAAGTTCAGACGTGTGTTTGAGGTTCCTGGTAGGTCTGCCTTTGCTGCCAAAAGGCTGATGGAGATTCAGCAGGGCGAACGCACTCTGGGCGAATACGCTATTGAATTCCGGACCTTGGCAGCAGAGGTTGGCTGGAACGATGAGGCCTTACTTGCTGCTTTTTCTCAGGGCCTGGCTGAACAGATCAAGGACGAGATAGCAGCTCGAGATGTACCCAGCGAGCTGGACGAGTACATTGACTATGTCATGCTAATAGATTCTCGCATCCGGGAGAGACGCTTGGCTAAAAGGACCAAAGCAAAGAGTCATGGTCAGAACCAGTTCCTTAACCCACCCACTCCACCCGTGCTGCTTGAGCAAACAGCTGATGGCATTGAACCTATGCAATTAGGTTTTACTAGGCTCACGAAAGAGCAGAAGCTGTATCGTAGAAGGCAAGGCTTATGCCTATATTGTGGCAAACCAGGTCATATATTACGCAATTGTCCTGTAAGGCCGGGAAACGAACGCACCTAGGGTACCTTGGGGGACAGGCCCTAGGTGGTGTTGAACAGTCCCTAGAGACTTGCACCACTAAACCCACCATCCAGGTGGCTTTTGCCTGGACTGACAAGGTCATAGAAGTCTTAGCATTGGTGGACGTCCAGGGTCAAGAGGAATATGAAGTCCAGAGTATTGTTGACTCCAGGAGATTTAGAGGAAAGCTGCAATATTTGGTTCATTGGAAGGGCTATGGTCCTGAGGAACGCTCTTGGATTGATCAGGGGGATCTCCATGCTCCAAGATTAGTACGCAGCTTTCACTCTAAATATCCTTTGAAACCCAAACCTCAGGCTAGGAGAGGGGGTCTTTGAGAGGGGGGTACTATCACAGTGCCTGTGATTCCTGTCACTCTCTGTTGTGGATGTCACTGATTTGCTGACTGAGTTTGACCCGCCTCCTCATGACCTTTTTATACCTGGCTATCTCTCTGGTCAGTTGCCCTTTCGTGGTGTTCCTGAGCCAGTAGTGCTTTTGCTGTGTTCCTGTGTTCTGAGTTCCTGTGTACCGATTCGGCTTGTCCTGACTATTCTCCAGTGTTCCTGCCTGTGTATGATTCGGCTTGTCCTGACTATTCTCCAGTGTTCCTGCCTGTGTATGACTCGGCTCGTCTGCGGACCACCCTTGGATCCTGACCCGGCTAGTCTGACGTTCCTGCCTGTGTATGACCCGGTCCGGCTGACTTCCTGCTCCGAAGATCGACTTCCAGCTTGTTCCAGTGACCTGCGTTCCAGTTGTCGCCGTCGCGACATTTTCCAGTCCTTGCTGCCCACGAGTGTGCCATTGCCTAGCCTGGTGATTCCTTCGATAGTGCTGTGTCTCGTTCTAGTGCAGAGCTGTGTGTATTCTGTGGGCCTTCCTCTCCTTGCAGAGCCTGACCTTAGCGTTGTAGCCTCGAGTAACGTTACAGAGCCTTGCAGTAGCGCTGAAGCCTCGAGTAAACGTGCATTTTAACTCTTGCAGTGCTGCCTCATATTCACTCTCTATATCTCCAGTACAAGCCTTGTTACAAGTGATACTGCTGCTGAGTTGGCCGCTCTCCGTCGGCAACTCTAGTCTTACGTTGCAGAGTGTTCACGAAGCTTGGGCCGTTTGGGCGCTAAAGGCTCTCCGGTGTTGGTTACCAACGAGATCGTATACCCAGAGTGTTGGCAGAGAGGTTCAGTGTTGGCTATTCGGTACTAAGCCCGTGGGGGCTAGTGGTTTTGGCTCTAGCATTACTGCATTCGATTACACTTGAGGAGGCTCTTAGCTCTTGCATTGCAGGCCGATTTCCATATTGCCCTAAGGGGCTATTCGCACTTGCACATACTAAAGCAGTTCCTGTAGCTACGCCCGTGGGGGCTAAGTTGTTACCCATTCTGCTTATCATTTACCACCTTGGCAAGGCAGCTCGTTCCTCTGCACCTGATGAACTTCGTCTGTACAGCACAGCCTATTTAACATCAAGGGCGTGTCAAACTTCCACATCTGAGACTGAGTATATTTGGACTTTAACCCCTTTGGGGCCTATACCATCCTAGGGCATACTGACTTGCATTTATGTCCATAATACTATTTTCCTTGTATTCTCTCAGTTTACATTATCTGTATATTACCTACCGCCTCTAGAGGGCGTGAGTATCATTATTCACTTTAATAAAGTGTGTTTTATTTTCACTTATTGGTCTGAGTGTCATAAAAACCGTAACACTAAGACTGAGCCGAACTCGCTGGTCAGGTGCTATACAGCACCCGACCACGGGTTCTGGCCAGCCAATCAGTGTAATGCCAGCAGCCAACATGGCTGCTGGCATTACACTGATGTCAGAGCCTCTCTGCACGTTTATTGGCTGCGCAGCAGCCGCAAAACGTGCGGGGAGGAGACCCGAACATGGCGGGCGAGCACATGCGGTACTCGTACGAGTACCGCCATGTGCCGAGCAGAGCGATGCTCGAGCCGATCCGAGCATCGGCCGAGCATGCTCGCTCAACACTAATACTGATGCATTTTCAAAAGCTTTAGTAAAATCCAAACACTGTATGTTGCATTTATTTCTCCACTTTTTTCTATCACTTGAGTAACATAATCAAATAATTCAACCAGATTTGTTTGGAGAGATTTCTCTGTTGTAAAGCAATACTGCCATGGACCTTACATGTCATTAGATAACAAATATGCTGCCTTTCAAAAGCATTTCTATTAATTTCCCAGCTACCAAATTCACGGGCCTGTAATTGTGAGAGTCCTCTGTACAGTATTTTTGTGTAGTGGTACTAGGTTTGCAATTTAGCAGTCATATGGAAACTACTCCTGTCAACAGACAGAGGTTAAAAAGTTCTGCTAGAGGTGTTGCAAGCACTGACCTAAGCTTGTTTAGTACTTTACTTCTGTGAATCTCACACAGACCAACTAATTTATACATTTTCAATTTTGATAACATCTAGTAACACTTCATCCTCTGTAAACAGACTAGTTTCCTCTGGCTTAATAGAAATAATGATTCACAGAGTCATCTACTTACTAATATCCATCTACATATCTGCCGTTTCTGATTTTAATCTTATTATACCTTGTTTACTTTTTCTCTTGTCACCCGTTTTACAGCTATTTTTTTCTTCTGCTTTGGATTTAGTATCCTATATTTTAATTCGCTAGGATGTTTGTCAGAAGCCGTCATGTGCAGTACAGACTGCCCGCACTGTGGCTGATATGGAGCGGAGCGCTCCAAATTCAGACCAGACTCCTGAATTCAGAGCTCCCTGCTCTGTATGAACCACAGCGCGTTTGGGCAGTCAGTACTGCACATGACTGCAGCACCGCCAGTGTCGGCTTGTGTACACAGGCTTTAAAACTAGTATCTTATAATGCATTTAACTTCTCTGTCTAAAACTGTAAACGTTTCTATCTTCCTCTGACTGAGTCTGCATGCATTTCCTGCATTAACATTTTTTATCCTTTACAATACCTGACAACTCTCTAGAGAACCAGACTGGTTTTCTTTTTCTTTGACTTTTGTTTACATGCCTGATACAGAATTAAGTTACAGACAAATTAATGTTTTAGTTTTTTCCATTGTACCTACACACAATGAAGTAGTCTCTTGTCTCTGCTAATGAGAAATAGTCAAGCAGAAAGCATATGCATGATTATGTGGCTACTAGTGGGAACATTGAACAAGGCTGTAGAAGTAGACAATGGGGGTTATGCACAAAGTCATGATAAAGAGGTGATAACGTGGAAATGACTTCCCCAGTGATATCACTTCTCCAGTTCCTGTGTTATTCTATGGAGCCAATCTTAGTGCATAGGTTCTATAGAATAACATAGGAACTTGGGAAGTGAAGTGATACCACTAGAGAAGTAATTTCCACTTTATCACCTCTTAATCATGCCTTAGTTCATAACCCCCTATGGCTACCAGCGGGCACTGGGGCAAGTCTGTGGTACACCCACCTTTCTTGCACACAATTTTGTTTCTCAGACTTTGTTGGAGGGGCATCAGTATCATAGTTTTCTGCCTATAGTATGGGAAGTCTGAGGTTATCGTTAGAACATGTTACTAATATAAACAGCTTGCACGCCATCTGTAGTATTTCCATTATAAGGCCTAAAATCTAGTCTTATGTTTGAAGGGGTACCCATTCCATTTGCGTGACTCCCTGACCCCCATTTCCCGTAAAACTTTGATAGGGTGTCTCATAAGTGATAGTGCTGGACTGTTTGTAAATGAGTGGAGATAAAGTGACAACCTTTCAGACTACAAGAGTGCAGGATATTAATCTCAATAAATGAACTCCATTGGCTCTTTGATTTTAGGGATCTAATATAAAATAATACATTTTAACACTAGTTGCAAATATATGATGTTTAAAAGTACATAACCCGATTTTATTGCTAAGTGCTACTGTTCATTTAAAGTAAAAACAACCACCAATTGAATGTGGTGCTAATTTTCCAACGCACTGATATAGTAACAATTAATGAATTGTGAAATATTACAGTCTGCACTTAGATTGTTTGTGCTTTCTCCATTTTTTTTTTTTTTTCATTTAAAGTGTTTTATCTTAATCAGGGCTGGATTCCCCTTTGAGCAGAGTTGGCAGCTGCCTAGAAGTCCGATCTTGAAATGTGCCTTAAGTGTACTGGCATGTGGCCAAATCCCCAGAGTACATGCACCAAACCCCAATTCCTTATTTAGGATGGTTGTTTTATTTACCAGTTTATATCCCTGTTTATTAGGTAGCCCCTTGGATACCAGAGAAGTATCCAACTCATTGCTAAGCACTTATTTGTGCTTGTATGTTATGGACTACATGACTTTTCTGTGTCATATATAAAATGGATGAGGGTGGAGTTATAAGATGTTTGGGGTGTGGCCATTGACAGAGCTGAGAGCCTTAGGATGCCTTTGTCTTAGGCACAAAAATGAAAATGCTGCCCTGAATTGTACTTGTACCAGTTAGCAAATGAATTAATTATGCAATGTTTTGGATTGTCATACTGCAACTTGATTCTACAATATAAATAGTTGTCTGTTTAAGAGTGCACACTCTCTGACTCTCTGAGGGTTAAACCAAGAGGAAGCAGAAATTATCACTGCATAGAATCTTACTCTAGCTAGGATATTTCTTCAGGTAAAATAAATACCTCTAATTCCACTTTATCTGTAGTTTATTCTATAAAGCAAGGTTAGCCAGTCTTTGGAAATCCAGCTGTTGAAACTACAGATCCTATCATCCCCAATCATCTAATTGGTTTGCCGGGGATAATGGAAGTTGTAGTCTCCATCACTTCTGTAAAGTGTTAGAAAATGCTAAAACTTGGAAGCTATAACTCCAAACTATAAACGAGATTTTGCTTACTAGAGTAACTTCTTCCCTGAAAGGAGCACTAAGATTCTGAAAAAATATAGTGAATATAGTGTAGGGTAAAACAAGAGTACTCCCACTGCAGCGAGATGTGTCTTTCCAAAGTCATTACATTAATATTGCCCTCTAAGTGACCAGATTTCAGATAGTTATTCTGTTGCATTCTATGAGAGACAACATTTACTGATAACAGATTTCTACAGAATGTGATATTAACAGCTGAATCACTTCCTATCAGTTCAAACATTTAGGAATTAATCTCTCTGGATCTGTTTCCAAAGGTTATAACAGCTTTGAATTATTATAACTCTTGAATAAAACAATTGTCAGGAGTGGGAACACTTCTTACTTTCGTAAAAAAAAAAAAAAAAAAAAAAAAAAAGATTACTTCTTCTTTAAAAGTCAGCTATCAAGAAAACATTGTCCTATCACCAGGTCTTCTCCTCTGTGACAAGCCCTGGCAACAAAGCTGGGCCCTCACTGTGAGTCCAGGCAGTCTCTGGTTGACCCTTTTTGGTCTTTGATCATGAGTAAGCACCACAAGGTATGAAACGCGTTGATCTGAGGAGCTGTAGACCAGCTAGATTTTTCCCACTCTGCTATTGTTGCCTCTGTACGTGCAGTCTGTTTGACTGAATATTTTTTGGCACTGAAGAGGATAAAGAAAGTGGTGCAAATGTTTTCCTTTGAAATGGTCCCTTTTTGTGAGAAATTGAACTGAGAGATTCTGAAGTTCAGTTTGGTCTTGTGCTGCACAAGTATCTTAATGAAAGATAAGTTCAACTCTAAGGGTTTATGGAGGCTTTGTGTGCAGCTTACAACTTTTTGTTGCTGTTATCCATATATTTCTAGTTTTTCTGACTCCCTGAACATCCAACAATAGCCATTTTGGTTCTGCACAGTACACCCGTCACTTTGCTCTGCTCCAGAGAAAGCAGACTTAGTAAAACATGTTAATTGTCCTTTAATGCATATGATAGTAGGAGCATTATATAAGAATGAATATCTCAAATTACTTTACACATTAACTATGATGTTTTATTTCTATTGCAGGCGCCTTGCTGATCATGAAGATAATGTGCTTTTGTTCATTTGGTCTGAAGGGAACTTAGAATATATTGATTCTTCCAATGATTTGCAACCTTATACAGCTTATGAATACCAAGTCACAGCTCAAAATTCCAGAGGTACTGTGGAAAGTTTATGGTCTTTAATTTATACCCTTGAAGCTGCACCTGAAGACATGAAACCACCCGATGTCCAAGTGAAGAGTGCCTACTCCGTGTTTATTAATTGGAGTCCTCCTGCTTTTTCTAATGGAATCATAAAACAGTATTGTGTCAAATATCAAGAAATTCATGATGATCCAACTTCAAGCCTTTCAGAGGAGTCCACATTAACAGTACCGGTAAGTTGTTTCTCCATTATATGATAAGCATAGTGTATTTGAAATGTAAAATATTTTATTGAATGGCATGTACATTGTAACAAGGATATGTTAAATGCAGAATCATTGTTCTAAATTATTTTTAATATAAGGAGAAAGCATTTTGGTGCCCAATTTCTGAAGCTGCAAATAGCGAAACACATAGAAAAATCACCTGGAGTTTCTCTGATTTTTCCATTTTATCCTGTATATTTTTCAATATACAAATAAAGGAGATAAGTGGAGGTACACCTTAGTTTTATATCTTAGGTAAACAATTGTGTAGATGTGAGTATGTATGGTCTGGTTATTATAAGTCAGCTGGTAACCAAAGGCAAGGTGACCATATGGACAGTTCGAGAATATTCTGAATCCCCACAATGGATATATGTAATTTTCACTCACTGGATTCATACTGGAGAATTGAAAGTCATGGGCAAAAATGAGTGGGCCTCTACCGTCATGGCCCCGCCAACTTTATGACCCAATCTGAGCCTATGTTCTCTCTGATTTAGGAATGTGGAATCTACAAACTCCAGGGGGGTTATTCACTAAGGTGTGATAAAGCTGTGATAAAGCAAAGATGACTTCACCAGTGTTATAAAGTCTCCACATCCTATGTTATTCTGTAAGCCAATGCACAAAGATTTCCACACCTTGAAAGATATTAGTGCATTGGCTCCATAGAATAACATAGGACTTGGAGTTTTAATCACACTGGATAAGTCCTCTCCACTTTCTTATATCTTTATCACACCTTAGTGCATCTCCCCAGTTGTTGTTAGGCTACATTTCCCATTATCCTGAGGCTGAGGGGGAAATGAGGTGTTGTCTAACAACAGCTGGAATCCAGTAGCTTGGCATCCCCTGCTCCAAACTGTTACATGATTAGTCAGTAGGTATTGTTATTTGTTTGGTTTTCTCAGGATTTTTCCCTCAACCAAAAATCTGGCCTTGGCCTCTATCCAATGTTATTTAGCATTTTAAATATTTTAAATATTCAGGAACACAGTAGAGATGCACTAGGGCTTATCTGCATGGTGGCCTTTCCTTTCACATAAGAGATGACAGAGGTTGTAATTCTCATTTCAAGCTCTACTCAATGGTAAAGCCATGTGGGCATCGGCCAGTATTATATGTAGCAAATAAAATTTGTTGCCACCATTTGAAAGAGCCCTTAACAAAAGGCTGTAGAGCAGTGGTTCTAAAACAGTTTTTACAGAAACCAAAACTAGCATGCCGTCTTGAATCAGGCCACCTGTGGCATTGTATATGCCATTTTTCAAGGGTGTAATGAAGGGTAAAGATGCATAAATATTAAGATATTATTAGGTCACATTATTGGAATGATGAAAATAAGCATAGTCTGTAGAAGAAATTCCATCAGGGGATAGTAATGCCCAAAATAAAGTTTATTCTATATGGTAGATTTTACAAAAATAAAGTATTTGGAGAAAGTCCTATCTCTCCAACCTTTATGGTTGGAGAGATATCCTCCACCAAAGTTCACCTTCTCCTGATGTCATCTGGAGATGACAGCAGGAGATTTGAGTCGTGTGATTCGAGGAGGCTCTTCTGTAGAGCCGCAGTAGAAATATTGGAAAATAATTACTTCATTTTAACGGTCTACAAAGTGTGCTTGCAAACCAGGCACACTTTGTACACCTTTCCTGCTGCAGAGCCGCCAGCTGGTCCCTGGACCGGGATCTCCTGTTGTCAGCAGAGCGCTGATGTCAGGACTAGGGGAGGGAGGGGGGAACTTTAGCAGAGGATATCTCTCAAATCATAAAGGTTTGAGAGATAGGACTTTCTCCAAATACTTTATTTTTGTAAAATCTACCATACAGAATAAACTTTATTTGGGGCATTACTAACCCTTTAAGACTCATATTTTTGTCTAAGTCTTCATAGAAAAATTGTCATCCTAACTTGGTGTACAGGGTACACCAAAGTGCTTCTGCAACCTGGTTGAGATCCACTGCTGCAGAGTAATGTGGGAAGAGCTTCTAATGTCTATAAATAATGACAAAATGAGATAAGTCAAAATGTAAAAAATTCACATAAGAATGCACACACATGCGTTTTTCAGGCAATATTGACAAATGAAGTAGTAAAATTAATCCTTAATGTAATGACTTATAGTCACAAGGAGGGTCTGATGAAAACTGAGAATCGCGCTCTCATCTGAATAGTACTCCCATCAGTTTATGCCATCATCAGAGCTTTTGCATGGTTTGTCACTGTGACATTCCCAGTGTTTATTAGTGAAATCTATGTATTTTAACAGTTTGAGTGAGTGTCTCCACAAATCATTCTTCTGGAAAATGAAATAAAGGTCAACACATATATTTATATTTAATAAAGTATTACATATTAAGATTTTCAGGTACATTTTATTTCTTAGAATGATATAATACTTATAGTCACTGTTTCTCTTTAACTTTCATTATTCTGTAATCCAAAATCTAAATTCAGAGAAGGTGGGCACCTAATGGTTCTATAACTCAGTTAAGACTATAAACCTTTACAAGTAGGGCCTCCACTTCTGTATAAGTGTCTTTGACCCTTTTGTGCTAAAGACATCTCCAATACATTGTGAAGGCATGCACTGGTGACATCAGTAACATCCAAAGAGTTCATATTGTGTTACAAGTACTGTGTGAATTGGTTCTCCATTGTAGAGATCTACATACTGTAGTCTGCTATCACGTAACCATTTGAGTGCCAAAGAGTTATCCAACAGACTGAAGATCCCTCTAGCATTCGAGAAGGAGATGCACTAAGGTGTGATAAAAGTGTGATGCAGGTGTTATAAAGAGGTGATGAAGTGGAGATGACTTCCCCAGTGTTCTAAATGCTCCAAGACCTGTTATAGACAATGCACTAAGACCCTGGATAAATCTTAGTGCATTGGCTCCATAGAATAACATAAGACTTGGAGAGTTTAATACACTGGTGAGGTCATCTCAATGTTATCACTTGTTTATCACCTCCTTATCACATCTTATGCATCTCCCAAGACCCCCTGTGTTTAAAAGCCTCATTTAACTCAATAGGGATTTTCATTTCAAACCTATGGTGCAGTTGGTTTTCACCATAATTGCACCTCTTTAGCCTAATTAATAAGGCCCTGTACAAGATTAGACCACAGAACAATAAAACTGTGGTGTTAGTGCTGTGGGGTCAGCTTTGTATACTTAAAAAGCAGAGTAGTTTATTTCAGAGTCAGTCAATCTTTAGCGCTCCAGTTGTTGGAGACTTCAACTCCCATCATCAGCAACCAGACATGGGGATAGGGGGGATGCACTAAAGGGAGATTAGGGGCTGGGGTGGTGATATGGTGGTGAATTTGTGTCAATGGCATATTGTCAGTATGTATATCAACAATGTCTGCTGACATTGCCATGACTCTGCCACGCCTTTGACAGGTTTACAATTTTGCTCATCAGTGGATAACTTGCACATGCAAATGCAGTTTAATGAGCCATTGTTGTAGTCATGTGGGTGTGTTTATATGTTAATGTGGCACTTTGCCACGTGCAGTAAGCTCTGACAGCATCTTTTGCTGTAGGAGTTCATAGTCCCAATACTTTCAACTTGAGGTTGGCAAAGCTGGGATCTCCATACAGCTCACTATGGAGCTGAAGGACAGTTTTGTACTAACTCAAACAGCTGTCAGCAGGCTATACACCGATTAGCTGATGCAGAATGATCCAATTTCCAAATACATCAACCTCTTTTCTATTCCTTGTTACTTGGCATGTATTTCACATACATCAGGCTGAGTACAACCGATTCCTTTAAGATATAATGCAGCTCTGTGTCATATCAAACAACATTATTCATCTATGTAATGTTTTAGTATAGTAAACTACTTGTAACTGTTTCATGTGCACATAACTTATTGCTGTGAACAAAACCCCAGTCTTATTTGTTGTTCCCCCCCATAAGTCAGAAAAACATTTTAATTCAACCCTTTGAGTAACAGAGTGGTGAGCAAAACATTCCTTTGCAAACAATTCTGGCATTAGATTATTAAAACTGTTCAACTGTAACTTTTCCACAACATCATCTAAGTGCAAGTAGGTTTTTAGTCAATTTTATTGTAAAAGAAGCATGGTGCTGCCTGTGCTTCAACAGGCAGTGTGAATGGGGAGCACCGCATTACAGTGCCTGACACTCTTGCCTTGTCCATAGTATGGTATTATCAGCATAGAGGAGGGAAAGAAATAGCACCTAGGAACTGATACCTGTACACTGGATGGGGAGACTTTTTAGATATGTCCTGTGAAGAACCCTGCTTCCAAGCGGATCTAGGAATGTTCTCTGTAGAACAGCTCTAGACAGCCTCCCCACCCGGTGCTCTGCAGCAGCACAAAATGGGAAGAATAATAGTACTTGAGAACTGCTGTCACAACGGGGGGCCAATGAGAAAAGGGATATGGGCTCCTCCTCCATACATCCTTCTCCTTCTTTGCACTTCATGACAAGCATGCAAGGGACAGAGAGTTTCACACATCCTACTCACAGAGGGGAGTCCTGCAGCCTGCCTAGGTGTGGGGGAGATTGGCTAAGCTGCTGGTAACATTAAACTGGATCTTTCCTTGCATTGTCCTCCTTCCCCAGCAGAGCTAAATGGATCCACTAAACAACACTTTTCCTCGCTCCTATCATTTAACCTCTTGAAGAACCCTCTGGTCTTTAAGAGGTTAAGAAGTGCATGGGGGGGAGCAGAGCATATCTATGCTTAGCAGTAAAAACTGTTGGATAACATGTTATAATGTGCCCAGTGTGGTAAGATGAAACTTGTGGTCTGTGAATCCCTTGGGAAAGAGGGAGGTGGAGAGGATGGCCAATTTCAAGTCTTATCACCAAAACACTCTATCATTCTGTGCAGTCATGTCTGCAATAAAAACACAACAGAAAGGGAACAGGCAGAGTTCTGCCCATAGTACTAGCAATCTCTGCTCTCCCACTGCCCTGCAATGGCTTTTATTGTTGGAACCCTTTCAGGGGTGTGTAATGCACATTCCCATGACACTAAAAGGGTTAAGGGAGCAATGACCTTTGTCGTGCTGGTCTGAGTTCATCCTCGCCACTCCCTCAGTGGGCAAGAAGAGTAGCAAAAAGAATGCGCTGAGACATCAGGGTTGCAGAGATGCTGGTGATGTGTAAGGGAAGTTATCCCCTACATGTAGCCAACAGATAGACAACCCTGCATGTTAATGATTACATTCAAAACCCCTCCCCATGCATACTTAATTCTTAGTGCATATAGCGATGTGTGTCACCATCACCAAGGCAATGTGCTCACCACACATTGCAAGACACACAACACCATAGCATCATCCCTAAATGCATCTCCCACTGCAGGTGCAATGATTGATCAAACCTGGCTTATACAATGTAGTTTTCTTAAAATATACAGTCCAAATACACATATCAGTCCATAAACCATGGCGTGTAACTACAGGGGGGTGAAGAGGTGCTCTTGTGCCAAGACCCAGCATCCAATGGGGCTACATCTGCCCCAGAGTTCAATAGGTTGTACTTATGCATCTGTGAAAATATTTTTGTGTTAGGAGGCCCACAAAAATGTTTTGCACTGGGGTCCTCCAGTGACTAAGGGCTCGATCCGGCTGTTTTTTCTGCCAATGGTATTTTTTCCAGCACAGTAAGCTATTCAAATGTCTGTGCTGTGAAAAAATACCGGCAAAAAAAGAGCCGTTTTACAATATTGTACTGAATTTCACGATTGGGTGCTCCCTCTTATTTTTTCCCTTGTGGGTGTTTGGAGTTTATATGTTATAGAGCTTTTCCTGCGGAGTAAAACAAGGTCATTCTCACTGCTGTCAGTTGTTTTATTCAAAATTTATAACAGTTAAAATAATACAGGAAGTGAAATTACTGTGTTTACTTCCTGACTGTTCTCACAGGAAGTGGCTCAGCAGTTTCTATCACATTCTGTCCAGGACTGTCTGTCACTGACTTTCCTCTCAATTAGAATGTAACAGAATAACTAATTGGAATTTGACCACTAGAGGGCATTGTTAATGTAAATAAACATGGGTTTAAACTGTAATATCTCTGAAAATATGCATCTCTCAGTAGTGGGAGTACCCTTATTTTACTCATCAGAAAGCACCCTACAATATATATATATTTTCACAAAAAAAGTTTACTGCTCCTTTAAAGGGTTAAGTTGTTTATGTTTTGCTTTTTTACTGTAACACTTCCACTATTTTGGAATGGTGCCCTGACTCCATAACTCTGTTTTACTTATCTAATTTAATATAAATAAGCCAGTTTCATGATTTATGGTAGGAAATTCCATTCCAAACTTATTACATTTTGGTTACTTTGACAATGTAAGTGCATAGGAAAAAACAAATTGTTAATTCTAGTAAAAGAAAATCAATAATATAGAGTAGTAATTAATAATACATTTTTCTAGAGCTGGTAAAAAGGACATAAAACAGTCTTTACCTCTAAATAATTAGCTTTTTTTATTTAATAGCGCAGTATAAATGGAAAACAGTTATTATTTATTGATGAATGAATCAAAATGCTGTTTGCACCCAGTTGTTGCTGTTGCATACAGTTTGATTCAAAGAAAACTGAGCCATTATAACTTTGAAGAAAATGTCTCCAAGTAGTGCAGTAGGATAACACATTAACCCTGTGAGTGCCAGAAGGGTATCCAAAACATTGCAAAGCAATACGTTGGATACCCCTCTGGCGCTAAAAGGTTTAAAAAAAGTTTAAAGAGCAAGTTCGTTAGAAATTAGAAACAAACGAGCATTTTTTTAACCCTATACTTAACACATCCTTCTGGGACTTAAATGGTTAATAGGTATGTAAATAGTAAAAATTATATGGCTTATTCCCTTAAAGTGATAGTAATGTTTCACAATAAAAGCAGCTCCAATTAATCTTCATATTATTTGACTATGGAGAGTGTTATTTCAATTCTGTCAGAGTTGTAGTACAAGAGTAATTGAATGGTAAAGTATCCCCCTCCTGCCCCTTTTACTGATATAACACTGCTCACCTCAGAGCAGCAGGACTGTCCGGATGGATCGCAGAGAGGTAAAATCTTCAGTGAGCATAAGGGAAAAAACTGATAAACCTGTCAAGGGGGGCAGGGCTTTAATTATTCTCACAGTAAGAAGATTGTCCCTTGCTGTGATCTGTCCGGTCAAGGGACCAGATTCCACATCTGAGGTGAGTGAGCAGTGTTATATCAGTAAAAGGGGCAGGAGGGGATACTTTATCATTCAATCACTCTTGAACTACAACTCTGACAGTACTGAAATAACTGTCTCTATGGCCCAAATACTATGAAGATTAATCACAGCTGTTTTTTTGTGAAACATTACTATCCAGGACCAGAGGGGTGTACAACACATTGTTTAACAAAACTGCCCTCTGGTCCTTAAAGGACTAAAGCAAACAGAAAAAACATAAATAAATGATAATGAAGCTGTAGATAATGTAATATTCCTATAGTCCAGTCTTCAAGAGTAACCAACGTGCCTGAATTTAACCCTGTGAGTGCCGGAGAGTTGTGTAACGTATTATGAAGCAATTCATTGCACACCACTCTGGCACTCAAGGGATTAAAATACCACAAAGCCAAGTACACTGTATTCTAGACTTGTGCACGGGCTAAATTTTCGATTTAATTCGAATTCGGACAATTTTTTTTTTTCTAATTCGGATGATCCTAATTTTGGACCGGGCCTATTCGATTGGAACGAAATTCTGATCCATTCCGAATTATTCGGCCGAATTTAACATGGGTTTAATTATAGCAGTGCGCCTCCGTGCACGCTGCTATCATTCTTTGCAGACAGGGTGTGCATTTAGAAAAAGATCCATCCCAAAAACGGACATTGTATATTGCCAGTCTGTGCATGTCACCTCTACTCCAGCATGGGATGCCAGTCACAATGCAAACGTCGAACATCGAGAACCCATGCCTGTCATTCAATTTAGCATATGCTCTAACATCGAAAACCCATGCCTGTCATTCAATTTAGCATATGCTCGAACATCGAAAACCAATGCCTGTCACATCCTACTCAACATAAGTGGTCGACTCGAACATGGACAAACTACATGTCACATTCTATGTTAGTACATGGGTAAAGGTTAAGGTTTCATTTTCTGGTACCAGCCTCCTACCCTACTGTCCCTCTTTAGTACCCAAATTCCTCTCTCTCGTTTTCCTATCCTGATTTCCCCTCATATCAGATAAGTCTATGTGTCTATACATTGTAGTGTTTCATACTACATCAAGAATAAACATCAATGATTGTTTAAACTGCAGTATGTGTGTCTAAACTAATTTGTGTATTGAAAATACATTAACCCCATCGCGACAAGTGACTTACCAGGTATGTCCCACAAAAACTGTCACTTAGTGACAGAGGACGTACCTGGTAAGTCCCGGAAGTCATTCGCTAGAATGAAGAAGAAGAAAAATCCGTCATTAAGTGCCACACGCATGCGCGCGCGGCCGGTCATTAAGGGGTTAATCTTGTGCTAAATCATCACCTCACTTAACCCTTCTCAGAGACTGACAGAATTGGAAAGAAGTGCAAACTTGCCTTTGATTCGAGGATCGCAAATTGTGGCAAGCATTAACTCGGGACAATTGTCCATGTGCTCTTCCATGCGCCGAGTAAGTTCCTTCTTCAACCTCGTTAGAAGGGCAGCAGCAACATCTGGAAGTATATTACCCTCAGCACCAGGCAAGCGTTCCCTATAGGAAAGGAAATCATCCAATTTTAAGGAGAGGTGCGTGAAGAGGGGAATGACTTCTGCCAGACTAGCGTTCTCTTTGCTCAAAAGTTCCGTCAAAGCACGGAAAGGCGTAAGGACTGTCACTACCTGTTCCATCAGGGCCCAGTCAGCCCTCCCAAGTGTTCTGTTACTGCCAATGAAATGGTGACATGAATTGCCTTTAACTGCTCCAGGATACGCTCTAGGATATCTAAGGTGGAGTTCCACGTGGTCCCAACATCTTGTTTTAGGCGGTGCTCTGGGAGGTCTGCCTTTTTCTGTTCCTCCCTGAGTAGCTGGCTATCTTTGACGCTCCGATGGAAGTGGCCAGAAATTTGTCGGCACGACTCCAGAAGTGCTGACAACCTTCCAGTGTTACTGCCATCCTCAAGAGCATCCTTCACTACTAGATGCAGAACATGCGCTGAGCGTGAGCCTTGATCATGTTAGCTGCACCATCAGTAACCACAAACCCCATTTGCGCCTGTGTGCCTGCCTGCTCCCCTCGCCATTGCGCCACCATGTTCTGCAGTGCTTTGCAAATGTTATCTGAGGTGTGCTACTGATCCATTACCTCAGCATGGAGGAGGAAAGAGCGGTGCCCTGCCTGCTTGGCTACTGCACCTGAACTTGTTGTTGCTATCAGTGTGTCTTGCAACACATTGGGCTGCCACCAATGTGCCGTCAATGACAGGAAGCCATGCTGGCCACTCGGAGCACTCCATAAGTCAGTTGTAAAGTGCACTGACTGGCCACCAGCCTTTCCTAGCAGTTCCTTCAAAAGACCAACGCACGACTGGTACAGTGAGGGCACTATAGTTCTACTAAATGTGGTGCGGGATGGAATTTTATATCGGGGTGCAACAACCTCCATAAGTTGATGGAAGGGCTCCCCGTCCACCAAACTGATAGTTGCACCCCCAATGGCTATGAGCTGTGCAATGAGGCGTGTAATATTCCTGGACTGCTGTCTGCCCATCCCCTTGGAATGAAACCCACCAAAATCTTCCAGTGTGGCCTGTATTGACTTTGGGATGGGCTGTGACTGTCTACTGCTTTTACTATGACCAGATGTGGCATGATCTCCTTGCCCTTTTTCCTGCCTACTGGTGGTGAGTGTTACACTGGTAAATGTAGTAGTGCTACCACGTTTTGCACTCATCAACACTGACTTGTGGTAGTGGTTCAGGTGTTGGTTCATCCCAGAGGTGGAAAGATGACCCAACACCCTCCCACGGCTGACTTCCCTGCCACACAATTTACATTTTGCTAGCCGGCCATCGCCAAGTGTCACAAAATGGTCCCACGCTTTGGAGCGACGGATGACTTTGGAAGGTGGTGAAGAAGAAACTGAGGTGACACTTTCTTCATCTTCACATGCTGAAGCAACCTCACTATGCTTTTTTTCCTACATACCTTTACAGGGTTACTAGTAGATCCAAAGATGGCAGCAGGGATGTCGGGACTGGGATTGGAGGAGGGTGGAGTAACACTGGTGGCAGAGACACTAGCAGCTAGTACCTGCCTGGGAGACTCATTTGGAACTGGAGAGTCTGGTGGTGAGTTTTCATCAATAGAAGACAGGATTGTAGCTGGAGAAACAGGAGGAGTACTATGGGCAGCAGTGGAAAAATGGAGCTCAGGAGAATAATCAAGGTCAGTGGAAAAATCATGCTCAGGGGAAAAATCAAGCTTAGCAGGCCTTGGTCCCTCATATTCTTCTTCCACCTCTTGTAGGTTTGGACAGGAAGAAAAATAATCAGCAGCAGATTTTGGGGAGAGCTGATGAATTCCCTCTTCTGCCTGGTGGCTACCGGGAAATGGTAAATTATCTCCCTCAATAACCTGTTTTGGAGACGATATGCTCTCAGTGTCAGTGACAGTGGCGGCAGGAGAAATTTTCTAAAAATACTCTAATAATTCAAGTTTGGGTTGCTTACTCGGACATTCGCTGTAAAACTCCCGCGTTGATACTGCCCGCAGTATCCCACCAGTAGTGTTCATGTTCAACAAGCTAGGTGTCCCCAGGTTTATAGAACTGGTTGTAGCAGAAGTGGTGACGGAACTGGCAGTGGCAATAGTCATTGTGCAGGTGGTTCTGGGGGGATCATCACGAAACAGCTGGCGAGAGACGGGTGATGGCCGCTTCGTGGTCTTAGAGGCGGAACTGGACCTCTGTACCCTGCTAGTAGAGGTAGAACGACCAGCAGTTCCCTTCTTCTTTCTAGTTTTTGTTTTGGACTGCTGCTGCTGAGTCTGTCTAGTACTAATCAAAGTACTCTTCTTTCCCTGCCTGCTGCTGCTAGCTCTGCTTGAAAGCAACTGCACTGTGGTGGTGTTGGTGGTTGCTGAGTCACGGCAGCTGGTACCAGGACGAGGAACAACAGGTTGTTCACTAGGACTCAAATCCATTAAGGAAAGGTAGGTAGAGAACAATTATAGTTTTACAATTTTAAAACCTGTACATTTGCACTTAATATACTAGTGACAACATGCAGATACAGAGTTTTGCACAATAATTCCAATATTCAGTTGATACTCCTATAGCAGCAAACACCAAATAATGATCCTATAGTCATAATCTCCCAGTGGTGTCATTCAATGTCCAGTGATAAATTTAGAAAAAAAAATATAACCAAACACAAATCTTGTTATAGCCTACAAGCAAATGTCCAGATATAACCAGTGATAAATAATATATTGATTATATATATTTTTCTCTCACTTTTGTAGACTTTATAATGACAAAGAGAGAAATCATTGAGAGCTAACTTGAGATCAAGAGGCCAGGACATGAGAATGTCCTTGCTTCAGCACAGGTAGAGTGAGTCAGCATTAGTCACCTCTGATTAACTCACCTATACTCAAGCAGGGAAACCTCAGGTCCTGGCCTGTTTGTGGGACCAGGCTGAGAACCACTGATCTAGAGGGAGAACCCTGTTAGAGCTAATGAAAATAGAACTCAGTGTTGGAATTTCCATTAGGCAGAGAAGGCCATGACTCCCAACATTTCAAATGGTCAAAAGAAGGTCACTAATTGTTTAGGTGATGTTGCTGGGATGGCTCATTACCAAGAAGTTTAGGTTATTTCATGACTTATTGATACCAGTTTCTGTACCTGAAGGAATATTTTAGAGCAAGATCAAAGCATTTTATTTACATAGATTAGTTTATAAGCATATATACTGAAGGAGTGGGGTCATGTGAGAAATAGGGGTGTGGCCATGGATGGAGCTTAAGGCACATTAAGGCACGTAGACTGCATTGCCATCACGGACAGCAATGTATTTCGGCCTAGGCCTAGGCCTACAGATTAACAGCAAATTGTGTAGCTTTGTTCCTTTGCCCTTATATTCAATTTCTAAAAATCATGTCCAACTTAAAACATTTGCTGCTCGGGGCTCATAAACTACTCATAGGCACTTAATTCCAAAAAGAATATCGCCAAATAAACTTTCCCCTCTCTCTCTGTAATATCAATGGGCTGAACCTTCTTCAGGAGATTTTTCCTGATTTTTCTTCCCATAGAAATTTCCACAGAAAAGATAAACAATGCTGCCTTTCCACAGAAATGTGAGTGATGATACAGTACATTTCTACATATTCCTAATCATGACTTTCTCTTTAATACCAAATGAACACTGAACAGCCAAGGGGTTAAATATTAGCTCAGACTGCAAAGAAATGAATGGAGACGTTGGATAGTGTTATTATATAAATTGTTATTATATATGAATTGGAATCTTAGCCATTATTTCTCTTGGTACATATTGAGCCTTAGATGAGGTGCCAAGTATGTAATTTATGGTAATAAAGTGTCAATTCACCTGAGCTCTGTGGTAAAATTCCACCCAGTCAAGCTGAGCGGCCTGGATTAATGGAAAGTATTGGAATGAATCTAAGCACCAGCAGTTCAGGGACCACTTCCAAATATATTCAAAATGAGGATCAGCTCTTCCTTTCAAATTCTATTTTCTTTATTTACATTAGTCTAACTTTCTTTTATTTGCTTTTCTGTTTGCTGTATACTGCTTATGACATTCATATTTTTCTAAAATAAAAGAAAAACTTGGGGGTTATGTATGTGTCAGCACTTTGGTGGATCCGGCCAGGCCGTCTCTAGGCAACCATGTCAGCGTCTTTATGCGCCATGTCGTCGCACCATCATGACGTCAGCTGCCGCTAGTATTTAGTCTGTTGCCGCAGCTGAGTGGGTGCTCAGTTGTTATCCTTATCTCCATTTACCCATGTATGACCTTGGCTTGTTCTTTGGATTCCTGCTCCATGTGCCGCCTGCCCTGACCTGTATTCTGCCTGCTGACCTTGCAATTTGAGTCGCCTGCCTATGACCACTGGCCTGGATTCTGACCATGCTACATGAGCCACCTGCCTCGACCTCTGGCCTGGATACTGACCCTGCTACTTGAGCTGCCTGCCCTGACCTTGCTTTGGTCTTTTGACCCTGCTCATGTTTACCACTTGCCTGCAGTCTCTCTCTCTTCTGCCCGGAAGCTTCACTCCCTGTGGATTTGCTCCTGCCTGTTTCAGCTGCTCTAGCCTCTTCAGGTCGAGTACTCTGCTCCCTGTGGACCCCAGGTACCCCAGCTTATCTCTGTGTATATATATATATATATATATATATATATATATATATATATATTTACTTGTATGTGTATACTGGGCTTGTTGGGTCTCTCATTCCTGCATTGGGTATCCTACCTATTGTCTTGGGGTACTTTATCTACCTTTAGACTATACCAGAGCTGCTTGCGCATACTCGCTTTAGCCCTCTCTGCACCGAGCGCACAATACACTCTTTTGTAGGGTGAGCTCGACAGTATGAATACAGTTTTACAGTATAGCACGTGCTGGAATTGATTTTCTAGTCCTACACTTGCTTAACACCAATTTACTAATACAGGTTATGCTGAAAATTCCTCCTCCTAATGCTTCTTGCACAATGGAGAAGGCAAAAGGGCAGTGTCTGGTGATAGATCTACATATACTGAGCCCCAGCCTTGTCCCATTGGTAGCCATAGAACCTCACATACAGACAACCAATCTTGTCTCACTGTAGCCAAAGGACCCCACATACTGCCCCGCAGCTTTGTCCTAGTACAGTGGTAACCATAAGGATTGACAATATGAGGCCTTACAGCTGCAGACAGACAACTGCTCCCATCATTCCCTACCAGTCAACAGGTGTCAGGGAATGATGGAAGGTGTAGTTAAGTGAAACCTTCACCTTACTTCAGGTTTGCATATTTGAAAACTGCATTAAAAACTGCCTATATGTTATGTTAGCCAAAAGTCCAGCAGATGTACAGTTTAGGAGATATTCCTACTTTTATTTCTGAGCAAAATGAATGTGAACATTTCCTGGTACAACACAGAGCTTCATTAGCATACAAAACATCACTGAAACCTTCATTAGCTTATGACACGTCACTGAATAGACTTAGGGCTTGATTCAATAACCTCCGGCACAAAAAACAAAACAGGCGACAACAGTTTTGTAAGCATGGTAAGCGATTCAACAAGACACATTAACAAAAGCTAACGGAAGTTTAAGAACCACAACGGACAATAATATGTCACCCATAGAGGATCATGAAACAGCAATCCTCAAAGCCATTCAATTGTGTGCAGTACTGTTTACGACTTGAAATTGATGCTTTTTATGGCAAAAAGTTAAGACACAGTTATGTTGTCCATTAACCACAAAAATGGATAACAAGTAAAAATCCCAAGGCTACTTATTAACTTATTGGAATCATTTTAGGGGACTCGTTGCTAGAGTAAGACCTGGGAATCCTTATAAACTACAAACTTGGAAACAGTGACCAGTGTCAAATGGCAGTAGCACAAAGCAAACAAAATCCTGTGTTGCATAAAAAGGGTATTGAAGCAAGAGTGGATAACATCATTTTGCCATTGTACAAATCATCGGTAAGACCTCACCTTGAATATGCAGTATATTTTTGGGCACCAGTTCTGAAAAAGGATATACTAGAATTGGAAAGGGTACAGCGAAGAGCACCAAAATTAATTAAAGAAATGGAGGACTTGACATATGAGGAACAACTAGACAAACTTGGTTTATTTACTCTATTTACGACTAAGAG
Source organism: Rhinophrynus dorsalis (assembly GCA_037306005.1). Taxonomy (NCBI): domain Eukaryota; kingdom Metazoa; phylum Chordata; class Amphibia; order Anura; family Rhinophrynidae; genus Rhinophrynus; species Rhinophrynus dorsalis. The sequence continues at coordinate 50,472,049 of CM074720.1, forward strand.
GAGATCTAATCACAATGTACAAGTATATGAGAGGTCAATACAAGGATTTCTGTGGTGAGTTATTTATTCCAAGGCCTGATCAAATGACCACAGGACACCCCTTGAGATTAGAAGAAAGTAGGTTTAGACTTCAGCAGAGGAAGGGTTTTTCTACAATAAAGTCTGTTAAATTATGGAATTCCTTGCCTAAGGATGTGGTTACGGCAGATACAATGGATACATTTAAGAGAAGATTAGATACATTTCTTTCAAAAGCGAACATACAGGGTTATACTGTATATTAGTAGGAAAATCAGGAAGGTCTGATAAAAACTAACTTATTTGGTAGCAGGAAATTTATATAATTCTCATGTCGCTGGGTTATGAGGCAAAGGTTGAACTTGATGGACTTGTGTCTTTTTTCAACCTAATTTTCTATGCTACTGTGTTACTATGTTACATGTGCATATACAAGTTCCTGCACAAGAGGACTATCTGTACATAAATCGGAAGAATTTCCACTCTGTTAATGTTCAGATGGTCTGTGATGCCACTATGAGGATAACCCACATCTGTGCTAAGTATCCTGGAAGCTGTCACGACTCCTATATCCTTACACATTCCTCCCTACACAGGGACTTTGAGAATGGGACCTATACAGGAGGATGGCTATTAGGTGAGTCAACACAACAGACACCAAACCACAGCAACAGGAGCACTCACACTACTCATGGAAACACAGCTTAGCATAGTCATGATACACAACAAGTACTGCATCCACATAACATGTGCACTTGTTTCATCATGTCACTGTCTGTCCACAGGGGATGCTGGCTATGTCTGCAAGCCGTGGCTACTCACACCACTGAACAATCCCCACACACCTGCACAGGAGCTATATACTTTTTAGACCATTCCAATTAAGTAATTCATTATAAATAACGCGATTGCAACTCTGCTGAAGAGCCTCCGGCCGACACGGATCTCCTGCTGGCAGCTTCATATCTGACAGCAGGAAATCACAAACTTTAAATGCCTGTATCTCTCAAACCATAGCGGTTTGAGAGATACTTTTTTTGTGCAGTGCTCAACTTTTTAAGGACTACAATTTGAAAAATATTTTTTGTGGGGCATTACTATCCCTTTAACCCTGCTGGACTACCACTCGAGACAAATATTTCATGTAAATATTGTGTTAATGTTTACACAGTTGATGATTATTCCATTCATGATTTGGAGTCTAGTTTGATGTATGCTATAGAGAGATGTACGATTATTTTCTTGATGTTGCCCAGCAAACAACCCCTGTCTCATGTTGCTGTGCTCATGCTCACATACTAGGTGAAGTGTGTATACAGTGTTCCTGGCACATATACATATGTCTGCTTAACATCCCTTTGTACCCAACCTTATGGCTTCCCTATGGGTGGACGTCAGCTTTCTGAACAAAGGGTTGTCCCCCCACTGGAAAAGGGTTAATGCTGTAGTTATGTATGATCTGTTGCATCAGACACAGTTAGACAGTGAACTTACTAATAATGGACGATTTTTCTGTTTTTTCTCGAAGGTTTTCTCCTTTTCTCCAATGCAAAATTTTCCTCCATTTTGCCTATCCCAGCAAATGTTTTGCCTACTCCAATACATTTTTCTCATATTCTAACACATTTTTCTCCTATTCTAACATTTTTCTCCCATTCCATCACATTTTTTTCCTATTCCAACACATTTTTCTCCTATGTTTAATATGGTGCAACATTTCCCAGCTCAATATTACTTCTTCTGAGGGCTGTAGTGGAGGAATAAGTATCTGGAAGTCAAAGTTGTGAGTCCTACAGCAACATGTACCATGAAAAATGTGTTATCATGCAGAGTGCGTGTGTCCTTTTCCCACAACACTTACATCCTGCTTAAGTGACACTGGCACATATTCATGATGATGTCAAGTGATTAAAAAAATATAACGTATAACCTACAATGTGGCAGATGTGTATGGTAGTGGTGGTGGGGGACTGGCTTGGTGTGATTGGTGGGATCTTGACAAACTGCATCCACCCCGGGAGGAGTGGAATCATCATAGTTTATTGCACATACTGCAGTAACCGTTGCTGCAGTCAGTTTCTGTACTAATACTTTACTCCCACGTCCCTGCTCTGCTCCACCTTTCCCCCTCCTTCTTGTGCATTTGCTAGACATTACTCAACTACTGTGTGTGTTTTTACTCTCTACAGTACACAACCGATGGAGTATGATGTCTTGCCTTGGACCTCAATAAAATTTTCAGTGTCGTCTGCCTCACTCACAGAGCTCACATCAGGCTGCCAGTCAGCTGTGTAATATATTTATTTGTTTAATTATTTATGTATTTTTTTTAAGGTGTCCACCCTATCTTATCACAGTTAGTGCAAAAAATATATAACTGAAAAACAAAATCAACAACTTCCTTCCCCAGACTTCCTGCCTGTGTTTTGCCAGTCAGTCACACCAAATTTTGGGGTATTTTGGGTCAACCTCCTTCCTCCCTTCTTCTCCCACAGAGTGCCCCCAGACTCCCCTACTACAGAGAACAAATGTCCTACCTAAATGCCTTCCTAAACTAAGCTTCAATTCACCTTTATTCCCCTTTCTTCTCTAGCTCAAAAACATGCTGCTCTCTCCTCTCACAAACACAAAATGGCTGCTGTGAGAGCCTGACAGCCTTGTATATGGTTGTAGAAAAGTAGAGATAACTTTCCTGTGGTGGAGAAAAATGATTCTTCTCATTGATTTCAATGCAATGAGCTAGGTGAAAAAAGCTGGAAAACAACACTTTTCGGGGACATTTTTAGCCAATCGGAAAGTGCCATTTTTCATCGATTTCAGTTTGAAGTGAAAATTTTTGCCCATACCTACTTACTAAATGTGTCATCCTTTTCCACAGGCATCTATACTATGACCACTCAAGTAAATGAGGAGTTTCAACTTGACTATACTGGAGTCCTGAATACACTACCATGTAGCTCACCCACTGATGTGTTAAGAGTACTTGTGTTGTTGGTGTTATGTTAAACCTGAAGTTCCAAGCAAACTGTATTCAATCACATCCACAGTTTCGATGTTACATCATGGAGCCTATGCACTGACATGTCTCAGTTGTGACATATGTTTGTATATGTTCTCCATATAAATATAAACTCATCCCAGTTGCTAACCACCCATGTTGCCCCTGCTTGGTGTAGTCAATTTGCTACAATAGTGTCTGTTATCTCCAAAGCACATTGATCCCAAGGATCAAACTATCAGTGCTAGGTGTTTGATGTTTGTTGTGTTCTTAGCAGAATGTGAAGCACAACATGTCTGCGGGGATGATCTATCATCTGTCACGTTAAACATCAATCCCAATTACCTGTTTGGATGACACCTGTGAAAACAGACCAACGGATGTGAATGACTAGGGACAGTCCTGCACCTGTTATGCTAAGGGGTGTTTATCAGTTATTCAAGTTCAATTCACATCATGGACCAACAAAACTGTCATGTTGGTTTCTTCACTATGTGAATCGTGAGTTGAAATTGTACAGCAGTGTATTTGGTGTGTGTGCTTACCTCTAGAATACCTTACCACCAAGTTACATGTGCAGTAGTTGTCTTTGTAATGCACTGGAGACATATCTGCCACTTCTTACCCTGTTGATCAACATAAACATTGCAAGACATGATTTGTATAAATAAAATTAGTTTTATTTGGGGGAAATATAACAAATTGGCCTTTATTTTTATTTATTTTTTTTGGGGGGGGACATTTGGAAGGGACTGCACAGGGGGATGATCTTCTTGCCTGCCATGTGACCCTGGTTAGTCTGGGGCTTGGTGCAGGGGTCACACTTGAGGGGAGGTATTTGTAGTCAACCCCTCCATTGCCTGCTGCTCCCTCTCCATGTGCAGGTTCTCCCTGCGGTTGAGGTCTCTGAGTTCCACCAGCAGCTGCCCCATCATGTCCATCATGCCAGTTCTATATTGCCTCAGCTCGATGGTCAGGACTTGTGTGCTGGGCTTCCAAGGCATGGAGGGCTTCTGTGTTCTTCAGGGAATGCCTTTGCAGCTTCCTGAGGTACCTGTTTGTCCTCTGGGATTCTCTGAGATGCCTCCTCTGTACCTGCAGCCACTCCCTCTTCATCCCCATGCTGGATGTTGAGGCTGAATGGGATGTCCATGGAGGTAGACATGACAGTTGCTGGCAGTTTTTTCTAACTTAAGCAAGAAGAGTTCAAGTGCCTACTTAATGCTTTAAACTCTTAAGGACCAGCACTCCAAAGAAGTTACCTTCCCTTAAGGTCCTCTTTGATCACCTCTGATGCACTGGTACACGTGGTCGATTTCAGACCCCTTTTTTACTTACAGCGCTCCCGGAGGATCACTGTAAGTGATGTGCTGTGACCGTAACCGGTCCTTAAGGCAAAAACTGTGTGATGGTCATAGCAAGTCATGTGGTCCTTAATGGGTTAAGGAGCAGATGGGTGTTCAAAACATTGTGAAGTAATACCTTGCATACCTCCTTGTCTGCACAGAGAGCAGAATCTGAGGACCCGTGGTCCTGTTAGCAACTGTCATGTCCGCCTCCATGGACATGTCATCTTGGATTGATAGAAGATGTTATCTCTTGAACAAAGGCACAAGGGCGAAATGCATTGGGGCATTAGGACTTTGAAGCAATAATAAGGTAAGTGATAGCTTATTATTATGAGGAGTTAGTTCTTCTTTAACTCTTTGAGTGCCAGAGAGGTGCTCAAAGCATTGCAAAACCATGCTTTGAGCAACACTCTGGCACTCAGAGGGTTAACAAAGAAAGAAATACCGGAGACTACAGTCTAGCCAAATGTTAATTGGACAATCGTACAACTGGAACGTATCCACCAACAGGAACATGGTGGCTGTCCTGTAAGTGCCCTATCCCAGCCAAGAGATTACATTCTTTGCACTTTAAGCCTTGCTACAAGGAAATCATACACAGATGACTTCTTTTTTATGGTTCACAGACATCCAAAGTGAAATTCAGCAGCTGTTCAGGACAAGTGACCACTCTAACAGCTATATTATAACCTACTAATAGAGAGGGAATTGCATTAGAGCACGAGGTTAGAAGTGATTATCGGCAGGTGAGTGCTTTATTGAAGTTGAAAAACCATTAACATTGATAGAGTAATTATTTCAACTTGAAAGTAATTACCTTGATCGGTGATAACCACTCTAGTGTTCTGTGTTTTGATTGGTCCAAAGAGTTGTCAGCTCTCAGAGCATAAGAAAATATTACTCCAAAACTGCAATATTTGAATTGGTAAATTCACTGTAAGAATTGCTTAGCAGTAAAACAAAATGATTTCAGTTTAGGCTAGTTAATTTTCATTTTATTTCAAACATAAATTCAGTATTTTACATTCCCATTTCATCTTGCTATAAATTTTGTACAGCAGCCTGGCCCATATGTCTTAAATAAACAATGCATTTTTTTTTTTTTTAAATAAACCACTATATATGAACCAATTTTATAGTATTATTTTGTTTTAACCCCTTGGGAGCTCTCCAACTCATCACAAAACAATTGGAGAATTCTCTATCGTCTAAGGGTTTAATAAATAACCACCAAATATAAGTAATATTTATATTAGTCCTGGATTGTATCTCAATGCTTTTAAGATGTCTCTGAAATCCAAGGGGTTAACCCATTGAATGCCACCTTCTTTTTGCTGCTATACTGTTTGACTGTACAGGCAAGTGAATTCTTACTGTAATGGAATTAGTGCAGTTTATGTGCCCCCTTTAACCATTTAAGTGTTAGTGGTGTTCATACAGTCATCTCTGGCACTAAAAAGTGCATTGTATTGATATCCTATATAATAATTTGCTAAGGATGTTTGTCAGAAGCCGTCATGCACAGTAGAGGCGGCTGCGTGATGCAGTCATGCGGGCAGTCTGTACTGCACATGACTGCGGCTCCGCCAGTGTTGGACCGTGTACAGTGGCTTTAAAGTGTTAGTAATGTCCACAAAAAAGTTTTTTGCAATTAGAAGAGCTTAAAAAGCTGAGCTAAATGCAAAAAAAAATATCTCTCAAACCGCTATGTTTTAAGAGATACAGGCATTTAAAGTTTGATCTCTCCTACTGACAGCTGTAAAGCTGTCAGCAGGAGATCCATGTCGGCCGACACGGAGGCACTTGAGCAGAGCCACCATCTCGTTATTTACCACGAATCCCTTCATTGGAATGGTCTGAAACGAGTGCTTGGTTTTCAATGAAAAGTTGAATTTCTCCCCTGTTATAGAGATGGTTTGCACCAAAAATGCCCTTGGTTGTCTTAATACATCAGCCTTTGTGGCATATCTTTATAATACTTGAATATGATGATCAGGAATAAAAATAAAATTATTTTTATGCGACCAATAATTTCTTCATTGATTTAACAAAGCTTATTGTATCTAAATTTCTGTACTCAGTATCCTGAATAAGATTCTATGGAGGAGGTGTGGACAGTGGTACAGATATATAACTGATGTTATGTTCATGTTAGAACAGACAGCACATATACAAAAATCACGAGAATTACTTCTTTACACCATGTGCAACAATTGCAGTTTATGACATCATTAGTGGGAGTATAGTGGAAGTCAGAGATGCTCATCTAGGTACAAGCTGTAATAGAAATGTGCAGGCTCTCTAGGTGTGGTGACCTACCCAGGGTGCAGTCTCATTTAGCCCACTAGTGCCTTCCACAGAGAGGAAACACATCAGACTGCCAAAACCTTTGCATATGTAAAGTGGACTAAAAGAGACTGCATCCTGATATCACTCCTAGAGAGCCTGCAAATTTTTTATCGCAGACTCATTCCTAGTTGAATACATATGCAAATTATCCTTGGGACTGGTCATCTCAAGGGAAATAGGGGAGTGGAGCAGTGGGCCCCTTGCTCACAGTGACTAGCAAGATCAGCTGTACCTCACTGACAAGGCTGAACCACACATCTGGGTTTGGCTGTTTCTCTTGTTCAGAGAGGAGCTGACTGGCACTTCATGGCTGGACTGCTGGTTTTGCAGGACCAGTATGATGTGCTTTAGGATATTTCTTCTCTGTGAAAGGCACTTCTAGGCTAAAAGAGACTGCACCCTGGGTAGGACCATTCCTAGAGAGCCTGAAAATTGGTATTGTAGGCTCATTCCTACCTGAGAGTCTCTGACTTGCACTTTACATTGCCATTAGTGGAAGTGGCTATGGTAAGAATATTGTTACTGTCAATGTATAAAATTTGTTTCATTGTCCAACACTTTTACAATAACGTTATTGCATTTAATTTGTCAGACACTATCTCCTTAACTTAACTGCAAGCCTCAGTGTATGTAATAGATTTGTATCGAGTTTGCTGTAATGCAGGAAAAAGTTACACATAAACCAGAAAAATGTATCAGATTTTACTGAAGAGAAACAGTCATTGGTCCAAATTCTCATGTCAGCAGGACAAAGAGTGAGGCAGCCTTTTAGGATGGTCAGTAAGTTCTGCTGAATACAGAGAGCCCTTAACTCTAAACCAAAAAGTATTTAAAACCATTACCTTGATTAAACAATAAAAAGCACAAGGTATAGGCAGTTTAAACAGATACTTCTATTGATGTAGGTGACAGGTCCACCACTAGAAAGTACAATATACTGTATGACAACCTTTTAGGAGATATCTCCCAGACATTGTGAGGATGTTTGTTTTACTAGACACAAATGGTCATGAAGAGAGCAGTTCTATACTGTGTGGGGTGGGATATAATACAGCACACTTTCCCCCAGCTTTTATAATATCGTCCCCCATTTATTATGGGTGTCAGAATTATATCCAGAGCATTTCATTGATGAAAAAGCTTACAAATTAATTTGGCACCTTATGCAAAAGGAACAATTTTGGGGGCAAACCAAATGCAGCATGGGGGTGTTTAATTGGTCTTTTAACCCTTGGAGTCTGATAGAAGTCTCCGAAGCAATGCTCAAATGCATTGGAGACATCTCTAGCCTTCAAGGGGTTCAAAGCTGCATTTAAATCGATGAGCATTATGGAGATTTTATTTGTCCCCTATGGTGCAGATGGATTGCTCCAGAATTTCTTTGTGAGTTCAGTATTCAGATTTACCATGCAATAATACTTTCCTAGGACACTGAGAAAAAATTATTCTTGTTACTAGATTGATTCGGGAACCTATTTTATACCAATATTTTTAAAGTGGAAGTAAAAATTTATAATGATTTGAGTGCTTTTGAAAGATATTTTAAAATCATCTATATTTATGTTACTCATTTGTTATTTAAAACTGCAGTTTACAAGATATTTAGCTCTATTTATTTATCAGTTTTTGCAAATTATACATTACTACTTGGTAGGAAGTGACAGGTGGGAAAGATTGGAATTTTAGTATCTGGCACACTAGGCTATGCAGGCCAGTACAGCCAAATTTGCATAACCTGACAAATAAATCAAGCGAAATATCTCCTGAACTATAGGTTGAAATAAAGAATGGCTAACACTCAAGTCATTATAAAATGTTAGTTTCCTTTTAAATGATTGGATAATTTAAAGTGGTAGTAAGGTAGTAAATATTCTGTAAATCAGTGCTCACCAGTGTTAAAGTATTGTGAAACAATTCACTCTTCTTTTATACAGAAACATAGAATTTGACAGCAGATAAGAACCATTCGGCCCATCTAGTCTGACCACTTTTCCTACTGTAAAAACCTCAAACCGTATATAGTCTTTGGTCTTGCCTTATGTCCAGGACAGCCTAATGCCTATCCCATCCCATGCATACTTAAATTCCCTCACTGTATTAACCTCTACCACTTCCGCTGGTAGGTCATACCACTTATCTACCATCCTCTCAATGAAGTAAAACTTTCTTACATTACATCTAAGCCTCTGTACCTCTAGATTTAAACTATGGCCTCTTTTCCTAACATTTCAGCTTCTTTGAAATGTACTTCCCTCCTGCACTTTGTTGAATCCCTTCATGTATTTAGATGTTTCTATAATATCCCCTCTCTCTTTTCTCCTCCAAGCTATACATTAATTTACATTTTCCTGTATAATGTAAGAGAAACATTCTCCTGAGGGGTCATATATGTGTTCAGCTGAAAATTAATTGTTTGCATCTCAGAGCTATAATATCAGGGGAGTGCTGACCTGGGGGGCAGGGGGGCAATTCCCCCCTGGGCCAGTCATATGTCTGGGTTGGTGGGCCACTGCCTAACTCAATCTCTCACCTGCTGCTGTAAATGGAGCTACAGTAGTGATACCACAGAGCTTACAACTGAAATGGAGCTACACCAATGATACCACAGAGCTACAATCCAAGTGGATCTACACTAGTATCATAACCCATTTCCCTTGTGAGCTCTATGGTATCACTAGTGCAGCTTTTACTTCAATTGCAATCTCTGTAGCTCCATTTCAACTGTAAGCTCTGTGGTATCATTTGCCTTACTTCACAATACTGATGCCAATTTTAAAATTAACAAAAGAGGTTGGCTGAGACAGTGGGCTTGAACAACAGTAGAAATAGCCACTTGATTATATGTGCCCCCCAGGCCAATATGTTACCAGCCCTCCCCTGTATAATATGAATGCTGGCTGCAAATGTACATGATATATTAAGTTATATCAGCCAATCTGATATTTAGATGTTAGTGTTCCTTTAAGGCACTTTATACTTCCTTGTCGCCCACTGTTGTGTTGGTGAGTTAAAATGGGATATCCCCAGTAGGAAATAGCGGACAAATAAAATTCCTGTTTAATTAGATTGGTCGTTCAACCCCTTGAATGCTAGAGAGGTATCCAATACATTGCTTTTCAATGCACTGGAGACCTCTCTGGCATTCAAGGGGTTAATAGACTATATTCAAGTTCCTGGATATTTAGCAATGTTTATTTGTCCCCCATGATGCAGTTGGTTTACTCCAGAATAACCCCATCTTGTTAATGTAAATATCGGCCTAAGATTCATATGCTGAACATAAATTGGAGCAATTGTAGAGCAAACCAGCTTTTATAAATATGGGTCTTAGTTCTCTTTCAGATTGAATGAAACAGTTTATGAAGCTCGGGCAGTAATGCTGTTATATGTCATTCATTTACTAAAAGGAACATTACAGAGCTTTCCATCACTTACCAACTATGAGCATGATGCTAAAACATTAAATAATCAAATCAAATCTACTATAACTGTCATAAATCCCTAAATATTGACCAGGACTGAGCTTTCTATAGTTTAGATATTACATTTCTGACCTCTGACAGGACTTGGATAAATCCTGACCTGCAGGTTGGTGCTTACATGGGATCTGAATCCTTTCAGATAGATGTCTAGTAAATCAGGAACGCTCTGAAAAAACAATTATGTTGGACCCATTTAGGTCACAACAAGTTCATCCATGCGTAGTTCTAATGTCTGATAAAGCAAACAATTAAGAAGCACAATTTATAGTTAGGATGGATGACTTAGAGGTTTGTCACTGAGTAAGGGAGCCTTTCACCCTGGGTCATCAGTTCAAAACAGGTTTAGGTCATTTGCGGCTGAAAGATGTCATCACTTGATAGCTGTTCAGTGAAACGCGAAATAAGGTGTCATCTTTGTACCATTCTTATTGAGCAAGTGGTCATATCTTTTACAGAACACAACTGGCGCTCATGGCAGATACGTGGGCTAGCACAAGACAGTTGGGAGCTAATCAACTCTATTACGCTCAAGGTTTTGTTTCCTAAGATGTCTGAGATCTAAAAATATTGTTTTAAAATAAATGAGCTGCCTTAGACAACAAGAGAATGCATATCGCTTCTACAAAGTTATTTAACAAGTGCTTGTCTGGTAATGTAGGTTGTCACCCATCCCATTTCATAGGTTCAGGAAATTCTATGTGTAGATTCATGGAATATATTAATCAGTTACGATAAAGAATCAAAGGAGATTTGGTATTTTTCTATCTATCTATCTATCTATCTATCTATCTATCTATCTATCTATCTATCTATCTCTAGTTCTGGCCCAGGATATTCTAAGGTCTAGTTGCACTGGGAAAGATGGCTGGGTTTTGAAGTTTAGTCTGAGACTTAATTACTGGGATGAGTTTACATTAGTGCTCTAAACATGCACTTTATTCTTGGAATACTACATTGTAAATTTGATAGCATTCAACCATAATGTCATCTCTCTCTCTCTCTCTCTCTCTCTCTCTCTCGCAGTCAGCCCTTTGTGTCTAGTCCTCTTTTACTCCTTCCCAACCAGGGGACTTGCTAGTTTCACAAAAGAAACAGGGCTTGGGCTAATCTCAGGCCCAGTTGCACCGTTATTAGATGGTGGATTCATACCATTATATATCCCAAGCTAGTAACAAGACCCGAGGTTTTATTCATGACACTTTAGTCCCCAAACCAGTATTTTGGAATTCCCCTTCTCCCAGCTTACATTTATTTCAGTTCTTTGTTTGGTAACCTCTCAAGGTAAGAGCAGCTACTTCCAAACATGAATCTTGTGCAATACCTGTCATCATGACAATGGTTAAGTAATCAGGGTCTCTTTAAATGAGAAGTAACACTTCCAAATAATAAGACTCCACTTAGCACATTGTAGCCTGAAAATCTTAATGGTCCTTAAGAATTTTCTTCCTGCTTCTTGATTAAAAAAATAACATCTTCAGTCATCCCTGGATATAATGTCCATGGAGGAGGACATGACAATTTCTAACAGTTTAAACTGAGGAAAGAAGAGTGCATGAGTCTACTGTCCTGAAATTGCCTCGCTCCTTCTAAGTCCTGCGTCCGGGGCTCCCAGAGTATATCAGCTTCTACCGCAATGGAGAAAAATGCTCCAGCTGAGCCTAGGACTTGTAAAGATCCTGTAGCAAGTAATGGATTTATCATGGAGGTTGTCCAGCAGGATAGCCTTTGGAAATCATACAGTGATTGATGGTTCATTTGTATTATGATTTACATTAACTTGCTTAAATTGCTTATCTGAGCTGCAAAATCTGAGCTGCAAGATGTGGTCACATGTTGGACAGGAGGAACAAGATAATAAACAGTGTATGAATAGTATGAATAGATTGTCTGTCTGTCTGTGTTCCTGCTTCCCTGACAGGCACACCCAGGGGTGGTGTTGGGTGTGGGGGGGGGGCTACAGTAAATGCATTCTGGAATTTATAGTCTTCAATTCCTAGGATCTGTTCTGTTAACTGATGTGAAAAATCTACATAACCCAACTACATTTTTCTTAAACTTGACTCTATGCCCAGAATATAAAGACACAGTGTTTCAATGTTAAAGACGTGTCTCCTAGTAAAACACATGCAGCTCTAATTGCAGTGGCTTAAACAGGAACTGACAAAATGTGTCTCTCCAGCTGTTGTATTTTAGTTCCCATCATCCTCAGATTGATATAGACAGGCAGACAGGAAACAGATATAGAATGGGACCAGGGGTCTTCCAGCGCTGCTCACAGCTCTCGAACAACGGCCGCTGGCGCGTCGTTCTAGTAATACAGAGCACTGGGAGATTACATCATCTCCCAGCCTCTGCATTACTAGAGGCTCGCGGGACTTCGCACAGCCACGCCGCTAGACCACCAGGGACTGCAGGTAGGGGCAGTGTGGAGATGAAGGGGCATGGTGGAAGGGGTGATGTGGAGATGAAGGGGGCATTGTGGAAGGGGCAATGTGGAGATAGGGGCAATGTGGAGATGAAGGGGGCATTGTGGAGATTTCTGCAGGGGCCCAGACCTCTTTTTGGACCAGGGGCCCTGGGTCTTGTCAGTGTGCCCCTGAATGGGACAAACACAGAAAGACAAATACAGAAAAAATCACAAAGAAAAGGCAGTTAAAGAGCACACACAAAACAGGCAAAACAGGCAGTAGTAGGGTTGCCACCTTTTCCTCAAAAAATACCAGCAATAGTTGTGAGCCACAAAAAGGGAGGAGCTGCAAAAAGGAGGCGCCGCAAAAGAGGCAGAACCACTCAATGTTGCATGACCCTACAAAATTGAGCTTCAGGCTCCTCATTACAGGTACCAGTTGCCAGGAGCTCAGTTCTCATAAAGCACTGTGGAAATCCTGAAGCACAGTAGTAGCCCAAACAGTGGTTTGAACCGTACTTATTCATTACTTCTTAAGGTCTAGAAATAAAATAGACACTCATAGATGGATAATAGTGTTGAGCGAGCATGCTCGGCCGATGCTCGGATCGGCTCGAGCATCGCTCTGCTCGGCACATGGCGGTACGAGTACGAGTACCGCATGTGCTCGCCCGCCATGTTCGGGTCTCCTCCCCGCACGTTTTGCGGCTGCTGCGCAGCCAATAAACGTGCAGGGAGGCTCTGACATCGGTGTAATGCCAGCAGCCATGTTGGCTGCTGGCATTACACTGATTGGCTGGCCAGAACCCGTGGTCAGGTGCTGTATAGCACCTGACCATCGAGTTCGGCTCAGTCTTAGCCAGGGAGAGCTGAGGATAGGAAGGGAAAGGCAGTGTAGGGAGGAAAAAAACCAAACTTGTGAAAAAAAAGAACCAAAAGTCCTTTTTAGGACTACTGTGTGTGGGGGCAGCAGGTTATTTTGTGTGGGGGGAAAAAAAAAAAAAAAAAAAAAAAAATATATTCTGTTTAGTGTGCAAAGTTGCAGATTAGAGCACATTCTGTTTAGTGTGCACAGTTGCAGATTAGAGCACATTCTGTTTAGTGTGCAAAGTTGCAGATTAGAGCACATTCTGTTTAGTGTGCAAAGTTGCAGATTAGAGCACATTCTGTTAAGTCTTCAAACTAAAATATCAAAGTCACATATTCCATTCAGTGTGCGTCGCCGCAGTTTAGCAGCACATTCTGTGTACTGTGCAGAGTTGCAGAATAGGAAGAAATACTGTTAAGTCTTCAAACTAAAATATCAAAGTCACATATTCCATTCAGTGTGCTTCGCCGCAGTTTAGCAGCACATTCTGTGTACTGTGCAGAGTTGCAGAATAGGAAGAAATACTGTTAAGTCTTCAAACTAAAATATCAAAGTCACATATTCCATTCAGTGTGCTTCGCCGCAGTTTAGCAGCACATTCTGTGTACTGTGCAGAGTTGCAGAATAGGAAGAAATACTGTTAAGTCTTCAAACAAAAATATCAAAGTCACATATTCCATTCAGTGTGCTTCGCCGCAGTTTAGCAGCACATTCTGTGTACTGTGCAGAGTTGCAGAATAGGAAGAAATACTGTTAAGTCTTCAAACTAAAATATCAAAGTCACATATTCCATTCAGTGTGCTTCGCCGCAGTTTAGCAGCACATTCTGTGTACTGTGCAGAGTTGCAGAATAGGAAGAAATACTGTTAAGTCTTCAAACTAAAATATCAAAGTCACATATTCCATTCAGTGTGCTTCGCCGCAGTTTAGCAGCACATTCTGTGTAGTGTGCAGAGTTGCAGAATAGTAAGAAATACTGTTAAGTTTTCAAACTCAAATATTAAAGTCACATATTCCATTCAGTGTGTGTCACCGCCGTTTAGCAGCCTATTCTGTGTACTCTGCAGAGTTGCAGAATAGTAAGAAATACTGTTAAGTTTTCAAACTCAAATATTAAAGTCACATATTCCATTCAGTGTGTATCACCGCCGTTTAGCAGCCTATTCTGTGTACTCTGCACAGTTGCAGAATAGTAAGAAATACTGTGAAGTCTTCAAACTAAAATATCAAAGTCACATATTTCATTCAGTGTGCGTCACCGCAGTTTAGCAGCCTATTATGTGTACTCTGCAGAGTTGCAGAATAGTAAGAAATACTGTTAAGTTTTCAAACTCAAATATTAAAGTCACATATTCCATTCAGTGTGTTTCACCGCCGTTTAGCAGCCTATTCTGTGTACTCTGCACAGTTGCAGAATAGTAAGAAATACTGTTAAGTTTTCAAACTCAAATATTAAAGTCACATATTCCATTCAGTGTGTATCACCGCCGTTTAGCAGCCTATTCTGTGTACTCTGCAGAGTTGCAGAATAGGAAGAAATACTGTTAAGTTTTCAAACTCAAATATTAAAGTCACATATTCCATTCAGTGTGTGTCACCGCCGTTTAGCAGCCTATTCTGTGTACTCTGCACAGTTGCAGAATAGTAAGAAATACTGTTAAGTTTTCAAACTCAAATATTAAAGTCACATATTCCATTCAGTGTGTATCACCGCCGTTTAGCAGCCTATTCTGTGTACTCTGCAGAGTTGCAGAATAGTAACAAATACTGTTAAGTTTTCAAACTCAAATATTAAAGTCACATATTCCATTCAGTGTGTGTCACCGCCGTTTAGCAGCCTATTCTGTGTACTCTGCACAGTTGCAGAATAGTAAGAAATACTGTTAAGTTTCCAAACTCAAATATTAAAGTCACATATTCCATTCAGTGTGTGTCACCGCCGTTTAGCAGCCTATTCTGTGTACTCTGCAGAGTTGCAGAATAGTAAGAAATACTGTTAAGTTTTCAAACTCAAATATTAAAGTCACATATTCCATTCAGTGTGTGTCACCGCCGTTTAGCAGCCTATTCTGTGTACTCTGCACAGTTGCAGAATAGTAAGAAATACTGTTAAGTTTTCAAACTCAAATATTAAAGTCACATATTCCATTCAGTGTGTTTCACCGCCGTTTAGCAGCCTATTCTGTGTACTCTGCACAGTTGCAGAATAGTAAGAAATACTGTGAAGTCTTCAAACTAAAATATCAAAGTCACATATTCCATTCAGTGTGCGTCACCGCAGTTTAGCAGCCTATTCTGTGTACTCTGCAGAGTTGCAGAATAGTAAGAAATACTGTTAAGTTTTCAAACTCAAATATTAAAGTCACATATTCCATTCAGTGTGTTTCACCGCCGTTTAGCAGCCTATTCTGTGTACTCTGCACAGTTGCAGAATAGTAAGAAATACTGTTAAGTTTTCAAACTCAAATATTAAAGTCACATATTCCATTCAGTGTGTATCACCGCCGTTTAGCAGCCTATTCTGTGTACTCTGCACAGTTGCAGAATAGTAAGAAATAGTGTTAAGTTTTCAAACTCAAATATTAAAGTCACATATTCCATTCAGTGTGTGTCACCGCCGTTTAGCAGCCTATTCTGTGTACTCTGCACAGTTGCAGAATAGTAAGAAATACTGTTAAGTTTTCAAACTCAAATATTAAAGTCACATATTCCATTCAGTGTGTGTCACCGCCGTTTAGCAGCCTATTCTGTGTACTCTGCAGAGTTGCAGAATAGTAAGAAATACTGTTAAGTTTTCAAACTCAAATATTAAAGTCACATATTCCATTCAGTGTGTGTCACCGCCGTTTAGCAGCCTATTCTGTGTACTCTGCACAGTTGCAGAATAGTAAGAAATACTGTTAAGTTTTCAAACTCAAATATTAAAGTCACATATTCTGTGTAAGATGAAGAAGGCGGGTAAAAAGGGACGGGGAAGTGGACGTGATCCTGAAGGTTCAGGGCGCGGGTCAGGACGCGGAGAAACTGTGCCTGGTGCCAGAGCACAAGAAAGAAAGACATCCACCATACCTAGCTTCATGTGTAATTTTACAGGGCGTCGCAGGACATCACTCTCGAGGTCCGACCACTGCGAACAGGTGGTCGGTTGGATGACAGCTGATACTGCTTCCAGTCGGTTAAGCACCACCCTGTCTTCCACCAAGTCCACTCTCAGTAGCCAAGAGTCTGGTCAAAATAATCCTCACTCTGATCATCCTTCCTCCCACCATACACGGTCTGGTCAAAGAAGTGATCCCACACTGGGATATAGTGAGGAGCTCGTCTCATCACCAATCCTTCATTTGACCCTCTCTCCAAGCACGCTTGCAGAGGAACATGACATCTTGTGCCCTGATTCACAACCTCTAGAGGCTACCCAATCACAAGAAGATGACAGATGTGAACGATATTTAAGGTCAAAGGAAGTAGTGGATGATGATGATGATGATGAGACACAGTTGCCATTAAATCAACCACTATTTCCGTCTCAAGACCTTGTTGAGGAGAATGTTATACAGTTGTCAATGACTGAGTATGTGGTGGGATCAAGACTTGAGGAGGATGATCAGAGTGAGGAAGTGGAGGAGGACTTGGTGGACGATGAGGTGACTGACCCCACCTGGGAAGGTGTAGAGCCGAGCGATGACAGCAGTCCTGAGGGTGAGCCATCTGCAGCACCGCAACAGGCTGGAAGAGGCAGTGGTGTGGCTACAGAAAGAAGGCGGACCGCACCAAACCGGCCCGCAAATGTTCCACGGAGCACCCCCTTGCGTAAATCTACCTTGCCAAAGGGTAGGTGTTCCGCGGTATGGCGTTTTTTTAAGGAAAGTGCGGACGACAAAAGAATTGTAGTTTGCAACCTGTGCCACACCAGAATGAGCCGAGGCATGAACACTAGAAACCTCACCACCACCAGCATGATCCGACACATGGCATCCAAGCACCGTAGTAAGTGGGAGGAACGCCTGGATCGCCCATCTGTGTCTGCAGGCCACACCACTGCCTCCTCTTCCCCTGTTTTCGGTGCCGGCCAATCGCCTGTCGAAGGCGCAGGCCCGCATACCTCCCGCCCTGCACCTGTACCATCTGAAGCACCATCAGCGACCACATCCACTTCCCTGTCCCAGCGCAGCGTCCAAATGTCGTTACCCCAGGCATTTGAGCGCAAGAGAAAGTACCCAGCCACCCACCCACAGGCCATAGCACTAACCTCACACCTTTCAAAATTACTGGCCATCGAAATGCTGCCATTTAGGCTTGTGGACACTGAGTCCTTCCGCAGCCTGATGGCAGCAGCTGTCCCTCGGTACGCGGTCCCCAGCCGCCACTACTTTTCCCGGTGTGCCATCCCCGCATTACACCACCATGTGTCCCGTAACATCACCCGTGCCCTGACCAACGCAGTTACTGGGAAGGTCCACTTAACGACTGACACATGGACAAGTGCTTGTGGCCAGGGACGCTACATTTCCCTGACGGCACACTGGATGAATGTCGTGGAGGCTGGGAGCGACTCGGACCCTGGGATGGCACGGGTGCTACCCACGCCGAGGATTGCGGGCCCTACCTCCATCAGGGTTTCCGCCAGCACCTACGTTATTGGCTCCTCCTCCTCCGTTTCCACCTCCGAATTCTCTACACGCAGCGCCACTCCCCCATCAGCCAGTAGCTGGAAGCAGTGTAGCACTGCAGTGGGGAAGCGTCAACAGGCCGTGCTGAAGCTGATCTGCCTTGGGGACAAACAGCACACGGCCTCAGAGCTGTTGCAGGGGATTAGTCACCAGACCGAGCAGTGGCTCTCGCCACTCAACCTGCAACCAGGCATGGTTGTGTGTGATAATGGGCGTAACTTGGTGGCGGCTTTGGAGCTCGGCAAGCTCACACACGTACCATGCCTAGCGCATGTATTTAATTTAGTGGTGCAGCGATTTCTAAAAACCTACCCCAATGTGCATGATCTCTTGACCAAGGTGCGCCGCGTGTGTGCACATTTCCGTAAGTCATCTACAGCTTCGGCCGGCCTGTTGAAGCTGCAGCAGCGCTTACAATTGCCAGCTCACCGGCTGCTGTGTGACGTGAGCACACGCTGGAACTCCACCTTCCACATGTTGGCCCGGCTTTGTGAGCAGCAGAGGGCAGTAGTGGAGTACCAGCTGTTACACGGTCGTCGCCTCTCCGTTCAACTTCCTGTAATCAGAAGTGAGGAGTGGGAATGGATGTCAGACGTCTGTGAGGTTTTACGCAATTTTGAGGAATCGACACAGATGGTGAGCGGCGATAACGCTATTATCAGTGTAACCATCCCACTTCTGTGTCTACTGAAACGCTCGCTGCTCACAATTAAAACCGACGCTTTGCATGTGGAAGAGGTGGAAATGGGGGAGGAAGAGCTTACACAAGGTGATAGCCAGAGCACCCTCACTTCGTCTTCTCAGCGACAATTGGAGGAGGCGGAGGAGGAGGAGGAGGAGGAGGAGGAAGACACGGTTGCCTCCGCTACAGAGGGTAGCCATGGAACTTTAGTTCCATCTCTTCAGCGTGGGTGGGCAGAAGAGGAGGAAGAGGATGAGGATATTGAGAGTCATCCTCCTGGTGAGGACAGTGAAATCTTGACTGTTGGTACTCTGGCACACATGGCTGACTTTATGTTAGGCTGCCTTTCCCGTGACCCACGCGTTGTACGCATTTTAGACAACACGGATTACTGGGTGTTCACCCTTCTGGACCCCCGCTACAAAGAGAATTTCTCATCTCTCATTCCTCCGGTGGAGAGGACAAGCAAAATGGTGCAATACCAGAAGGTTCTTGTTGAAAAATTGCTCCAAAATTTTCCATCTGACAACGCTGGGGCAGAGTACGTGCTACCTTGGCCAACAGAGAAGGGGAGAAAAGGGGAGCACACAGCAGTTCCGACAAAGGCAGGGCAACACTCTCCAAGGCGTGGGACACCTTCATGACACCCCGCCAGCACCCTCACCCTGATGCGCAGCCTAGTGTCACAAGGAGGGAAAAGTTTTGGAAGATGGTGAAGGAGTACGTAGCAGACCGTGTCAGCGTCCTCAATGATCCCTCTGTGCCTTACAACTACTGGGTGTCCAAGCTGGACACGTGGTATGAACTGGCACTCTACGCCTTGGAGGTGCTGGCCTGCCCTGCCGCCAGCGTTCTGTCTGAGCGGGTATTTAGTGCTGCTGGTGGCATCATAACAGATAAGCGTATCCGCCTTTCCACCGACAATGCTGATAGGTTGACACTTATAAAAATGAACAAGGCCTGGATTTCCCCTGACTTCTCCACTCCACTGGAGGAAAGCCCCGGGGGAACATAAACTCACTTTATATATGTTATTTACAATGATGGGAATACTCTGTATTCCCATTCACCCCTTCCACCCAAAAAAACGGTATATGGTTGACTCTTAATCTTCTCATCCTCCTCCTCCTCTTCCATATGCCCTGGGATATAATTTTTATATAGGGCCAGCTCACCAGCGGGCCCTGTGCTATAATTTTTATATAGGGCCAGCTCACCAGCGGGCCCTGTGATATAATTTTTATATAGGGCCAGCTCACCAGCGGGCCCTGTTTGACAATTTTTATATAGGTCAGCTCACCAGCGGGCCTTCTCATATAATGTTTTATTGGGTCAGCTCTCTAGCGGGCCCTCTCATATAATGTTTGATAGCGTCAGCTCACTAGCGGGCCTTCGCATATAATGTTTAGGATGGTCAGCTCTGCAGCAGACCCTCACCCATAATGTTTTAGATGGTCAGCTCAGCGCACGTTTCCCTCTTAATCATGGCCTCAGTTCAATAAAATCAAGAAAATTTTTGGGAGAATTTGCCTCTGCGCACGTTTCCCTCTTAATCATGGCCTCAGTTCTGAAAATCAAGGAAATTTTTGGGAGAATTTGCCTCTGCGCACGTTTCCCTCTTAATCATGGCCTCAGTTCTGAAAATCAAGGAAATTTTTGGGAGAATTTTCCTCTGCGCACGTTTCCCTCTTAATCATGGCCTCAATTCTGAAAATCAAGGAAATTTTTGGGAGAATTTGCCTCTGCGCACGTTTCCCTCTTAATCATGGCCTCAGTTCTGAAAATCAAGGAAATTTTTGGGAGAATTTGCCTCTGCGCACGTTTCCCTCTTAATCATGGCCTCAGTTCTGAAAATCAAGGAAATTTTTGGGAGAATTTGCCTCTGCGCACGTTTCCCTCTTAATCATGGCCTCAGTTCTGAAAATCAAGGACATTTTTGGGAGAATTTGCAGATGATATACAAGTAAATATACAGCAAATATTGTTTGGTAACAATTTTTCGCCTAAAGTCGTTTTTATTTTCCTTTTTGTGTGTTTTATGGTCAGTCTGTAAAAATGGCGTACTACGGGCGAAAGATCGTTCCCAGCAGCGATGTTGGAGTCCAAGATGCATCCAGACATCCTCCCTATGCTGTCCCTGAACCATTTCTGTGGTGTTTCCATCCTTTTCTGCCCTTTTCCTATGGACCAGGCACCCTCCCCTCATCAGAGCAGGGGGTGCCTGGTGTAATGCTCGAGTCCTCCCATTGACTTCAATGGGGCTCGGGTGCTCGGCCGAGCACTCGAGCCTCAGGGGGTGCTCGGTCAGAGCACCCGAACACCCGAGCATTGGGGTGCTCGCTCATCACTAATGGATAACTCTAGCCTGTGTGTCTTCTATACCAGTGGTTCTCAATCCATTCCCTCAGTGGCTACTAACAGGCCAGGATTTGAGAATTTCCTTTTAAGAGCACAGGTGAGTTAATCAATATGACTGAGCCTCTGATCAACACACTTGTGTTCTAGCAGGGAAATTCCTAAGTCCTGGCCTGTTAGTGGCCACCGAGGGCACGGGTTGAGAACCTCTGTTCTATACAGATCTTTCACACAATCATTGTTGTAGGTTGTGTAGTTCATTGTAAGGTCCAATAACTGGATGAAGTATGCTCACTCTGGACAATAAGGCTGATGCCACACTGGGCTGGCAATCATTCACACATGCAAACAGACGTGTTTGTCCCATAGACAGGAAAACAAAAGGTTGCCTTTAAGATTACACTCCTAAAAATTCCCTATTAGGACTAACACACTGGATATTGCTCATAGCAAATACAATACTTCTGTACAGATCCAGTTCTTTAAATATCTTGAGAAATGAGCAGCCATAAAAAATAAGGGGTTAACAGTAGGAGTTTTATTTTTAGTATAGGTTTTGTAAAGATTACTTTTATAAAACTAATTAGTGCTACATTAAAATGTTTCAGTCAAACAATGCACTTTACCCTTTGAGTGCTAGAGGGGTATCAAACGTAATGCGATGGATACTGCTCAGACAATCAAAGGGTTAAATGACCTGTCAAACCTTATTCCAGGTTGAACAGTTTTTGATGCAATTACCAATTACAGTAAGAGACCAGTAATTGTATCATGCACCAAAACGCAGGTTTTGAAAACAGGTTTTGCTGAAGACAATGCACAATAATAAATGCATGTCTTTAACCCTTTGATTGCCAGAGAGGTATGGAACGCATTGCTTTGCAATGAGTTCTGTACCCCTCTGGCACTCAAAGGGTTAACCCGGTCACCTCAATCGAACAAAAGACATATTCCATACATATTAACAGCCTTTACCTGCTCGAGGAGTGAGCACACACCACTGGAACTCTAACAGTTAATAATTAATGTTCTTTTTGTATGTGAAAAAGAAATAACATATTTGGCTGGTGTGGGTTTTTTAGCTTTACCCCTGGCAAGTTGGCAATAATAACGGTGAGCATAACAAAGTTCTTGTCACTCACTCAGCCTTCTGCATATCTGCGTCCTCAGTACTCATCTCTGCAGGCCCATCCCCTTCAATCATGTCATAAGGTAACGGGTACTGTGATAAACACAGTAAAAAGTGCCACAGCCAGCTCCCCAGAGAATAGATACCTCTACAACAGCCTCCTGCAGCTTCCCCAAAACTCCTGCCTTTCCTTAAAGGTGGCCGAGAGCGCAAAGACATGTAGGAGTTGTAGTCACCTGATCTCACCCACCGTCACGCACACAAATACCGACTTTTCAGTTGCCAGTATAGTAGTTATACCAGCACCAGCTCCAGTGCGCCAAGTACCGGCCAGGTGGCAACCCTAGGCAGCATATGTAATACAAAGAGCACACACAGACATACAAGAGAGAGAATGCATGCAATAGAGAAAGCCAGAGCACAGAAGAGAGAGTGCATGCAAAAGAGATCAACACTGTGCACACAAGAGCACATGCAAGAAAGAATGCAAGCAAGAGAGCAAGACAGAGTATGCAGACGGTGCAGCACATGCAAGAGATGGCAGTGCTCACAATAAAGTACCCAGGAAGCAAGTGTAAAAAGGAAAACACTCTCAGATAATAAAATACTCAAGAGAGAGTGATTGAGAGGGAGCATACACAAGAGACACACAGAGAAAATCTGAGCTGGTGACTGAAAGAGAGTACAGAGAAGGTTTAATGGTTTATAGGATAATAAATATCAGGATAGACTGAAGGATCTGAACATATATAACCATGAGTAGAGAAGAGAGAGAGGGGATGTGATAGAAACATTCAAACACATAAAGGAAAGTACAGAAGGGAAGTATAATTTCAAAGGAGGAGAAATGTTAGGACAAGAGGTCATAGTCTAAACAGAGGGAAAGAGGCTTAGAAGTAATGTCAGGGTTTACTTCACTAAAGGGGTGGTAGATAAGTGGAACAGCCCACCAGCAGAAGTGGTAGAAGTTAATACATTGACGAAATGTAAGCAGGCATGGGATAGGCTTAAGGCTATTCTGAGCCTAAATTAATGGAAAGGTCAGAGATGCACAACTAGGCCCATGAGCCTGCAAGGATATGCAAGAAGCTCACTAAGATTGGTGTCCTACACCCAGAGTGCAATCTCGTTTACCTCACAAGTGCCATACGCAGAGAAGAAATATTCTGAAGCACATCATACTGGTCCTACCAAAATGACAGTCCAACCACAAAATGCCAGACAATTCTTCTCTGAACAAGGGAAGCAGCCAACCCCAGATGTACATTTTGGCATTATTGTGCCTCGTTAGTGAGGTGCAGCTGATCCCTTTAGGCACTTGTAAGCAAGGGGTCT
This sequence comes from Rhinophrynus dorsalis, assembly GCA_037306005.1. Lineage (NCBI taxonomy): Eukaryota > Metazoa > Chordata > Amphibia > Anura > Rhinophrynidae > Rhinophrynus > Rhinophrynus dorsalis. The sequence goes on from CM074720.1 coordinate 50,495,691, forward strand.
ACACCTGGATTCCCAAATTACTTTTAGGGTGATCGATCCCAAGAGCAATTTGCATATACAATTTGGAAAGGTCATAGATGCTAAACTAGGCTCATGAGCCCGCAAGGGCATGAAAGAAGCTCACTAGGACTGGAGTCCTGTGCCCAGGGTGCAATCTATTTTAATTCACAAGTGCCATACACAGAGAAGAAATATTCTGAAGCACATCATACTGGTCCTGCCCAAATGATAGTCTAGACACAAAATGCCAGACAATTCTTCTCTGAACAAGGTAAACAGCCAACCCCAGATGTACGTTCTGGCACTATTGTGCCTCGCTGGTCAGGTGCAGCTGATCCTTCTAGGCACTTGTGAGCAAGGGGTCTACGTCTGAATTCCCCAATTACTTTTAGGGTGATCAATCCCAAGAGCAATTTGCATATACAATTTGGAAAGGTCATAGATGCTAAACTAGGCTCATGAGCCCTCAAGGGCATGAAAGAAGCTCACTAGGACTGGAGTCCTGTGCACAGAGTACAATCTATTTTAATTCACAAGTGCCATACACAGAGAAGAAATATTCTGAAGCACATCATACTGGTCCTGCCCAAATGATAGTCTAGACACAAAATGCCAGACAATTCTTCTCTGAACAATGTAAACAGCCAACCCCAGATGTACGTTCTGGCACTATTGTGCCTCGCCGGTCAGGTGCAGCTGATCCTTCTAGGCACTTGTGAGCAAGGGGTCCACGTCTGGATTCCCCAATTACTTTTAGGGTGATCAATCCCAAGATCAATTTGCATGTACAAATGGAAAGGTCAGAGATGCTAAACTAGGCTGATTAGTCCGCAAGCTCACTAGGAGTCCTGTGCCCAGGGTGCAATCTATTTTAGCTCGCAAATGCCATACACAGAGAAGAAATATTCTGAAGCACATCATACAGGTCCTGCCCAAATGATAGTCTAGACACAAAATGCCAGACAATTCTTCTTTGAACAAAAGGAGCAGCTAACCCCAGATGTATGTTTCAGCCAGCTAAAATTCAGTTGTAGGCCTCAGCCTGTTAATAATTTTCCAAGCCTTAAATTGCCACCGGACTCAGCCTGCTAAGTATGCATTGCATTCCTTGCAAAAGCAAAACCACCTGCTCTATCACCTTTACGACCTTAAAATTGAGGTCCATAATCCCTACCAACCTGCTAAAAAATGTTTCAAGGCTTACGTCACTGTAGGTCTACTCAGCATGTTAACAATATTGTCAAGGCTTATGTTGCTGTAAGCGTCAGCGTGCTAACAAATGTTCCATAGCTTATGTGTTTGTAGGAGGACATGGCCTGCTAACAACCTTTACTTTCGACTGTGAATTTCTTCACTTCAGCAATCAGCAATAGTAGTATTGCACTAGGAATTCTTTCTATCATAGAATGCTTAGGAGGAAATCAGTAAAGGCCTCACAGGAATTTCATTGGCAACTGCAAAAAGTTGAAAATGTTATTGAAACATAGATTTTGATGGCAGAAAAGAACCATCTGGCCCATTTAACCTGCCTATTTCCCTATCTAATAAAATACTCTGTCTTATATACTTCTCAGAATAGACATGTCTATTCAAGGCATTTTTGAATTTGCTAAAAGTATTTGTCCCGACCACCTCTTCTGAGAGGTTCCCTTTCCATAAAGTAGTACTTACACACATTCCTTTTTTTTTTAATGCCTCTCTCCTTAACTATATTAAATCCCTTAATATATCCCTTAATACATTTAATATATTAAAAAATATATATATATATATATATATATATATATATATATATCTCATCATCATCATCATCATCATCCTCTTCAGCCATTGTCAATCCACTGCAGGATGAAGGCCTCCCCAGCCTCCAACAATTTCAGTCCTGTGCCTTTTGTTGCCACTGTGTCCCGACAAAGTTGGTAATTTCATCTACTCATCTTGTCTTTGGTCTTCTTCTTGGGTGCTTAGTATTCAGTAGAATCATTGTTTAGTCTATATATATCATCGTCTTCTTGCTATGTCGCCTTCTGAATCCACGCACACATTTTTCGGTCTCTTTTTGTTATGTTTAGAATCTGCTGATCCATACTTCTCTGTATAATTTTATGTTTTTCTAGGGTTTTGGTATTCAGAGTCAGTGTTTCACAGCCATACGTAAGGACTGGGAGGACACACTGGTCGAAAACCTTACACTTGAGGCAGAGTGGTAAATTTGTCTTCAAGTCAGTTCTACTAAGTTTTCCAAATGTTTGCCATCCCAATTTTATTCATTGCTCAATTTCTATTGTGGTGTTTCCATCTGTTGACATTTCTTCTCCAACGTAAACAAAGTTGTCTACTTCTTCTGGTTCTAGTCCATCTACTATGATTTTCCTTGGTATGGTAACTTTGTTAAGCGTGACTTGCTTTTGTTGATATTCATCTCCAGACCAAGAGTTTTGCTTTCCTGTTGTAGATCTTCAGTGAGTTCTTGCAGTTCTTCAGGGCTACTGGCAAAGTGTATGATATTGTCTGCAAAACATAAGTGATATAGGTAGTCTCCATTTATCTTAGTTCCTTTTTTGTATCAATTTAGTTTACAGAAAATGTCTTCTAAACAAGCTGAAAATAGTTTTGGGGAAATTGTGTCTCCTTCTCAGACCCCTTTTTCTATGTTGATCTGGACTTTATCTTTGTTTACCTGTATTGATGCAGTTGCATTTTCATATATTGATTGCAGGATATTGATGTAAGCTCTAGCTATTACTTGGTTGATCAGGGCATCAAATGTAAATGCTTTTTGATTGAGTCAAAGGCCTTTTTGTTTTCAATGAAGGCCATGCATAATGGAAGGTTATAATAATAATATCAAAGTATTTTACCAGAAAGGATACATTGAGATTGTCTCTTGTTTTCAAGTATGTCCTGGGGCTATAGATATTATTACCCAATTAATAATGGTACTTGTTTTATCTACCTCGGAAGAATAAAAGGCTGAGTAGACCCTGCTGGGACTAGAACCTGTGACCTTTTGTTTTGAACAGTTTCTATAGCTGGTGCCTTAACCAACTGAGCCATCTCTCCAGCTAGATTAATTATGTTGTTCTAAAATTTGTTGCACTGTCTGTATGTGGTCCATTGTTTTGAAACCGCTCCTGAAGCCTGTGCTTGTACCTTAGATTGTACCCTGTTAAGTACTGTGTCCATTCTTTTTGGTGGTACCTTTGTGAAAACCTTGCAGACCACAGGCAATAGGCATAGGCTTATTGGTCTGTAATTTTTTAGATCCTCCTTAACACCTTTTTTTGTGCAGTAGGATACTTCTTCTTTTTTCCATTTTGAAAATGCCCTCCAGCTGTCAACATTTAAATAGTAACTTTATCAGGTCCAGCTGCTTGTGCATTCAATTCATAAGGAATGCAAATTTAATGAAAATTGAGTATTTCATGACATTTGGATTTAAATGAGAAATGAATGGCACAGAACATGCAATTCCAGAAAAGTGATCAGTACATTCAATGCTTTTGTTCAAATCCATTCATTCATCAAACTCATTTGTTTATTCAGACACTTACTCACATGATTACACCATTCATAACAAGTATAAAAGTATTACACTTTCCTTGATGTCAGAGGTCCAGCGGGGTCCCCAACCCATTAGGCCTCCTGCATATTCTGTCAAAAACAAACATTAAAAAAACTTAAACCCCCTCCTCCACCATCCACCTCATGTACAAGATTACACCCCTCCCCCTTATCTTGCTCTGCCCATTGTCCAAGCCAAATTTAGAAACAACTGAACAGGGATTGGCTTTTATATGGCCATCCCAGTTCAAATTAATTCTCACTCTCCCATTGGCTCAGATGTGGGTTATGCAGGGCATGTTCCATATCCTGCAGTAACCTCACCTCCCAGCCAATCAGCATCTAACTGGAGGGGTTACAGATATGCATAAAGTCAACCCTGTAGCTAGACAATCATTGCCTAGTTGGAGGAGTGACATTACATATATCCATAACCCCTCCAGCTAGTTGATGATTGGCTGAGAGGTGAAGTTACTGCTGGACATATTTCATACCCTGTGTAACCCTGCAATCCCAGCCAATGGAGCAAGGAAATTAATCTGAACAGGGATAGCCATAAAAAATACAATCCATTTTAATTTTTTTTCTCATTTTGGCTTGGGCAACGGCCTGAACAGGATTAAGATTTTGGTTTTTTGTTTTTTTTTTATTTTAACTTTGCATAGGCAGTGGGGACAGTAGTGACATGTTTCGGGTTTATTCATTTTTTAACATAACATGCAGGAGGCCCAGTGTGTCAACTCTATCGAGAACACCACTGGACTTCCAACATCAATGCGAGTTATGACTGGGGGGCTTAATAGTCAGAATATCTGTGAACAGATTTAATTTGGCAGTGAAAATCATTTAATCCAGATGGGTAAAAATATTGAAACATTTTCCTTCAAATCAAACTATTTTTTTAGCTGTGCAAAATGTTGACCTAACTGTTTTACTGTATTGCACAATAAATCTATTTAAAAAGTCCCACGGGTGCTGCCCAGCCTTTCTTTATACATATATATATATATATATATATACACACATACACATACATATACATACATGGACAAAATAAATAAATTATAACTCATTCATTTCTTCAACAGCCAACACTCTGAGCTAAGAAAAAAAGAGATTTGTTTTACTTAACAGAGACTGGCTATTAAAAGGATCATTGATGCTGCAGTTGAAATCACATTACTTTCATTTCTGAAAAAAAGAAGCAATCACTAAATTGTACAGTATATGTTACAAACATTGTTTAGAACGGTACTGATTTGTTTAGTTTAGTTTTGCTAAAGCAGTTACTAATGTCATGGCTGAGTACCTATGCCCATTAGTGTTGTATTGTGTTTATATATATATGTATATATATTTATTTCTTTTTTTTTTCTTCAGTTAGTTATTGATCTCTTGCTGAGCTGAGATTCCAGGTTTATGCCAGAAAGCTTGATTAATGGATTGGTTTCAAAAAGCCGACTGAATGGGGACAGAAAGCCCAGGCTTCCCAAACTGCCAAGCCTAAACCCGTCAAGACTCATAGCTCATTATGAAACACTTATCAAGTATACATGAAAAATTAATTGAGCTCGGTTTGATTTAAAAAAAAAAAAAGAGAATGAGCCTTCTACTTGGCGGTCCCCCCAATCTTTCCAGATGTTGCATACGTTCCCCTTGAGGAACAACAGAGGGAGATGTATTAATATATTGTATTGATTAGATCAAGACCCCTGACAGTTATTTGTAGAGATACCATCTGGCTGCTGTTCGAATTCCTTCACCAAAAACAGGACGTGACATGTTATTAATCTCAGCTCCCTAAGTATAGACAGTTGCCTTTTTGCTAAACCGTATTTTACCATTCTGTACAAGATGAAGGCAGATCTGAAGGGTGCAGAAATTAAGGTTATTACACAAATTGAACCATATGGTCCAAATATTTCAGCAAGAAAATTGCCAGACAATAAAAATTGCTTCTGCCTTCCTAATGGTGTAAATTACAGTTTAACCATGGCTCTAATGATGTCCTTCTGCCATGCTTAACTACTGTTACATGAAGGGCATAGTTTTAAAAATATAAAAAAGTAAATGCCAGCAGCGTGTTTTACAATCTGTTACTATGTCATTAAGAACACTGTCAGAATTGCATAAACATAATTACACTCAACATACAAGAGAACAATCTAAATAAAGTTGAAAACTCACTGAGCAGTGTCAAAACCCATTGTCTCATTTTTGAGACAATGGGTTTTGAGACAGTTCAGTGACAAGTTAGGTCTCAACATACAACATGCAGTTTTATTAGGATTAAAATATCTTGCAATGGCCAAAGAAATTAAAAAAGAACATAATTTAATAAAAGATTATAAAAGTGTATTCTGTAAATCATGGAACAAATAAAGACTTTAGGGGAGCTTGGTCAAATGGTGCAAATTCTTCATGAGCAAACCTGCTAAATACTCTCAGTTATTTATAATATCATGTAATGTGATGAAGCCATAAGAGAGGAGATATGTAGCTCTACCTGTTGCATCAGTTTATAAGTATCATATTTCTCTTTTTTGTGACCAGACTGTTTCAATATGAGACTAGCATCTAGATCTGCCCAGGTTGTGTAACACTCATTATTGTTATTATATTCCTGTAGCTCACAGTGACAGTCCTGTCTTACATTCACAAGTTTACTTTTTCTGAAAAACTTTCACTCTCTTGCAGTCACCATCTCAAATTCTCTGTGTGTGTCTCTCTTTTGTGTGTACTCTTTTATGTGAACGCCCTCTCTGAGTCTGTAATTTTCATGTGCCCTTTCTTCTGTTCTCTCTCTTGGGTACACTCTCCCTCTCCTTAAGGTGCTCACTCTTGCATGACCTGTCTTGTTCTCTTGCATGCTATACTGATCTCTCCTGCATGATCTGTCTTGTTCTCTTGCATGCTGTACTGAACTCTCCTGCATGACCTGTCTTGTTCTCTTGCATGCTGTACTGATCTTTCTTGCGTGCTCCTTCTTTCTTCCTTGCATGCATTTTCTCTTGTGTGTCCTCTCTGTATTGCATCTGCTGTCTGTCTTATGTATGTGCACTTATGTGTGTGCTGTTTCACTTTAAGTTTCTGTATTCTCTTTTCTTGTGTCACTTTATCTCCCTGTCTGCTTCCTTTTGTATCTTTCCATATCCTTCTGTCTGTATGTCTCTATCAGTCCGAGGATGATGGCAGCTGAAAAACAAATGCTGGTGAGGAACATTTTGACAACTCCTGCTTTAGCCAGTATAATTAGAACTGAAGGTTTTCCACTCAAAGTTGGGAGGTACATCTGTAACACAACAAATTGTATCTTTATATTCGGGGCACAGAGCCAAATTCAAGAACACTAGTTTGGATATGTAGGTTTTTTGTACCTCAGGAAACAGAGCAGATTCTAGGAAATCAAGGCTGCAAAACCCAGAATGCATTTATTTCCACTTCATCCTGCAGTCCCCTGGGTGTGTCCAATAGAGATGCAGGAACATATCTAGAGATTATATTTATGAAAAAATGCTGTAAAGTAAGAATGCTTTCAATAATAGACGTTAATAGTTTATTTTCGTCAATTAACAAAATGCATAGTGAGTGAACAGAAGAAAAATCTAAATCAAATCAATATTTGGTGTGACTACACTTTGCAAACAGCATCAGTTCTTCTAGGTACACTTGCACAAAGTCAGGGATTCTGTAGGCATATAGTCAGGTGTATGATTAAACAATTATACCAAACAGGTGCTAATGATCATTATTTTAACATGTAGTTTGAAACACAATCATTAAGTGAAAAAGAAACAGCTGTGTAGGAGGAATAAAACTGGGTGAGGAACAGCCAAGCTCAGCTAACAAGGTGAGGTTGCTGAAGTCATACACCATGGCAAGACTGAGTACAGCAAGAAGACACAAGATAGTTGTACTGCATCAGCAAGGTCTCTCCCAGGCAGAAATTTCAAGGCAGACAGGGGTTTCTAGATGTGCTGTCCAAGCTCTTTTGAAGAAGCACAAAGAAACAGGCAACGCTGAGGATCATAGACGCAGTGGTCGGCCAAGGAAACTTGATGAAAGACACATCATGCTTACTTCCCTTCACAATGTCCAGCAGTGCCATCAGCTCAGAATTTGCAGAAAACAGTGGGATCCTGGTACACCCATCTACTGTCTGGAGATGTCTGGTCAGAAGTGGTCTTCATGGAAGACTTGCAGCCAAAAAGCCATACCTCAGACATGGAAACAAGGACAAATGACTCAACCATGCACGAAAACACAGGAACTGGGGTGCAGAAAAATGGCAGCAGGTAGTTTGAACTGATGAGTAAAAATGAAATATTTAACTGTAACAGAAGGCAGTTTGTTCACCGAAGGCTGGAAAGCAGTACAAGAATGAGTGCCTGCAGGAAACAGTGAAGCATGGTGGAGGTTTCTTGCAAGTTTGAGGCTGCATTTCTGCAAATAGAGTTGGGTATTTGGTCAGAATTAATGGTCTCTCCAATGCTGAGAAGTACAGGTAGATACTTCCATCATGCAATACCATCAGGGAGGCATCCGATTGGCCCCAAATTTATTCAGCAGTGGGACAATGACCCCAAACACACATCCAAAGTCATTAAGAACGGTCTTCAGTGTAAATAAACCAAGGAGTCCTGGAATTGATGGTATGGCCCCCACAGAGCCATGATCTCAACATCATTGAGTCTGTCTGGGATTACTTGAAAAGAGAGAAGCAACTCAGGTGCCTAAATCCACAGAAGAACTGTGGTTAGTTCTCCAAGATGTTCGGAACAATCTACCTGCCGAGTTCCTTAACAAACAGTGTGCAAGTGTACCTAGAAGAATTGATGCTCTTTTGAAAGCAAAGGGTGGTCATACCAAATATTGATTTGATTTAGATTTTTCTTCTGTTCACTCACTATGCATTTTGTTAATTGATAAATATAAACTATTATCATGTCTATTTTTAAAACATTCTTACTTTATAACATATTTTCACACATGCCTAAAACTTTTTCATATTACTATGGACACAGGAGATGTCTGCCTTACAGATGGCACATATAAGCACCACCCAATATTATTGGCTGACAGCTACATGGACTGGCCATTTATTGATGTTTGAAATAACCATTACCACCTCCACCAGTCCTCTTGTCAAAGTTCTGCAGGCAGTCCATAAGGCCACTGTGTACACAGGGCCGGATTTACATTTCAGGAGCCTGTAGGCACAGAAATCTGAAGCGTTCCCCCCCTTGGCCATCTCAGCTGGACACCTCCACAATGCTCCTAATCTCAGCATTGCCCCATCATCTCCATATTGCCCTCACATTGCCCCCATCAGCTCCAACTTGCCACCTATCAGCTCCACATTGCCCTCACCATCTCCATATTGTCCTCACATTGTCCCCCATCAGCTCCACATTGCCCCCACCATTTGCACATTGCCCCCACCATCTCCATATTGCCCTCACATTGCCCCCATGAGCTCCAACTTGCCCCCCATCAGCTCCATGTTACCCTCACATTGACCCCCATCAGCTCCACATTGCCCCCACCATCTCCATGTTACCCTCACATTGCCCCCATCAGCTCCAACTTGCCCCCCATTAACTCCACATTGCCCCCACCATCTCCATGTTGCCCTCACACTGCCTCTCACCCCCCATTTTCCATTTCCTACCTCCCCCCGTTGTCCGTTTCCTACCTCCCTGGCAGGAGATCTGTCACCTGTGACTCCTTTGGCACAGTCCTGTAGCTGCTGGAGCTCCCGCGTGGTCTCCTATTCAGGAATGCAGACTGCTGGGAGATGATGTCATCTCTCAGCGCTCTGCATTCCTAAAGAGCTGACGAGGGAGCTCAACACTTACAGGACTGTTCCAAAGGAGGCACAGATGACAGATCTCCTGCCAGGGAGGTAGGAAACAGACAACGGGGGGAGGTAGGAAAAGGACAATGGGGGGGGGCAATGTGAGGGCAACATGGAGCGGGCGCTGAGACTAATTTAAAAAAAAAAATTAATTAAAAAAGCGAACCCATTGACAGGCACCCCTCTGTGGGGTGTGCCTGTAGGCAGATGCCTACTCTGCCTTATGGTAAATCCGGCCTTGTGTGTAGACCTTCTTTGCTGCATCTTTACTGGGTTCATGAAGAATTGCAGTAAAGCTGCAGCTTGCTGGTACGTTCACATGAGGCAACAGTCACATGTGTGAAAAGCACCATTGCCCATCAGAGAACCCTTCACAATCACTGTGCTAGTGTTGCCCAACATGAAAGGTGATTCTGTCCTAACAACAGATTAGGAGACAAAAATTCACATACCTTAAAATGAAAATGTTTACCCCTTGAATGCTAGAGAGGTCTACATCAATTGGAAAAGAATGCATTAGAGACCTCTAGCATTCAATGGTTAAAAGCCCCATATATAGATAAATGGTATATTTGTCTGCTCAATGTGTACAGCTGGTTTGATCTAGTATTGATACAGTTCTTAGTATTCCATCCTAACAGTGTGCTGTATGAGCCAAGACAAAAGGGTACAATGTCATCAATAGCTACATCTGTCTTTACTGCTTTCCCCAGCTGTTTGACACCTATTCTGATTCTATTCATTTTCTGAAGCTAGTTAGAATTCTATATTACATTAGTAAGGCATACCTACCACCTTAAAGCAAATTTTGTTTGTTTGAAAGATAATTAAAATCTGCCTATATGTTGTATTAACCAATTTTCTGTAAAAAAAAAAAAAAAAAAAAAACAGAACAAAAAAAACATATTTTTTTAAAAATTAAACTTTGTTGATGGCACAGTCTGACACCTTTTTCCCTGAACCATATGCTAATTAATTCTGACAGAAGTCAATCTTATCTCTCTCTTTGCTATTAGAAATGTCACCAGTGTGTGGATTCTGCTTAGATTCATTCATATCTGTGTATGTGTGTGTGTGTGTGACAATGTTGACCCAGGCCAGAAGCTAATTAGCATAATGTACAGCACTGTGTCAGCAACAAATAAAGATTCAATTCTTAAGAACTATTTATATTAGACACAAAGGGAAGGTACAACCTATAAGCTGGTGTTAATTTTCTAGTAATTAAGCTTATATTATGGCAGTGGTTCTCAACCTTTTTATGCTCAGGGTACCCCTACCACACAGTCTAGAGTTTTTGGAGCACCCCTAACATTTTTTGTGTCACTAGTGTACACGGGCCAAGGTCTGGGTGATGTTAACACTTTGAGTGCCAGAGGGGTATGCAACGCATTGCAAAGCAATGCGTTACGTACCCCTCTGGCACTCAAAGGCTTAGGAGGCCGGTCCTGCTATGCGTCCTGCCACCAACGTAGTCATGCACTGTAGAGACTGCCCGAAAGCACAGAATGCCCCCAGCACAGAACTCCCAGCATTCTGTGCTCACAGCATTCTGTGCGTTGGGGCAGTCTCTACTGCGCATGACGGCTTCTGTCAAACATACTAGCAAATTATTATATAGGATTTGTCAAGGGCATTATGAAGGGTACAAATAAGTAATATACAATTAATCCTAGATCTCACAATAAGGCTACCAAAACAGCATACTGTGCATAAACATTTCTATAAATATGCATTTGAAACCTAACATTCACATTTCTGTCAAAGTCTTCAGAGAGAACGAGGCACCCTAAGTGGATGTTCATGGCACTGACACCCTGGTTGAGAATCACTGCATTAAGATGACATGTCAGTTTTAACACTTTGAGTGCCACTCCATCACATTGCTTTGCATTGTGTTGGGCATCCCTATGGCACTCAAATAGTTAAGCTCTTAATGAGATCCAAGTTAAGAGAACAAATTGTATAAATGTTATACAGTATCCTATGTTGTATAGTATCTAATGAATCTAGCATACTTTAACCCTTTGAATGTCAGAGGGGTACGCAATGCATTGCAAAGCAATGCATTGCGTACCCCTTCTGGCACTCAAAGGGTTAACTGCTTGAGTGCCAGAGAGGTGTCCAACAATTGTGTTGAAATGCATTGGTTACCTTCCTGGCACTCAAAGAGTTAAATATGAAACACACACACACACATATTTCTTAATTTTTACAATAAAGATATTTTTAAATTAGTAATTATTTTTAACATTTGAACGCATTGCACACCCCTTTGGTTCTCAAACAATTCATTGTTTCCTGCTACACAGTCTAATGCAGGGATGTCCAAACTTTTTATATCAAAGAAGAATGAAAAACAGAGTATGTAATCAGGTGCTAGATACTGCTAACTAACGTTACGACATAAAAGACACGCATTTTGCACAAAACGTGACAATATTATATGGACTATTTTATACAATCCATAGCTAAGCAATCAGGCTGCGTTGAATAGTGACATATAAACTGTATTGATACAGATGAGAAGGAATTGATATGTTTCTCAGTATTAACCCCTTGGATGCCAGAGAAGTCTCCAGTGAACAGAGAAATAATGTCTTGAAGGTGTCTTTAGCACTGGCGAGGTTAAATTATTTGTGAGCATTGTGGCCTTATTGACCCTGTTTAAATGGCCCCAGGGTCATATGTTGGACATCTCTGTTCTAATGAGAAAATTGTTTTTAACACTGATGTTTTTAATCAAAATCAATTGCATTTAGACTATAACAATTAAATATTTAAGGTGGATCTGTCCCCTCTAAGATAAGTTCAGTTCATTTTAAAGAGAAGTAAAAATCACTTGTGATCTGTGCTAGCTATTTGTTTCTAATATAAATAGATTTTGAGAAATATAAATTGATTTCTCAGTGGCACAATCTGGCACTTCATGCTAATTAGTGTATTCACATATTACTACAAACTATGCAGTATCCTTTTGAAATGTCACCCGCTATTTGGAAACCAACAAAAGGACCCATTAAAAATGTCGCCTGCTTGAAAAGGGCGACCTCAGAATGTTAGATGCATCAAAAGGGCGACATTCTGATGTCACAGGCTTAAGTGTCAAGTAACCTCCAGCCATGGATCATGCTTCCATATCCATTTTTCTGTGCAGGGGAAGAAACGAAATGAGGGGGATGGAAAAAGCAGGATGGAAATGCTCTTACTTTAACCGTTTGTACACCTGTGACAGGAGCTGTACATTAACACTTTGAGTGCCAGTGGTAGATCTATGGCACTCAAAGGGTTAAACAGCCAGTACAATGCTGAGGAGGAAATGCGTGCAGATGTAGATGGAACATGCATTACAGATGATTGTCTGTAACATTTTTGCAGTTTTTGAGCATTGTACCGGGTGTTTAACCCCTTGAGTGCCATAGATCTACCACTGGCAGTCAAAGGATTTAATATACAGCTCCAGTCACTTAAGTCTGCGACATTAGAATGTCGCCCTTTTGATGCGGGTGCCATTCTGATGTCACCCTTTTCAAGCAGGTGACATTTTTAATGCAACTTTTTGTTGGTCGCTAAATAGGGGGCTACATTTTAATAGTAATCCATATTGTGTTATGAATGAGTTCACACACTGGGGGGTTTTCTGATAGTATAGGGAGGGGTACGCTTGGCCTGAAACAAAATTAATTGGCATACTGTGAAAGGAATTAGCATTAAGTGACACATAAGAGTTAATTGAAAGATATATATGTTTTAAAGAAAAATATTTAGCACAATATACAGGCATATGTTAATTTTCTGTAAAACAAACTTGTTTTAGGGGTGATAAGTCTACTTTATTGCTTTGAGTGAAAGAGAGAGAGATGTTGGGTACCTCTCTGACACTTGAAGGGTTAAATTACCTCTTCCCCCCCCCTCTGAATCCTAGAGAACTATCCAAGTCATTGATTTGCAAGAAATTGGATGTCTCTAGTATCTGAGGGATTAATATAATTTTATGTGGTTTGTTTTATAAAGGGTACAGGTTTGGAATGTGTCCTTAATCTTATTCAGAGTATCCATTCCAAGCAGTTTGTATCCTGGATCATGAACTGTCATTGAAATTTGATTACACATGATGGATCCGTGTTGGGTTTGCAGCTGGGTTTTTTTAAAATCACTATAGTTGCTGGGCAGGGAACAGAACTAACCCTTTATGTGCCCGAGGGGTGCCCTGTGCATTGTTTTGAGGGCACAACCAAATATTTAAAAGGGTATTTTATTGACCATTAACTGACACTTTAACCCTCACAAGTACTAGAGTGGTCTACAATGTCTTTATCAATTTTCAAACAAATTAAGTATATTTTTGTACTATATAATATCAATAAATTCCATAGTTTTCCATTATTTTGTCCACACACACAAACACATGCATGTATATAAAAAATCAGATCTTCTTCCAGACTAAAATCCATAAAAATAACTGTTTCTTTATATCTAAGAACAATATATAACTGAATAAATTTTAGTATGTATATTTATCTAATGTTTCTCTGTTTGTATAAATATGTAACTCTTTACTGTAAAAACTCTCCAGGACATACCTGAAAACCAAATAAATCTCAGTTCATAGAAGGAGAGACGGCACTCGCAGGAATGATTTGCTCAAGGATCAAACGTTTTATATTTCACACCCAGGTTTAAATATTATTATACAGAGAGTGCATCTCATTGCCATATATATATAAATATATATGTGTCAGAAGGTATGCAGTCACATCATCTTCAATTCAAACCTGCAAACCTACCCGTGTGCATTGCAAAAGGTAACACTTATGATCAAATGGCATGGCGAGCACTCACAGGACTTGAAACAAATAAATGTTATTGTAGATTCAAGATTGAGATGTCAAATTTATTATAACATTTCTTTGTTTTAAGTCCCGTGACTGCTTGCCATTTGATTTTATATATATATATATATATATATATATATATATATATATATATATATATATATATATATATATACACAAAGTATCATGAATAGCATTAAGTAAATTAAGCTTCACTAGAGCAATGTTGTGGGAACACGTCCCATATTGATAATGCATAGATGTATATCATCTACCTGGTAGACAGATGGATGAAGGGCCAGCACACAGAATAAGCTAAAGAATAAGTGAAGGTTTATTGGCTGAGGAAGATCCTAGAGAGGACTGAAAATGTTTGGCTCAATAAACCTCATTAAACCTTCACTTTATTCTTTAAGTTATTTTTGTGTGCTGGCCCTTCATCCATCTGGTATACTAGAGATCTATCTATCTATCTATCTATCTATCTATCTATCTATCTATCTATCTATCTATCAGGCTGGCATGACAAGCACTAATGGGGCTAATTCAAAGATGTCACATTTATTAAATAATCGATATTTCAGTCAGTATGTCTTGATAAAGGCCCCTATCAGATTGAAATGAAGGAGACCATGAATCATATCTAAATGATCGAACCACACAGATCAGGCTCAACCCTTCTACAGGAGATACTTTGGAAACTGAAGATTTTAACAGTAGTAGAAATCTAGTCTCCACAACTGGAACTGGAACCAAACAACAACATAAAACATCTGTGCAGTTTTCATAGATCGTTACAGTATTTCTTCTAACTGTCCCTGATTTCAAGGGATAGTCTCTTATTTGGGCTCCCTGTTCCCGGATCCTGTTTCCCAACTTTTATAATATAATTTCAGCTCCATATTTAGCCCTGCATTCTAAAAAGAAATGAACTTCTCCACATGTTCATATTGTTTATTTATATTGTTAATGTAAGGTATTTTGCTGTGAATAATGCCTGTTCAGCTGTACAAGTGCAGTTTTAAGTCTCTTGTACACGTTTTTCTGCTGTTATTATCTGCATGGTACTATGGACAATTATAGATGCTCTCTCATGTGACTGCCCAAGGGAAATGTGTCCCTGGAAATTGTATTGTCATGCTGCTAAGTACATTACAGTAAAGTCAGTATATGTTAACCCCTAATTCCCATCTCCATTGAGATTCGGTGTCCCAGCCAGGCCACTCTCCCCTCAGGTGCATATCTGACACCCAGACAGAAAATCTAAAGGGTCTGAATAATCTTGTCTGTTCCCAACCCCAAGGGAACACATAATCATTTAGAATGATGGAGTTAGCTCTTTATTCTGATTCCATGATGATATTCCTTTCCAAGAATATTATGTTTTGTAGCAAAGTTCACATTTCAGATAATCTTCTACGAACATTCTTAGTGGTCTAATGCTGCAAAATGATTATTTTTGCAGAAAGTAGAAATATTGATAGCAACCTTTGTTGTTAGTATATTACTAGGTCAGTGAGGACAGAAGTCCAAAGACCATAATGGAGATAAGAAATTAAGGCCCTGATTCAACTGAGGCAGGAAAACCTGAAGTAGAGCAAAATTGGTTACCGACCTACAAAAAGAATGTCTAAGTTGTTATTCAATTGTCTTACCAACTGAAACCACAACGGACGTTGGTCCACAGAAATGGGCTTGTGGCCAAACGTCCATTATGTGTGTTAAAGGGATAGTAAAGTTTCATAATAAAAGCAGCTCTAATTAATCATCATAGTATCTGGACTTTGGAGAGTTTATTTCAGTTCCATCAGAGTTGTAGTTCAAGAGTAATTCAATGACAAAGTATTCCCCTCCCACCCCTTTTACTGATGTAACACTTCTCATCCAGATCAGAAGGGAGGTGCCCAGGTAGATTGCAGAGAGGGACAATCTTCATTTAAGATAAGGGAAAAACCTGAAAAGCTTGTCAAGGGGGGCAGGGCTTTCATTGTTCTCACAGGAAGAAGATTGTCCCCTGCTGTTATCTGTCTGGTCTATGGACTGGATTCCACATCTGAGAAGAGATGGCTTACACTAGGTAAAAGGGGCGGGAGGGGAAACTTTGCTTGTGAATATCTCTCAAACCATAAAGGTTTGAGCGATAAGACTTATATCGTTCTTCGTGTTTTTTTAATGCCTACAAAATAAAATAAAGATAAAACAAAGTATTACTATCCCTTTAAGTTTCCAAAACGCACACTAAATAGCTTAAATACCCTTTCAAGCACTGACCATTAGCTCAAACACAGAGCCTCCCAAACACTAATCCTATACTACCTCTAACAGTAAACTGCAAAAATATTACCTCTAATACTACCCTAAACCCCAGATCTGTGTAACACTTACCTGTTATCCACTCTCCATCTTCTTCTTCAATCTTGTGTTCTCTTTTCTGTAATATTCCACCTTCTTTCTTCTTATCTTCATTCAAATCGATCCCGTAACAAAAAAAAAACCTTCAATGAAAGATTTGTTTGTAAAACAAGATATGCCTGAGTTAACCCTATTAATACTGGAAGTGTAACCCTCTGTTGCTCAAAGGGTTAAATGCAGTCTGGCATATTTCTTAAAACTAAAATGCTATTTTTGTTTCAAAAAGAAAGAAAAGGCCTTCCAATGATTAAAAGAGTCTCTGCTGGCTCCTCTGGTGACAGCAGGAATGCATAGTGCCAAGGTGCCCCCCCCCCCCCCGTATACCTTTCATGCTGTTGCCCGACTCGGAATGAGAGAGTTTTGAACAGAGACTGGCTTTTTATATGGTCAGTCTCTGTTCAAAATCTATATGTACTTACTGACCACCCAGCCAATCAACTTCTAGGGTGGGAATGATGAAACCAACTAGAAGCTGATTAGCTGGGAGGTGCGTAACCACATATCCCAGCCAATTTTAGACTGGAATCCATTTTGAACTGAGACTGGCCATATAAATAGCCAGTCTCTATCCCAAATGCCCTCATTCAGACTTGAGCAACAGCTCGAAAAGTATGGGGGGGAGTGACTGTTGCACTATGCATTCCTGCCGCCACCAGCGGAGACAGCAGTAGGAGATACTTTTTTTTACCTTTGGAAGGCCTTTTCCTTATTAAACTAAGGAATGACTTCTTATTGTTTTAAAGGGACAGTAATGTCCCAGAAAAAAATATTTAGCTTTTTGTAGTCCTTAAAAAGTTGAATTGAATGCAAAAGAACTATCTCTCAAACAGATATGGTTTGAGAGATATCTGCATTCAAAGTTTGATGTTTCCTGCAGTCAGCTGTAAAGCTGACAGCAGGAAATCTGTGTTGGCCGACACAATGAGGTTCTTCAGCAGAGCTGCATTCGCGTTATTTAACAATAATTACTTCATTGGAATGGTCTACAAAGTGTGATTGCAAACCAAGCACACTTTGTAGACCATTCCAATTAAGTCATTCTTTTTAAAAAATGTGATTGCGGCTCTGCTGCAGAGCCGCCGGCTGGTCTCCGGACCGGGATCTCCCGCTGTCAGCTTTACAGCTGACAGCAGGAAATGTCAAACTTTGATTGCAAATATCTCTCAAACCATAGTGGTTTGTGAGATAGGGTTTTTTGCATTCAATACAAATTTTTAAGGACTACAAAATGCTAAATATTTTTTCTGGGACATTACTGTCCCTTTAAACTGGAATGGCAGCAAATTAGTTTTAAGAGATATGCCAGCCTGCATTTAACCATTTGAGCACCAGAGGAGTACACATACAGCAGGGTTAACTCAGGCATATCTTGGGGCATTTTTTTACAAACAAATTTTCATTGAAGTTTTTTTTTTTGTATTAAGGGACTCTGCTCACAGAAAAAGTAGGTGCAGATTTTCACATGTTAAAGTGGGTCCCTTAACGTATCTTAGTACAAACGCATGGAATTGAATAGCATAGTTTGAAGTTTTGTGTATCGATGGGCAAAAACTCCTGTTTTCACTCAAGGAGGGTTTTTTCAGCCGGTTTATCTTCATATCACAGGTAACTGAACTGCTTACCATGCTTGAAGAAATGCCGTTGACTTTTTTTTTTTTTTGACGTTGTGGGGAATTGAATTGAGCCCTAAATTGGGTTTTTTTACTCCTTCAGTTATAGTTAGGTCTCCAAACCAATGTGAACTGATGTGTTGGAGCCCTAACTTCACCCTTTAACCCTTTGAGTGTCAGAGAGGTGCACAACGCATTGCTCCTCAGTATGAATGTGTGCTACTTGGAGACGTGCTGCTGGTTGTTTTCTCACTGCTGGAGAAGAGCAGCTGATTGGGAGATCCATTGTGTCTGCATGCAGGCCTGGTCAGTATCCATCACATGCCCATTTGCCACCTGCTGCATAAGCAGTTTGTTTGGTCAACCTATACATGAGATTGGAGCACATAAGATGACATTTGATTTGTTCCTCTTTAGCTGGCTGTCCAAAGTCACCTACTGGCATTACTTTCAAAATGGCAAATTCACTTTTCAGACTATGATGACCATATCCCCCATAAGTGAGTAATTTGTCCACAATTTTCTACAGATGTTTTATACTTAGTAAATATATGATAGGACTTGATGATATGAACAGTTGGATGTATTAAACGGTGTAGTGGGCTTCTTTTAGCACGGAGTCCTCTAGGGCCACATAATCTTCCTGCTGAGACAAGGCTTTAGATTTGCCTTTGCTGTTCTAAGCAGTTCTGCGCATAGAATGACTCCATTTCTTTACACTTGCTATGTGCAGGACCTTGTAATGGCTAAAACAGCATTGACCTCAAGGGAGCTGCTGACTGGGCAGTTAGACTTTACTTCCTCCAGCTGGTACCTACTTAAAAAAGAGCAGCCTTTGCCTAAATTTACAACATAATATTCCAAATTAAGTATCACATTATGCTAGTGACATTAGGCTGTGTTTTCAAGTAAAAAGCTTTTCATCATAAACTTACTCAAGTTGTTATCACCCAACTATACTTGTTACTTTTATTTGTTTTAACATTTAACCCCTTTGGATACCATAGATGTCTCCAAAGTATTGCAAAGCAGTAAAGGAGCAGTACACTTGTTTTAATAAATATTATATATACATTTTTTGGGTGAGCATCTATATTTTCATCATTATTAACCCTTTACTCTGAGGCATATTGCCTGTATATCACAACTATATTAAAGATGAGGTTTTAGTCACATAATATGGTCATAGACTGCTAAGCTTGCGGTCACGCCAAGGTTCCGCATTACAGGCAAGTCCTAACCTTAATATGCTTTTGTCCTATGAGCTGAATCTTTCCTGCTTATCTCATTTACTAACCTTAATTTACTTTATCCTTTGCCAGCTTTACACATTGATTCTGAGAGACTCTCTGACAGGCATTATATAGTGCCCTAAAGACAATGAATAATGTATTTAGGGTGGGTTGGGTGCTTAACCCCTTAAGGCCCTGCACTCACACATGCGGCCGGCACTTAAGGACCACGGAACATTTTTTTTCAGGGCTCCCCGAACTGCGTGCAACAATGCGGGGAGCCCTGAAATTGATGATGTACATGTACACCATGGGCCCTTCAGGGACATCCACCCATGACGTACATGTATGCCCTGCGTCGTTAAAGGGATAGTAATGTTTCATAATTAAAGCAGCTCTAATTAATTATCATAGTATTTGGGCCATGGAGAGTGTTATTTTAATTCTGTCAGAGTTGCAGTTCAAGAGTAATTGAATGATAAAGTATCCCCCTCCCACCCCTTTTACTGATGTAACACTGCTCACCTCAGAGCAGAAGGGAGATGCCCAGGTAGATTGCAGAGAGGGACAATCTTCAATTAAGATAAGGAAAAACCTGAAAAACCTGTCAATGGGGGCAGGGCTTTCATTGTTCTCACAATAAGATGATTGTTCCTTGTTGTGAGCTGCCTGATCTATGGACCAGATTCCACATCTGAGGAGAGGGGACTTACACTAGGTAAAAGGGGTGGAAGCAGGATACTTTATCATTCAATTTCTCTTGAACTACAGCTCTGACATTATTGAAATACACTCTCTATGGCTCAAATACTATGAAGATTAATTGGAGCTGCTGTTTTTGTGAAACATTACTATCCCTTTAAGGTGTTAAACCAATAGAAGTTGGTGAAACTTCCAAAAGTACAATTCCAGTCCAGGTTTTGGTAAGCACACCCAAGAAAAAAAACACATTTACATACACACACACATGTGCCCACACAATATGCTACACACACAAAATGCTACACACACACACACAATATGCTAACACATACACACATGCTCACAATATGCTACCAGTAGCACATGACCGTTTTGGCGCCTCATCCCCTAAAAGTGGCACACATTCTGTTTAACCCTTTGTTGGACCAATAAGTGGTAAATATTTTGTCTTAGCAAACAGAGACTGACAGTTTGCAAATGCACAGTGAGGATGCTGTACAAATAAGAGTAAACCAACTGCACAATAGGGGAGAAATAAAAATGATTTAATTGAATTAAATGACAATTTTAACCCCCTTGAATGCTAGAGAGGTATTCAATGCATTGCTTTGCAGTGTGATGGAGACCTCTCTAGCATTCAATCGGTTAAAATCCCCACTAAAATGAATAGAGAGTTTAAGAATGTGTGTTTGTCACCTCAATGTCAATGTGGGAAATATTTGTAGTCTCCAAGGGAATTTACATCTCAAGTTTTTCATCTGCTGAAAATAAATTGCCAAGCTGGGAAAGTCAGTAATTCTATATAAATATAATAATTCGCTAGGATGTTTATCAGAAGCCGTCATGCACAGTAGAGACTGCCCAAACGCACAGAATGCTGGGAGCACGGAATGTTCGGAGCACAGAATGCTGGGATCACAGTATGCTGGGAGTTCTGTGCTGGGAGCATTCTGTGCTTTCAGACAGTCTCTACAGTGCATGACTGCATTGGCAGCAGGGCGTAGAGCAGGACCGGCCTCTTAACCCTTTGAGTGCCAGAGAGGTACAATGTGTTGCGTACCCCTCTGGCAGTCAAAGGGTTAACATCACCTGGACCTTGGCCCGTCTACACGGGCTTTTAAAGTAGTTTAAATATAATACAGGTATTGGTGGTATAACTGTATGTTTCTATGATGTAGGTAGTTAATTGTTGAGCCTACAGAGGATGAGGACTACAACTCCCATCATCCCAATAGAACGTCCAAGAGATTATCTTGAGTTATGTTGAGTTACATTGAGTGACTTTTGTAAATCCTTTTTCTATGGCTGAAAGAAACAAAAGCTTACAACGTAACTCAGTGATACACTACCATATTCATCCCGGGGGGCACATATGTGGCCCTCATCATTCCCAAAGGGCCACACATTTGGTTAAAAATACTAATTAGGGGTTTAAAAACCTACTTTGATGTTAGAAAGCAATCCAATACACTGAGAAGCAACTAAGAGTTTAAGTGTAACAGTAACTGGAGGAATGATATGAGGCAGGTGTAGGGAACACAGGACCCACCAACTGCTGCTGCCATTGGCTGCTGGAGAATTCTGCACAGCAAGGAAAAAATGGCAATAACCCAAATACCCATGGATTTAAATGGGGTTTATAAATGCTAGAGAGGTCTCCAACACATTGCAAAGCCTCATTTAAATCAATGGTGATTTTATGTGTCCCCTATGATACAGTTGGTTTGCCCTAGAATTGTTTCTCTTGCACCCAAGTCCTTTGTATACCCATTTGCATTCACACAACTCATTAGGCCTACATTTTATTTTTATAATTTATTTAACGGGTCATTATTTTAATTCAGTCATTATTTTCATATTGTTTTTTTTTTTTAGAAATCTTAAAAATGTTAAAATCACTCAACTGTAAAGGTGTTTAAAACATAATAAAATCAATGGTATATACTGTTTAGATGTAAATCAGTTTACCCTTGACCCGACCGCTAAGTAACAATAAAGTTTTTGTGCCTTTTTTACTTGAAAAGAAAGCCATTGATAAGGCTGAAAACTGCCAGACCAGCAGATCAATAGATTAAAAATGACCAGATTACTTTAGGCAGCCCTCTTCCTTAGCCCAATTTGTCTAGCAAGGCTCTAAACTGAGTTCTATTGACATCTTCAAATCAATTCTCATCTTGATTGTTTCCAACAAACAAAAACCCTTTGACCCAATGCCACTTTTGTCCACTTCAAGTAATCAGGCACATTATAGAGTCTTTTTACCTGTTATAAAATTGTCAGCTGAGTTGCTCCATACACCATTGTATGGACGAAAAGAATCCATAGGGAAATGGCCGAATACAATGATCTGTAGAATTATTCCTAAGAAATAGAAGAGTGGGCACAAGTTAATTGTCTAATTAATCAAATTAATTTCTACCCTACACTATACAATATTATTAAGTACTGTGGCATCATGCAATTAATTGTAAGCTGAATTTTGAAAAGAAGAGCATGAACTAAGAGAGTTGTGTGGGATTCAGTGCCAGTGGCTGTACTTCAGGGTATGAACGACAGGCTCCTCTGGCATCCGGGGGGCACTTGCCCCTACTTACATTTGCCTCCTCCATATTATTATTATTATTCTTTATTTATATAGCGCCAACTAATTCCGAAGCGCTGTACAATAGGGAATAGACATACAGAGATATTAAATAGTACAATCAGATGTGGAGAACAGGAGGATCAGAGGGCCCTGCTTGTGAGAACTTACAGTCTAGAGGAAGGAAGGTTGGACACCCAAGGTGTAAGTGCTATTGGGTGTAACTGTCTCCTGCTACATGAGCTGCCGGTCAGTGGGTGGGAGAGAGAAGTGCTATTGAGTGCAGTGGTCCAGGGAAGGGGTGGTTCTTGGTGTTAATGTTTATGGAGGAAGTTGATAAGCTTCCCTGAAGAGGTGAGTCTTCAGGGAGTGTCTGAAAATGTGAAGGCCAGGGGAGAGTCTGATGGGGCGGGGGAGGGAATTCCACAGCTCAGGTGCAGCATGGGAGAAGTCCTGTAGACATGAGTGGGAGGATGTGATAAGAGCTGTGGAGAGGAGAAGGTCGTGTGCAGAGCGAAGATGGTGAGTGATGGGAGTGTATCTGGAAATGAGAGATGAAATATAGGAGGGGGTGTTAGTGAGGGCTCTATAAGTTAGCACCAGAATTTTGAATTTTACTCTGTATGCTAATGGGAGCCAGTGTAGGGACTGACAGAGGTGTGTGGTGTCAGAGAAGCGATGACTGAGGTAGATTAGTCTTGCAGCAGATTTCATTAATATAAACAGAAGAGCTGGAAAAATGTCTTCGGCTGCCCCTGACTACAGCAGTGAGTCTCACCCAGTGTGCTATGGCACTTTGGTGTGCTGCGGACCTTGGTGTGCCCCTTGTTTTCAATATTTTCAATAAGGACTTTGATAAAAATGTGACTTTTGAGAGTTAGATTAATTGTTATGGAAATCCATGTGTACAACAGGCTTTCTTTTGCCTTTGTGATTGTGACTTCTAAGAATAACCAGAGATTTATGTATTTGCCCCTTCACTAGGTCCTCAAAAAATGACATCTAAAATGTTATGGGTTCCCCAAAAACTCCAGACTGTGTGTTAGCTGTGCCTTGAGAAAAAAAAAAAAAAGATTGAGAACTGAGGCACTGCAGTGTATGATCTGCATACCTGGGAACTTTCAAGATGAGCTGACCCTGAGATCTTTGAAATATTAACCCTTAAAGCTTCCCATAATGTAGATTTTATGTAATGTACATGCTTGCTCAAACCTGGAGGTGCTCCAGTCGGTCTTTGTGAAACCTTTTAACATGGTACAGTTTAGAGATCTCACTGCTTAAGCACAAACAAGACAAGTAGGGCATCTTCCCCTGTCATTCTGGTGCAAACAGCACCAATTTAGAGACAAAAGAAACATATAACTGAAGCAAATTTTATAGTAGGTACCACAGAACTCTCTCACCCTGAGAATTTGGCCCTTCACCCTGAGACCCTGAGATTTGTGCCAAAACCCTGAGTCTCAGAGTCAAACCCTGAGAGTTCCCAGGTATGATGATATGTGTTCCCTCTAAGCTATGTATACGTGAGCAACCCGGCTCAGAAAGAGTTAAAGAGGCATGTTTATGCAGGGCTGCAGATGAATGACAGGTGCAGCATGCAGCCCTGCTCAGTTTTAACCCTTTGAGTGTCAGAGAGGTAGCCAACTCAATGCATTGCAATCCATTGGCTACCTCTCTCGCACTCAAAGACTTAATTGATCTTTTAACTGTTTTATTGCTGTGTCGCTCACTCCTGCTCCCCTTAGAGGTAACATTGGTAAGATCCTTGTAGTGCATTCCAGAGGGTACACTGCTCTGTCATAAGACTTTATACCAGCAGTTCCCCTATGCCTGCTCCATGACATGGACTAATGTGTCGATTTCCTTGTGAAGTACGGTATCCTATAGAAATGTCGCCCTCTATTAGGCAATCAACAAATGCCATGTTAAAAATGTAAACTGCATGAAAAGGGCTATGTCATAATGTCACCCACATCAAAAGGGCGTCATTCAGATGTCTCAGGCTTAAGAGCCAGAGGGGTCTGCAACGCATTGCAAAGCAATGCCTTGCAGACCCCTCTGGTACTCAAAGGGTTATTGGTTATAATGTAGTACATGGTGTTAAAAAAGGAATAAAGCAAATGAATATCCTGAAATTTCCATAGACCACCCCACGGCCCTTTACTTGGTGTAAGCTGTTTGTATGGTATACAAAGGTTTGTAAACTGGTATTAGGCAGACGTAGGACTAAAGAATCGATTCCAGCACTTGATTTTATAATGGAATCATATTTATATTATCTCCCACTACCCGTTCCTGTATAAAAACATAGAGGGGCTCTACATAGTACAGGAAATCACAGTAAAACTAAAACATCATAGGGTGTCTGTCCATTCTTTCAGTTCTAGTCTACTCACAGCAGTGCTGGTTATAAAGAAGTATACATTAGTCACAGCAATCAGGCTTGTGTATGAGAAACTGCGCTCACTCAGACCTTACGTGCTGCTGTACTAATTTTACATTTTCACTGTACCTTTTAGATGAGAACATTAGTGATGAGAAGTAACCAGGCCATATGCCACAGGATTATAACCAGGGGGTCTGAATTAGGGAGGCACTAGTGACATGGGTGGGGCATACGTGTTACTGGACTAACACGACGGAGAAGGAGACCAGAGCAGAACTAATCCATAATTGTATGCTGAGACATGAGTGTAGCTTAAATCTAATTGCAAGGTGAATTAGAACACACAGTAGAAACATTAAAGTTGAGACAATGTGCTTATTTTCCCATACTAATTGTAAATGCCATTACATAATTTAGTAGTATGTGGCAACGATGTATCTTGGCCTAGGGAGGCACAAAAAGCCACAAGCTCAGACGCCCCCACCAGAAGCTGGTGTGGGGGAAGGTCTTCTTTTTGTTGGACCTAGTACAGCAGGAAGCTTAGATGCATCACTGAAGTGTCCCTTAACCCCTTGGATGCCAGAGAGGTCCCCAATGTATGGCAAAGAATGTGTTGAGATCTCTCTCTGGTAGCTGAGGGGTTAATTCTCAATACTGATTTGAGGAAAAAAGCTTGGACCCCCCTGAATTAAACACATCTTTTCACCCCTTGAATCCTAGACAGATTCTCAAAGAAAAAATGTGTTGGAGAGCTCTCTGGAAAGCCAGGGGTTAAAGCCCCTCTTAATCCAATGAGAATGTTATTTGTCCACTGTGGTGTAATTAGTTTGCTCTAGAATTGTTCTTGTTCTCTTTCATACAACAGCCTTATTCAACTGCATTCTTACAGCAGCTGTCACTGAAGAGCTGTCCATAGTGCTGAAGTTTAAATCAGAGTTTTACAGTGGGTTCTGCTGCCTATGGTATTGCAGTTACTTCTCAATCTGGAGTCTAATTTAGTGCATATACTTCTGAACACAGGGTTATATTCCCAGCTTTGTGGTGTTATAAAGAGAAACTAACAGAACTTGGTTTTTGTACTGTAGAAAAGAGACATATAAGGGTATACATAGTTACTATATATACTCATATATAGTCAAAACCAATCTGTGGTATAACTAAGCTTTGGAGTGCCCCTAGTGCAAACACTTTTGGCCACACCAATACAAAAACATTTCACTGGACCTTTTGGACCCTGGAGCTGATAAGGCCCTCTTGGCTGATGGGCACCTATAGGTACACCCCTGACTATTACAAGGCATTCAAGGCGTTCTCTGGGAAACTCTTTACTCAAAGAGCTGAGCAAAAACAAAGGGGTTCCCTCTAAGACTAGCTCAGAGGAGCTTAAACAAAGGCAGGGAATATTTTATAGTAAGGCCAGTAAGGATGTGAAATTCTTTGCCTTGGGAGGAAGATACTAAAGATACTTAAAAATAATTAGATACCTTTTTAGCTCAGAACAATATAGAGAATTATGACAGCTGGTTACATTTTAGTATGAATCTTAATCCAGGGAGAAATCTGATTGCATTTTGGAGCCTGGAAGGAATTTTTTTTGCCTACCCAGAATAAAATTGGAATTTTCTTAATTTTTTTTTTAACACCTTTAGGACCGGCCCCTTGTTGTGTGGTTAAGGACCATGGAACATTTTTTTACGCCACTGGATTTCGGGATCCCCGAGCGGCATGTGGCCGGACAGGGACCCCTTAATTCCATGACGTACCAGGACCATCACTGTTCCTTAAATGCAGGACAACCATGAAGGTCCTGGCATGTCATTGGTCCTTAAAGGGTTAATAGTTATGTATTTGTGTTTTCCGCTGGATAAAAACAGGGGTGTTGCTGCAAAGGTTGAACTTGATGTATTTTTTCAACCTCATCAACTATATTATTATGTTACTTGGAGTTATTAATGTTTGAGTGTATTAACCCTCTGAGTGCTAGAGAGGTATCCAACGCATTGCAACGCAATATATTGGATACCTATCTTTGTGAGCTTGAGTAGTATCCATCTTATTGCTTCACAATGCTTCGAATGCCTCTTTGAGCACACAATACTTTCATTTAATAGTAAATAATGACCAGATATGTAAAATACATCAAAACTTGTTTTGCCATTTAGGGAAAAAAATTCACTAAACTGTCTAAAGTCCTTGATGGCACTTTAAAGTTTGTATGATATCATGAATTAACTCTTATGTGAGTTTCTTGGAGTTAATGGTTTGATTCTATTTCTAACTGTTATCAGTTCCAGTAGCTTCTGGAGGCTCTTAAAACCATAACCCCAACAACTCATGCTGATGGAGTAATCTGGAGGTGTATCAGAGCAATCATTTTAATAAAAATAAAGTAGAATAAAAACTACCATTGAGAATCACATGATCAGCGATACGGAAAAATGTACGTTCTAAAGCAGTTTGACTCTTTAGTTTGCTCATTTTGTCATTAATGCCATTTTCTCCTGGACATTCTTTTTTCTTCTGTTTGACTAACAGAGGAAATCTCCAATAGAAATAATAATAAAAAAAAAATTGAGGGACTTGAATTTTATGGAGTGGTCATACAAAAAAAATTACTCTAAGGGTTCTGTGTTTAAAAGAAAACGTGTTATTCTGGGGCAAACCAACTGCAGCTTAGGGAATGCACAGGGATTCCCAAATCCCCCATTCATTTTAATGGGGTTTTTGTAATCCTTTGAATGCTAGATTGGTCACCAAAACATCCTATATAATAATTTGCTAGGATGTTTGTCAGAAGCCGTCATGCGCAGTAGAGACTTCCCGAATGCTGGGAGGTGTAGAAATGCTGGGAGAAATGCTGGGAGCACGGAATGCTGGGAGTTCTGTGCTGAGAGCACGGAATGCTGGGAGTTCTGTGCTGGGAGCATGGAATGCTGGGAGTTCTGTGCTGGGAGCACAGAATGCTGGGAGTTCTGTGCTGGGAGCAATCTGTGCTTTCGTGTAATCTCTACAGTGCATGACTGGGCTGGCGACAGGACACAGAGCAAAACCAGCCTCTTAAACCTTTGAGTGGCAGAGGGGTACGCAACACATTGTAAAACAATGCGTTACGTACCCCTCTGGCACTCAAAGGGTTAACATCACCCGGACCTTGTTAATTTATAATGTGTTGGAGACCTCTCTAGCATTCAAGGGGTTAAAATCCCCAAATGTCTACTTCCCTTCCTCCACCTACCTCAATATACTGCCATCATCCCATCCCTCTACTCACTCCCTCCAATGGCATCTGGGACATCTGAGCAGCGGGTGACTTGCTTGCATTTGCAGCCATCTTCCTGTTTCCCCCTGTGAGGACCTGTTAATTCAAGATAATGGTAATGCCCTATCAGAACCTGAAGGTCCTCTCAGGGTACTACTGTAGTTTCAGTGTGTAGAGGTCTATGCGTTAAATCTATTAATGTTTTTGGTGGGTAAAGGAAGGGAAAACAA
The DNA here is from genome assembly GCA_037306005.1 of Rhinophrynus dorsalis. Lineage (NCBI taxonomy): Eukaryota > Metazoa > Chordata > Amphibia > Anura > Rhinophrynidae > Rhinophrynus > Rhinophrynus dorsalis. The sequence continues at coordinate 50,524,359 of CM074720.1, forward strand.
GAGTGCGTATTATGCATAGGCACTTTTGTTTTCCCCTTATATCTTGCCTTAAATGGATAGTAATGTTTCATAATAAAAGCAGCTCTAATTAATCATCATAGTATTTGGGCCATACAGAGTGTTATTTCAATACTGTCAGAGTTGTAGTTCAAGAGTAATTCAATGACAAAGTATCCCCCTCCCTCCCATTTTACCTAGTGTAACACTGCTCAGCTCAGAGCAGCAGGGTGTGTCCTAGTAGAGTGCAGAGAGGGACAATCTTCAATTAAGATAAGGGAAAAAGCTGAAAAACCTGTCAAGGGGTGCAGGGCTTTCATTGTTCTCACAGTAAGAAGACTGACCCTTGATGTGAATACCGAAAAAAAGAGAACAAAGACTGATCCTTGATGTGAGCTGTCTGGTCCTGGACCAGATTCCACATCTGAGGGGAGGGGGCTTACACTAGGTAAAAGGGGCGGGAGGGGGAAACTTTATCATTCAATTACTCTTGAACTACAACTCTGACAGTATTGAAATAACAATCTCGATGGCTCGGATACTATAATGATTAAATAGAGCTGCTGTTTTTGTGAAACATTACTATCCCTTTAAATTTATACTGGCGTATTATACTTGAGATTTTACGGTATTCTATTGTGAACGTGGCAATACACACGAAAAGAACATGTGTGCAAAATCAGAGTTTAAACCAACTATTATATGCAATCCATTGCTAGGCTAATACATTACCATACATTTTGTTACATAAATGTATAAAATGAGCTAAAGAACTGCCTAATTGCTACACATCTGGTAAAGATTATATAGTTTCATACTACATTTTTAATATTCAATAGGTTTTGCCTAAATGGCCAATAGCCATGGACGAGGACTTCAAATGGCCTCAATTTGAACATTCCTATTCTATGGTAGAGGTAAAACACTGGCCACATTTCACAATAAAATGTGATAGTAAGAGCTCCAGCACTTTGTGCAGTTTGTACTATTATAACTTTTGAATAAAGCAGCTGGCAGCAGTGGGAGTACCTTTGTTTTACACATAAACATTTATATAATAAACAATTGCAAATTATTTAATATGACATATGTATTGAAGGCACAGGACCAAGGAAGTTTTTATCCACTGTTGGGTCTGGAGGAAACAAAGTAGCAGACCACTTTGATGCTAGACAGGTTTCCATTGCAATGCTGCCCAATGAGTTGTAGGCCTATCTAGCATTAAGAGGTTAAAATGCTTATATTACATTAACTATTTAAGGACCAGAGGGTTGCACAACGCATTGCGAACCCTCTTGTCCTTAAAGGGTTAGTAATGTTTCAAAATTAAAGTAGCTCCAATTAATCTTCAAAGTATTTGGACCATGGAGAGTGTTAATTCAATACTGTCTGACTTGAATTTCAAGAGTAATTGAATGATAAAGTATCCCCCTCCCGCCCCTTTTACTGATGTAACACTGCTCACCTCTGAGCAGCAAGACTGTCCGGATGGATCGCAGGGACGGACAATCATCAGTGAGCATAAGGAAAAACCTGTCAAGGAGGACAGGGTTTTCCTTCTGCTCACAGTAAGAAGATTGTCCTTCAAGAGACCAAATTCCACATCTGAGGGGAGGTGGCTTACACTAGGTAAAAGGGATGGGAGGGGTATAATTTATTATTCAATTACTCTTGAACTACAGCTCTGACAGTATTGAAAAAACACTTTCCATGGCCCAAATACTATGAAGATTAATAGGAGCTTCTGGTTTTGTGAAACATTGCTATCCCTTTAAAGGGCTGAAGGAGAAAACCCTTTTTGGCATTTTTTTATTTCTCCTCTGTGGTACATTTGGTTTGCCCCAGAAATACTCTGTTTTAGCAAATTAACATCAAAGGATGTTGTATGCGCACACCTAGCTTCTCACATTGTTAATCACTTATATCTAGCTTGTCACAATACTGAGTATTCACACTCTGCTTCACATAATCCTGAGATTTCAAATTCACACCCATTTTCACTCTCTGAGAATCGTGTACTAGGAAAACATGGTGCAGTTCTGTAGCCTACCAACTATACCTTAGGGAACAAATACTTACCATTTATTTAAAGGGGACTTTTAATCCCTCAAAAACTAGAGAGGTCTGCAACACATTGAGAAGAAAATTAATAGACACCTCTTTGGCACTACAGAGGTTGTAAAAACAATTTAAGTCAATGGAAAGACTTGTTTTTTCCCTGCAGTCATACCTGGGAACCTCTTTTCTTTGAGTCCCCCGGAGAAGGCTCATGTGCTACTGGAAAGGGGATGCCAATGATGTGGTTTGTGTCATAAAATGGTGGGGCTTATTAGGTTGGCAGGATTTAATAATCTGTGTGTTTTAAAGTGGACAGGAAGTGGGTGGGAAGTGGGAAGAAAAGGGTGGGAAGGAGGGGAAGTGGGTGGAAAGTGGGAGAAACAGGGTGGGAAGGCGGAAACGTGGGAGTGAAGTGGGAGGAACAGGGTGGGAATGAGGAGAAACTCACCACTGCCAGAGAATCAGCCCCTATTCCTGGAGACCCAGTAATTCAGTCTGAACCCAGAGTTTCCGGGGCATATCAGGAGAGGTTCCAGGTATGCTTGTGGTGCAGATGGTTTGCCCCAGAATTGTACCACTGTTACTTAGTACATGATCACTTACCTGATAAGCAGTCAGAGTTTTTGCAGTCTCTATAATCCTTTACAAAAGACAATATATTATAGGGCTTTTCTTGCTGAGTAAAACAAGGGTAATCCCATCGCTGGTGGGTCTTGTATTAAAAAGTTATAACTGTTCATTATTATAAGGAGTGAGAAAAAGCATCACTACTTCCTGTAAGCTGAAGCTGTCAGAAAGTGACTCAGCAGTTTCTATAACATTCTATGGAGAACTGTTTTCAGTGTCTCATCTCTCCCATAGAATGCAGCATAATAACTTATTGAAATCTGTCCATTAGAGGGCACTATATATGTAACAAAAACAGCAGTTTAATCTGCATTAACTCCAAAAAGATGAATATCCCAGGAGTGAGAGTACCTTGTTTCACTCTTCAGGAAAAGACCTACAATACATGTTTTTTTTAAATTCTATAAAAGTTTACTGATCCTTTAAGAGTGCATCTGGACTCTATACTTTGGATGAGCCTCACTGAGCAGTGGAACCCCAGCAACCAAACATTTCAACCCATTCTGCTACTGAAATGGTTAAGGAGGATGTCTTAAAGCAGAACTTTCACCCTTTATAAATTTGCCCTTCAATAATGAGGCATATGGCGACTAGCTTCATAATAGTTCTATTATCTCTCATGAGTACCCGGTTCTGAAATAATCCTTATTCTTCGGAGACCGGAAACCAAGCATTAGCGCAGACATCTTGTCTTAGAGACATTGGTGTGCCTGCGCTCTCCTTCCTGGTCTTCTCCAGGAGGCATTGCATGGTACCTTAAGGCACCAGAATGGACTGACGGCGCAGACAGGCAGGCAGCTCTAAAGTAAGACGCCCGGACGTCAGTCTCCGAAGAATAAGGATTACTTCTGAAGCGGGATAATAATAGCACTATTATGAAGCTAGTCGACATATGTCTCATTATTGGAGGGTGAAAGTTCCACTTTAAGAAGAACCAGAATAATTCAGTGGGAACTGATTGTACTGTGGGGGATAATTAAACATTGCCATTGATTTAAATGATTATTTAACCACTTGATTGCTAGAGAGATTACAAGCACATTTTAAGCAATGCATTGGGGTCCTCTGTGGCATTCAGTGGGTTAAAGCCCCATGTCAATCAGTGGGAATTTGGGGAATTTTTATTTGTACCCTTTGGTGCAGTGGGTTTGATCCATAATCCTATATAATAATTCGCTAGGATGTTTGTCAGAAGCCCTCATGCGCAGTAGAGACTGCCCAAATGCACAGAAAGCTGGAAGCACAGAATGTTGGGAGCACAGAATGCTGGGAGTTCTGTGCTGGGAGCATTCTGTGCGGAATGCTGGGAGTTCTGTGCTGGGAGCATTCTGTGCTTTCGGGCAGTTTCTACAGTACATGACTGCGTCAGTGAATTTTTTAGGTGCAGTATTACAGTGGCCTGAAATCGTACAGTGGCGCTGTTGCTGCACCATCTTATGGAAATATATGGTCAAATGACCAGAGCTGTCCATAGTTTATTAATTAATCTATATCTGAAAAAGGAACCTAAGTGTCCTAAAAGCTTGTATTTTCTGTGCTGTTACTTAGCCATTAAAGGAGAACTAACACATCTTACTAATAAGCCCACTTTCCAAATTATGTCCAGAAAACCCTAATGGCCCCTATGAAGTTTGCTATTGCGCTTTTGTTCCAGAGATGTCAACTTCAAACAGTTCTGAATATCATATTCATGGAGGCAGACGTGATAGTCACTAGCAGGTTTTTTTTCCCAAGCTGTGCCTACTTAAAGGGACACTATCGTCCCATAAAAGTGTTTTTTTGTTTTGTAGAGTAAAAAAAAATAAAATACATGCAACAAATCCCTTTACAGTTTGAGAGATATTTGGTCCTAAAGCTCCCCCTCCCTCCTCTTCTCCTGACGTCAACTGTAAGCTGACAGCAGGAGTTCCTGGTATGGGGACCGTCAGGTGGCTCTTCAGCAGAGCCGCAATAGCAAGATTTTAAAAGAAATACTTCATTGAAACGGACTACAAAGTGTGTGTTTGGTTTGCAAGCACACTTTTTGGACTGTTTCAAATAAATATTTCTTTTTAAATCGTGATATTGCGGCTCTGCTGAAGAACCTCCTCGTGTCGGCTAACAGATCTCCTTCTCTCAGCTTTACAACTGACATCAGGAGAGAGAGAATTGTAGCGGTGAATATCTCTCAAACTGTAAAGGTTTGAGAAATAAGATTTGCTGCATAGAATTTATTTTTCTTTAATTTACAAAACAAAAAAATATTTTTATGGGACATTACTATCCCTTTAACCCTTTATGGTTCAGAGAGGTGACCATGCATTGTTAACCCCTTAAGGACTGGCCGCTTGTGCATGCGTCCATCACTTAAGGACCATGGAACATTTTTTTTTTTTTTGGCCAATCTGGTTCAGGGCTCCCTGAACAGTGCGCAGCCGCAAGAGGGTAGGCTTGAAATCCATGATGATCCTGGCACATCATGAGTCCTTATCGCATGTTGGACCCATGACATGCTAGGGCCATCATGTGTCATTAAGGGGATAAGCAATGCATTGTACACCCTGCAGAGTTTGAGATCCAGCGATCCTGCCATCAACTGTCATGTCTGCCTCCACAGGACATCCAGGACTGTCTGATGATGTTCTGTGTTGAACTAAAGAGCAAGGACAAAATTCATAGGGGCTGTTAGGATTTTTTTTGGCCATAGTAAGGTAAGTGGGTGGTTGTTAGTATTAGGATGTAGTTCTCCTTTAAATGGATCACCTTTACATCTTGTGATCTCTTTATTACAAAAGTGCCTTCATTCTCATCTGGTCTGCTGGCTATCACTGAACCATCTTTTCTCTTGGGCATAAAATCTATTAATACAGACCATGTCCAGTTGAAGAGCTAATTTTAATAATATTTATTGCCAATTTTATTTATGATGCCAAATTTTTATGCCAAGCATGAACTTTAATTTGAGCTCCACATTTTAACCTGCAGTTTGTATTGCCTCATTACGAGGTATACATTTTTTTTTCATCTTTTGTTGGCTGAAAGGTTCCATTTTCAAGAATCTGAGCCATAAATGTTTATTAAAAGGATCTATAATGAAATCAGTTTTGTTATGTTTTTAATAGCTACCTCGAGTATGTTAGATGAGTGAATGAAGGTTGTTAATCATTAAGTACTCAGGTTGCAAAAAAGTGTTTGATTGTATTGCCATCTAGGGGCCAGAATGAACCCTCCACACTGAAATGAACTGTAATTGAACAGGTGCTGCTATTGACAATATACATATGTTTTTGCTTTATAGCCCACATGCTTTCCATGTCTCTTATGATAAAAGATACTTCTGAATGTCCCAGAGCAGCCAAGAATATGTGATTACTATTTGCATTTTAGCTTAGACATCTTAGACAGCTTTAACTTTATAGTCTTAACCAAATCACGGTATATATTTTGTGCATTATTCATCTTCCATTTGTTTGTCCAGTTTAATGATAAACGAATCATTTATCAAACAGAACGATGCCCCTCGTTATGCTGAAGAATACAATTTAAATTTTTCATAAAGCATCATTTCATATTTTAAAAAGTAAATTAAGATGTCATCGAAAAGTGATGTGTTTAGATCTAGCTCTGATGAAATATTAAACAGAAGGAAGAGATAGCATGTTTATTTGAAAGATTCAGTGAGGGTGATAGACTAATAGGACCTGGAACAATTCTTTGGTTGACCAATAGTGGACAAACATACCTCCCAACATTTCAAATTGCCAAAGAGGGACACTTGTGTTTTAGGGGGAGTTGCTGGGGGCATGGCTGGTGGGCGGGGCATTACCGAGAATTTTTATACTATTTCATGACCTATTGACACCTCCTGATCAGACTGTGTGTTGTGTATATAAGTGTATCACATTGCTCTACAGCAATAAAATTCACATTATTGTTTGTTTAAAGGGATAGTAACCCCCCTAAAAACGTGAAGCCAAATGCTAGGAATCATCCAAACATACTTAACTTCCTTATTCCCATCTCTCAAACCATTATGGTTTGAGAGATGTAAGAAAAGATAGACCTCAGCTCCCTCCCCTTTCTGCCTGACGAGCTGTAAAGCTGTCAGAGGCAGAATCCGGTCGACCGACTTATGGCGGCTCTTCAGGAGCGCTGTCATCTAGATATCTCGATACAATTACTTCATCGGAATGGTCTACAATATGTGCTTGCAAGTCAGGCACACGTTTTAGACCATACCGATGAAGTAATTATACCGAGATATCTAGATGACAGCGCTCCTGCAGAGCTGCCGTGAGTCGGTCGACCTGATTCTGCCCCTGACAGCTTTACAGCTCGTCAGGCAGAAAGGGGAGGGAGCGGAGGTCTATCTTTTCTTACATCGCTCAAACCATAATGGTTTGAGAGATGGGAATAAGGAAGTTAAGTATGTTTGGATGATTCCTAGCATTTGACTTCACGTTTTTAGGGGGGTTACTATCCCTTTAAACAAACAATAATGTGAGTTTTATTGCTGTAGAGCAATGTGATACACTTATATACACAACACACAGTCTGATCAGGGTGGGAAAGAGGGACAAAGGGATATGGGTCTTAAAGAGGGACACTTGGGAGGTATGGACAAAGAACTGCTCTGTGGGATAATACAACGGTGGAGGATGTCTGGCAATGTGTGGAGATCACTTCACCAAGGAAAATAAGAAATGTGTACTATATGCACTATGAATGATCTATGCAGGGGAAGAGGGAGAGACTTTAACCCATTGAGTGTTAGTGAGGAATTCAATGCACTGGATACCCCTCCAGCACTCTAAAGGTTAATCATTAGCATGTAGTGTTTGTCAGAGAATCTGATCTGTAAGAGTAGCAAATAGTTAATGGTCTGTCCCAGCCATTTGTGACTGCTGTTATTTCAAGCCTACGTGTTTAAGAAAACATGTTTTTGTCTTACGAAACGCTGAGAGCGAGTTCTAAAACTCCAAGGCCACGCATAAGATTAATAATAAAGACGTAAATTCAGCAGCTCTTACTTCAGTTTCCAATGGACCTTGTCTGTCATGAGGTTATCTCAAACTTCAATCAACACTTCTTCATATAAATGGGCACTCCAGGTAGAATGAAAAGGACCACTTGATTGGTGGGTGCTGTGAAAAGAGCTTCCCTCTAATCTCTGATAACTGAAAAGAACTGTTACAATATCACACACTTCCACCAACAAATTTGCATGCGTCCATAAATAAAATCCAGGGATCATGAGTAAGCGTTATCAATGCAAAACACATGGATATGCCAGAGATGCTTCTCTCAACTGACTGATTGTACCCATAATTTACCAGTCTCTCCATATGCTACTTAAGTTGACCAGAGAATACTGTTAAGGTGTGCACAAAGTTACCAATAAAGTTTATTGTTTTTATTTATGGAATCATGTGAATTTGTTGGTGGAAGAGCGAGGTATTGTAACAGTTCTTTCCATGCGTAAGATTAGACTGTGTTAGTCTCAAAACATTTAATAAATTATATCTCTTCTTAGAGATAGGAGAGGTAATGATGTCAATGGGCAACAAATCCCTACTGCTCATTGCTTTTTTTTAACCGAGCAGGTGTTTATTTGTTTTGTTTTTTTTTAATTAATTTATGCACTTTAGTCTTTTAACACCACCTTCCAGTGCAAGAGATTGTTTCTAGTAAGCTTTAATTGATTGCTTTGTTGACCAATCAAAATGCTTTCTGAAAACTTAGTACAACCTTATGTATGGGCTGGACTTGATGGAAGCATGTCTTTTTCAGCCTTATCTACTATGTTACTATGTATGTAATTCTGGCGATGTGTTAGGGGGGGCATGTGGAGGGAGCAGAGAAGATGCGCTCACACTTCTGCTCTAAGAACACCACCAGCCCTCCCTTATCTTTTTCAGAATGATAGAAAATGCAACAGTGACTCTGCCAGTTGTGTTTGTATTTGAATAATCTGTGAAGCGTGGCAAGGGGTTGTTTAGGTTTTAACCCTCTGAGTCCCACATGTTTGTTCAACGCATTGTAGAGCAAAGCATTGTGCATCTCTATGGCACTCTGATGATTAACCCTTTGAATGCCAGAGGGGTAGGCAATGGGGTTAAGGGTGTCCAGCTTCTCTCAATGCTCTCTGGTAAAATATAGGCTACTCCCTGGGTCCATAGAAAGCTATGGGAAGACCCTAATTTTGTCACATTGGTTTGAAACATTTGGGTCTGTAATGTCGAACAGTATAGCTAGCTATGGGAGCTTAGTGTTTCTGGAGAATAGTCCCATTGACATATAAATACACAGGAGTATGACAGTGGCTCATTAACCTGCATTTCAATATGCACATGAGACACTTTTGAAGTGGACACTGCAACATCGTAAGCCTGGGGAGGCATAGCAGAAGCATGGTGATATCGTATTTGTGGCTAATTCACAAGCATATGATGGCGAGTACATTTAATGCATCTGATGAGGGGGGAATCAGTGCAACTACTCCACAATATTACCAGCCTGGAACCTTATCGAACCTCAGTGCATTTACATGGGGAGTTAACCCCCTGAATGCCAGAAAATAATTATAGTCCTCTGTAGTGCAAATTGTTTGTTCCAGAATTACTTCAGTTGTACTTACTACATCAGCATTAGTGAATCAGATAGAAGTCTTACTCCGTATGCACCATGTAAAGATGACTCTTTTAAATCATAATACCTAAAGTCAGTATAGGCAGAATGTGTCTTTTTTTTTAATTTCACAAAATTAAATAAATAACAAAAATAAATAACAAATTACAAGTAACAGACAGCAAGAAAAATAATAAGTGCCGAATTCAGTGTTTGATAAGGTATTACAAGGATATGTTTCTATTAGAAAAAGAGATGTATCAAATTTTATTGAACCATTTTTGCAATAAATCAAAATATCCTATATAATAATTTGCTAAAACGTGTGTAACGACAAAGTCATGCGCAGTAGAGAATGCCCGTGCCGCGGCTGATACAGAAGCTCTGTATCAGCCGCGGCGCGGCCAGTCTCTACTGTGCATGACTGCCCAGCGACCGGCTGGCAGTGGCACTGTGGCCTGTGTAACAGGCTCTTCAACTAGTGTATAATAAAGAGTCTGAGGAAATTGCAAAAGTCATGAATAGTGGCACGCATTTGTAAACCATGTAGTGGCGTAGCATGTACTCAGGCATCCTTTTTTATCTCCTCTGGGGGAGTTGCACTAAGGTGAGATAAAGTTCAGTGAATCACACCGATGAGACATTATTCTGTAGAGCCTATACACAAAGATTTCGCTCCAACCAGACTCCATGACATAACGGGAATTAAAGAGGTTTCTTCCACCAGAGTGGCATATGTTAACCTTTTGAGTGCCAGAGTGGTATGCAACGCATTGCTCCGCAATGCGTTGCATACCCCTCTGGCACTCAAAGAGTTAACTTCTTTTCAGCTCAGTGCATAACTACTACCGCCTGGAACCTAAACAACACAATAGTATTGCATGGCATTTCCCACTTTTTGTAATGAAAATGATGGAATAATGCTTGCAATATCTGTGTCAATGATATTCTAGAATGTACTGATCATATTACCAAACAGGGGCATAAGTACAGGAGATGTAGAGTGTGCATTTGTGATGAGTCTGCCATTTAAGGGAGATCCACTGGCCCTGCTTTATGCTGAAACCCCTTACGATCAAATTCATTTTCTAAGTTGACTGGCAGTCAGTATTATCATCACACACAGCCCCTGCCAGCCATAAGATAAGAGAAAAACATATAAGAATATTGAAGTTAGATAAGAATAATTGAGGCAAGCCCAACCCACTTTCTTCATTAACCCTCTGAATGTTAGAGAGGCATCCAATGCATTGCACAGTAATGCAGAAAACACTCATCTGGCACTAAAAAGGTTAACTGTCAGCTTGCAGATCATGAACCATAATACAGCAGAGATATTAGCCCTTCGAGTTTCAGACAGATATCTAATGCACTGGCACTCAAAGGGTTAAATAGTACACATCAGGTATGGAAAACAAAAGATCAGAGGTCCCTGCTCGTGAGAACTTACAGTCTAGAGGAAGGTAGGTCAGACACAGAAGGAGTAAGTTCCTTCTGCCACATTAACTGCCGGTCAGTAGGTGAGAAAAAGAAGTGCTATTGAGTGCAGTGATCCAGGGAAGCATTGGTTCTGTATGGGAGAAAAGACTATGTGAACAATGAGATTGGACTCCTGATGGGGATGTAGGTGGGAGAGATTTTAGAAGGGAATGAGAGTGAGCAGTAGCTGGACAGGCTGTGGGACTGACCTTGGTCATAACACTTATGGAGGTAGTTGATAGGCTTCACTGAAGAGGTGAGTCTTCAGGGAGAGTCTGAAGGCTGGGGGAGAGTCTGATGGGGCGGGGGAGGGAATTCCAGAGCTCGGGTGCAGCACAGGAGACGTCCTATAGGCGTGAGTGGGAGGATGTGATAAGAGCCGTAGAGAGGAGAAGGTCATGTGCAGAGCAAAGATGGTGAGACGGAGTGTATTTGGAAATGAGAGATGAAGTAAAGGAGGTGCAGTGTTAGTAAGGGATCTGTAAATTAGCACCAGAATTTTGAATTTAATTCCATATGCTAATGGAAGCCAGTGTAGGGACTGGCAAAGGGGATTGGTGTTAGAGAAGCGATGAGTGAGGTAGATTAGTCTTATCTGGTGGGGAATTTCCCCCTCTCTTTTGTGTAATAACATGATTAACCCTTTGAGTGCCAGAGGGGAATATACCCCCTCTGGCACTCAAAGGGTTAAAACCTGCTCTGGAACTTTGACTGAGGTCTGTGCCTTCTCGCATTATTATAACTTGCACCAGACCATAGGCAGGCATCCTCTGATTTATCCCCAGGGGAAAGTAAAGTTTAGTGACACCCCTGTGACTGAAGGTAAGCAGGCAGTATTTTTACTAAGGCCTGTGTGTGTTATTGTGGACTATGTGAATAGATTACATAATGTTTTATTTGGATTATGTATATTTATGTATATAGCACTGCTTTTTATACAGAGCTTTGTATCATTTAGAAGGTGTACACTACAGTGAAATAAATACAAAAACAAGACTGAACAGTGAATACAAATGCAGTGCAGGAAAACAAAATTACGCATTCCCTGCCCATAACAGCTAAGAGAAAACCTTACTATAACTATATGTTTATGGACTAGGAAGAGAATCCGCACACACACTCTTATCAGGTGTATTTTCACAGGTAGATGCTGTTTGACTCTTTTTGTATTGTAGGGAACGTCATACCAAGCCATCGTATTTGGTTTACTTCCTGCAACAAAATATCAGATTTGCATTGAGGCGATAAACAGTGCTGGTAAAGTCGCCAGCCCATGGATTTCCGTACAAACATTGGAGGCTTCACCAAGTGGACTTGCCAACTTCACTGTGGAAAAGAAAGAGAATGGAAGGGAATTGCTTCTGAAGTGGCCAGAGCCCTTGAGATCTAACGGAAGATTGCAGGTATGGTGTTAAAGAAGCAGTAAACTTGTTTTATAAAAAAAAAGCAGATATTGTAGTGCTTTTCCTGCTCAACAAAACATGACCAATCACATTGCTTTCAGAGGTATTACAGTCTGAACGCCTGTTTTCTTACATTAAAAATGTAATGCATGTTGAAGTTTCCTTGTGGACTGTTAGAGAACCTCCAGGTTAGAGCAAGCAGTGACATATCACACATAAATTACGTTATGGGGAACTTTAAGGGTAATATGTCGGAGATCTCAGGGTCAGCTAATTTTGAAAGTTACCAGGTATGGTCATTCCTGACCTCCGGCTCTGTTCCTCGCCCTTGATTCCTCTTTCTGATTTGCCACTGCATTTGACTGTCTCCAGCATTGACCCTTGGCTTGTCTCTGACTTCAAGTTTAGCTTCCATCCCAGTACTGCTTACAGAGACCTCCGGCATTGACCCCTGGCATGTCTCCAACTTTGATTTAGGCTTCTCTTCTGGTACTGCTTCCAGAGATCTCCAGCATTTACCCTTGGCTTTTTTAAAAACTACCTGTTGTCTTCTTGATAAAGTTCTCAGTCTCACTATTCAGACATATTCTTCCGTTTTGCATCCCTTTCTTCCTTTACCTTTTAGTTCTTTTCCTCCTGTTTACTTTTTCTTGGTTTTTCTCTGTATCTGCCTTGCCAGCTCTCATCTCAGACACATTGTTATCTCTCAGGTTCACTTTTAATTCTGCCCTTCTCATTTCTTATCTGATCCACTTCTTAAAGCGGTATTCCCCTCTTCTTCCTGCATCTTATGGTTTCCGAGTACTTCTTCATTTTTTTTTCTCCTGCTGTTTCTCTCTCTCTCTCTGGGTCACATCTAGTAGTGGTTCTATCCAGATTTCTTCTGTTCTCTCCTTTCCTGTTCTAGCTGTTTCCTTTTCTTTAAGTGATTGTTTCTGTTATCCTATATATTCTATTTCCTCATCCTATCTTGCCTCTTCTTTGTGGATTCCTTTTTGTACTCTATCTCTTCTTCCCTCTTTCTCTCTCCCTCCTCTTGCTTCTTCTCTTTTCTCTTCCTCTCTCTCCTTACTCTTCTCTTCCTCTCTTGGTCTGTGGAGTGTTGGCCTTGAACTATTCCTTTCCTGCCAGTTGCTTTTACTCCTCTGACCCAGAATAACCTGGTCTTGTGATCAGCAATTTACCCAGGTTTGGCTACAGCAAGGGGAATTTAGGCAGCTTACTCCGATAATAAGCATTGCTCCCAGGCTTCACTCTCAATCTTCAGTATACTGGATAGATAGATTGTGTCAGAGGCACTAAGATAGATCATGTCAATAAATTAAAGTGTCAGTATCTCTTAAACCAGGCGTGGCCAACCCTGGTCCTCAAGAGGTACCAACAGTGCATGTTTTCAGGATATCCCAGAATGAGCATAGATGGGCCAGTTAGCAGCTCAATCACTTTAGCTAGGAACCTCAGGGAAAGCTAGAAAACTTTCACTGTTGATAGACCTCATGAGGAACAGGGCTGGCTACCCTTGTCCTAAACTGTAGGGGTGGGCGAAAGTTGTCACGGTGTTCCTGTGGAAATTTAGCAAAAACCACGTTGTTATCCCCTTTTTCACAGGAAAATACGCTTTAAAACTAGCGGTTAAAATTTTCACATCTTTCTCCCATTGGCCAAAATTTTTCGCCATTTTTTCAATGGCTAGAATGTTTCCGTCCATTGATTAATTTTGTTTTCGCACTTCTTCTATAAAAAGTGATGTTTTCATTGAAGGCAGACACAATAGAAGCAGCTACAGAGCTAGATAGATGTGCTTTGCTGTTCTGCTGTGATATTTTGTCAAAATTGAGGCAGGAAAGGCTCATAGTGACTGCTATCACTATGAGCAAGGTGAAAAATAATCAATGGAGGAGCTGGAAGGACCCTTATGTGTCCACTGAGTCTGAGGAGGAGGAGGAAGTGACTAGCAGAACTGAACCAGTGCTGTCCAATACTTTGCCTGCTGATAGTGTTGCTTGTAGTACTCAGGGGGGAAGGAGAAAATGATGCCAAGTGTGACATTAGGGGAACCTCTGTCCAGGCTAGTGTGCCACAGACCACCGTGGACACAGTGGGAATGGGGTCAACAATAATGTGGGACTAGGACAGGTTCCACTTGCCAGCACCAGGAATACTCCTGGTCCCCGTTGCAGTGCTAAATCTGAGGCAGTAGCAGCAACAGCAGCAACATTATCAGCTGCCACAAAAAGTGAATGTGGAGGACAAGAAGAAAGAGGCCATTCTTCTCCACCTGTTCCCTATCCCTCCCTCCAGAAGTCATGGGTGTGGGACTATTATTCTCTTCCGGCAGGCACAGTGCAGTCATCATCAACAATGGTACAGTGCAAAATTTGTGACAAGTTAGTGAGAAGGGGAAAGGAGGGAACACACCTTGGCACAACCTCCCTGATAACACATATGAAACGCAGACAACATGACATTTATGTCAAACATGTTAAAGCCAAACACGCATTACAGAAATCTAGCACCGCTGTTACTGTACCTCCTGACTCTCCAGAAAGGTGGAGATCAAAGAGGAGGAAGAATAAAGAAACCCAGAAAGACACTGGAAGTTCCATGATGAGTGAAACAACTAGCTCGCCATCAACACCACTTTCTTCCTCTAGGGTAACAAGTACATCTCCTGCCAATCCACCTTGTTCATTGTTACCTCTCCCGCCAAATGATAGCCACTCTTTTGATGTTAGGATATGGCAGTTCGTCTCTACCCATTGCACACTGTGTGGTGGAGGATAATTGATATCAGGCCATCAAGCAGCATCTGAGGAGATTCCATCCCACAGAATATGCTAAGATGGAGGCAGGGAGGGTTCATCATTACTGTTAAACTGTCAGCAATTTGTCATGTGTCCTTAGCGGGGTTTGGACAAGGGGTACAGTGACAGCGGCAGTACATGGTTTCGGGTGTCATGGTGTCTGGATACAGTTGTGCCCCCAGATGTTATTTACCACACATACTGTGCACATTGCAGTTGCTGAGGAGACCCACTGATCCTGCTCTCAAGGGAAAAAATATATTCTAGTAACAACACACCCATGATGATTTTGGAGGAGGGGCAGGTGGAGAAGATGTAATGGTCAACTTGTTCCTAAACATATCACTTAAAACCAAGATGAGCAAAGCAATTTGCGACTGCACCTTTTATCTCCTGCATTTAATGTTTTTTCAAGTATAAATGCACCCTTAAAACTAAAAGGTTAGTCATTATATGGAGTTTGGTAAAGCATTAGTTAGCAGCTCTCTTCTCAACCACAGCTATTTTTCTGGAAAAAAGGTTTTGGTAATATATAATTTTATTTTTGTATAAACATAATATATACAGTATATATAAGATAATGTGTTTTTATTTTTTGGAAAAAGAGGTGCTGTAGTGACTACTATCCTCACAAAAAGACCTCCTCCTGACAGCATTTAGTACAGGAGACCATTCAAAGTCAAAGGTATGTTGTAACAGGATTGTCATAGCTCAACCCACAGCCAAGCACAATACAACTGGGCCTTTCATCTGTCTGAAGTGTAAGCCTTTGTAGTTAGCCACATTCTCATAATTTATATTCCTAATATGCTTTACTTAATTCTCCAAAGTTTGGGAAATTTGAGAATCTAATCTGTTTTATCCTTTGAGTGTCTTTTGAGTCTTACAACTTTCAAAAGTACATGAAAATCAATGTTCAAAAGCAAAAAAAACTAGGGTTAGTTGTATAAAGTGGATCAATTCTGGGGCAAACCAATAATATTAACTTTTCAATGTGTTGGATATCTCTCTCAAACATTCAAGGGATTAATTTAACTTAACGGAAATGTGTATTTGTTTCCTATGGGGAAGTTGGTTTGCTTCAGAATTTCTCCAGTTTGACTTTTGTGGATATACCCCCAATTGTGGAAATAATTTTCACATTAATTTTATGTAATAATGTTACAATTATAAGAACTGTCTCACAAATATATGCATACATTTATTAAATTCTGTTTTCTTTCTTTTTCAGATGTATAATATTTTTAGCGATGGCAATCTTGAATACAGTGGTCTATCTCGCCAGTTTTTATTCCGTCGCCTTGATCCTTACACCATATATCAATTAGTGCTAGAAGCTTGCACTGAGGCTGGTTGCACTCGGACATTTCCCCAGCTCATTCAGACAGAGGAAGCCTCTCCTACATCTCAGCTTCCACCTTTAATACACTCCATCAATTCTAGTCACATAGAACTCAGCTGGTCACCTCCAATTCATCCAAATGGAAAATTGAAATACTATAATATTATAAAAAGGTGCACACAAGGAAATTCTTTAGGGAACAAGAAAAATATTGATGAGAAGATTGTGTACACAGAAAATAACACAGAGAGTAAAATATTTAGCTATATCGATGAAGGATTACGTCCTTGGACAAATTATGAGTATAAGATACGTACATGGAATTCTGTTGGCTACACTGATAGTTCATGGACAATGGTTCAGACAAGTCAGGCAGCACCAAGCAGTCTTCTGCCTCCCAAGTTATCACATGTGGATAACAATCCTCATCAGCTAAATATTCAGTGGACACAACCAGAAGAGGAAAATGGTGTAATATTATCTTACAGATTGCAGAGAAATAATATTATTTTGCCATTTAGCTTTGACCCTGGAACTTTCCGTTATACAGATGAAGATCTGATGCCTTATTCTGAGTATAACTACTCAGTAATAGCTTGTACATTAGGAGGGTGTGCCACCAGTGATCCAGCTCATATAAAAACATTAGAAGCAGCGCCAGCTTTAGTTAGTCCACCAAATGTAGAGTCACTAAGCACCACTGAAATCAATGTGACCTGGTCTTCACCACTTTTACAAAATGGAGAAATAACAAAGTACATAATTCAAATGGATAATGAAAACTATTTTGCTGGAAACAAATTATCAAAGCTTGTGTCGAACTTACAGCCATTTACATGGTATAATATCAGTCTACTTGCCTGTACTAATGGAGGGTGTACTTCTAGCTTGCCTACCAGTTTTAAAACAATGGAAGCCCCACCGACAGGCATGAAAGCCCCAACTTTTGATGTTACAGGAGCAGAGTCCGTTAAAATAAAGTGGCAAATTCCTGATAAACCTAATGGGGAAATTAGAAACTATGAGCTAAGGAGAGATGATATACTTATTTATGTTGGATCAGATACTCATTATCATGACTTTGGGCTCATGCCAGGTATGGAGTATAGTTATACTATACAAGCAAACAACAATCAAGGGAGTTGCATAAGTTCTTCTGCCAACATTAAAACCCATCCATCTTCTCCTTCGGGTTTGGAGCCTCCAAAACTGCAAGCTAAAAGTGCCCATGACATATTGGTAATCTGGAAGCCTCCTCTCAGGACCAATGGTGATATCATCAACTACACTCTATCTGTTCGCTACCCAGTCGAAATGGAAGTGAAACAATATAGTTTTAATAATTCTTTAACTCCTCGGATTAGTTATTCATTTTTAGTAAAAGAGTTAAAGCCATGTCATCAGTAAGTTCCAAGTCAATCATTTTCTCCAACGCTCTCCATGTTTTCTGTCATACTTTGCAGAACTTTAAATTGCATATTGAATATTGTGCAACATAGCTATATTATTTTAGTAGCAAGAAAAAATATATAATTTTTTCAATATCTTTTGGGATTCACCCAAAAAAGAATGATGTTAAAGGGATAGTAATGTTTCACAAAAATAGCAGCTCCGATTAATCTTAATAGTATTTGGGTGGTGGAGAGCTTTATTTTAATACTGTCAGAGCTGTAGTTCAAGAGTAATTGAATGGTAAAGTATCCCCCTCTCACCCCTTATACTGATGTAACACTGCTCACCTCAGAGCAGCAAGACTGTCCAGATGGATCACAGAGAGGGACAATCTTCAGTGAGCATAAGAGAAAACCTGAAAAAACTGTCAAGGGGGGCATGGTTTTCCTTATGCTCACAGTGAGAAAATTGTCCCTTGCTGCGACCTGTCTGGTCAAGAGATCAGAATCCCCATCTGAGGGGAGGTGGCTTACACTACGTAAAAGGGATGGGAGGGGGATATTTTATCATTCAATTACTCTTGAACTACAACTCTAACAGTATTGAAATAACATTCTCTTTGGCCCAAATACTATGAAATATTAATTGGAGCTGCTTTTTTGTTGAAACATTACTATCACTTTAAAGCACAAGGGTCAAATATGCTTTTATATATACAAGCTGAATGTAAATTGTATTAACCCGTTGAGTGCCAGAGGAGTACGCAACACATTGTTTTGCATTGTGTTGCATACTCCTCTGGCACTCAAAGGCTTAAAGGAGCAGTAAACTATTTTATTAAAAAACATGTTATAGTGCTTTTATTCCAGAGTAAAACAATGGCACTCCCACTCCTGGGAGATTATTTTTAGTTGAAACTGGATTACAGTTCATACAACAAAAGAGCCATTTGGTATTCATAAGACATTTTTTATAATGCACTCTAAGGGAAAGCATGAGTCATTGACTACAGCTGTCCATATTTAATGATAGGAACAGCATCTCTTGATCACAAAAGTAGAAAATTGCATTTAAATGTAAAAAAAAAAGTTTGATCTGTAATGACATTGAAATAAAAATATCCCAGGGAGTACCCTAGTTTAGCTCAGCAAGAAGAGCCTTATATAATAGTTTAAAAAATATAATAAGTGTACTGCTTCTCAGAATAACATTTGCTAATAAACTGTCTCCAATTGCCAAGAAACATATAATCACAACATGATGTGCGCAAATAAAGCAAATATATAATGTAATAATATTATTATCTCTCTAGAGCAGGTCCTCCGGGGGGTGAGTGGGGGGATTCACTAAGTGATGATAAAGAGGAGATAAAAGGGGATATTCACTAAGCGGAGATAAATAGGTGATAAAGTGGAGATGACTTCTCCAGTTTATCACTTCTCCAGTTCCAATATTATTCTATAGAGCTTATTCACTAAGATCTCCAAAGCTGAAGAAAACTTAGTGCATAGGCTCCATAGAATAGCATAGGAATTGGAGAAGTGATAAACTGAAGAAGTCATCTCCACTTTATCACTTCTTTATCACCGCTTAAAAGGTGATAAAGTGGAGATGAAGTCTCAAGTCTATCACTTCTCCAGTTCCTTTGTTATTCTATGGAGATCTTGGTGCATAGGATCTATAGAATAACATAGGAACTAGAGAAGTGATGTCACTTTATCACCTCTTTATCACAGCTTAGTGAATCTCTACCCCAGTGCCTGAAAAACTGTGCACATCACTCCATAGAACTTAGAATCACTATTTCAGAAAAAAAAAATATTATTGCACAGTTGGTATCATAAGTTCAAAAGAAAAGTGGAGGAGTTCTGGTGTAAACCATTTGCACTACATGTATAGCTTGGAGAAGAGAAGAGAGAGAGGGGACAACAAAGTGCAGGATGGAAGTATATTTCAAAGGAGTAAAAATGTTAGGACAAGAGGCCATAGTCTAAAACCAGAGGGAACAGGTGTAGATGTAATGTAAGAAAATTTTACTTCACTGAGATGGTAGTGGATAAGTGGAATAGCCTACCAGCCGAAGTGGTCGAAGTTAATACAGCGACAGAATTTAAGCATGCATGGGATAGGCATAAGACTGTCCTTAACTTAAGAAAAGACCAAGGACCAAATAAGATTTGAGGTTTTTACAGTAGGAATAAATGGGCAGACTAGATGGGCACAATGGTTCTTATCTGCCGTCAAATTCTGTTTCTATGTTTCTAGGGTAGAATCAAAAATTCCCATTGATTTAAAGGGGGATTTTAATCGTTTGAATGCTAGAGATGCCTCCAACACATTGTGAAGCGTTGGATAACCCTCTGGCATTTGAAGAGTTAAAAAAAATATTATGGTGGATTTTTCATTGTAATATGTTGTTGTATTTTTAAGGTATGAAGCTAAAGTCGAAGCTTGCACTTTACTAGGATGCACTGTAAGTGAATGGGCAACTGGATTCACTTTGGAAGCCCCTCCAGAATTACAGCCTCCCCCTCTCATAGATCTGCAGACAAATCCCCTTGTGCCTTTACTGTTCTGGACAATCCCCGAACACCCAAATGGGAACATTTTACGCTATGAACTTTACCGTAGGAAATCAACTCATTTTCAAGAACTCTCCCCTGTGAAATTAGTGTATAATGGGTCTTCAACCTCATTCCAGGATGTGAACTTGTTACCGTACACAGAATATGAATATCAGGTACAGTAGACAGTGTTGATGAATTTGTCACACCTTTGTGGGTGGTTGGCTCCATACAATGTGTTCCTTGTCATGTAGTTAGAGTGAGCGTACACTATGGAAAAAATGAATAGGTGACACTACCTGTACAGCTCCTCAGATGCTTCACATAAATCTGTTCTTGCCTGAGACACAATGCCTCCAACACCAGGCATGGATTGGAATAGGCGCTTCCAACAGTTGCACACACAGGAGATGCACTGTATTTAACCCATACTTCAGTATGCATGCCTGTGTCTTTGCAGGTGAAGCAGAATGGATTCCAATCCATGTCTGGTGCAGGAGGCATTCATTCTTTCATTATATTAATTCCATTTGTAAGACGATTGTTTGGATAACAGTAGAATTATTCGAGATCTAAACAAACACGCAAACTACATTAACCCTTTGAGTGCAAGAGGGGTACACAAAGCATTGCAGAGCAATGTGTAGTGTGCCCCAATGACACTCAAAGGGTTAACCTTGTTGCCATGATGAAAATCCAATACTAATCAGAAAGGAAGGAGAACAGGAGTAGACACAACTTTTCTGGATTCATGGCGACATTTCTACCGCAATATGAGAACCTCACCCTTGTGATGCGGGTGAGATTCTCTTGTCGCCCTTTTCATAAAGGTGACATGGTCAATGTGCTGTTTAGTTGCGTGTACATTAGTGTGCAACATTTTTAAAGTATACCCTTATGCAGAAAGTAAATATGAGCCATTCTGGAGCAAATTAACTGCGGGAATTGCGGGGACATAAGAATGCCCATTGATTTAAATATGGCTTTAATTAATTCAATGCCAGGTAAGAGAAGCAATGCTCTGGAGAGCTCCCTAGTATTGAAGGTGTTAAAAGCCCACTGTGGGGCAGTTATATCAACCCAGGATTGCTTTTCTTTTACTTTCTGAACTAGTTGAAGAGCCGGTTACACGGGCCACAGAGTCACTGCCAGCCGGTCGCAGGAAGCCATGCGCAGTAGAGACTGCCTGCGCCACGGCTGATACAGAGCTGGACGCTCCTTTGGATCGTCCAGCTCTGTATCAGCAGTGGCGCGGGCAGTCTCTACTGCACATGACTGCATCACGCTCAGCCGTCTTTACTGCGCATGACTGCATCATTACGTTTTAGCGAATTATTATATAGGATAAGTCCCTGAGTGGAGTGTTATGGGATGGAGATGGAATGCTAGTGAATAGGGCTGGGTGTACAGTGGATGGACTGAGTAGGCCGAAAAGTGGGTGAGAGCCTGCTTCGTGTTGGCTATTTCCGCTGCATGGATTACTTTATCCTGACTGGATTTGCTCTACGTGTTTGTGCCACCTGCTGTCCATCTTTATATGGAGAATATGTTATATGTTTACTTTATGAGCTGAGTGACATTTTAACCTTTTGAATGCCAAAGGGGGATGCAATGCATTGCAAAGCAAAGCGTTGCATACCCCTTTGGCACTCAAAAGGTTAAGATGATATTGTTCTATTGCTTGTCACGTTTTTTGTATCATCCATTTTTGTTATGTTTTGCATAGTATCACTTTATTGGTATTGGGGGTTATGCAGCGCTGCGGGGGATATGGGTTTAATGAATGCTTTATATTAATAGGGATATTATTCCAGGAAGTCCTAGGACTGTGATTTTATTGTTTTTTGTGTTTTTTTGTATATTTATTAAATTCAGTTTTGTAGACTATTATTCTATTGCTTTGATTGAATGGGTTCCTGTGGTTAGTACTGAGTGCTATTTAGGGACTCTCCTGTACATTCTTTTGTTTGTTTTGATTATCCTCTGAGTGGACTGTGGGCTGGAGATGGAATGAGAGTGAATACGGCTGGGTGTATGTAATGAGGTCAAAATCCCCATTTAAATCAGTTGGAATTTGCAGAATATAATTTCCCCTGTTTCATTAGTTGGCTTCCTCAAGACTTGATGACCAAGGCTCAAGTACATATTTTCACTTATTCTGAACATCTTTGATTTTAACCCTTTGAGTGCCAGAGGAGTATCCAACACTTTGCACACTGGGTATCCCTCTGGCATTAAAAGGGTTTTTAATGTTCCCCAATTATGAGATCATGACTCAGTCAGACACACACATACACGCACACATATATACACATATACACACATATATACACACACACACACATACACACACATATACACACACATATTCACACACACACATACACAAATGTAGCTAGTGTAACCCCCTTCTACCCCCAAATTCCTCCATGTGTCTATACATACTCACTATCTCAGTATCCCCCATATCCTCCTAAACAGCACCCCGTGCAAACTAGAAGCCTCCCAAATGTGTTCCCATCTATTCAATGGCTGCCTCCATATACCAGCCTTTTCCCCCAAGCACCTTCCTGCGCTCATGTTTAACCATATTGGACACCATATCAGGTGCCTCTGTGTCCAAGTATCTACATAGTAGCCATCATATGCCCCCAAACATCACCCTGTGCCTACTAGGGTCACTTACTAGTTCTCATGTGCCTCTGTATCCGTATATAGTTAGATAGTGGGTGTCGTATGACCCCAAAACAGCCCACATTATTATACCTATACATAAATACACACATACATATATGTATATATCATGGAATACCAACTAATGGGCCATTTTTATAAAAATGACCTGGGCCAGTATCTGAACACAATCCTCCCCTGTTTTCTATAATCAAGAGCCATTAATACGCAAAATGCGTATGATCAGTTGTGTGCCTATAGTTTGACTCATGCTATACGGGTAATAATAAAGTATTTTTTTTATTTTACGCAAGGTCACCTCCCAGTGGGGATCTGAGTGCTGTTCATACTTCAGTTTTATTATGGTATACAAGATGTTGGAACATCCTGTCACATGGACTCCATCCGGAACAATTCATGATTGCTGAATACAGTGCAGAATGCCTCCCCAATAGCTGATTATTTTATGTTATTTGCTTGGGCTACATCCTGATATTGGCGCATGTGCAGTAGTACTACTGTTTAAGCAAAGACAAATTGTCTCTGTTTCAGTTAGGACTGAGTCCCCTGTGGTCTGTCTGAGGATCCAACACTAAGTCCAGATTTAGGTGCTGTACTGCACACCCACAGTGAGGCTCATGTAATTGAGAATTCTGAAGCAAACCTTCTGAAGTATAGAGGATAAATAATTCCAATTGATATAAGTAGGACTTTAACCCTTTGAGAGCCAGAGGAGTGCAGAATGCATTTCAAAGCAATGCATTCTGTACCCGTCTGGCACTCACAGGTTATGCTCCTTTGATGCTAGAGAGATCTCCAACACATTGCTTCACAACATGTTGGAGACCAATCAGTCTAGCATGCAAGGGATTAAAGGCCCTGTTTAAATCAATAAGAATTTTCCCCCTGCTACGATTGGTTTGCCCCAAATTTGCTCCAGTTTTCAGTATGACAAAGTGGCCTAGGTTTGAACATGTAGTACCAATACTATCAGACCTAAAATAATATACATTCAAATTACTATAATAAGGGTGGAATGCAGGAGAGTGGAGCATTCTCTATATTATGAAAGCTATACATTTGCTATTTGCAATTGCTGATGTTTTGATGCAAGAAACCTCTAAATGACTTGATACTGAATAGCACATGCTCCTACATTAACAGCAAAGTTGCTGAATGCTCCTAAACTAACGGCAAAGTTAGAATGTGCTCCTAAATTAATGGCAAAGTTAAACGAATGTATGGAAATGTGTGCTAATTGCTTTGCTGAATTAGGTGTAATTGATAATCCTCTCACAAAATGGCAGACATTTTAGCCACTTCCACTTCTTGAAACACATTCACTAAAAATGAGGAAACATGCACAATTCAGTAACATTTTGATACTAATCACTTTGCTATCAAAAGTACACTGTAAATAACGATTGTACACGTTTATTGCGTTCCACCTGAAGTAACATAAATTAATCCAAAAGTTAATATTAAAAATAACACAAAAGAGAGGGGAGAGACTTAAAGTGCAGGTGTCTAAATCATCCACAAAGATATAGCAATCAGAATGGCACTCACATATGACTATTGTCATAGGCAGAATACCAGTGGTAAAACCGGCTTGTGAAGGATATTGACACTTCCTTCACACAGGTGTCTTGATCCTCCTCAATCCTTCCGAAATCACACCTCCCAGCGGGACTTGAAGAGAAGCACAGAACAAAGAACAAGGAGAGCTATACTGCCATCTTTTAACAGTATATAAATTGAGATCTTAAAATGATCGGATATTCACTTAACGTGTTTACCCGGCTACAGTTGCAAGTAACTGGTTGAAAAGCCAGCTGGGATTTGAGATGCTGGTTCTCACCGCAACAAAACCCAATGGACTCAAATCAGATGTTGATCTCAATGTAGAGTAGTATAAGCAGCAAACTTGTGACCAAAAAGCAACAGACCAGGTACATCCAAAACTATAAAATAAAAAAAAAATATGCCAAAAGAATCCTCAATCCTCAACATGTTTCGTGGTTTAACTTGCCACTTCATCAGGAGAAATACAATATTACAAAAAAATACAAACTCTTTTTTTATATATTAAAGGAGCAGTAAACTTTTTTTTTATGAAAACACATATTTTACAGAGCTTTTCCTGCTGAATAAAAAAGGTCAATCCCACTGCTGTCAGGTGTTTTATTCAAAATTGATAGCAGTTTAACCCCTTAAGTACCAGCAGTCCAGGGAAGTTACCTTCCCTTAAACACCGCTTTGATCTTTGCCGACGCGCCGGTACACGTGACCTGTTACGCGTACCGGCGAGCCGCTTGGAGGCCTAAGAGAGATCGCTCCGGTCTTGGAGCGATCAATTTTAGGCACCGTTTTTACTTACAGCGCTCCCGGTAGAGCGCTGTAAGTAAAAAGTACGTGGCGTGCTATGACCGTCACTGGTCCTTAAGGGTATAAGGACCGTGACGGTCATACCACGTCACGTAGTCCTTAAGGGGTTAAATAACCAGGAAGTGAATTTACTGTGTTTACGTCCTGATAGTTCTAACTGACAGGAAGTGACAGGCAGTTTCTCTCACATTCTATGGAGAACTGTATGTCTCTGACTTTTCTGACTTTCCTCTCCATTAGAATCTAACAGGAAATCTAATTAGAATTTGACCACTAGACGGCACTGCTAATGTAAAAAATCATGGGTAATAACTCTGGAAATATAAATCTCTTGGCAGTGGGAGTACCCTTATTTTACTCAGTAGGAAAATCCCTACAATATATATTTTTTCATGAAAAAAGTTTACTGCTCCTTTAAAAATAAATACTTTTATTTTTTTCCTTCCATTAACCTCAAAATGTGCATGAAATGTCCAAAACAGTTCAACTCCAGCATTAGTGAGGGTGTAATGGGGAAGGTAGATGAATTGGTCTGATTTGCTTGATTGTATATTTTTATTTATGAGCCATAATTTATGACCACTGAAAAGCAAACTAAGATGAGTGATGACTAAAGAAAGTCACAGTAATAAATCAGCAGCAGCTAAAGAAGTGGTGATTTTGATTGAATCTATTGAATCAGCTGTTGCCCTTAGCCATTAAAGATATTGGAAAGACCTTTTAATATCTCCTTATCTCTCTCGTGGGAATGCCATAACTATTTCATTACATGCCCATAGGAAACAAATTATTAAATTACTTGCCTTTAGTGCTTTTTTTCTATTATTAACGGCTTGTTACAGTGTTTGCATTTGAGTGTATTCTGGATGGTGTTTGGAACATGCCTTTCCAGTATAAAGTATTCATGTTATTGGCACAATAAATATGGACTGGAGAAGCTGGGGTTTAAAGGGATAGTAATACTTAAAATGTAAAAAAATATATGTTGTAGGGTTTATCCCCCTGAGTAAAACAAGAGTACTCCCACTGCAGAAAGGTGTTTCATTCAAAAGTTATTACTTTTCAAAGTTGAATTTTTTAGGTGCAATATCACAGTGGCCTGAAATTATACAGTGACGCTGTTGCTACACGATCCTATGGACAGCTCCGGTCCCGGGACCATAAATCTCCATGGTGTAGCAACAGCGCCACTGTACAATTTCAGGCCACTGTGATATTGCACCTAAAAAATTCAACTTTGAAAATTAATAACTTTTGAATGAAACACCTTTCAGCAGTGGGAGTACTCTTGTTTTACTCAGGGGGATAAACCCTACAACTTATTTTTTTATATTTTAAGTATTACTATCCCTTTAATGTTGATATATGTAGTGTAAACTAGTGATGTTCAGTGAGTCAGAAGACTCTGGTTTTACCCTCAGATGACATCTGTAGTATCGAAGGGGTTAAAAATTAATCTAAACCAATACATTTAAAGGGGATCTATCACTCCTATACACGTTGGTCTAAATAGTTAGTTTATATAGTAACTAGCTGGAATAATTATTATTTTTTCTTTAATCGTTATTTTGCCAAAATTAAACTTGTACAGATTACCCAGGGTCTTCTTTCTGGATAGACTGCGGTTACCTGCTCTGTACCGTAGTCTGTCACTCTTCCTCTACTCCCCTCCCTCAATCCAGCCTCCTCCTATGATGGAGGCTTTCTGAATTTAAGCTGGAGGGCTTTCATTGGCTCTCCATCTTGCATGCAGAAAGCCTCCGTCATTGGAGGAGGCTGGATTGAGGGAGGGGAGCAGAGGAAGAGTGACAGATTGCGGTACAGAGCTGGTAACAGCAGTCTGTCCGGAAAGAAGGCCCTGGGTAATCTGTACAAGTTTAATTTTGGCAAAATTATGATTAAAGAAAAAAATCATTATTCCAGCTACTCGCTGTATAAACTAACTAGTTAAACTAACATGTATAGGGGTGATAGATCCCCTTTAAGAGGAATACTAATACCTTCTAATAATACACCCACACTTACCATAATCTAGGCAGAGAATCTTAAGACTTTTATGAATTAGCCTTTAATTAGCCTTTAATTAGTACTGGATATCAAACTCCTTGCACTGAATTCTTCTAAGAAAGCCCTCAGTGGGAGGAGTTTGGGTATGGACAGCTCTGGTCCCGGGATGATAAATCTCCATAGGATGGTGTAACAGCAGCGCCACTGTACAATTTCGGGCCACTGTGATATTGCACCTAAAAAGGTTCTACTTTGAGCTGAAATAACTTTTGAATAAAACACCTTTCAGCAGTGGGAGTACCCTTGTTTTACTCAGGGGTATAAATATTTTACATTTTAAGTATTACTATCCCTTTAATGAAAAATAAATTGTTCACGCACGTGTTCTGTAATCATCTCATTCCTCCTTCTGAGGTTGCCAGAATCAGTTTCTACCAAAGGGGATAAATGCAACACCTCCAAGAGGAGACCGGCCTAGCCGTCAGTCTCAGAAGAAGT
Source organism: Rhinophrynus dorsalis (assembly GCA_037306005.1). Taxonomy (NCBI): domain Eukaryota; kingdom Metazoa; phylum Chordata; class Amphibia; order Anura; family Rhinophrynidae; genus Rhinophrynus; species Rhinophrynus dorsalis. The sequence goes on from CM074720.1 coordinate 50,552,197, forward strand.
AGGATTTCTTAAGAGCGCTGTACTTATGATGGCTAATAGTACTAATTCTAAGTTTAAAGCTATATGACTAATTATTGGGGGGGGCTTTATTTAGGTTGATAGTTCCACTTTAAGAGGTTGCCTGCTAGATATGTAAGTATTTTCTGTGCAAGGGATGGATCTGGACTCAGAGTTATGTGAGAAGTGGGGGAGTGGCCATAGGTGGGGCTAATGAAACCTTAAGCACCTTTCCTATAATAAATGAAGTAACGGAGATGAATAATCATGTAAATCATGTCAAGACAGATGTTCCTCTCCTACATCTGAAGAGGTCCCAGGTCCTGTTTAAGGAAAAGCAAGAATGTACTGCTGATTTCCTCTTCATTCCTTTGCATCCATTCTACATAGCCTATGGCTGGGAACAGAGTACTGGCAAGGCCAGAAACATCTACATGCTCCCAAACGTATCATTTCTTAGTACGTGCATAGCAAAGACGATATTTTGTATAAGCTTATTACATTGGCTTTAGACAGACACTGGGCTGTTCACTTCACTGAAGCAGTTCCTTGCTCTTATGGTATTTCAGTCATAAACTTCCCTCCGTCTGGAACTCAACCCTAGAGAGGTGTCCCATGCATTGCAAAACAATGCGTTATACATCCCTCTGGCACTCAAAGGGTTAGTAGAAACTGGATCAATTCTGGAGCAAATGAAACACCCCATAGCGGGGAAATAAAAATTCCCAATTATTTAAACTGGACTTTAACCCTTGAATGCTAGAGATCTCCAGTGCATTGCTTCATGATGTTGTGAAGACTTCTCTATCATTAAAGGGCATAAAAGCCCTATTTAACCCTTTGAGTGCCAGAGAGGTATGCAACGCATTGCTTTGCAATGTGTTGCTTACCTCTCTGGCACTCGAAGGGTTAAATCAACTCAGTTTTGGTATTGATTTGCTCCAGAAAAACTCCTATTCTTTTAATTAAATCAGCCCTGAAAGCAGGGCCGGATTTCCCAATACATAGCGTAGGCAACTGCCCAGAGCGCCAAATTTTGAGGGGCAACTCAGCTGTGCTATCCACACCCACATTCTGGTGGGAGTGACCGAAGCAATCTCAATGTCCCTGCACCCCTTTAATATACCCCTTTATGGCTATTATTTAACCCCTTGGAAACTACAGAGATATCTAAAGCATTGCAAATCAATGATCTTTGTGCATGGAAAAACATTTAGGTAAAAATTCGACTTCAAACTAATTTTTTTTTTTTTTTCGTTCGTCGACTACACATTTCGGATCCGACCTGTTCGACTCGGACGAAACTCGATGACAGTCCGAAATATTCAACGACTTTAAAATACCTTTAAAAATACAATAAAAAATGAAAATTAAATAAATGGAACCATTTCCAGGGTCTAATTGAAGATGGTGGAACAGGGTAAGGTGGGCATTTAGCCTTATGGTACTATGGATGAAGTAACTAAAGTATGGATGTAGCAATAAGGCACCCTGCCTGCCTACACAATACACATACACAACTGTGAGACTGGCTAAAGTGTGACTGAAAATTATTCAAACAAATTCCTCATATTCATTTTAATGTTTAACACAGAAACAAAGGTGACTTTCCCTTGCGGACGCAATAAAGTACTAGGCCTGCCTACAGAACTGTGAGACTGGCTGATTTGTCACTCTGAAAATTATCCAAACAAATCCCTAATATTTTTAATAGTTTGCACAGGAACAAAGATGACTCTCCCTTGCAGTGGCAATAAGGCGCCAATGCTGGCTGCCTGCCTATGCCTAATGCTACCTGGCTGCCTACACAGCAACTGGACAATAATATCTCCTGCTTCTTCTCTCTCTGAGCTCCAACAAAGCACTAAGACGAAATGCAGGCTGTCTGGGTGTCTGTGTCATCAGTCCAACCCCCATCATGAAACGAAGAAGCTAATTGGAATTATCACGGTGCCCGTGCTATGCGGGCAGCATTCTGTCAATCTGGTTCTCAGTTTGCTCCCATTGGCTGCAGTGGTATTGGCCCGCCCAGTATTTGTCCTTAAATAATGGGTCCTGTCACTTCACTGTTGCCCTTTCATGGTGTTTCTGTACCAGTGCTAGTTCCAGTTCTCGTGTGATATCAGTGTATTACCCGGATTGCCTGACCATTCTACTGCTTCTGTTCCTGCTCTGTATCTTGACCCGGCCTGGCTGAAATTCCTGCTCTGTTACCGACTCAGATTGGCTGACATTCCTGCTCTGTGTACCGACCCGGCCCGGCTGACATTCCTGCTCTGTGTACCAACCCAGTTTTCTTGACGTTCCTGCTTGGTCTCCTTTTCCGGTTGGCTGTTGTTCCTGCCATCAGCTGAAGTTGGGTTCGCTGGGCGCCTCAGGCTACTTCCATCTCGGCAGTCGACATCGGTCTAAGTAATTATATATCCCCTCGGGGGGAAGGGCCATTCACCACTGGTTGTTGGCATTGTAGTCTCCGTTGGGCAACCTCTGGGCATACAGTCTGTCCTCTGCTACTGCTACGGCAGCATCTAAGGTTGCTAAGGGCCTTCGCTTATTTCTGTGGCATTACTCGCTATTTATACTCTCCCTCCCTAGGGAGAGTCTTAAGGGTCTCGCTCTGATAGGTCCTGTCTATCCTCCTGGACTATCAGTAACCCGTTCATTGCTGCCTTGCTTGTATATCACACGCAATACCTGACCTGTGTCAGTACATTGTTATTATTTGTCTGTACAACTACTGGACCCGTGTGGGTATTTATTTCTGTAACCAGTCCTCTGTCAGTACCGCATTGTTTTTTTGTTACTGGACCTGTGAGGGTTATTGGTATTTTACTTTTTTCAATAAAATTGTGTTTTTACCTAAACTTACAGTCTCTGAGTGTCAAACAAACCGTTACAGGAATAGAGATAAAGAGGGAAAGTAGCGCATGAAAAGGAGAAGCTAATTGGACTAGAGACATGGAGGGAAAGTAATCGTGCTCGAGTAGTAGTCCCCAAATTTATGAAATTTCTGCAACATTCGGACGAGGGCTAGTCAGATTCAGATTAATTTTGGCGAACGACCCTTGCTTTTTGGACGGTCCGAATGTTGCCGAATGACCCCTTTTTCGGCAAATTCCAAATGTTGAAGAACCGAATCGCACAAGCCTATTATTGTTATTATTACTGTTATGCCCTTGTTTGTTGTAGGCCAAAGGTATTTTCTGTGCTAGGAAAGAGTGGTTGGGACTGGTGTGGGGGGGTGTCGTGAGATGTGGGGGAGTGTGACCATAGGTGGAGCTGAGGGCTCCTAGAGTGCCATGTCTGGGGGCATCTGGGATTCAAATCTGGCCCTGCCTGTAAGACAACTGGATGTTTTTGGTCTCTCCAGAGACAGAGGCAGAGACAGTGATACAATGTAACACACTGGGTGGCATGTACAGATTCACCACCAGTGCATCAGTCCTGTGCAAGTCTAATATGTCAGCCCTATAGCATGTGCAAGTAGGGTTGCCACCTTTTCTTCAAAAAAATACCGGCCATGGCATTCCCTCCATAGACTTAACATTGGACAGAAGCCCAACTTTTACCGGCCTGCCGGTAAAATACCGGCTGGGTGGCAACCCTATGTGCAAGGAAACGGTGTACACTAATGTTATCTCCTGTTTGCCTTGCTTAGTACATTGGCCAAAGCAAGGTGTATAGGAAAGGTCCACCCTTAAATGCCCACAGACTGTCCCCTTGGATGAAAGCAAGTGAATGTTGTTGCTCACCTCCACTGCATCTCTTGATCTCCCAGCCAAATCGTCTGAGAGATCAGTAGCTGGTGGGCATCAGGAGGGGTCCTAATGCCCCACAAAGCAGTCTGCTTTAAAAACTACATGGGCGAAGCCATGCCATTAATGCTAATATACTATAAGATTTGATGCTGATGTGCTAAGAAGAACAAAGGGGAAATTCACTAAGCGTTTATAAAGAGGTGATAAACTGGAGACTTCTCCAGTGATATCACATCTCCAATTCCTATGTTATTCTATGGAGCCCATGCACTAAGATTTAGTCAACTTTGGAGATCTTAGTGCATAGGCTCTACACTAAGGTGTGGTAAAGGTATGAAAAAGGGGCGATAACTTCTCCACTGTGATAAATTCTTAAATTATTATATGGATTTTAGGCACTCACAGCTCTCCAGCTTTTGAAAGACCTCAGTGCATAGTGTCCAACAAAACATAGCCATGAATAAGACAGGAGACTAGTACAGTAAATGTAATATTTTTATTGGACAGCGGAATAGCTTTAGAGTGCAAACTTTTAAAACCATTTAGGTCTATTCATCAGGCATGTTACTCTACTAGTCTATCACAATAACATAGGAACTGGATAGTTTATCTCCACTTAAAGGGATAGTAATGTCTCAAAACAAAAGCAGCTCCAATGAATCTTCATAGTATTTGGGCATTGGAGAGTGTTATTTCAATACTGTCAGAGTTGTAGTTCAAGAGTAATTGAATGATAAAGTATCCCCCTCTTGCCCCTTTTACCTAGTGTAAGCCACCTCCCCTCAGATGTGGAATCTGGTCTCTTGACCGGACAGGTCATAGCAAGGGACAGTCTTCTTACTGTGACCATAAGGAAAACCCTGCCCCTCTTGACAGGTTTTTCCATTATCTTAATTGAAGATTGTCCCTCTCTGCAATTTACCTGGACACTCCCTGCTGCTTTGAGCTGAGCAGTGTTACAGTAAAAGGGGCGGGAGGGGGACACTTTATCATTCAATTACTCTTGAACTACAAGCCTGACTGTACTGAAATAACACTCTCCATGGCCCATATACTACGAGGATTAATTGGAGCTGCTTTTATTTTGAAACATTACTATCCCTTTAATCACCTCTTTGTCACACCTTAGTGCATAACCACCCACGAGTAATTCAGGGGCATACGATTGTATGATGGGAACAAAATCAAAACACCCAATTATTAAATGGGGCTTTTAACCTTTTGAATATAAAAACTATAATCGAGGCATTGCAAAGCAAATGCACTGGAAACCTTTCTAGCTTTAAGGTGTTAAGATTTCCATTTAAATTAATGGGAATTTTAATTTGTCCCCTGTGTTACAGTTAGTTTGCTCCAGAATTGCTCTTCTTTTGCTTTCTGCATAAGGACTAAAGGCCTAATCCCATTTTGAATTTATAACACGATTTTATTAAAAAAGTATAGAATAAAAGTAAAATTAACTTCCATTGAAACTAGGGAAGATATAAGCTTAGTGAAGAATACTTTTGAGAAAATCGCTTAGACAGTCTTTTTGCATTGCCACTTCGATCTATCATTCTGATTGATCACTGTGTAATTGGCTATTATTGAGCCTAATTTAACCCTATAAGCTCTCCCATCCATCTATTCTGTCTATTGTAAATGACATTCTGCAAATAACTTACTCATGCAAATGCAGACCTCAGCTGACCTTTTATGATATTCGCGTTTAATTATACAAATGATTTTTGATAAATAAGATTATAACCTCTTCCATATGTTTATTCACTCCTTGATGAAATGAAAATTTAATTTTCATGCAGATTTATGGAGACAGTGCTTAATAAGTGCTGAGTTTCATTTAGTCTGCAAATCAGTTTGTTTTCTTTCAGGTAATAAAATCACTACATTTTAGAGTAAGATTGTCTGATAAAATAATTAGCTTTTATATATCCAGCATTTTGGGGAGCAAAATTTTACATTTGACAAAGGGACTATTGTACGTGCAAGATATGTATATCACAGATAGATAGATAGACAGATAGATAGATAGATAGATAGATAGATAGATAGATAGATAGATAGATAGATAGATAGAAAGATATGAGATAGATAGATATGAGATAGATAGATAGATAGATAGATAGATAGATAGATAGATAGACAGATAGATAGATATGAGATAGCTAGATAGATAGATAGAGATAGATAGATAGATAGATAGATAGATAGATAGATAGATAGATAGATAGATAGATATAGATAGATATGAGCTAGATAAATAGATAGATAGATAGATAGATAGATAGATAGATAGATAGATAGATAGATAGATAGATGATAGATAGAAGATAGATATTGAATATAATATGAATAATTAAAAAAGTTTATTTTGGTAGGTCAGCATTTCAAGTAATTACTAAAACGCTGACATAACATAATAAGAGTTTTTGATTATTCCCTATATATTTAAGTTAAGCGAATGGCATTCTTCACAATATACACATTACAAATACATATAGAAATTAAAGAAAATAATGAAACACTATGAACAGAAAACAACCACACATAATAAAAATATTGGAATGTTTTGGTCTCTGCTTTGACTTATGTCAATGTCCTATGAGTGTAATTTGTTTCTTGAATTTGATACAAACATTTAAATGAGCAGTAAACATTTTTTCATGAAAAAATAAATATTGTAGGAATTTTCCTATTGAGTAAAATAAGGGTACTCCCACTGCCGAGAGATTTATATTTCCAGAGTTATTACAGTTTAAACCCATGTTTGTTTGTTTTTTACATTATCAGTGCCCTCTAGTGGTCAAATTCTAATTAGTTTTCCTGTTAGATTCTAATGGAGAGGAAAGTCAGAAAAGTCAGTGATATACAGTTCTTCATAGAATGTGAGAGAAACTGCCTGTCACTTCCTGTCAGTTAGAACTATCAGGAAGTAAACACAGTAAATTCACTTCCTGATTATTTGAACTGATATCAATTTTGAATAAAACATCTGACAATGGTGGGAGTGACCTTGTTTTATTCAACAGGAAAAGCTTTATAAAATATGTGTTTGTATAAATAAAAGTTTACTGCTACTTTAATTGTCTGCACTCTGGACTTTATTTTTACATATAATAGTGAGACAGAGAGAGATAGAGTGAGAGCTAGAGAGATAATGCGAGAGACAGAAAGATAGATAGATAAATAGACAGATAGACAAACAGATAGATAGATAGATAGATAGATAGATAGATAGATAGATAGATAGATAGATAGATAGATAGATAGATAGATAATCATGTCCATGCCCAGAACTGATTCTTTGTTGCCGGACTCAAGAACCCCAAGCTCCTCCCACTGAAAGTAAAGTGGTCACTGGCAGTAGTTTGGGGTCCTTGAGTTTCGCTACAAGGAATCAGTTCTGCCTCCGTGGATGTGATATTCAATACTAAAAAAAGATTCAGTTTAAAGAACCAGTCTACACAAAACTGATACTTAGGTGTCATTAAGATTTTCCATACAAAATAAGAAAAGTGGGGGTTCATTTTATGACGTGTTAGTATTCCCTTAATATTCTACTGTACGGTGCATTGAAATAAAATAAAAAAATAAAAAAAGGTTCATTACTATCTTTAACCGTGATGCCTAATTGATTGCACAGACCATATTGATATTCCGAGAAGGAAGCGCTATTGCAGGAAGGGAAATCCTATGCACTGATGGCTTATAAAGTGCATTTATGGGGTCATATGCAATGTCAAAACTGGAGCAATTATAGAGTAAACCAACTGCACTATAGGGGACAAATAAACATTCTCATTGAGTATTTATATATTTGTGACTCCTCTAGTAGTTAAGTGGGTAAAATACCTATTTAAACCAATGAGAATGTTATGGAATATTATTTGTCCCTTAGGATGCAGCTGGTTTGCACTTGTTCTACTTCATACATCATCCTCAGTAATTACTATTCAAAGTAAGAGTGTCAGTCTATTCTTAGTTAATATTGCTCTGTCTTCTCCATTTTTTAGCTCTGGGCAGTAAACTCTGCTGGTCAGACTCCAAGTACATGGACTTCCTGCAGAACTGGCCCAGCACCTCCTGAAGGAATCCACCCGCCAACATTCGACACAGTGTCCTCTACACAAGCATTGGCGCGAATCCTGCCTCCAACTAAACCGAATGGTATTGTAACGCTGTATAGGCTGTTCTCTTCAGACACTACAGATGAATACACTGTGGTAGGTATATACAGATTTAATACTATCACTATCTCTTCTTTTCTTAAATCACATTGAAAAGGAATCTCTACCCTTGAAATAAGTGGCTCCTAATTTCTTAAAGGACAATTATCATGTTTTTCTTAGTCTGCATTTGTGGGAGAAGAATTACTAAAAAGCTCAGGGCTCTGCTATGAACTCCCAAAATGGCTCCTATCAGATATTCAGGGCATCAGAAAATTGCCCCCCCCCCATTGGATAGATCACAACCAGTATGTGTCTCTCAGACACAAAATCCTGTAATGCATGCACAGTTCCCATAGACCAGCTATGTCAGGCTTTTAAACCAATACAGAGGGTCTATGGGGCCTGCATTGTGCAAGCCAGGACACCGAACTGTGAGACTTAGACTTTTACTTCAGCTTCTTCCCACAGGAGCAATAGGGGTGAAGTGGGGGTCTATTTTCAAATTCCTCCAATCCTAAATTCAGGATTCAGACTTGGTGTAAGCAGGAGGGGTTTGGGTTCCTAGAACACAGGGTAGCCTTTTCTCTTGGAGGCAATCTTTATAGTTGTCATACATTGCACCTTAGTGGAAGGGGGGCCATGGTGCTGGGCATTAGAGTGGTTAGAGGACTGGAGGAGACTTTAAACTACAAAGGGGGAGGGTGTTGCAACACAGGCTGGGGAAAGCTGTATAATTGAGAAAGTGGGATTAGAGAAGGGGCATGGGGTGGAGAGGGGGAATGGGCTAGATCATCTAATAGGAATATGCCATTGTTACAGCCTGATGAAAGGCAGATACATTTGATAAAGAATGAAATCTTTCAGAATGGCAAAATGATAAAATGTATGCATGCAAATGCTCGAAAGAGTAAGTAGTAATTTGGACAGGGGAATTGCTGTAGATGTAATATACTTGAATTTTGCAAAAGCCTTTGATACAGTGCCTCACAACAGGTTATTGCATAAATTAAAAGGCTTCAGTTTGGGCGGTGTAATCTGTACATGGATTGAGAACTGGCTAAATGATAGATGGCAGAGAGTTGTCGTAAGTGGAACCTTTTCAAATTGGTCTAAAGTTCTAAGTGGGGTTGCGCAGGGTTCAGTCCTGGGCCCAATGATTTTTAATTTGTTTATTAATGATCTAGAAGTGGGAGTTGAAAGTAGCATTTCAATATTTGCTGATTATACTAAGCTATGTAAGGAAATACATACAGATCTGGATATATTTTCACTGCAGAAGGATTTAAATAAACTGAGTGAATGGGCAGAAAAGTGGCAGATGTCATTTAATGTAGATAAATGGAAGGTCATGCATTTGGGCTGTAGAAACAAACTTGCTACATATACTCTAAATGGGAAACAGCTTGGGGAATCCTCATTAGAGAAAGATTTAGGAGTGCTGATAGACAATAGACTTCACAGCAATGTGCAGAGTCACTCAGCAGCTGCAAAAGCAAATAGGGTACTAGCCTGCATAAAAAGAGGTGTAGATGCAAGGGATGCTAATATTATCCTACCTCTGTATAACTCCTTGGTTAGGCCTCACCTAGAATATGAGTACAATTTTGGGCGCCAGTTCTTAAAAAAGACATTGTAGAACTGGAAAAGGTGCAGAGACGTGCAACAAAACTGATAAAGGAATTGGAAGATCTGAGTTACAAAGAGAGACTAGCCAAACTGGGTTTGTTTACATTAGAGAAGAGGCGTCTAAGGGGTAAAATGATTACCATTAATAAATACATTCAAGGTCAATAAAAACTAGCCAATGAATTATTTACGAAAAGAGCTGAGCTAAGAACAAGAGGTCATCCATTAAGGCTAGAGGAAAGGCACGTTCAACTAAAACAAAGGCAGGGATCCTTTACAGTAAGGGTGGTAAAGCTATGGAATTATTTGCCTCTGCATGTTGTACTTGCAGATAATGCAACTGCTTTCAGAAAAGCAGTGGATGATTCCCACTTTTTTGACAGCTGAGGATCTCTAGCCTTAACCACAATACTCTGTTAGGTGGTCTTTGTTTTAGTTGTGAAGCAGTGCTTCGACAATGGACCACAATCTGCCACACTGGTCCAGTGAAGGTTTGTAGATTTTGGATTGATCTAGTCTGGTGTCTTAGCTTTGATTTCTCCACCCTGGATGACCCTGCCAGGAGTATATGCTCCCGAATGCATAATTCTTGACTTCATTGACACACGCCATGATAAGGTATTGACCCAGAAAGACTCTTATGTAGGTGCTTCCTTTAATCAAATTAACCCTTTTGTTGCCACATAGGTACCCTTCACATTGCTCACAATGCATTTGGATACCTCTTTGGTACTCAATGGGTTAATAGTCACTTATTCCTCTAGTAAAACTCTCACCAACTCTGAACTGGAGAGGGCATACCTGTATCACTAGTAGATTAACCCAAAGTAATTTTTTTGTTTCAATATCAAACATCAAAGTATTCTTTTAACACCCTTTCTTAGTTGGACCCATCTAGGGTTAATGAATTCTTGCCTGGGCAGTTGACTCAGTATCTAATAGCACTGTGCACAATAATCCGGGTTGAGCAATGGTAATTATTTATGTCATGAGTATTGTTATCTGCAACGTGAAATGTGATAGGCCTCTCATGTACTGCCAATGCTTGTTACGGCTCACTGGAAAAACAGAATAGCATTAAAAGAAAACTTCAACATCGCTACCATCAAAGGGTTAACAACCTGAGTGCCAGAGGAGTATCCAATTGCTTTGCAATTGGCACTCAGAGGGTTAAGGGCTGCATCACACAAACAGAAACAGATCAGGCTCTGTGGCAGATCCACCTGTACTCGTGAGAAAACAACGTACGATAGTACGAAGATATCCTTTGGATCTGCATTAATGGTGAGTCTTGAAAGAACAGTAATGTCTTTAACCCTTTGAGTGCCAGAGAGGTATCCTGCATTGCTCTGGCACTCAAAGGGTTATTAAAAAAAAATATATATATATATATTATATATCCTATATAATAATTCGCTAAAGTGTGTGTTTGTCAGAAGCCATCATGCGCAGTAGAGACAGCTGCGCACGCTGCAGTCATTCACAGTAGAGACTGCCCGTGCCACGGCTGATGATGGAGCGGGGCTCCCAACTCAGACTGTAGTGGACTACGGTCTGAATTCACAGCTCCCCGCTCCGTATCAGCCGTGGCACGGGCAGTCTCTACTGTGCATGATTGCACCAAGGCCGTTGCTGGATGGCACTGTGGCCCGTGTATACGGGCTCTTCAACTAGTATACGTATGTATATGTATATATTGTATTGTAGGGATGGTCCTGCTGAGAAAAAGCAAGAGTACTTTATTCAAAAGTTATAAAAGCTTGAGATAATGCCTGGCAGTTTCAGTGTTTGAGGAACATTACAATCAATTACAGAAATTCTCTTCTGGGACTAATGAAAAAGAACCACCTAGTAGTCACTTTTTATATATTTTTTTGATTAAAGAAAAAAAATACTACAAACATTGTAACTGCTATATTCTGAATGAATTATACCCAACAGTATACATTTTTCCTGATAAAAACATTAGTATACCTTAACCCTTTGAATGTTTTGCAATGCATTCCATACCCCTCTGGCACTCATAGGATTAAGAATGACATTGATCTCCATTGACTTATGTCATTGCAGGAACATAGGGAAATTGCTGCTTGTCCCATGTAGGTTTTTACTAGAACTTGAGGGAGGATCTTTTCTCTTGAAATGTTGCACTTCATATAATATAACATGCAAATGGCAGGGCTTTTTTTATAGTAAAGGCAGTAAGGATGTGTATTTGTTTGCATTGGGAAGCTGTTTTTCAGATATTTTAGATGCATTCAAACATCTACTGGATACTTTCCTAGCTTTAATAACAATGCAAATAATTTTGACAGTTGTCCTCAATGCAGATAGGATGTTCCACAGATGTATCTGACTTCCATTTGGCATTGTGAAGGAATTTTTTTTACCGAATTGGGGCATAATTGGAATGGATTCAAAAGGTTTTTTTTGTTGCCTTCCTCTGGATCATCATAGTTGATATGCAAAAGATTGAACTTAATGAATGCATGTCTTTTTTTCAACCTCATCAGCACATCAACCTCATGAACTATGTCGCTCTGTTGATAATTTCTACAGCTGAGAAACAAGTGTAATCTCATATGCTATGAGTGGTTAATAATATATATTTTTTTGTTTTCTATTTTATTTTAAAGTTATCTGAAGGAACATCTAACACTCAAATTATATATGGTCTGAAACCTTTCACCAATTACTCTGTTGGTGTGGAAGTGTGCACATGTATTAAATGCTGCAGCAGAGGACCCTTGGTCCAACTAACCACTCGATCAGCCCCACCTTCCCATCAACTATCTCCCCGAATAACATCTATAACTTCAAGATCAGCTTCTTTTCACTGGAATGAGCCAGAGTCACCTAATGGCATTATTCAAAGGTAAGTGTTTAATTTCTTTGACATTTAAAAATCTGTTATAATTAATTAACCAAATGTCATATTTCTCTCAAGCACATAATAAATTAGCCTGGTGGCAATCCATTTTTAATAATTTCATGCTGCTCATCTAGGAGTCCTGTGACACTTTGCCTTTCTGCTTCTTCTTGATTTCCTATTGGTCATATATAGATGGTGCCTTCATTGTGATCATACAAAGGGTATTTAGATGTGACCTTTGCTACAAAAAAAGTTTATGCTGAAGATAAGAAAATAGTTTTGATTCTTGAACTACTTACTAGGATTTTGGACACATTGGAAACCTGTTAATCCTTTGAATGCCACAGGGGTACACAACGCATTGCTTCATACTCTGGCAATCGAAAGGTTAAATGAACACTAACACCTCCTACTAATAACCTCACCTTTCTACAGCTAGAATATCCTAATGATCTCTGTTAATTTTACCCTTGTGCCTTTGCTCAAGAGGTAACATCTTCAATCAATCCTGGATTTGATGTCCATGGAGGCAGACATGACAGTTGCTAGCAGGGCTACAGGCCTCAGACTCTGCCTATATCAAGTTGTAATCTTACATAGGTTCATACACTATCCCTGCTTCAGTCTGAAAAAACTGCCAGCCACTGACATGTCTTCCTCAATGGATGATATCTTTGTCCTGTGAATTTTCATTTGGGGACTCCTCTGTTGCTGCTGGGTAGTATAATTGCTGCAAAAACGGGGCAGGGTTTATCCACGAGTGGGGGCGGGAATTTCCAGGGAATCACACAAGTGGGTGGGAAGTGGGAGGAACTGGGTGGGGAAGGAGCAGAAGTGGGAGGAGTTTTAAAGAAAACTCCTTACATCTGGAAAATCAGCCCCTGTCCTGGAGACCAGGTAATGCACTCTCAAAGCCCGAGACTCTGGGGCAAATCCGGACTGTTCACAGCTATGTCCATGTCTGATTGTAGATTTTAGATCTTGAACAAAAACAAAGGATAAAATTCTTAGGAATCATTAGGATTTGCTAATCATAGTAAGGTAAGTGAGGGTAGTCAAAAAGTATTTATTTCATGACTGATGTATATCCAGATCATATTTCTATCAATTATCACTATTTCTCTTTATGTAGCTATGAAGTCTACATGCAGATCACCTGCCCTCATCTAGCCATGATGCCCTGTACACCAGGACCAATTGAAATGAAATACATTGGCAGTGGGAAAAGCTGTAACGTAACGGATCTTCAACCATACACCCATTACAGCGTGCGAGTAGTTTCTTACAATTCCGTAGGAAGCACTGCCTCAGAGTGGATCACCTGCACTACACAAAAAGAAAGTAAGTGTAGGATTTGGAAGGATCTTGAAATAAGATAGGGAACCTTGGCTGTCTGTGGCCTAGATTACTTTACAGTTGATGAGTGTTATCAGTGGTTTTATCTAAAAGATTCCTATTAAAGTAATTGGGGAAATTAGTAGATAACACCCTTGATAAAGTTATCAAAAGTTCATAAGGACCAGATGGGCCTGCAATACATTGCTTCTCAATGTACTCCTCATTCATCTGGTATTTAAAGGGTTAAGATCTTGTGCACTACAGCCACATTCCCATTGTGACAAATAGTATTGATTACAAGTAGAGATGAGCAAACCTCCATCAGTTTGCTTTGTGGATCAGTTTGTCAAAGCACCAGGAATATCTGGGATTGGGTAAACTAGCTCGGAATACAGCCACTATATGAGAGAGATGAGAGAGAGATGGAGACATAGATACTTTTCCCAGGCTCCCATTTCACCCTTTTCAGGCTACCTACCCAGGAACTGATTCATACTAACAAGGATGCTACACATAGAGGTGGGTGAAACATCCAGTCGTGTTGCTGCAAAAAGATCTGTGAAAACCATTGTTGTCCTCTTTTTTTACTGCAAAATCCACTTTAAAAATAGAGATTTAAATCTTCGCATTTTTATGCCCATTGGCAAAAATTCTTCGCCATTTTTTCAATGGCTAGAAAGTTTCCGCCCACTGATTTACGTGTTTTTCGCCTTTTCTTTGCCGTATTCCAGGAAGTGAACCACAATAGAAGCAGCTACAGAGCGAGGTAGACATGCTGTGCTGTTCTACTGTGTATTTATAGCAAAACGGAGGCAGGAGAGGCTCATAGTGACTGCTATCACTATGAAAAAGATTAAAGCTGATAAAAGTAGGAACTGGAAGGACCATTATGTGTCCACTGAGTCTGAGGAGGAAGTGACCACTATATACCAAATGCTGGTCAGTCCCCCTAAATCACCCCTAGGATCTTGGGGAAAGAGTGTAATCTGAACAGGTCTGCTGCCTGTGCCTGCTGCCACAAGTGCTGTCCCTGCTGCCCTTATTGCGGTGCATGCTGCTAGATGTGCTGCCCATGCTGCCACCAGCTCTGTACCTGCTGTCAGACAGGTTCCCCCTGCTGCCACCAGTACTGTGCCTGCTGCCAATACTGCCTCTGCTGCCACCAGTGCTGTGCCTGCTGTCAGACGTGCTGCCCCTGTTGCCACCAGTGCTGTGCCTACTTTCAGTGCTGAATCTGCTGCCACCAGAGCTGAACTTGCTGCCAGTGTGTCTTGTAATACTCACAAGGGGGGGAAGGAGAAGATGATGCCAAGTGTGACAGCAGGGGACCCTAAGACACACTTTACATCCCCAAGCAGTCCCGCCACTATTAGTACTACTAATAAGAAGGTGCAACAGCTTGTTAGTGTTAGGAGTGAAGGAGGGGGGTAATCATCATATTAGTAGTGACTTGAGGAAGAAGAATCAGGGGCTGGAATATATATGGTTGGTGATAGTAGTAGTAGTATCAGTAATTGTAAAGCAGCTGGTGGGAATAGCATTAGGGGAGTGGTAGGGGAAGTAATTAAGAGTGTCAAGACTAGAGGTCAAGGGAGCCCACACCATTCTCCTGACCATGGGAGTCCCCTTCACCCCCACGGCAGTGTCCAAGTGGAACATTATCCTGAAGAAGCCAGAACTGGTGTCTAGCAAGAGCAGCAAAGATACCACCACCACCAGGAGCACAGATCAGCTGCCTGTGCCTGCTGCTAGTGCTGCCAGTCTGCCTTCTTCAGGTCACCAAGAAATGGCAAGTGTGACATTAGGGGACCCTTTATCACATTTCTCATCACCTCCTCCAACCAGCAGTGAGATGTTTGTAATAGAGCAGCAGCATGGAGGGTCTAGTGGAGGTGGTGATGATGATGATGGTGGAGAATCTGGGGTAGAAGAGACATTGAATGGGAGACAGGGAAGGGGATGGGCTTCACCACCACCAGCAGCAGTGAGCTTTTGGTATTTATAACTCCTCTAATTCCAGCTGCTGCTGAGTTACAAGGGCAGCAGGATGCTGAGGAGCAGGCTAGTGTGCCACAGACCACTGTGGACACAGTGGGAATGAGGTCAACAAGTGATGCAGGACTAGGACAGGTTCCACTTGCCAGCAGCAGCAGTACTACTGGTCCCAGCTGCAGTGCTGATTCTGAGGCAGAGGCAATAACAACAGAAACATCATCCCTCATACAATGAAGGGGAATGTGGAGGAGAAGAAGAAAGAGGCCATTCTTCTCCACCTTTTCCCTCCCCCCTGAAGTCATGGGTGTGGGACTATTTTTCCTCTTAGGGCAGGCACAGTACAGTCATCACCAACAGAACTGTGCACAATTTGTGACAAGTCAGTGAGAAGGGGAAAGGAGGGAACACACCTTGGCACAAGTGCCCTCATATCAAACATGAACATTTATGTGAAACATGTTAAAGCCAAACACCACCACAGAAATCAAGCACTGCTGATACTGTATTCCTTGACTCTCCAGAAAGACAACCTCACCTGGCAAATGGATGGATAAGGATAATGGAAGATGAAATCTAGCAAAAGATGCCTTCAGGCTTCCTATCCCTGTTTTAAGCATAAGTGCCATGTATTGTTAATATTATAATAAAATATTTTGCAATTATAGGTGAGATTTAATAAGCTAAAGAACTACAATGATGGATCAAACTAGCTGCACCATAGGTGAGAAATGAAAATATTCCATTGATTTAGATAGGGCTTTCAACCCTGGAGCCAAAGGGAAGTCTCCAACAAAGCAATGCATTCAAGGGGTTAAAAGCCCCTTTGAAATCAATGGTAATTTGGGGAATTTATAGTTGCACACTAGGGCGCTGCTGGTTTACTCCAGAATTAGATTCTTGAATTGCATGTCATATGCACCATACCGAGAATGTACATAAGAAACAATAAATGTAGGTGTAAATGGCAAAGAAGGCATTTTTAGGAAACACTGTGTGAGCGGAGGTTGATCTGGCCCCATAACCAAGACAGGCGTTCCTTGGCATCTGTATACATGCGAGTGGAGTGTGTGAATTTTGTAACCTATATATTTCCAAGTCATGTGAACAGCTAAATATATAAGTTTCAAAATATTGGAGCAACGTAACTCTTTGAGTGCCAGAGGAGTGCCTAACGCATTGCTTTGCAATGCTTTGAGCATCCCTCTGGCACTCAAAGGGTTAAAGGAAAACTAACTCCTCCTAATAATAACCCCATCCCCACTTACCTTACCTAAAAAAATCTAAATGACCCTTGTGATTTTTGTCTTTGTTCAAGCGATAACTTCTTCAATCAGTCTTTGATGTCAGGTCCATGGAGGCGGTCATGACAGCTGCAAGCAGGAGCTCAAACTCTGCTGTCTGATCTTTAAGATCCCAAGGGGTGTGCAAATCCTCTGGTCCTGGGTATACTTTGAAAATTTTGCACACAAAAGACTGTGCAACACAAAGGCGCAATAACCAGGTCACTGAGATGAAAGGGGCAACATGAGAATCTCACCCTGCATCAGAAGCTCAAGATTCTCATGTTGCCGCATTAAAGGTGCAAAGTTCAAACAAGCACTCTGTGATGCAAGGGGAGAAGGACATGGGCCCTTCCTCTTACTGCAGCCTTATTGATACCCATTATGCACTTTCCAAAGCATATCACATTATTATTTCAGAGGAACATCACATATTTATGTAATTAAAAATGTACCTCAATCTGAGCGCTCTCTCTCTCTCCCCTTCTCTGTGTGTGAAGCAGAAGATTACATCAGAGTTGTAATATTTTACTGGGGATGATGGGAGTTGTAGTCAGCTGTCATTCTGCACACAGAGAAGGGGAGAGAGAGCCCAGCGCAGCGCTCAGATTGATGTACACCTTAACCTGGTTATTGAGCCTTTATGTTGCACGCTCTTTTGTGTGAGACATTTTCAAAGTGAAACCCTTAAATAGTTACATAAACTCATTCCCTCTTTCTGCTGTAGTTTGAAAAAGCTGTCAGCTACTGTCTAGTTTGCCTCCATGGACATCATGGGGGTTATGCACTAAGGTGTTATAAAGAGGTGATACATTGGAGATAACTTCTCCAGTGATGTCGCCACTCCATTTCCTATGTTATTCAATGAAGCCTATGCACTTAAAAAGTGCAAAGTGGGAGAAATCTTAGTGCAAAGGCTTCAAACAGTGGCATAACAATAGGGGAGCCCGGCGCCTTGGACCTCTAGAGGCTCAGCTCTCCCTCGTTGGCACTCTAGTAATGCAGAACGCTGGGAGGTGACATCAGAGGTCTGCTCAGGAGCGCCGGGTCTTAATAGAGGTCTGTATCAAAAGAGGCACATACCTCTCCTGCTACTCCAATGGACCACCAGGGAGGTAGGAGATGGACACTGAGGGCAATGTAAAGATGTGGAGGGTTGGGGGCAATGTGGAGATGTGGGGCAATGTGGAGAGGAGGACACTGGGGGCAATGTGGAGCGTTGGGGGCAATGTGGAGAGGTGGATATTGGGGGCAATTTTTGCAACAGGGCCCGGTGACTTCTACTTACACCTCTGGCTTCATAGAATAACATAGGAATTAAAAAAGTGATATCAACGGAGAAGTCATCTCTTTATCATGCCTTAGTGCATCTCCCCCAATATCTATAGAACAAATGCACAAGGGCACAATTTAAAGGAGACATTATGTCTTTCTGCATATAGTAAGGTAAATGAGAGGCTAATATTATGAGGAGTTAGTTCCTCAGTGTGTTGGGTACCTATCTGGCACTCAAAGGGTTAAATGTGAACTATAATCTAGGAATTAGTTTGTGACCTTAGTAGGTGTACTTTATACAAAAGTCAGGAACATCTATATACTTTATTCGTGTGAATTTGATCTCTGCTGTAGTCTACTGCTACTTAGTTTTAGATTACAACCTGACAATTCCAACCATGCAGTCCTGTTAAACATTCAGGTCTGTTGAAGACAGTTGTATTTGTTGTGAGGATGTGTGACCTAGAGACAGGTTTCATCAGAGAGCTTTATCTACAGGAAGCTGCACATACAATGTAAAGGCATATAAATAAATAAACCTGATTGGGGTATGAAGATCAACAACCTAGGTAAGTCATTTGAAACAAAATAAATGCCAGAATATGACATAATTCCCCTTTAAAATAATAAATAGTTTTGTATTTTTTAACAGTAGGTTAGGGAGAATTTCTCTCTACCTGCTAGGTAGATTAAAAAAAGAAATATATTCTCAAGCCTGCAAGAAAAGCACAGACAATTATACATAAACTAGTGTAAAAGCCTGTGTACAAGGGCCAAAATGCATGATAAAAGGCCAGATGTATGTTTGCTGAACAGCAGTCTCTACTGCGCATGACTGCCTCTGTGCGTTCTGTTCAATTGGGTAGTCTCTACTGTGCATGACTGCATCGGACAAACATACACCTGGCCTGTTTTATATATACTAGCATAAAAGCCCGTGTACACAGGCTAGGGCCGGGTAATGTTAACCCTTTGAGTGCCAGAGGGGTACGCAACGCATTGCTTTGCAGTGTGTTGCGTAACCCTTTGACACTTAAAGGGTTAAGTGGCTGCTACCTCACTGCTCCACACGATGCAGTCTTGCACAGTAGAGACTGCCCAAATGAGCATAGTCTCTACTGGGCATGACGGCTTCTGATATACATCCTAGCAAATTATTATATAGAATATAGTAAATTCCGTTAGTCATCTATACATGATCTACGACCTTAATAGGATGCAGCAGCCCTCCTTGGCCATCACATTCAAATGTTGCACAACATATGTATGCTTTCATTGCCTGCCTATATATATTAACATTTGACCAAATCAACATCCACGATATTGTAAAAAAATATGTTAAAAGCAAATAATTCTGGGGAGAACAAAATGTATAATAGGCAACAATTAAAACATTCGAAATATACCATTGATTTAAATATGGCTTTTAAAAGCACCTTTTAAAGCAATGGGACTTTTTAGTTGTCCACTATGGTGTAACTTTTAAAGGTGTAATCTCACCTCCTATAAAGTAATACTTTAAATACTTATTTCATTCTCTGTCCCCAGTACAACTAATTTTATTGAAAAATAATCTTCTAAAGTGTTACCATATGATGTCACTGCAGGCCTCACCACGGCACAGCTCTGTACTTCAGGCTGTCAATCTTTTCTTCTCCTCCTCTGTTGTGCCTCGTTTCCTCCCCCTTGTCTGACACTCAAATCCTCCATGTGCCCTGACGTGCTCTCCTACCAATTCACCTGCTGTTCAGACAGTAATTCTATTGCATTCTATAGGAGAAGTGAGTTGCGGACTGTACTTCTCCAAAGAATGTGATAGTATAGGCATTTAAACTGTTTAAGTCTGAAGGAACAGATAATATTTTTTTGGAATACAGGAAGTGTAGCAAAGATTGCAAAAAGGCAATTAGTCTAACAAAAATAGAAAATGAAATTCGAACTCCGAGGGAGAGCACAACTAATCCAAATAAGCTTTTCAAATACATATATTGCAAAAAAAAAAAATAATATTGAGTGCATTGGACCTTTCAAAAATTATATGGGCGAATTGATTAGAGGGAAAAGGAAACTGCTGATGTTCTGAACACATTTCTTTCATTGGTATAGCCCAGGGAAGGTGAAACAGTAGAAGAGCCTCAACAAATAACAATTACAACCACACCATAATCAGATATAGCATTACTACAAGAATAGGTCAAGGGAGGACTAGACAAAATTAAGACTGATATACATAGCACTGAGATAGCCACACACAAGTCACAGTAACAAAGTCACTAAAGACAGTCTTTTTTTTATAAACTTTTTTTTATTGAATTTTCAAAATACAAATATATAAACATACTTGCAAATAAGGCTTATGGGACATCATATATTTCAAGTAATATGAGAGAGAACCCAACATCAGTGTATTGGATAAACAGTATGAAGGTCTCTTCCCACGATAGAAAAATACATCACACACTGACTGACCCAGTGGATTTAAGAAGATAATTGGGAAGGGAACATGGCAGGAGCAAACAATGAACAGTGGACGTGGAATGCTGCAATCTCTAAGGTATCCAGCAAACCAACCATATTATAATTATGTCCTAAGTAGAAACTGCAAATAACATAAAACAGCACAGAACATAAAACAAAGGACAAGAAACAGATGCACTCCTGCAGAGGGGCCCAAACTCCCCTATCCACTCTCGCAGTAAAGAAAAGAAGACTAAGGCTGTAGAGAAACGTCAGACACTCCCGTTTCCCACTCTCCCACATCCAAACAAGGAAACAAAGAATCATCCCCTTCTCCCTCTACCACCAACAACTGCTCCAAGGCACTATCTGTCAACAGTCTCTCCTCCATCCAAAAAGTATACTTAAAGCAATGGTAAAACACCCTTTGATGAGCAACAGGCAAGGAGAGAATAAAGGGTTCCCAAAGAGTGATGAAACGAGCACCCAGCACCTCTATGTCTGAAAGGGCAAGCGTACAATGTAGTCTGGTGAAGTGAAACAATTTAAGAGTCCAGTGACGAAGCAGGGGAGGTTGAGGAGATAACCAAAGCTCTAGAATACATTTCTTCACCTCCATAACAGCAAAGTCAGTTAATTTAGATTGGCAGGTCATCAACTGGGAGGAAGAATCATATGCCCCAAGAAGAAAGGTTGGAGAAACAAAATCAATGGGAATCCCGATTTTTGTTGTGACATAAAAGAATACCTTGGTCCAAAAGGAATACACATGTGGACATGAATACATCATATGGAGTAAAGCTGCCCCAGGGGACTTACATTTAGGACAAGAGAAGACTGGGGTAAGACCAATGAGATAAGCTACTAAGGGAGTCACATAAACCCTATGCAATAATCTATAAGAAAGGTCATGAAAATGGCAGACGGGGAATATCGCAATCTGAGCAGAAAGCTGAATTCTAACACGTCCACCGTCAGTGTGGGTACATCAACCAACCAGCCAGGGGCGCTCAAGGAATTCTTATCCCTATGAGCCATGGAAAAGATAGTTCTATAAATACGGGAAGTTTTGAAAGATACTGCCGAAAGTTTTTTAAGTAAACAATCTAGCGGGTTATCCGTGAGTTGGTTGGACAGTACCGGTAGAAGAGACTGTACATAATGTTTAGCCTGCAAGAAAGCAAAGAGATGGTGTGATTGCAGAGTATATTTTGATTTCGAATCCAGAAAAGAGTATATCTGTTGAGTTAAAGGATCTAGTAAGTGACCTACTGATGTTATACCCCGAGAAGCCCAGTGAAGAAACCAGGCATCTACCATTTCACCTTGAAAAGAGGAGTTGTGAGTGAAAGGTAGAAAAACTGAAACAGAACGTGATTTAAAAAGATGATATCTAATGTATTGCCAACCCTTCACAGTAGATGCCAGCAGAGGATTAGCCACACAAGGAGAGGGAAGAGCAGACAAAGAAGCATGTAAGATATAAGGAAGATTGAGCGACGGACAAAAGCACTGGTCTCTATCTGAGTCCGTATTAACTGCGGTGCCATCCAGCCAATCCTTTGAGTACCAAAAGAGTCATGCTACATTATAAAATCGTAAATGTGGAAAATTAAACCCCCCAGACCTTTTAGGTTGGGTTAATTTGGCCAAGCTCAGCTTGGGGTGTTTGCCACCCCAGATAAACCCTTGGAAGTGGCGATTAAGCTACTGAATATCTAGAGCAGATAGATACAATGGGAGCATATGCAATAGATATAAAATGCATGGAAAGACTGTCATTTTAATTAAATTAATGCGGCCAATAAACGTTAAAGGTAAAGCCTTCCAAGCAAGAAAGTCAGAAGTCAACTTGGTCAACAAGGGTAGAAATATACCTTGGCAGAAGAATACCCAGAAATTTAAGATGACGGGTGGACCATTGTAATGGGCAAGAAAACGGTAGAGGAAGAGGAGGTCATGGAGAAAGCCACATTGCCTCAGACTTACCAAAATTAATTGCAAAACCCGCCACCCTGCGGAAATCTTCAAAAACCCGCATAATGGAGGGAAGAGCAGAGTGTGGGTTACAGATAAACAATAGCAAGTTGTCCGCAAATGCAGCAAGTTTGTTCTCCATAGCGCCCACTCTAATCCCCTGAAAATCCTGCAATGCCAATAAAGTACGAAGAAGAGGATCCAGCGCTAGTTTGAAAAGAAGCGGAAAAAGGGGGCAACCCTGTTTAGTACTCTGAAAAGCTGGAAAAGGGATGAGTTGAGAGAGTTAGTAGAAATTGTGGCAAGAAGTGTAGAATAAAACTGTCCAATTAAAGCACGGAATAAGGGACCAAAGCCCTAAACCTCCAAGACCTGGAACAGATAAGGCCAAATAATTTTATCAAAGGCCTTTTCGGCATTAAGATTTATAAGTAGATTATTATTACAAGGGAAGTCCGAGGATTTAATAAGGGCTGCTATTGCAGTACGGATACTGGTCACCGAATACCGGCCTGGGATAAAGCCCGTCTGTTCTGGTGTAATGAGCTCAGGTAATAATTGATTGAGTCTATTCGCCATAACCTTACTGAGGATCTTATAATCTGTGTTTAAAAGTGATATCGGGCGATAGGATTTAACCCGAGTAGGATACTTCCCAGGCTTAGGCAGTAGAATACTCCTAGCAAGGGTGAAAAAGGAGGGTATGACATGCAAATTGAATATAGTATTATACAGAGATAACACTGTAGGAGAGATGTCCTCTTGCAAGATTTTATAGAACTCAGCTGGAAGACTATCCGGTCCTGCAGACTTGGCATTATGCAAGGATTTAAGCACCAACACCAATTCGTCGGCAGTAATGGATGCCTCCAAGTGTGAGTGCTGATCATGCGTAAGTGTAGGTAAAGATGAGCGACGCAAAAACTCTGCCCGGGCAGAAGAATCATCCGGCTCAGGACTATAGAGGCTGGAAAAGTACTCAACAAAAGCTGCATTGATATTCGCCGGGTCCGTTGTGATCGTCAAGTTTAGCGGCTGAATAGAATGAATAAATGAATGACCTCATTAGTGAGAAAACTACTTGAAGGAGTAACAAGGGATTATATTTAGGATTACACTGAGAAGAACAAAATTATTAGTAAGAATCAGCATGGTTTTACGAGGAATAGATCTTGCCAAACAAATATTTTGAGCTTCTATGAAGTAAGTAGCAACCTGGATAATGGCACAGTAGTGCTGTTGGGAAGAATTGTGTTGGAGTATAGAAATAGCATTGCTGTCCAATTCATAGTGTAATGGGGGGAGGGTACAACAAATTCAATGTCTGATAAATTTAAAAATATAAGGGGCCTTTACTTTTGCCTAGCTTCCCCCAATAGAAGAATACTCTGTCTCTGTCCCCTGCTCATATCAAGCCAATTACAGAAGAAGGGAAACCATCCATGAACCTCCACAGGTATTGGGAAGTGAAAGACTGTTTTGTCCAAAGCCATGTCTTCACTTAGTTTATTAGTGTTAAAGGGATAGTAATACTTCGTTTTAACTTTATTTTATTTTGTAGGCATTAAAAAAACATGAAGAATGATATAAGTCTTATCTCTCAAACCTTTATGGTTTATGAGATTTTCACAAGCAAAGTTTCCCCCTCTCAGATGTGGAATGCAGTCCATAGACCAGACAGATAACAGAAGGGGACAATCTTCTTCCTGTGAGAACAATGAAAGCCCTGCACCCCTTGACAAGCTTTTCAGGTTTTTCCCTTATCTTAATTGAAGATTGTCCCTCTCTGCAGTCTACCTGGGCATCTCCCTTCTGCTCTGGCTGAGCAGTGTTACATCAGTAAAAGGGGTGGGAGGGGTACACTTTGTCATTGAATTACTCTTGTACTACAACTCTGACAGAATTGAAATAACACTCTCCAAAGTCCAAATACTATGATGATTAATTAGAGCTGCTTTTATTATGAAACATTACTATCCCTTTAATTAAACGCTTTTAAGCTCCATTGCAAACTCTAACATATTTAAAAATAGGAGCAGTAGCAGGGGAGGGCTGGTAACATGTGGCATGGGGGGCACATATAATCAAGTGGCCCATTTCTACTGTTTTTCAAGCCCACTGTCTCAGCCCACCTCTTTTTTAAATTTTAAAATTGGCATTAATATTGTGAAGTAAGGCAAATGACACCACAGAGCTTACAGTTGAAATGGAGCTAGTAAAAGTAAAAGCTACATTAGTAATACCATAGAGCTCACAAGGGAAATGGGTTATGATACTAGTGTAGATCCACTTGGATTGTAGCTCTATGGTATCATTGGTGTAGCTCCATTTGAATTGTAAGCTCTGTGGTATCACTACTGTAGCTCCATTTACAGCAGCAGGTGAGATGACTCCCAATTTATAACTTTGCCCCATTGTTTGGGAGGAGATGGTAGTGTTGCAGGAAAGGTATTGTGAACTGTAATTGTGCTTCTTGCCAAAGCCATGATTTTCTCATAACAGAAACATAACAGACGTATTTATCAACACAAATCTGGAGCAATTCTAGGACACAGTGTTATGTTAGGAGTAATCACATTAGATGCTTGCAAGTTTAATTTCTTAGTTGGTGACATTGAGGAAAATATACTGTGAAGTGTTCAGCTATGTTTACGTTGGTTGTATACAGCAATGACAATGATAGTGCACATATTCACAGTAAAAAATATTCAACGCAAGAAGTTTGTTTCATGTATTTTTATTCTTAGAAAAAAAAACAGTTTACATCTGTCTGATAGTATAAAGAAATCACCCATGGTGAATGTCTAGTATTTGTACTCTGATATCTCCACTCTAGTCTCTCTACAGAGAATTGGGTGCTCAGGCCCAAAAACATTCACCATCATTGCTAGAGGAGGTCTCTACAAATGGAACTGGTGTAAGAGAAAATTATGGAGCAATGAAACTGTAATAGAGAGGGAAAAAAATGAGTAAAGGGATAGTAATGTTTCACAGCTCTGATTAGCTCAAGAGTAATTGAATGATAAAGTATCCCCTTCCCACCCCCTTTACTGATGTAACACTGCTCACCTCAGCGCAGCAAGACTATCCGGATGGATCACAGAGAGGGACAATCTTCAGTGAGCAAAAGGAAAAACCTGTCCAGGGGGGCAGGGTTTGCCTTATGATCACAGTAAGAAGATTGTCCCTAGCTGTGAGCTGTCCAGTCAAGAGACTAGAATCCACATCTGAGGGGAGGCGGCTTACACTAGGTAAAAGGGACATTTTACTTCCCTCTGCTTACTACATCTGCCTCAGTGTGTCTGAGAACTTTTTAGCTTGCAAGGTGTTAAGTAAGGTTTGCATGCCTAAGACAGCCATGTCATGTGCCTGCACTTCTGGGTATGTAGAACCACACATGTTTACTTTAGTTCGTACCATTTTACACCTTTTGCCAGCTTTAAGACTTTAGTGCACGTAAGACCAGAATGTCTCTGCTATAACATGAGCAAGAAAATGGAAAAAAGGTTATTGTGATTTTCTCTGTGCTTTGTTACTACATAGGGCTGCATGTTCAAAGAAATAGCAAAATAGCTTTTGTCGTTTGTAATGACATTTCAAAGTATGGTGTCATTAGGCTCAGTAATATTTTCAGAAATTGTCAGTTGTGATAGGAAATATGTCGTTGAAGTGCGATTCCTGACTGATATTGTCATATGTAACGACAAAAATGTGACGTTTCCTCCACTTTTTTCTTAATGTACAAATTCTGTCATTTGCACTATAATTTTTGTTGTTGTATAGGACAAATTCTCTTTAACTCTATACGATGTTGGTGAATAGTCTAGCTACGTCCTTGCCCCACCCCTTTGCCTGGCAATTCTGGAGTTGTGTCGTACACGACAGACATTACTGTTTTTTTTGTCAAATATTCACAGAAAATATGTTGTTCATACATACAATTACTTTTTTTTGTCAATCATACAACATTTATTTGTACATTTGGCACATAGAGATAAACAAGACAGAGGAAAGTAACATACTTTAAGGCCCATATAAACCACCACTTCCCAACCTTTGGTGAATGCAGCATAAAGAGAATTTTCAGCACAGGCAGAATAAGATGTTAGTGTTATGTAGGTACAACACCAATAAATCCGTTTCAGAGCAATATTGTATTAGTACAACTCCCCAATGTGTTAGAGATTAAAAAATATGTTGAAAGATCCAGTGGGTCATATACAAGCTACTGCAGCTAAAATATAGAACATTATTTTGCATACTTTGTGAGACTTGATTTTTCTTCCCCGTCTTTAAATGCACCAATGTACTTTTCCCCATTTGTTTATTTGTTTTAGAGCCAACATACACAACAAGCTTTCATGTCTCAAGTAACATAACAACCATATTTCTGGACTGGAGTCTCAGCTTCCAACTGAATGGACATTTGAAGGAATTTGTATTAACGGAAAGAGGACAGCGCCTGTACAGTGGACTTGACAGCATTGCCTACATTCAGAGGACCACAGACAAAAGTGAGTCACTCGTCTTTCCTTAGAAACGCCGGTACAATAGCTTTTATTAGCCCCCTTAATGAACATTGACATTCCTGACACATCACCGGTATCCGTGCCTTAAGAACCGTGGTGAATATCCTGGCATGTCATGAGTGTTTTGTTCACATCGCTCCTGTGGGATTGCTGTGATCACTAGGGGAGTCTGAAATTGACTGCTCTAAGACTGGAGTGGTCAGTTTCAGGCTCACTTTTGGCAAGCCAGTACAGGTGATCAGTCACATGCGCCAGCTCGCCAAATAACTTCTATGAGGTCCTTAACCCCAGGACCTCTGGTTGTTGAAGGGTTGAAGGAACACTAACACGTCCTAATATTAACCCACCATACTTAAAGGGATAGTAATACTTCATTTTAACTTTATTTTATTTTGTAGGCATTAAAAAAACATGAAGAATGATATAAGTCTTATCTCTGAAACCTTTATGGTTTAAGAGATATTCACAAACAAAGTATCCCCCCCCTGTTCAACCAGATAAGAAGGGAGATGCCCAGGTAGACTGCAGAGAGGGACAATCTTCAATTAAGATAATGGAAAAAGCTGAAAAACTTTTCAAGGGGGGAAGGGCTTTCATTGTTTTCATACAAAGAAAATTGTCCCCTTCTGTTATCTGTACTGTCATACAACCAGACTCACATCTGAGAAGAGATGGCTTACACTAGGAAAAAGGGGCGGGGAGGGGAACTTTGCTTGTGAATATCTCATAAACCATAAAGGTTTGAGAGATAAGACTTATATCATTCTTCATGTTTTTTTAATGCCTACAAAATAAAATAAAGTTAAAACGAAGTGTTACTATCCCTTTAACCTTACTAAGGCTACAAGATCCTAATGTGAATTTTGTCCTTGTGCCTTTGCTCAAGAGATAACATCTACAATCAGCCCTGGATGCCATGTCCATGGAGGAGGACATAACAGTTGCTGGCAGTTTTTCAAAAAGGAGCAGACAGAGTGCATAAGGTTTCAAAGCCCTTAAAGTGCCAGATGGGTGTGCAAGGGTTAAGATTAACATGTGCAGTGAGCATAGCTTGAGGCCCTGCAGTCTTGCTAGCAACTGTCATGTTTGCCTTTGTAGACATGACATCCAAGGCTGAACATTTTATCTTTTAAACAAAGGCACAAAGAAAAAAATCATACGGGCCATTAGGATTTCCAGGCTATAGCAAGATAAGGTAGGGGCTGTTTTCTAGGAGGTGTTAATTCCCCTTTAATCCAGTTACTATAGTTAATGGATTTATAACAGATGAAAGACATTAAAGGGAAAGTTCAATCTTTGCCCATTATATCCCAGTAACTGATTTTTTGGTTTGTTTTTGAGAACTGGATGACACCCATGCACAACTATATAACCTAAAATTATAACCACTAAACAAGTAAAAAAGACTATAATGTAACAATAACAAACAAAAATATTTTTCCTCAACAATAAATAGCACTACTCATCTCACCAAAGATTTAAAGTCACAAAGAAAATTTTTTTTTTTCAGGATAATTTCTGTTCAAAAGTATGCACAATTTAAAAGGTCACATTTTACTAGGAATCTGTCTTCCTGCTGCCAAAAAAAACAAAATGAATTTTCCAATTTTATCAATGGGTTTTCTTTGCGTTCAATATTTTTTACATATTGTTTACCTGCTTTTGTAATTTTAAACATCACCTACCCTGAGAGAAAGATGTTGTACCTCACTATTATATTAATCAAATATTTGAGTCACCTTAACGCCATCAATTCTTTTCCTTTGCTCTCCACAAGAGTTGAAAGGGAAATTTACTACCATAAACCCATATATATTTTGGGTTCTTTGACAGTTTGAGAATAGGTCAAGGATGTAGTAAACATTCTTTCCTCTTTGCAAGGCTAATTTTTCATTGAAAATCCTTATTTCATAAAGAATCAAAAATAGGTTATATTATTTTAGGGAGTATTAAATAAGAAACATAGGTTATATTATTTTAGTTAGTATTAGAGTTGGGTATTTCTAATGGTTATGTATGGAAGGGTAGTATTTTACAACAGATAAAAACAAATTGGCTATCTAATCTTCCCATTTCCCTATCTGTTTAAAAATATCAGACATATTAAAACTTTAAAAAAGCCACATATTTATCCCAAGAGTCCTTCAAGAGATTGAAATGCTTAGTTTTTTTTATTTCGATTGCATTGCAAAGTATTAAACAGTGTCACCGGCTTCAGTAGCACTTTTTATATATCACTAGTTTAAAAGTTATTGCGGGTTTAACCCATTGCATGCCAGCGTACCCCTCTGGCACTCAAAGGGTTAATATCTCTTTCCTCTCCTTACGCTTATATTGCAGAAAGAGAGATGGGCTCTTCTTAGTGCAGAACCAATGATTGAGTAAACCTCCACCGATACACCAAAATACTCACTCTTTATCAGACCACTAAGAGTGGTCAGTTGGGCGGATGAGGGACTCTGACTGCCTCCACTCAGTCACTCCACAAAGCAGTCAGCAGATGCAGCCTCCCACAAAATAAACCAAGTGGACCTCCAGGACCCTTGGAAAACAAAGAGATACAAGGCAAGAAGGGGCGCAAACCACCAATATATTCGATCTAGGTAGCACTAAAAGTAAAATTACAGAACCTAGAATTCGGTACTCACACTTGATGAAATTTGTGCTGGTTGTAGGAACAACCAGTCGTAATCCAACGTGGATTTCAACACTGTTCCGATACGGTGGTTCAGATCTCCCAAATGGATAGAAAAAATAGATATACAAACAGAATCCAGAATCACTTAATAAAAACATTTAATGAACATTAAAAATGCCCAGTGTTGCCTATATCATAGTTTGAAGCACGGATTGAAGTCAATACTGGGCATTTTTAACGTTCATTAAATTTTCTTTACTAAGTGATTCTGGATTCTATTTATCTACTAGTGTAAAAGCCTGTGTACACAGGCCAAGGTCTGGGTGATGTTAACCCTTTGAGTGCCAGAGGGGTACACAACTCATTACTTTACAATGCATTGCATACCCCTCTGACACTCAAAGGGTAAAGAGGCCGGTCCTGCTCTGCATCCTGCTGCCAACGCAGTCATGCACTGTAGAGACTGCCTGAAAGCACAGAATGTTCCCAACACAGAACTCCCAGCATTCTGTGGTACCAGCATTCTGTGTGTTTGGGCAGTCTCTACTGCGCATGACATCTTCTGACAAACATTCTAGTGAATTATTAAATAGGATTTTTTCAATCCATTTGGGAGATTAGAACCACCGTATCGGGGCAGTGTTGAAATCCCCGTTGGATTATGGCTGGTTGTTCCTACAACCAGCACACATTTCATCAAGTGTGAGTACCAAAGTCCAGGTTCTGTAATTTTAATTATAGTGCTACTTAGATCGAATATATTGGTGGTTTGCGCCCCTTCTTGCCTTGTATCTCTTTGTTACGCTGATATTATCCACTTTACCATGTGAGGGGGCTGACTCACTCAATCAAGTGCTTGCGATGACAACCTGCTCGGTGTTCACTCAGATGGATATATTTTTGTCCATGGTCACATTACTCACATGTAGATAAATGTCTCAGTGTTTGGTCAGGTTGCCATGGTAGCAGGTCAACCAACCATTCAGCCCCTTCAGTGGAAAAGAGATGAGATTGATAATAGGGTAATTGCAATTAATTGGTGACATCTCTATCACCCAATAGTGTAATTTAAGTTATACATTATTAACCTGTTTGTTTCCATACAGCCTTTTTCTTTCAGGTGACATGTACCACTGATATGGGAACTGTGAGCTCCCCAACCATTAAATACAATTCCGCTACTGGACTTGGTAATGCCACCTTTGTTTATTTATTTTATTGTCTTTGTTAAAGAGGAAATATCACCTCCTTATAATACCCCCCTCAACTTTCTATGGACAGAAAACCCTAATGGCCCTTATGAATATTGTCCTTGTGCCTTTATTCAAGAGATAACATCTGCAGACAGTCTTGGATGCCAAGTCCATGGAGGCAGACATGAGGTTTGTTTTCAGATTGAAGTAGGAAAAGTGTGAGAACCTACTTAACCCTAAGGACCACGGGGAGCACAACATATTGTGAAGCAATGTGTTGCACACCCCTCTGGTCCTTAAAAGGTAAAGATTACCATGTGCAGTGAGCAGTTTTTGTCCTGTGGTACTTCCAAAAAGTGTCATGTCTGCCTCCTTGGGCATGACATCTAGGCCTGACTCAGTATATTATCTCTTGAATCAAGGAGCAAGGAAAAATTAATAGCCGCCATTTGGATTTTCTGGCCATAGTAAAGTAAACTGGAGGTTATCATTAGGAGGTATTACTTGCCCTTTAAAGGGGAACTATCACCTGTATTAAAGTTACCTTGATCTGAATGCTCCTTTGCACTGAATAGGAAATCCTATTATTTTTTTAAATATAATGCAGCATTCACCAAGATACTTGCTTATAAAGTTCAGCCGGTGATGTCACTTCAGGACAGGCTATGGGTCAACTCTGCACTGCAGCCTGTCAATCTTCATCTGTTCCCCTCCCCAAGTAGCACCTCGTTCCAACCTCCTATGATGACGGAGGCTTCCTCCATGTGAGCTGGAGCGTTCTCATTGGCTAGAGAGGAGGTTGGAGGTTGGGGAGGGGAAGATGAAGAATGACAGGCTGTAGGGCAGAGCTGACCCGCAGCCTGTCCTGGAGTGACATAACAAGCTGAACTTTAACCCTTTGAGTGCCAGAGTGTACTCAATGCATTGAAAAGCAATTTTTTTGTATGTATGCATATGTATACAGGAGGCGAATATAGTCAAGTTGATACATTTATTGGCTAACTAACCAGATTTAGGATGCAAGCTTTCAAGACCTCTTAGGTCTCTTCCTCAGGTATACCAACTCTCATCTGTAATGAATATGTGCACACACACCAGACTGATAGTTCTGAAACTCAATGTACCCTGAACAAGTAGTCTGACATTGTTAAGGCATCCTTAACATTTTATAGCCCATTTGTCAAGGGTATAACACAAACATAAATATAGAGATATTTTAACCCATTAAGTGCCAAAGAGGTGTCGAATGCAATGAGTTGGATACCTTCTGGCATGCCAAGGTCTCACAAGCAGAATTCTAAAAAGAACATTTCCATAGATACAAGTTTGAAAATTGCCATTCACATTTTTATTAAAGTTTCCATAGAAAAGAGGGGCACCCTATGCTGTTGATCATGGCATGCCAAAGTAACCTGGCACCTCGGCTAAGAAGCTTAGCACAAAAGGAAGCAATGAATGGAGAAAGGAACAGGCCCTCTGTACAATTAGGGCAAACCAACAACATCATCGGAAGCAACCAACCCTGCTTAAAGGGATAGTAATACTTCATTTTAACTTTATTTTATTTTGTAGGCATTAAAAAAACATGAAGAATGATATAAGTCTTATCTCTCAAACCTTTATGGTTTAAGAGATATTCACAGGCAAAGTTTCCCACTCCTGCCCCTTTTACCTAGTGTAAGCCATCTCTTCTCAGATGTGGAATCCAGTCCATAGACCAGTCAGATAACAGCAGGGGACAATCTTCTTTATATGAAAACAATGAAAGCCCTGCCCCCCTTGACAAGCTTTTCAGGTTTTTCCCTTATCTTAATTGAAGATTGTCCCTCTCTGCAGTCTACCTGGGCACCTCCCTTCTGCTCTGGCTGAACAGTGTGACATCACTAAAAGGGGCGGGAGGGGGATACTTTGTCATTGAATTACTCTGGAACTATAACTCTGACAGAATTGAAATAACACTCTCCAAAGGCCAAATACTATGATGATTAATTAGAGCTGCTTTTATTATGAAACATTACTATCCCTTTAAGCCTGTGAGTGCCAGAGTAGTGTCCAATGGCACTCCTCTGACACTCAAAGGGTTAGTGAGCTTTCAGAAATAAACAGTGCCTCCATATGAATGAATATTCTGCAATAATGATCATATTTATTTTATACGAAAAGGAGTGTGAGGAAAATGGAGTAAGAAGCAGAAAGGGATGGGATGTACTAATACAGCTCTGTCCTAAAACAGGAGCTGGAATTGATTTACTAGGGCTGAGCCTACCTGTTGCCTACTTACTAATCTTCTTACTGAGAATACATAAAACTTCTTGCACCTAAGGGAGGGTATTGTGGGACTGTAAGTTCATCTGCTAAACCCTTTGAGAAACCCAGAGCAATTCATTGCATACCTCTCTGGAACTTAAAGGGTTAATGCAATGTACTAAACAAGGCACGGAGGAAACTGGTTTAACATGAAGGGTAGTCTGAAAACCCCCTGAGGTTGCTGACAAAATTATGAATGGAGGCCCCCAAATATAGATCAGTATTTAGGATCCACGTAATTTTTGTTGAAACCCATGTTTTCTTTCTATGGCATTTCTGGGATTTTTGTACATTGTGCATCCAGAAAAGCAACAAACTATCTGACCATAGGAATAAATTGGTTCCTTCATGAAGCTGTTGGGAACTCAAGGTGAGGCCACCCAGGGAATGCCTGAAACACTCATACAATAAAATGACTTTGGTAGCAGTCAATTTCCCAGAGCATGATATAAGGGTAGGTGTCCAGGGCTTGCTTACATTAAAGTCTTAGTGATGGCGGAACACATGCAATGGAATCCAAAAGAGCATTCAGAAACTCCAAAGCGCAACTGCATGAGAAAGGATCTGGTACAGAAAAGAAATTCCCCAGAAGGGACCGCAGGATACTGGAGGGGAAGCATGTCATGGGGAGGGTTGAGCCAGACAGGTGTTGTAATAGGGAGGAGTTGAAGGAAAAGGCTTAAATGGGGTGGACGTCAGGAAGTGGATTGTCAATTGAGGGGAAGAAAGAACAAAGAAAAGCATCCCTCCCTATGTGTGGTGTGGTTGTATGTCTTGGCTGGGCGGATAGTCCTTGCATGGTTTTCAGAGATCGATAACTGATATGGTAAAGTTAGGGAATATTATCCTCGGGCGGAAGCCCTTTGGAAGTTTGGCCCCGAACTGAGGTTGTGGGAGGTGACTTACCCATTGAAGCTAAAGTGGATGGCCAATGGGGTAATTATTTGAAAGTCAGCTGTAAGTGCTGAAGTATGGTGGAGTCAGCTATAAGTGCTAAAGTATGATGGAGTCAGCTGTAAGTGCTGAAGTATGGTGGAGTCAGCTATAAGTGCTGAAGTATGGTGGAGTCAGCTGCAAGTGCTGAAGTATAGTGGAGGCAGCTATAAGTGCTGAAGTATGGTGGAGTCTGCTATAAGTGCTAAAGTATGATGGAGTCAACTGTAAGTGCTGAAGTATGGTGGACTCAGCTATAAAAGCTAAAGTATGATGGAGTCAACTAAAGTGCTGAAGTATGGTGGACTCAGCTATAAATGCTAAAGTATGATGGAGTCAACTGTAAGTGCTGAAGTATGGTGGAGTCAGCTGTAAGTGCTGAAGTATGGTAGACTCAGCTATAAGTGCTGAAGTAGGGTGGTCAGCTGTAAGTGCTGAAGTATGTTGGAGTCAGCTATAAGTGCTGAAGTAGGGTGGTCAGCTGTAAGTGTTGACAAGAATTGGGATCAGCTATAGTGCTGAAGAATGTGGAGACGTTAGCATGAGCCCGTGCAATTTGGCCATGCTTGGTTTCAAGGAAGGCAGATTGGCAAGGATTGTCAGTTAATGAAATATTAATGTTTAATTAATGATGAATTATTATGGTGTTTGGAATAAATACAATAATAATAATAATGTGAGTAAAATAGTTAAATAAAGCTGTGATCTGTTATCCTCAAATAGATGTGTCTGTGTTTATTTATGGATCATACCCTCTCCTCATGACGTGCTATATTGGCAGATTAGTGCATTACCCTGAAGGTTTGCTCTCCAGAAGCAAAGGCTCTGATACTGACCCCCTAATTCACTTTAGTGTACTGCTGAATGTGCTCATGCAGGTGTAGGCAACCTCTGACTCTCCAGCTGTTGGACATTGTTTTTTGGCTGGGGATGATGGGAGTTTTAGTACCAAAAACTGTGTAGTCAAAGGTTACTTAATCATGGCCGAGTTTTTTGAACAAATCCCAGAGATGTGATTATTTTGTTATTTATAACAATTATTTTCCTTTGTCTTGAAAGTATTACAACTTTATACCAACGACCCCCTCCTGAACAGATTGTATCCAGATAAGCTTAAAATACAAATTCACATTAAATCAGGCTTCATCAATTTGTATACTTGACGGCATTACTTTTTATTATTTAAGACAGTGTTTTATGTGGTGCTATCAGTAAGTGCAGTGCTTTGTAATAGAAATCCACTGTTTATTTTGGTAAATTAAGATGTCAAATAAAGGTTAGAATTATTCACCCAGATTATGCTTTGTTGAGAGTATATAAATCAGGATATGACATATTCTATTTGTGGGCATGTTGGGGGAGTGTGACATATTCCTCTGTACTAAGTATAAAGATTGAGCTGTGCACATTTCATGTCTCATGAATCAGTCTCTTTTACAGCAGTTCAGTTATGAAAGGCCTTCTCCAAACCCAAGACATAATAATAATGAAGAAAAAAAAAGAAGTGCTTGGCTGGAGAAAGCAGAGTTTCTTTTGTCTGTATTTTTATAAAATAAAATAAATGTCGTAAGTATCCACAAGTTAGACAATGTGGAAAAAATGTAATTTTGTGCCTATAGTAGGAACAAGGAAAAAGGACATTTTTCCCCATGCACAAGAGACTGTACTTGTTCAGTTCATGTGGACTTTGGCCATACAGGACTGGCTGATACCCAGACGGGCCAGCTGATGACTGAGCATCACAGTGGTTTGGTTACTTATATGAATATGTTGTACAGCATGTTCCTGGTGACCACTTCTAGGTTGAGACATGTTGCATCTTGGGAGACTGTTAAGCAACCCAGACACCAGTGTCCAGGTCTCCACAGGGTTGCACATTGTGAAGTTTTTGTGACTCGGAATGTAGCCTTGTGTGTTTTTTCTATATTTAACATATTTCTAGTTTCGCACAAGGAACACCATTATCTATTGTTTACATATTTCAGATTATTCACAATAGAAGTTATGGGTACATGACATAATGCAGACACTTTTTATCAACACTCTTATTATTGGCTCCAATTCCAGCTTCTACCAGCCTGAAAATAAAATACCAGCCACGTGGCACCCTAACACATTTTATTATAGTGCAACATTTTAATAGACTCCTGTCCTCATGAATATGGGTTCTAAAATATCCAAAGACATAGGTGGACAGCGCTGAATTAGTGTTTTCTTAGAGACGGAACTGAGGAAGTTCTCTGTCATCAAGATGTCCCAGAGAAAAAAAAACAGCAATATTTAATTTCAACATTCATATAAGGGAACATTAGAGTGATAAGGGGGAATGTAACCCTCAGGCAAAATACCTACGATTGATACATAATAGCATTATTGAGTATAATAGCAAACTGGACAATAGTACAAGACCTGGCTCACAGGAAAGAGAAACTCTAAGTATAAGGTGACAAAAGATCATTCATTTTGCATATTACACTAGTGACACCTATAGGTGTACATTTTCCTGACAATTCTCCCCAAAGAGAATAAACAGGCTGATCTACTAACAAGAACCAGGGGGAGATTCCTTAAAGGGATAGTAATACTTCATTTTAACTTTATTTTATTTTGTAGGCATTAAAAAAACATGAAGAATGATATAAGTCTTATCTCTGAAACCTTTATGGTTTAAGAGATATTCACAAGCAAAGTATCTCCCCCCTGTTCAACCAGATCAGAAGGGAGATGCCCAGGTAGACTGCAGAGAGGGACAATCTTCAATTAAGATAAGGGAAAAAGCTGAAAAACTTGTCAAGGGGGGAAGGGCTTTCATTGTTCTCATACAAAGAAAATTGTCCCCTTCTGTTATCTGTCTGGTCATACAACCAGACTCACATCTGAGAAGAGATGGCTTACACTAGGTAAAAGGGGCGGGGAGGGGGACTTTGCTTGTGAATATCTCATAAACCATAACGGTTTGAGAGATAAGACTTATATCATTCTTCATGTTTTTTTAATGCCTACAAAATAAAATAAAGTTAAAACGAAGTGTTACTATCCCTTTAAGCTGCGATAAAGAGGTGATAAAGTGGAGATAAAGTGGAGATGACTTCTCTGTTGATATTACTTCTCCAGTTCCTATTTTATTCTAAGGAGCCTATGCACTAAGAGCTCAAAAACTTAAAGAAGCGGTAAACTTTTTTTTATGAAAACACATATTTTACAGAGCATTTCCTGCTGAATAAAACAAGGTCACTCCTATCACTGTCAGATGTTTTATTCAAAATTTATAGCAGTTTAAATTATCATGAAGTGAATTTTCTGTGTTTACTTCCTGGAAGTTCTAACTGACAGGAAGTGCCAGGCAGTTTCTATCACATTCATCACATTCTATGGAGAACTGTATGTCTCTGACTTTTCTGACTTTCCTCTCCATTAGAATCTAACAGGAAATCTAATTAGAATTTGACCACTAGAGGGCACTGCTAATGTTAAAAAACATGGGTTTAAACTGTAATAACTCTGGAAATATAAATCTCTCAGCAGTGGGAGTACCCTTATTTTTCTCAATAGGAAAATACCTACAATATATATTTTTTCATAAAAAAAAGTTTACTGCTCCTTAAAGGCATGTTAGTGAACTGGCTCCATGGATACCAGAGGAACTGGAGAAGTGATAAACTGGAGAAGTCATCTCCATTTTAACCTATTTATCACTGTTTAGTGAATCTGTCCCCTGGGGGGTTCTGCACTAAGGCATAATAAAGAGGTGATAAAGTGGAGATAACTTCTCCAGTGATATCACTTCTCCAATTCCTATGTTATTCTATAGAGCCTATGCACTAAGATTTCTCCAACTTTGGAGATCTTAGTGCATTGGCTCCATAGAATAACATAGGAACTAGAGAAGTAATATCAACGGAGAAATCATCTCCACATTTTAACCCTTTGAATGCTAGAGAGGTCTTCAAAGCATTTCCAAGAAATATATTGGAGACCTCTGTAGCATTCAGGAGGTTAAAAGCCATGTTTAAATCAATAGAAATTTGTGAAATTTTATATGTCCACTATATGCAGTTATTATTCTCTAGAAATACTCCTCAGCCTCAGACAATACTAACACCTTCATTTAAATTGGCTGATATAACTTTAAATATCATGTACTTTCTGCTAGGGTATTTAAAATTAATTATTCATAAGTTAAAGCCCTAAAATATAATACTAAACTTGTTTTAGTGCATGTATAAACTGCTTTTGTTTAATTTTGTTTATGCTGTTTGTAATGAGAGGTAAAAGCTAGCGTCAGTTAATTTAGTGTGATTAGTGCCCATTGTTCTTGTATTCAGTATCTCAAACCAACCCAACAGACAATCCTGGATAACCGCTTCAAGATTACTATCGTACTAGGAACCCCAGAAAAGGCAGGAATCGCTGCTCCTACGGAGCATACATAAGACTAAATTGTGGTCCTCAGAAAAGAAATAGTGTTGCTTTAAAAATGGCAGCATGACAATCAGGGAATAGAGGGTGTAATGAAAGAAATGTTCCCAATCACTATTTACATTGTCATTTTGATTGCAAAATTACTAGCCCCAAAATGTAACTGAATTGCAATTTTTTTTCCCACAATTAGCAAATGTGCTTTTTTTTTCGTGAATGCGTTGTAAAAAGTGGGAGTGGCTAAAATGACCACTATTTTGTGAGATGATCAGCCATTACTCCTAATTCAGCAAAGCAATTAGCACACATTCATATGTCTGGCTGACTTTGATTTTAGTTTAGGCACATTCGCTAACGTTTGCATTCGCAAATTTTTGCTGTTTAGGAGCATCAAGGTGTTAGTGTGATTATTGCATCAAAAGGCGAGCAGTCGCAAGTAGCGCAAAATGTATGGCTTTTCAAAATATAGCAGATACTTCCTATAACCCCCAGTACATTTTTAGATATTAGTGTTAATTTAATGTCTTAGAGAGACAACAGGCCTTTCTTGCATTCAAGGTATTCACTGAAGTTATCCTTAGAATATGAATTTAATAATAATGGCTCTACCATATTTTGACAGTTTCAACTATTATAACTTGTGACTAAATCATCTGGCAGTGATGCATTAAAGACCTCTCTGGAATTTAAGAGAGTAACCCTTTGAGTTCCAGAGGGGTACGCAATGCATTGCTTTGCAATGCGTTGCATACTCCTATATAACACAAAGGGTTAAATCCCCATTTAACCCTTTGAGTGTCACTCTCTGGCACTCAAAATGTTGAAGAAATGGCAATTTGGGGAATTATTAGCCCCCTTGGGTTTGGTTGGCCATAGAACTATTCCAGTTTTTTCTTATACATCATTCTGAATGACTGTAATATAACATGTAAAATAACATGCAAATAAAGACACCTGCGTGTTGTTCAATTTGAAAAGAAAAATGTTATTTTAACTTTTGCAGCAAATCTAAACATAGTAAGAGTTCTATGGAAATGTTTCTTCTGAGAGAATCATCCACATCTGCAGAATAAGCAGCCGATAGGCACCTCTCTTGCGCTTTGGAACACAATGACTTTTCCAGAACACAGCTTCCCAATGCATTAGAGACATCTCAAGCATCTAAGGGGTTAAAATGCTAATTTACTAGTTCTGTCAGTTCGGAATGCTTCTGTGCAAACATAAGGAATTTGATTACCCAATATATGTTTAGATTAACATAAAGTAGGATGTACAAATTGGATAGGTACCTTGAACTGGATAAGTTAATTAAAGTTTAAGTAGGTAATGTCCATTGAGTAAGTATATTACTAAGGTGAGTTTTTTTTTCTTTTTAAAAGCTCCTGTTCAACCTTTTCCGAGTGCAAAGAATGGGACAGAGACAAGAGGGAAGACGTTCTACACTGAACTGTGGTTTATTATCTTGATGGCTCTTTTGGGATTATTGCTGTTAGCCATCTTCCTGTCTCTAGTCCTACAAAAGAAGTTAAGCAAACAGGCGTACCCTAGAGAAAGACCTCCTTTAGTTCCAGTGGAAGTCAGAATGTCTTCAGCAAGCGGTTATACACAAAATGACACCTACACGGTATGTAGAAAAATGTACCTTTCCACAACAATCATAAGAACATTTCCTATTGGCTTTGCTGGTGGATATGACATCAGTGCGTGTCTCAAGGTCAGCACAGCACCAGTTCTGGGAAGAGAAATCCCGGTGTGGGGGGGGATTACCAATAGGGACTGTGCTTTTAAAATATTGCAACTACTAAATTTGAGAATAATTTTCATTAACTTTTTAAATTCTGAGTTTTAACTTATACTGTATATTTTGTATTTCATTGTCCTTACACCCTTTGAGTGCTAGAGAGATACCTAAAGTATTGCAACGCAATGCACTGGATATTCTCTTTGGTACTTAAAGTGGTATTACACTAACCATTTGGCTACCTGAGAGGTCTCTAAGCCATTATGAATCAATGTGCTGAAGTGAAAATTCCACTACCAGAACATTCCTGGTGTATGTCTTACATTTTTAACATTCTAGTTAAAGGGATAGTAATACTTAAAATGTATTTAAAAAAATGTTGTAGGGCTTATCCCCTTGAAAGGTGTTTTATTCAAAACTTATTACAGCTCAAAGCTGAATTTTTAGGTGCAATATCAGAGTGGCCTGAAATTGTACAGTGGCGCTGTTGCTACACCATCCTATGGACAGCTCTGGTCCCTTTCAGCAGTGGGAGTACCCTTGTTTTACTCAGGGGGATAAAACCTACAATATATTTTTTTTTATATTTTAAGTATTACTATCCCTTTAAGCCTTTGCACAGCCAGATGATTATTTAACCTTTCACAGTGCCAGAGGAGTGTCCAATGCTTTGCAGTGCATCAGGCATTCAGAGTGTTAATCTCTCGGATTACTGCATAGTGGGTCCTTTATTCATGAATATTAGTTCTTCCCTGTATTATGCTTTATCAACCCTTTGAGTGCCAGATGGGTATGCAACACATTGCTCTGCAATACGTTGCGTACCCCTCTAGCACTAAAAGGGTTAAAGTATATATATTTTATTTGATTCTAAATTTCCCACAGACACACACACACACACACATTAGGCATGTTTCACAATTCTTATTTTCTTCCTTCTGACTTTCATAATCTCATTGCTTCCTTTATCTCATTTAATCTTACTATCCAGAAACCCTCTGTGTCTGATAGTCAGCATTCTCTTCTACAACTTCCTAAATTACAAGTTTCTCTCCCATCATCACAAGTAGACGCACCAATAGGAAAGGTAAGACTCCGCAGTGAATACCAGAAAGTATCTACACAGTATAAATAGTGGAACCCCCACCACCACCACCTCACAGTGATGGAGAGCCACTGATTGTCATACGACATAATTGTGTTCTACACACTGGGTCTCCCTCCCTGATGATGTGATGTACACAATACAATCTGCTCATTGTATGAAGCCAGAGGATGTCATTGCCTTACTGCCACGAGCACGGGAGCTTTTTCTACTCTTAATAGAACCTCATTGATGGCAGATTTCTCTGACACAGGTTTCTTAAAGGGTTAGTAATGTCAGCATATACATTTATGCTATGTTGTAGATTAAAAAAATAAATTATGTGGAACAAGTCTCATCTCTCAAACCTTTATGGTTTGAGAGATATAATGTTTTAATGTTCCCCCTCCCTC
Source organism: Rhinophrynus dorsalis (assembly GCA_037306005.1). NCBI lineage: Eukaryota > Metazoa > Chordata > Amphibia > Anura > Rhinophrynidae > Rhinophrynus > Rhinophrynus dorsalis. Next base: position 50,594,198 of record CM074720.1, read on the forward strand.
TCCTTGCCCTGATGTCAGCTGTAAAGCTCACAGAAGGAGATCTGTGTCGGCTGACTAGAGGCAGCTCTTCAGCAGAGCCGAAAAACCGATATCTAAAAAGAAATACTTCATCTGAACGGTCTACAAGGTGTGCTTGCAAACCAGGCACACTTTGTAGACCATTCCAATTAAGTATTTCTTTTTATATATGGGTATTTCGGCTCTGCTGAAGAGCAGCCGGCTGGTACAGTGACCATGATCTCCTGCTGTCTGACATCAGTGCAAGGGGAGGGAGGGGGGAACTTTAAAATGTTATATATCTCTCAAACCATAAAGGTTTGAGAGGTGGAACTTGCTCTACATATATATATATATATATATATATATATATATATATATATTTTTTAATCTACAATATTACATAAATTTAAATGCGGACATTACTAACCCTTAATTTGTTCTACAGAGAAAATAAAAACCTCCCAGGTGCTGATGCCCTACTATGTAGAGGTCTGTGATCTACATAGAAAACTGGCAGGTCACAGGTGAGTTAAAAGTTATGAGAACTCTGTTCCCATAGCTCTGAGGGCACTGCCAGTGCTTTAAAATGGCCTTTTATTGACCCTATATTGCTCCTTTAAGGATATCTTCTAGGCAGCTCCTTGACAAAAAAAAGCACTGAAAGCCATAGCTACTCTTGAAAAATATGTTCAAAAAATGGAAGTGTAGATGACCATAGATTTTATTACCCAATGGACCCAATGAGCAAATATCGATAATAAAACCGGGACACAGGGTTTCAAAAAGCAAGCGTTCAGAACAAGTTAAAGTTCTGAGTGTTGAAGTTTGAAGCTTGTAAACCTGTAAAAAATGGACCATTCAAAGTCCTGGATCCAGGAGAAACGAAGGATACCGATTAAGAAGAAGTTTGAGTCCTCCTGGAAACTGAAACCACAGAACATAATCTCCCATCAATGTCTAGCCCTTTAACTTCCAATACTCAGTAAAGTGGATCGAATATGAAAGTGTCATTAGCTTAGCCAAAAGCTGTTTTAGTGATAGATAGTAATTATTTAGCAAGGTTTCAAACAATTGTAGCAAATCAATTACATTGCAAGGAAAGTCATATCTAAGATAAGGAGGTCTAGAAAGTTTGATGCCTTTTTATCTATAGGAATAAGCGTGCTCTTGACCCACCAGAATTGAAGGTCAATATTAAGTAAGAGTTCTTTAAAGGGATAGTAATGTTTCACAAAAAAAACAGCTCCAATTAATCTTCATAGTATTTGGGTTATGGAGAGTGTTATTTCAATACTGTCAGAGTTGTAGTTCAAGAGTAATTGAATGATAAAGTATCCCCCTCCCACCCCTTTTATTGATGTAACACTGATCACCTCAGTGCAGCAAGACTGTCCGGATGGGTCAATCCTCAGTGGGCATAAGGAAAAACCTGAAAAACCTGTCATGGGAGGCAGGTTTTTCCTTATGCTCACAGTAAGAAGATTGCCCCTTGCTTCGACCTATACTGTCAAGTGAACAGATTCCATATCTGAGGGGAGGCGGCTTACACTACTTAAAAGGGGTGGGAGAGGGATACTTTATCATTCAATTACTCTTGAACTACATCTCTGACAGTATTGAAATAACACTCTCCATGGCCCAAATACTATAAAGATTAATCAGAGCTGCTTTGTTATGAAACATTACTATCACTTAAAACTTTCCCCAAATCGAAACAAGCAAAGATTAATGTGCACTATGTACAAAATAAAGATGTCCCGTCTGAGAGAAAACAGCACGAAAATGCTCCGAGCCCAAACCATGGAGACTCACTGGGAAGTAATGGAGTACTCGCAAAGTGAATAAACAGTAAGAGAAAACCAGACAGTTGGGAGGGAGGGGCAAATAGGTGAAAAGAAGGAAATATACCTAAAGGTACATGTCTAAAACTGCTTTAGCAACCACAGATCTATAACAGTAAACATATCTAAGGGAGAGGAATATAATGAAAAAGCACTAAATGAGACAAATAATGAAAGATAAAGTAATGATAAAGATTTACATAAACTATTTAAAGAGTTTTACAACACACAAATGGTCTGGCGCTTGAGAAATTGTGGGAAATAAGCTGCAATAACCAGAGACAACAGAAATAAAAAAATTATTAAAACACAATACAAAATACCCTTTAATGTCACATATGAATAAACAACTATATCCCTATTTAGGGAATGAACGATGTAGCCATAATAAGGGTAGTCTCCTTCCTAGATAAAAACAAGAAGATACTCAACAGTATTAATAATGTTAATAATAAAAAAGAGATATTATTTTTTCCTACCAACTCTCACTTGAGAGGGCTGACACAATCTTTATCTCTCAGCTCGTAAAAATACAATTACTGGGATATACTTCTAATGCACCAAGGACACACAAAAGCCCCAAATGCCACAGATAGGTCCAAATAAAATTAAAATGACCCTGTGCTGGGATATGTTTTAGGGCACCACGGACACATGTAAGACCTGAATGCCCCAAATAAAATCCCTATTTGCTCAATACACTGTTGCATACCTCCCAACTGTCCCTCTTTAGGAGGGACAGCACCTATTTTAGACCCAAATCCCTCTTTCCCACCATGGTGTCCCTCTTTTTTAGGAGCTCAGACTGTGTGGTGTGTATATAAGTGTATTATGTTGCTCTACAGCAGTAAAACTCACATTAATGTTTGTTTAAATGTCAATATATGTGTTTATAAATTAGTCTGTGTAAATAAAATGTTTTGGTTTTGTTATAAGCAATTTAATAGGTTACACAAGGAGGTGTCAATAGGTCATGAAATAGCTTAAAAATTCTTGGCAATGCCCCGCCCACCAGCCATGCCCACAGCCACACCCCCTAAAACACAAGTGTCCCTCTTTGGCAGTTTGAAATGTTGGGAGGTATGATGTTGCTCACATATGGAATCATTCCTGTTCAAAGCAACATAGTATCTTTAATAGTATACATGCATCAATAAGAAACTACATAAAAACAAATCCCCTACACTACACAACTAAACAGTCCAGCTGAGACATTAGGACAACATGGAAGTCTTCACCTCGTGTGAGTCTGAGGACGCTGACTGAGAGCAAGAGGAGTCAGTTCAGCTGTGGAAGAAAACATCATGGAAGATAAGAGATAAGTTCTGGGTGAATGCATATGTGTGAACCTAAGATTTGTACACACTAACAGCTAGTATACAAGGTTTATTAACACATTACAATTTTGGAACTAGTCCCAAGCCTTAAATGTACTCCATGATTATCTGCATATATATGCCTTTAAGAAAAATAAACTGTGACTCATTCGAATACGAAGAAAAGCTCTCTCTCACAATAAAGCCTAAAAAGGTGTTTTGATCTGTGGAAGTAACTACATTTGAAAGTGGAATCTATATAGAACTCATACCTCCCAAGTGTCCCTCTTTTAGACCTAAATCCCTCAACCCCTCTTTCCCACCCTGATGTCCCTCTTTTTAGGAGATCGCGCTGTGTGTTATGTGTATATAAATGTATCACACTGCTCCACAGCAATAAAACTCACATTATTGTTTGTTTAAACTTCCATACATGTGTTTATAAATTAGTCTGTGTAAATAAAATACTTTGGTCTTGATATAAGTCATTTATTAGGTTACACAAGGAGGTGTCAATAGGTCATGAAATAGGATAAAAATTCTCGGTAATGCCCCGCCCACCAGCCACGCCCCCAACAATGCCACCTAAAACATAAGTGTCCCTCTTTGGCAATTTGAAACGTTGGGAGGTGTGAGAGCGACATTCACCTTTTGTAATCATCGCCTTTAAGGAGACCAGAGGAGGGCGAATAGAGCTATATTGTGTTTGATCGTTATCACATCGGCCACAATTGCAACGCTCCTCTCCATTTCACATATGTTTTCCTTTTTTTAAATATATATATATATATATATATATATATATATATATATATATCGGTAAATATAAATAGGGAGAGATTATTTTTGTTGTGTAGTGTAGGGGATTTCTTATTGATGCATGTATACTATTAAAGATACTATGTTGCTTTGAATAGGAATGATTCCATATGTGAGCAACATTGTATTGAGCAAATAGGGATTCTATTTGGGGCATTCAGGTCTTACATGTGTCCGTGGTGCCCTAAAAACATATCCCAGCACAGGGTAATTTTAATTTTATTGGGACCTATCGGTGGCATTTGAGGCTTTTGTGTGTCCTTGGTGCTTTACAAGTTGAGATTGTGTCAGCCCTCTCAAGTGAGAGTAGGTAGGACAAAATAATATCTCTTTTTTATTATTAACATTATTAATACTGTTGAGTATCCTCTTGCTTTTATCTAGGAAGGGGCATCCCCTTATTTTGCTACATTGTTCATTCCCTAACAGTAGGGATATAGTTGTGTATTCATATGTGACAGTAAAGATTATTTTGTATTGTGTTTTACTAATTTTTTGATTTTGGTTGTCTCTGATTATTGCAGCTTATTTCCCAAACTTTCTCAATAGCCAGACCATTTGTGTGTTGTACTATTTGTTTGTTTGTTTTTTTTAACCCATGGAGTAAGGGTCTAGGTTGGGCAGCTGAGATTTGCTTTGTATCCCCACTTCTCTTGCACATCGCCATCATTTTTGTATTTTTATTTAAAGAGTTTGCAAATACTTGAGGGGCACAGAAAAGAAGGACGACATGGCAGTTTGGGCATCAAAGTTTAAAAGGATTGCTGATTCCTGATTGGTGGATGGGGGAATACTCTGGACTAGCAAGACTGTTTCTTGCTTTCGTCTGTGAAATAAAGTTTATTTTCCTTACTGCTGAGGGTCAGTAAAGAAATATTAAAGCATAATATGAGTCCTTAGGTCATGTAATAAAATGTCATCTGAATCTCTCAACTCTTTTAGTGCCAGAAAGGTATCCGATGCATTGCAATTTGTTAGATACGTCTCTGGCATTCAGATGGTTAATGCTAAGGAAGTCTCTCTGAATCAATGCTTTTTATTCATTTGTAATATTCAAGGGGGTTGAGGGGTCCCACCTCCTTTTTTACTTGACCCAGGGCCCTGACAAGGCTTAACCCTTTGAGTGCAATGCGTTGCGCACCCCCCTAGCAATCAAAGGGTTAAAACAGCCCTATTCGAACTTCAAGATAAGGAGAAATCATTTTTCATTACTGTAAAATTATGTGAATCAGAAAAGATATATCTGATCATAAGCACAGACATCATGGAGCATATGGAACATATCTTTACTATAATGGTCAAATAAAATCCCCATTTAAATAAATTAAAATAAGGGGTGTTGTATTTGTCCCCTTTGGTGGAATGTCTCCACTTTACATCTGTGCTTATGACCCATAGTTTTAAAGGAATTAAAGGGATAACAATGTTTCATTGAACAGCAGCTCCAATTAATCTTCATAGTATTTGGGCCATGGAGAGTGTTATTTCAGTACTGTCACAGTTGTAGTTCAAGAGTAATTGAATTATATAGTTTCCCCCTCCCGCCCCTTTTACCTAGTGTAACACTGCTCACCTCAGATATGTAATCTGGACCTGGGATCAGACAGGTCACAGCAAGGGACAATCTTCTTACTGTGAGTATAAGGAAAACCCTGACTCCCCTTTACATTTTTTTCAGGTTTTACCTTATGCTCACTGAAGAGTATCCCTCTCTGTGATCCATCTGGACAGTCTTGCTGCTCTGAGGTGAGCAGTGTTACATCAGTAAAAGTGGCGCGGGGGATACTTTATGATTCAATTACTCTTGAACTACAACTCTGACAGTACTGAAATAACACTCTCAATGGCCCAAATACTATGAAGACTAATTGGAGCTGCTTTTATTGTGAAACATTACTATCCCTTTAAAGAATACATGTGGGAGGCAAAAGATGCTCTTGGTAACAGATGCACATGTTTTCTTTACACTTCAGTGTGAAGCTGTTGCTGACATGTCTGGTTCATCAAATCGCATCACCTTGAAAAGCTACATAACTCACACAGAGGTACTGTGGCATTGTTACATAGAAAAATAGTTGGCTAAGAATTTGGATTTGCGGAGGTCTCATTAGAACATAGGCAGCCATCCTTGGTCCTCAAGAGCTAACAGTGAGCTGTGTTTTTCTGAGTTGGTGGAATAATTAGAGGAGCTATTGTTATTGATCAAGAAGAGATATGCTAAAAACCTGTGCTTTGTGTAACACTTGAGAACCAGGGTAGGTTCCCCTGCAATAGCCTATCTGCATGGTCCTATATATATATATATATATATCATTTCTCTGCTTTGTTCTTGTCTAAAGGAAATAAGGTTTCCTCCATTATCCAAAGGAGGCAGCAGCCTAGCATTAAAGAGAGAAAAAACATTATAAGCCTTTTTATCCTGATTATAACAAGGGTACTTCCATGTCCAGGAGGTTTTTTTTTCTTAAAGGAACAGTAATGTCCCAGAAATTTTTTTTCTTCTTTTGTAGCGTTTAAAAAATAAATTATGCGGCGCATATCCTATCTCTCAAACCTTTTTGGTTGGAGAGATATTCGTGTCTAAAGTTCTGCCTCTCTTGATGTCAGCTGTAAAGCTAACAGAAGGAGATCCAGGTCGGCCGAGGAGTCTCTTCAGCAGAGCTGCACTAGCGATACTGGAAAATAATTACTTCACTGTCTACACGGTCTACAAAGTGTGCTTGCAAACCAGCCACACTTTGTAGACTGTTCCAATGAAGTACTTCTTTTCCAGTATCGCTATTTCTGCTCTGCTGAAGAGCTGCTGGCTGGTCCCAGGACCGGGCTCTCCTGATGTCAGCAGAGCGCTGACGTCACAAGAAAGGTGAGGGAGGGGGAACATTTAGAAGTGAATATCTCTCAAACCGTAAAGGTTCGAGAGATGGGATTTGTGCCACCTAGTTTCTTTTTTTTTTTTCAATCTACAAAACCATACAAAATGTATGGGATATTATTGTCCCTTTAAAGGGATAGTAATACTTCGTTTTAACTTTATTTTATTTTGTAGGCATTAAAAAAACATGAAGAATGATATAAGTCTTATCTCTCAAACCTTTATGGTTTGAGAGATGTTCACAAGCAAAGTTTCCCCCTCCTGCCCCTTTTTCCTAGTGTAAGCCATCTCTTCTCAGATGTGAATCTGGTTGTAAGACCAGACAGATAACAGAAGGGGACATTCTTCTTTGTATGAAAACAATGAAAGCCCTTCCCCCCTTGACAAGTTTTTCACGTTTTGCCCTTATCTTAATTGAAGATTGTCCCTCTCTGCAGTCTACCTGGGCACCTCCCTTCTGATCTGGCTGAACAGGGGGTGGGGGGGTACTTTGCTTGTGAATATCTCTTAAACCATAAAGGTTTGAGAAATAAGACTTATATCGTTCTTCATGTTTTTTTAATGCCTACAAAATAAAATAAAGATAAAATGAAGTATTACTATCCCTTTAAGTTATTACAACTCAAACTTTTATAACAATAATATGTGGTGTCTTATTGTTATCACCAGGCGAGGCTGTTCCTATCACTTTTGGAGAGATGGAGTCAATTACTCAAGTTCTCCACAGAGGGCACTATAAAAAAATCCTTTCTGACACCAGTTGGCACAGCTGCTAACAGCATGAGCTTTAATAACTTTTGGAATGCAATATCTCCCAGCAGTTGGAGTATCCATGTTCTGTTCATCAAGAAAGGCAATATGATATATGTGTTTTCATAAAAAGGAGTTTACTGCACCTCTAAGTATATTCTCTGTAACAGTAAAACCTGGATGTGTCTTGGCAGTTCAAGGGGCAACAAGAGTGCCTAACCCAGAGGAAACTGGGATGTAAATCCAGACCTAAAGGGGCTATCCAAATAGAAGGACTGCTATTGTTTATGTATGAGCAGCTACTTTGTGCAGTTTATGAGAAAATGTCAAAAAGAGTTAACAGAGACTCAGCCTACGAGGTATTAATAAACGTACGGTCTGCAAAACTGTTTATCAAAAAGAAACATTGCCAATATCAAGGAATTATATATATATATAATTCATGTGTCCCTGCTGAACACACCCAGGGGTGGCAATAGGTAGGAGTTATGTAGAGGTCTCCCCACTGCTGCCTGCAGGAAGCAGCCTCTTGCTTTAACCATGTCTGAGAAGAGACATGATGGGAGTGACGATTTGCCCAAGACCGGACAAAGGAGAGAAACTCCCCTATCCAGTCCTGTTTCAGTCACTGCACACCCTTATCTGCTCCACACTTCCACCATAGCAACAAAGAAATGATAATAAGCCAGGATCTTCTTAGTTCAGTGCTTTCTATGTGGTAGCCTTTACAGCGCCAATAGAGGTGCCCAGCGTATTGCTCCTCAATATATATAATGTCTATTTGTTACTCATCCCCTTCCAGTGTCCCATAAGTTTGGTTTCTGGTGCCCCTGTGTGTTTTCAGATCCCTCCACACACAGACACACAAACTGCTGTTTGTATCCCCCCAGTGCTACTCTGGTTTGCACCATGTGGAGACTCTAACAGCTTGCATTGGTAAAAGAAACTTCTTCCCACAGAGCGGAGGGCAGAAAAGGGTTGGGGGTTGGATTATTGGTGGGTGAGCCTGTGTGGGATTGAGCTAGGTTCGAGCCAAATGCCTGACTGGACCCAGCATCCAGGGGGTCAGAGCCAGCCAGGTCCAAGTAGGAACTGGTTATAGCACCCCCTTCTGACAGTGGGTCATCATGGCATCTTTCCAGACATGGCAGAGGACTGAAGTTGAGTTTGGCATGGCTTGCATGCCGGTTCAATGCAAGGACATTCCTGCTAGTAAAATATAAAAATACTAGTTGAAGTGCCCATTACACGGGCCACAATGCCACTGCCAGCCAGTCACGGGGCAGTCATGCACAGTAGAGACTGCCCACGATGTGGGTGATACAGTGCCAGCCGGTCGCGGTGCAGTCATGCTCAGTAGAAACTGCCCGCTCCGCAGCTGCTATAGAGCGGGACGCTCCTTCGGAATGCCCCGCTCTGTATCAACCTCGCCACAGGCAGGCTTTACTGCGCATGACTGCGTCGTTACAAACTTTCTAATGAATTATTATATAGGATGGTGCAGTTGGCTCGCTCCAGAATGACTCCACTTTAGAGTGATAAATAGGGCCCACAGACCCTTCCTCCTTTCTCCACCCATAGCAGTCATTATACAGAGTGTGAGCACTGAGCATGCTTGTGCCCTTTGGGCCATATTCAGGAAACTAAAGGGCCAGTTCTGGAACAACCTAACTGCAGCATAGGAGGCACATTGACATTTTCCAAATGTCTTTTTTTTTAAATGGGGGCTTTTAAGCCGTTGCTAGCAATATCTCCATTGAATAGCAAAGCAATGCATTGGAGACCTCACTAGTATTCAAGCAGCTAAAATTCCCATTTATGCTAATGGGGATTTCCATATGGTATAGCTGGTTTGCCCCAAATTGCTAATCTTTAGCTTTCTGAATACTGCTCAGACCTCCTCTTCCTTCCAGCATGGCTCTGCTCGTGATAATGGTAGCCAGGGGATATTTCAAGTCGTAAGGCTTTGTGTGGAATCTAGTCCTAGCTGGGGCTGGTACAAACAGCAACTAGGCAAATTAGGCAGCCACTTAAAGTGGTAGAATTAGAAAGACAACAGTAGCATGTCCTTTTCTATAGGTGGGCAGGCCGGCCTGAAGTTTTGCCTAGTGTGCCAATTACTCTTTCACTGCCCTAGTCTTGACTTTATCAAAATGAACCCTTTAAGGACCAGAGGGTTGTGAAATTCATTGCTTACCCAGAAAAGCACCCCCCCCCTGGTCCTTAATGGGTTAAAGAAAATGAAGTGTTTTTGTTTTTTTACTTTTACAAATGTGATTTCCATTTCCAGGGACTGTCTGAAATAAAGATCCCAGAACTGGCAACTCAGACCAGCCCCAGTCCTTCAATTGTTCGCAAACCAAGTCAAAGCCAGATCAGCCATAGCTTCTCCCAGAATTCTCTGTATCGCAGCGCCAGCCAATTCATTTCTTCAAAGAAGTCCTTAGTAGACAGCGCCCTATGGGATAATGTTACACACAGACATGACAGTGGGATGGTAAGTGGAAAGTGCACTGCTCTGATGTAGGTTCTAGAACATAAATCAGAATTGTATGTGTGGGGACATTAAAGGGATAGTAATGGCTAAAATATAGTAGATCACCGAGTCTCCATTATGGTAAGCATAACACGTTACGCTAAGTTTACTCACTTACATTGCTATAGTTTTTAAAGATATTCCATGTAAAAGGATCCCCCTCCCACCCCTTCTGGCCGCTTCCCCTTGGATCTGCAATACAGTCATGAGACTGGACGGATGCAGCGAGGGACAAACTTAAGACAGTAAGTATAAGGAAAACCCTAACCCCCTAGATGAAGGAGGGCAGGATTTTCCATTGCTTACTGCAGTTTGCCAGTCGCCGTTCTCCATCTGGACCACTCAAGGATGAGCGTGATGCGGCCAGAAAGGGCGGGAGGGGTCTTTTTACATGAAATATCTTTAAAGCAGAACTACCACGTCAGGTAAAGTCGCCCTGCAATAATTAGGCAGGTGGAGACTAGCTTAATAATAGTTATATTACCTCTCAAAAGCAGCCACTTATAAAGTAATCCTTAATCTTCCGAGACCGGAATCCAGGCATCAGCACAGACTCTTGTCTGCTCGCCTGCGCTGTCAGTCCTGGTCTCCCTTCAGAAGCATTGCACTGTCCCGAACAGCACCGGAAGGGACTGACGGCGCAGGCGCGGAGACTGCACTAACCTCAGTCTCGGAAGATTAATGATTACTTTACAAGTGGCTACTTTTGAGAGGTAATATAACTATTATTAAAGGAGCAGTAAACTTTTTTTATGAAAAAATAAATATTGTAGGGATTTTCCTATTGAGTAAAATAAGGGTACTCCCACTGCCGAGAGATTTATATTTCCAGAGTTATTACAGTTTAAACCTATGTTTTTTACATTAGCAGTGCCCTCTAGTGGTCAAATTCTAATTAGATTTCCTGTTAGATTCTAATGGAGAGGAAAGTCAGAAAAGTCAGAGACATACAGTTCTCCATAGAATGTGGAACTATCAGGAAGTAAACACAGTAAATCACTTCCTGATTATATGAACTGTTATATATTTTGAATAAAACATCTGACAGCAGTGGGAGTGACCTTGTTTTATTCAGCAGGAAATGTTCTATAAAATATGTGTTTTCATAAAAAAAGTTTACTGCTCCTTTAAGCTAGTCGCCACCTGTCTAATTATTGCAGGGCGACTTTACCTAACGTGGGAGTTCCACTTTAACCTTAAAGCAATATAAGTTATTAAACATAACACAATGTGTTATGCTTACCATAATGAAAACTCGGCGATCTACTTTATTTTAGCCATTACTATTCCTTTAAAGGAGAAATGATAAGGATAAGTTTGCCCATCCTCATGAGAACAGTGGCCCATATTTATAAATTGGAGTCATTTTGGAGTATACCAACTGCACCATAGGGGACAAATAAAAATTCATGTTAAAATTAAATTGGGCTTTTAACACCTTGAATGCATTGGAGACCTCTCTAGCATTGAAAGGGTTAAAAAGCTCTATTCAGGTGCATGGGACTTTAGGAATGTTTAGTTGCCCACTATGGTACAGTTGGTTTACTCCAGAATAACTCAGGGCTATTGAGATGTATTGCAGTGTATAAGGGAATCAAAACACAAGAGGGAGAATTGGAATATACCAATCAAATCCATAAGATTTTATTACAAACAGTCTTTTCAGTTATGAAAGTGGAAATGAGAATAAACCACTGAAGGCTACTGACAAAGCTTAATAGCATTATTTGAAAAAGTATTTTAACTTTAAAAGAGAACTAAAACCTAATTATAAGTCCATACTTATCTACCATGGACAGAAAAGCCTAATGGCCCCTTGGACTCTTGCCTTTGTTCTTTTGTTCAAGAGACAGGGTCTTAAATCAGTCCAGAATGTCATGTCTACGGTCCAAGCTGAATAAATAAAGTGAACATAGAGGGTGACAGTCTTTCTACGTTGTTATGTCAGTTCTGCTTTAGGTTTCATATGTTGTCAGAGACATTGGAATGGAGTAGGCCACAAAGGCCTTTGTCCCACCAACTTTACCTCATGTTCTCTCTTAGAGGTAGGCAGCCATCCAGCTGTTGGATTACATTTCCCATAATCCTCTCCCGGTCATGAGATAAACAATACAATAAAGTAAGAATCTGATGACAGGTGTTGGCTAATCAAGGAGTTGTTGAGTTTGTTTGCTCTAAGCAACTGTGTTCCTTGTTGATTGTATGCTGTGGCCTCATTATTTAGAATTCACAAACTGCATCACCTTTTTGTTTGGTTGTTTTAGTATGTGGATGATGAAGATCTGATCAGTACCATTAAAAGCTTCAGTACTGTGACCAAGCAGCACACAGCCTTTACCGACACACCATTATAGATGAGGGAAAAGAAAAAAGAACCACCTGAAAGAAAGTCAAGTTCATGTGATCTGCATGCAACATTTCTATTGGCTTTGGGGAATCAAAGACGGAAGGACAAATAAGTCACCTTCAGTGACACTGACTATGTATTCTGTACCAGTAGAAATAAATTACACTGGAGAAGTTTTTTCATTACAGAAATGTTTTTTTTGCTGCCGGATAGAACCATTCCTATAACTTATCTGATTCTATAACTGACTGCATATATGTTGGCCTCTCAGAGGGTGAGCTCCTGGGCTTTTGACAGACAAGCTGGACGTCAGCTATTCCCAACAACATCATATTCATTGCTACCTGTGACTCATTTTTCTATTATTGAATCAGTTGGAAAAAGGCTCTCACTGTCTGTACAGCTCAACAGAATCAAAGTTCTTGCTTAATAAGACCCCTTAATTAATTGCTAGATCAGTGAAAGGTGTTTGACATAACACCCCATCATTAAGATGAGTATTATGTAATAGAAGATGGATGACGATGATTTACCAAGAAAGGCCAAAGGTTTATCTGTGTATCTTCAAGGGACAAGCACTGGATCTCCTGATTTTGTGGTTGCCTTCTCTGCTTACTATTATAATATGTATCTAAATTGTAAATAAATAATATTGCATAAAATATTTAAATATATTGTCCAAAATTTAACTAATGTGACTTGTCTGTTTTGATCTTTAAAACACAGCTTCTGACTTTTTTTTTTCTCCCCCTCCCAACCACTTTCTCTGAGGTTTGTTAAAGGGATAGTGATACTTGCAGATTACTAATCCCCATATTGTAGCTTTATTAAAAGGAAACTTATTGCCCTCAGTGTCATCTCTCAAACCCTTATGGTTTGAGAGATGATAGCGCTCAACGTTCCTCCCTCCCCCTTCCCTGACTGAATGCTGAACGCTGACTGCAGAGATATCCGGTATTACTTGCATCAGGCGGCTCTGCAGTATTGCCGAGATCGCATTTATAAAAAATAAATCTTTCACTTGCAAGCACACGTATAAGACCATTTCAGTGAAAGAATTCTTTTTTAGAAACGCGATCTTGGCTCAGCTGCAGAACCTCCTGATGCACATAAGAATGTCGTACGACAGCTTCCCCTGCAGTCAGCATTCAGTCAGGGAAGGGGGATGGAGGGAGGAACTTTGAGCGCTATCATCTCTCAGACCATAAGGGGTTGAGAGATGACACTGGGGGCAATAAGCTTCTTTTTAACAAAGCTACAATATGGGGATTAGTACTTTGCAAGTATTACTATCCCTTCAAGGGACTCACACCATGGATCCATCGATGGAGCTAGCGTTGCTCTCTAGAAATCATTTTACTGTGTTCTGCCCATGATGAATATGTTGATTTATTGCTTAAGATACAGTACAATGACACACATCGAAGGCATTTCAAACTAGTCTGCTCACTTGTTGGTTGTCTGACCTTATCAGTTCCTTCATTGATAAAGGTCTGACATCAGTGAAAGGGGAGGTAGGGAGAGAATAAAACTGCATGGTCTGCATTTTATACAGTAAGACTAACATCAGTCACTCAAATTTAAATAGTTATTTTCAAGCATCACAATCCCTTTAAATATACATTACTACAGGGCAGTCAGTCGTAGCCTCTAACAGCTGGAGACCCAAAATCACGTACCCCTGCCTTACTGGGGAGATGCACTAAAGGTTGATGTTGTGGTGATATGATATTGTCGATGTGTGTAAAGGATTTTGCCTTTTAGACGTAGACACATCGCCATATGCATTAAATTTAGGGATGCAAGCGGAGGGGAGTTCCCCTTTTGCATACAAGGTTGTCAAACTGCTGTTGATGTGGAAGGGATGCCCTCTCTTACACATCACCAGCAGTATGACAATGCTGAAGTCCGAGAGCATTCTCTCTGCCTCCTCACTTGATCAGTAGGGAAGCACAGAAGATCCTTTCAGCATTACTAACAACACTTCCTTCACTTACTTTTCTAGCCCTTTGAATGCCACAGGGGTGTGCAGTGCACAATCCTATAGCACTCAAAGGGATAAGGAAGTGATGCTGTTCGTGGTGCTGAAAGGATCCTCTCCACTCCCCTGCTGAACAAATGGAGAAGCAGAGAGAATGCTCTCCAACTTCAGGGTTGTCTACTGCTGATGATGTATAATGTAGGGCATCCCTTCCATATTGGCAGAAGTTTGACAACTCTTCATGTTTATGATTGATTGACACCTGTTAAGTCATAGGAAACTACAGGGAAATCTCAGCATCGCCAATCTCAAACAGGCAAACTTGGGACTGTGAACTCTGACAGCAGAGGCAGTTATGGGAGCTTAGTGCATGTGGTGAACAGATACATTAACATATGAACACACCCACATTTACAAAAATTACTCATTATGCTACATTTCCATATTGAAATAGGCTTTTGTCAAAGTGATAAATGAAAAATTGTAAACACGTCAAAGGCATGTCGGACTGATGTCTATGTGGGCATATTTTTGTTGGATTGATGAGGATATGATGTCAAAAACACTTTAGTACGTACTGATAATATGCCTTCGACACTGATCCAACAGGATATCACTATTATAAGCCCTCTTCGACCATTAGTGCATCTCTGCTACTGTGTGTCTAACTCATGTTTTCAAATTTCGTTGCTAAAGGGCTGAAATTAGGCAGGTATAAATATACCACCCTTGCTTTTGTGTAGATATTGCATGAATTGGCTAAACCATTTTGATTGCAACACCTTTGCAAAATGCAGTCTTAACATTAAACTCTTAACTGACTCTGCCACTTGGGAATGCAGTTTAAGAACATTAACACGATTTGGCAGACTCTGAATTACCCATAAATCTGTTACTGTTTTTTTTTTAAACAAAGAATAGAATAAATCAACAGTAAATGAAAACGTGCCATTCTATTATCAATTATATCTAAATGTACTAATCAAATTTATTTTTATCTTAGATTACTAAATATGAAACAGACATGGGATTAATTACAAGTAGGGACTAGATGAGGGGGCAGCTGTCCCTCGGTAGAGGGATATTATTGTAATTTGGGAGTCTTGAAAGAATCTTTTTTCAGAGGAGTGCATCCGATTGCCATTGTGGTATAACCCTCTAGGAAAGTATTATTGTAAATCTCTATCCGTCTTTATAAAGCCCCTCCAAAGTTTGTACACAACTAACGAACAAAAGGGTATATGTATGTGTTTCAAAGCAGTATTAGTATTAAAATTTTGCGGACATTTGTGCCTAGATGTTATAAATAATAATGTTAAAAGTTTAAAAATAGCCACCCATTGAGAGTATGAAAATATAATGCTTTTACAAAACTGGATTAGAGACAGTAAATAATCATTATTTACAGTAGCAACTAAAGGCTGTGTCAGATATAAAGATCTATCAGTGACAGTTAAATTTTCACTAAATTGTGATTAGTTATTATTAGTCTTTGCCAATGTTGATACACGTGTGTGTGTGTGTGTGTGTGTGTGTGTGTGTGTGTGTGTGTGTGTGTGTGTGTGTGTGTGTGTGTGTGTGTGTGTGTGTGTGTGTGTGTGTGTGTGTGTGTGTGTGTGTGTGTGTGTGTGTGTGTGTGTGTGTGTGTGTGTGTGTGTGTGTGTGTGTGTGTGTGTCAAATGCTAAAGAACAAATTGGCAAACTTCTGTGACATGTTGATATATGTTAACCAAATTGTCTTCAGTACAAAGACAGAGAAAATCTCAGCACTCATGTCCATTTTAAAGCCAGGAATACTTATTCCTCAAATTGTAGACAGACACACCTTAATACTTCACCACCTATAGTGAGAACATCATGTTATGCTAGGTAGTTTATAATGGATATATTCCATAGAACAGGGGCTGGTAATTTTAGGCTCTTTTAGCTTTCGTAAACTTGAAAACCCATCATCTCCAAACAGGCAACTATTAATGTCTCTTGGTTTAAAGGGAGAGTAAAGTGAAGGTGTATGGGCATGTTTGGGCATGCTGTTCTCAGCACCCTGTTTAATATACTGTATAGTATATAGGAAAAGGGCACATATTTCCTTAATTTCCCAGAGTATAAAGGAAAAAGGCATAGCTTTACTTCATTCCCCAGGCGCCATTTTGATTGTTACCCACTAGAGGGCGACATTTCAATAGGATACCCTACAGGGGAACCTTTTGGCACTTGCTGCTTGCATTAAATTCTAAGGGCTAGAATTTATTACAGGTGCTAATTTTATCTCTGCTTTTATCTCCAGTTTTCCCAATAGACTTCAACAGGAAAATATTTGATAACACTGTTGTTAACATTTAGCACCTGCAATATAATCTAGCCCTAAATGTGTGTGCCAGTATCTAGTAAAGATATCATCATTCTAGTACGTGTCCCAAAATGCAGCCATGTGATTGGAGGCAATCATCTTCCCCAATAGGTGTTATTGCTATTGATGACTTGGAATCTCAACTATCAAGAGTCAGCCCCCCCAAGATTGAATATCCTTCATAGGAAGATTGCATGTCAGTGGCAGCATGTTGTAAATGGAACCATAAAAGAAATCAAGATTGTATTGCAGGGCTATGCCATGTTTTCTTCAGCTGGTCTGTATTATACATAGTCCATATTTCTGTTTAGCTAAATTGTATAAAAATATTTGGTTTGAGTCTTCAGTGTCCCTCAGCCAAACAAATGTTATTAGTGGGCTAGGAGACTAGTAGACTTTTCAATGTATGTACTGTCTATTGAAATGTAAAAAAAAATAATTTGAAGAGCAGATATGTTATGGTTTGTGACACCTTTAGGGAACCAGTGTAATTGTACAGAGGTTTCTTTCCAGTCTATGTGTATTTATAAAAAGTTGTACCTATATCACGTGAACTCCTGCAGCTTCTCTCAAATGCAAACTTGCACTCTTTTTTGACAGTTCAAGCTTACCATTTCTTGTGGCAACTCCATTTAATGAGGGAGTTGTGGCTATTGCAATCTATGGAGGAGCCAGCATCCAGAACTCTTGACAGACTGAAAAAGCAGCAGTATAAAATGGATTGACCCCATGGAAACAGTAACTGTCAAAAATAAAATGCTACTCTGTGATGTAACAATTATTGAATGAAGTGTCTACCATTAGTGAAAATACCCTTGTTTTTCTCATGTGTATGTATACAGTGCCTTAAATGCACTAACTATGCACTGTCATGGGGATGGTAACATTTATATGTTCTTAGAGAAAAAGGTTAGAGGAGAGTGACTCAAAGTATCCTTTCTTTTTCCATTGCACTCAAATGTTCTTCATTATAATCACTTCTTTTATTTTTAAATGGAACACAGAACACCATGGAATCATAGTGTCATACGTTTCGCAAATACAGTGCTTACTCATAGAATAATGCAGTTAGTACTGTATGTGCAAAACGCATGAGACTATGATTCCCTGGTGTTCTGTGTTCCATTTCAAATAAAAGAAGTCATTTTAAAGGGATAGTATTTGGGCCTTGCAGAGTGTTATTTCAATTCTGTCAGAGTTGTAATTCAAGAGTAATTGAATGATAAAGTGTCCCCCTCCCACCCCTTTTACTGATATAACACTGCTCAGCTCAGAGTAGCAGGGAGGTGCCCAGGTGGATTGCAGAGAGGGACAATATTCAATTAAGATAAGGGAAAAAGCTGAAAAACCTGTCAAGGGGAACAGGGATTTCATTGTTCTTACAGTAAGAAGATTGTCCCTTGCTGTTATCTGTCTGGTCAAGCAACCAGATTCCACATCTGAGATGAGCAGTGTTACACTAGGTAAAAGGGGCAGGAGGGGATACTTTATCATTCAATTACTCTTGAACTACAACTCTGACAGTATTGAAATAACACTCTCCATGGCCCAAATACTATGAAGATTAATTGGAGCTGCTGATTTTGTGAAACATTACTATCCCTTTAATGAAGAACATTTGAGTGCAGTGGATTTCTTCTCTACGTTTACACCATAGATGTATATGTTAATCTTTCCACTTTGCACTGCGTGTGAGTGATATATACTACACTATACACTACACTACTACACTATAGCCAAGATCGGTGCCACTTATTTTGAACTACAGTTTTCATACATAGTCATACATGGAAATAAAATTCTGTTACTTAGTTCATATACCCACCGGTTTGTGCACATGCATTCCTCACTTGGAACCATATTCAGGAAGAGGATCACCTCTAGAGAAAACCAGTTGGACCTCTTTAGTATTCAAGGGGTTAAAAGCCATATTTAATCAATGGGAATGTTGTTAATTGGTCCCCAATGGTGCAGCTGATCTGCCCCAGAACTGCTTTGCTAGATACGGTCTGTGAACAAGTATGTGCAGAGGGTGACTGTAATCTGTGTCTTGAACAATAACAGTGTTAAATAAATATATGTGTAAATAAATATATAACAAGCAAGTATGACAAACAAAAAAGTGCTTGTTTCCTAAATAAAGAATTTTAGACGACATTCATATTAGATTTTTTAAATTTGTTTTTATATATTTTTGGAGTCAGAATCAGAGAAAAAAGTGCCTAGAGAGATCAGCTGCACCTCACTGACGAGGCCCAACAAGGCCGAAACGTACGTCTGGGGTTGGCTGCTTCTCTTGTTCAGAGAGGAATTGCTTGGCACTTCGTGGCTGGACTACCTTTTGGTAGGATCAGTATGATGTGTGTCAAGATATTTCCTCTCTGTGAAAGGCACTAGTGAGCTAAAAGAGATTGCACCCTGGGTAGGATACTTATCCTATAGAGCCTCATCACTTTGAGGGCAGGCTCGTTCCTAGTTGAGCATCTCTGACTAGCTCTTTTGCATATGCAAATTGCCCTTGGGACTAGTCACCCTAAGGGTAACAGGGTAATCCAGTCGTGGACCCCTTGCTCACAGTGCCTAGAGAGATCAGCTACACCTCACTGACGAGGCCCAACAAGGCCGAAACGTACGTCTGGGGTTGGCTGCTTCTCTTGTTCAGAGAGGAATTGCTTGGCACCTCGTGGCTGGACTACCTTTTGGTAGGATCAGTATGATGTGCTTCAAGATATTTCCTCTCTGTGAAAGGCACTAGTGAGCTAAAAGAGATTGCACCCTGGGTAGGATACTTATCCTATAGAGCCTCATCACTTTGAGGGCAGGGTCGTTCCTAGTTGAGCATCTCTGACTAGCTCTTTTGCACATATATATATATATATATATAATTAGATTAACATTAAATGGATAATATCACTTAATATGCAAATAAATATATATTGCACGGTTCCTTCTCCTGAGTAAAACAAGGGCACTACCATTCAAAAGTTATTTCATCTCAAAAACTCTCTTCATTGTGTGCTGCTTAGATAACAAGCATTGCACACACCTCGGTTTCAAGGTTAATATAAAAAATAGACATTCATGGGAACTTTTAGTCCCAAGCCACAGGAGAAACAGTAATGACTGGGGATGGAAGTATCCAAACCTCAATGCCCTGAACTTGTCACTGTTGTTACACCATCCTATCGACAGCTCTGGACAGCTGACCATAAGCCTCCACAGAATGGTGTAGCAACAGCACCACTGTACAATTTCAGTCCCGTGTGATGCTGCACCTAAAAAAATTAAAGTTTGAGATGCAATAATGTTTTAATAAAACACCTCTAAGCAGTGGGAGAATACTTGTTTTACTAAAGAGAATAAACCCCAGAATATGTATAAATTGCATATTAAGTGTTACTATGCCTTTAAGCAGCAAAAATATTCACGACAAAACGGGTAAATGGTATGGCGCTTTAAACAACACTTACGTTACAGTATTCTTTTTTTACAGGAGGCAGGACTAAAACTTGAAAACTAGAGACGTCTCAATGTATTCTTCCTCATAAAACATTTTCTAAATAAACAAAAGAAATTCTAAATAAAATGTTTCTTATTTTCAGTCATTGCATCCAAATGAGAACAGAAAAAGTGGATAATAAAACACTTTCTTCATTGAGTGCTGCTTAGATAACAAGTATTGCACACCCCTCAGTTCCAAGGTTAATATAGAAAATATGCATACATGGGAACTTCTAATCCCAAGCTGCAGGAGAAACATTAATGGGATAGTAATGGTTAATTTTAAGTTGCTTTAATATCGTAGGCATTAAAAAAAGATTAACATTGATGTAAGTTTTATCTTTATAACTGGCTATAGTTACCCCTTCCTGGCTGTTTCAGAGAAGTCAGCTCTCTAGCTGACAGATGCATATTACGGTCATTCGACCCGACAACAGCTCTTAAGAAGAGCCGAAATCGTGCTATTTAGAAATAAATACTTCATAAATACTTCATTGGAACGGTCTGCAAAGTGTGCTTGCAAACCAATCAAGTATTTATTTCTAAATAGCAAGATTTTGGCTCTGATGAAGAGCCGCCGGCTGGTCCTGGGACCGGAATCTCCTGCTGTCAGCTAGATGGCAGACTTGTCTGAAACAGCTGGGAAGGGGAAACGTTAGTAAGTTATATCTCTCAAACCATAAAGGTTTGAGAGATAAGTCTTATATGGATGTTAATCTTTTTTTAATGCCTACAATATTAAAGAAACTTAAAATTAACCATTACTATCCCTTCAATGGCTGGGGATGGAAGTATCCAAATGACAGGATTCATATCACATCATAATATGGGTGGGGTTTAGTCGGGGTAGGCGGGGTTACCACAGAACTCAGCCTGTGTCCCTGGAGACTCACAAATTCAATCTGATCCAGGTATAGAAATATATCAAATTATTTATATTAATGTACCTAAATGTAGCATGGAGGTAATCAACCTGCATCTCCAGTAGTTTTCATTGGCTGGTTGGGGATGATAGGAGTTGATGTCCCGAACTACTGGAGACCCGAAGATTGACTGGCCCCTTATAAAGTCCATTATGTTCAAAAGAAGAGTAATTCTGGTGCAAACCAACTGTACCATATGGGAGAAATACAAATTCCAAAATTCACCATTGATTTATATGGTGATTTGTAACCTTGACAATGCTGGGAGGACTTTGCAATGCAGAGTCCTCCCTAGTATTCAAGGGGTAAAAATCCACATTTAAATCAAGCACATTTTAGTTCTCCTTTATAGAGGAGCTGGTTTGCCACAGAAACCCTCCACTTGAGCATCTTTATGTAGTTCAGTAAGTACCATCTAGGTCTCAAGGTGGAAGGAACAGTTTTCACAGCTAAGAGAACCACTGATTGATGGACTGAACACTAGGGATGGGCAAAAGGTCCCTTAGTGTTCTCATTAGAAATTACATGAATACCACATGGTTCTTTGCTTTTTCACGAGAAATTACACCCTTAGCAAACCCCTTAAAAATGTCTTCA
The DNA here is from genome assembly GCA_037306005.1 of Rhinophrynus dorsalis. Lineage (NCBI taxonomy): Eukaryota > Metazoa > Chordata > Amphibia > Anura > Rhinophrynidae > Rhinophrynus > Rhinophrynus dorsalis. The sequence goes on from CM074720.1 coordinate 50,616,031, forward strand.
TTTCGCCTACACAAAAAATATTTTACCAAGGTCTTTCGATGGGTAGAAACTTCCTGTCCATTTACTACATGCATCTCTCATTTTCATGACAAAAACATGACTTTACCAGGAAGTGAAAAGGAGAAATAAGCAGCTGGGTGGGGGGCAGAATGTGATTTCCTAGCTAATTTGTTAGCAAAATAAGGACAGCAGAGGCTCGTAGTGTGGGCTAACACTATGAGCGCCTGTATTATATAAAAAAAAAAAAAAAAAAAAAAAAAAAAGGGGGGGGGGAGCAGGCAGGATCGTGATGCATCCATTGAGTCTCCCAACACTCCTGCTTGGTAGCCGTGTCCTACGCTCATTTACACTATAACTAGCTGCACTAAAAACACACTCAGTGCTTGTTGGTGGGCAATTAAGGGTTTCCACTGCGGTACGTGTCAGTGCTCGCTACAAGCATTGTTTTGTTTGCCAGTAGTCTAATGTGGTCATCATTTCTACCCAGAACGTAGCCATCCTGCAAGTATGCTGAAACCATCTCACATGCAGTGGGACCACTCCTAGGTCCTTCACGGTGTTCCTGTGTATCTGTCACTAACCCATACTCTGGGAGCAAATTCCAAAGAGATATGCTGTGACCAGTGCCACCACCACAAATGTTGGATATATGTCACCCCTGAGACCCATGAATCACCATGTGTTCAGAATGGGAATGGGGTGTTCTGGTTGATGTAGCTGCAGCTGGTATAAACCCTTTGCTGCCTTCTTTTTCCACTCTGCTTTCTAGAAGTTTTTTTGGCCCTAACAGAGGTGCTGCTGGTCATCATGGCTCCTTGTTGTTTTGACACACTGATCATGCTTTGGTAGAAATTCCCAAACTTTGAGTGTAAAGTGGGGGTCCAACAAAGTGGCAAGGATGTATTACTCACTTCTTTTAATGAACACTATGTGAGGATCTTGCCCAAAGCACGCTAACATGTCCTTGAGCAGCTGTTGAATGTCTGTGTTGTCATTATGATAAGATTCCTCAACCATGCTCCTCATTTTTTTCTGCAATAAATATATCAGTGGTAGAATTTAGCTAATTCCTGCCCTTACGTGACTAACCAATATTGTTGCCTCCTCAAAAGGTTTCAACAGCTCACATACATCAGACATTAGTTGCCATTTACTAGGTGACAAAGAGACTGTGGTGGTGGGAGGGAAACCCAGTGAACGGTCACAGTCATATAGTCTGTGCTGTGCCCACTTGTCCACATATCTGTTGTCAGGTAGATTTTCTTACCATATGAACTTTCCAGTCCTTTGCCCTCCAAACTAACCACTCGCTTGTACAATTCTGGCACATCAGTCCTTAAAAAATAACCATGGCTTAGGATATGCCAGCAAAGAGCTACACATGACAACAATTCTCTTAATCCATGGTTTTCAATACGGCAGCATGTCCACTGCCAACATCTTGGCAACCTTGCCATTCCACAAGCGTACCTTGGGATTGTTTTTGTGAAGTTTTTGACTCCTTCCCAAAAACTTTGTAAATGTGGGTTGGCAGTACAAGGCAGAAGAAGCCTATAACTTGATTGCTTTAAATACAGGACTATAGGAGGTGGAGGCAGCATGTGTGGACAGACTCTTGCCATCTCCTACAGCAAACTCATTGTCATCATAGACCTCTTCAGCAGTAGCCATAGGTGTTACATCAAATGAACAAACTTCTGGTACACTCTTTGACACATAAACATCACTACTTCTTTTATGTGACCCAGAGTACTGGGAACTTTTAGGCGTGATTCGACTGCTGCTAGGTGTGGCACTTCTGATCTGTTGGTTGTGTGTCTCCCAGTTAGACCTGTGGTTGTTCTTCAGGTAGGATCTCACTGAGGAGGTGCCTAGGTGTGATCCTGGTTCCTCCTTGCTCACATGCTTTTGTACATGGACAACATATAGCAACATGCTTAGCTTTTGGATCAATGATGATGCAATGCTAGTACACTAACAGAAGCAGAGGGACTCATCAGAGCTAAAGTTGTTGCTGCTGTTTGCTCAAAACTATTAGTGTGTGGCTGGGTGGCGCTTGGACTTAGAAGCGGCAATTATGCTGATGATGACTGACGGGATGACTGTATTTTTTTAAAATCTGTGCTTGACCAGGGTCAGACTTTCTAGTGGCTTTCTCAAACAATTCTGATTTATAGACAGGCACAGTGTTTATTTTCAGTGGGTGAAGATTAAGCCTTTGTTTTTCAGCTGTCATCATCTCTCATTCTCAATTTCATCTGTATCTGAAGAAGAAGAGGATGCAGGAGGGAAATATTCTACATCTACATTATCATCATCAGTCATTAGATGATGCTCAGCATCACCCACCACTTCTGCCCACTACTTTTGTATTCCTTTAAGCTTTTACAGGTCTCAAACAATTTTTTTCCATGTCCCTACTACTTTCAGGACAGGCATTTTTGTGCTTGCTTGTCTCACTGTCAGATGCAGCAGTTGGTTGAGTTGCTGCACACTCTACCATTATGCCATCAACACTATAATTTTACTCATTGTCCTCTTCAGTGTTTTTGAATGGTTTATTAATAGTACTGGTGCTAATGGTGGTAATGGAACTTTGGGTGGAACTTTGACAAACTGCATCCTCCTTGTGAAGAGAGGGATTACCATAATTTATTGCAAACGCTGCAGCAACCATGGCTGTAGTCAGTTTTTGGACTACAACTTTACTCACATGTCCCTGCACTGTTCCTACTACTTTCCCCCTCTTCATGTGCATTTGCTGGCCATTACTCAACTACTGTATGTGTAATTTTACTGTAAATTGGACCGATGGAGTGTGATGTCTCGCTTTGGATCTCTAAAAAATACTCTCATTAGTCAAGTATCAGTCTACCTCATTTACAGCTTACATCAGGGTCCCTGTCTCTGCCACCTATCAATTTTTATTTTTTAACTGTCCCCACCCATCCCAGTCAACAAAGAATCAAATTCCCTGTTCAACTTATTCTTTCCCCAAACACAAAGATTATAGCCAGATCAGGATGAAAACTTGTACCAAGGCTGCCTGTGTCTTCCCAATAATAATAATAATAATAATAATAATAATAATCCTTTATTTATATAGCGCACACAGATTCCGCAGCGCTTTACACTCATATTGGTTCCTGTCCCCATTAGGGCTCACAATCTAAATTCACCTATCAGTATGTTTTTGGAGTGTGGGAGGAAACTGGAGTACCTGGAGGAAACCCACGCAAACACAGTGAGAACATACAAACTCATTGCAGATGTTGTCCAATCAGTCACACAGAATGTTAGGATATTTGGGGTAATTCTCCTTTTCTCCAATCTCACTCCCCTAACACACAAATAACAGCTCGATCAGAAACTTGGATCACAGCTGCCTATGTCTTCCCAGTCAGTCACACAAGATGTTGGGGTATTTGGGATCAACCTCCTTTCTCCCTTCCACTCCCCCAGACTCCCCTAATGCAGAGAACCAATGTCATGCCTACAAGACACCCTAAACTAACCTTCAACTCCTTTTAATTAGTCTGTCTTGACTAGCTGACACACATGCAGCTCTTTCTTCCTCGCACAAACACAGAATGGCATGCTGTGGGACCGTGACACCTCTTTTATACTATGCTGTGGGAAAAGAAGGTAAAGTTGCCATGTGGTGGGTAGAAATTCAGTCTTCTCATTGATTTCAATGCAATGAGTTGCATGAAAAAACTGCACTTTTCACTGGAAATTTGTCACTAGGCAGGAAGTGCCATTTTTCTCCTGTTTCTTTTTAGAGGTTGAACGTTTCACCCATCCCTACTGAACAGATCAGCATAGCCTCTTCTTTAGTTAATATAAGTACTAACTGTATGGCCTTTTAGGATGTGGAATCCACTTGCTGGGATACATTTTGTCTTTCTAAGAGATTTGCAAGGTGTTTATTTACAGTAGCTCATTTTGTGGACACAGTCTCCGCCTGCTTTATAACAATATTTAAAGGTTAGAAATTAAGCTTTGAATACAAATTAAATTGCACTCCAAAAATATCCCACAGATTTTTGTAATTCAATAAAGTTGATGTTATAGGAAGGATATGAATACTATTGCAAACAATTGCATTTGCGAAGGACAAAATCTTCAAAGAGCAAACCAACTGCTTCCCAGCGCAAATATAAAAATTATTTGAATTCCCATTGATTTAAAGGGATAGTAATACTTAAAATGTAAAAAAATATATGAGGAAGGGTTTACCCCCCTGAGTAAAACAAGAGTACTCCCACTGCTGAAAGGTGTTTCATTCAAAAGTTATTAATTTTCAAAGTTTAATTTTTTAGGTGCAATATCACAGTGGCCTGAAATTGTACAGTGGTGCTGTTGCTACAGCATCCTATGGAGATTTATGGTCCCGGGACCAGAGCTGTCCATAGGATCGTGTAGCAACAGCGCCACTGTACAATTTCAGGCCACTGTGATATTGCACCTAAAAAATTCAAATTTGAAAATTAATAACTTTTGAATGAAACACCTTTCAGCAGTGGGAGTACTCTTGTTTTACTCAGGGGGATAAACCCTACAACATATTTTTTTTTTTACATTTTAAGTATTACTATCCCTTTAAATGTGCTTGTTAACACCCAATAGTACTAATTTCACACTGCTGAATTGCAAATAGCGCATGTGAATTTTATCAAACTAGTTTTTTATTTAAAGATTTTAATAGTTGCACTGAACAGTTATCTAATGAGAATGTTGAATGCTGTCAGTACTTGGTAGAAGCAGCAGCTGTAGCAATCACTGGTGTAGTTTTGGATGGGTGTCTACAAGCTTTGCACAGTAATATGGTGTAATGTTTACCCAATCTTTCACTTTGTTTTTTTGGGGAACATCAAATAACTCCAATTTCCAAGTCTTGCATTCAATTTCAGTTGTAGTCAAGTCTTACTTTAACTGAGCTACTCAAACCATTTTATTCAGTGACTTTGGTATTAAAGTGATAGTAATGTTTCATAATAAAAGCAGCTCTAATTAATCATCATAGTATTTGGACTTTGGAGAGTGTTATTTCAATACTGTCAGAGTTGTAGTTCAAGAGTAATTCAATGACAAAGTGTCCCCCTCCTGCCTCTTTTACTGATGTAACACTGTTCAGCCAGAGCAGAAGGGAGGTGCCCAGGTAGACTGCAGAGAGGGACAATCTTCAATTAAGATAAGCGAGAATGCTGAAAAGCTTGTCAAGGGGGGCAGGGTTTTCATTGTTCTGATAGGAAGAATATTGTCCCTTTCTGTTATCTGTCTGGTCTATGGACTGCATTCCACATCTGAGAAGAGATTGCTTACACTAGGTAAAAGGGGCGGGAGGGGGAAACTTTGCTTGTGAATATCTCTCAAACCATAAAGGTTCTTCATGTTTTTTTAATGCCTGCAAAATAAAATAAAGATAAAACGTATTACTATTCCTTTAAGTCATTATACTACTGAAATGAGAATTTCCATCCTACTCGGAGTCTTGGTTGATAAACATTTTCCTCAATGAGTTACCTGGAAGTTGCACAATCCATTCCTCAATCCTGATAAACTTCATCATGTTTGATATTTGGGATGGTGTTGACTAGGTGATGTGAAGTGTTGGGTTTTCATCACATGCAACTTTTGGAATTTATACTAGGAAGTTCTCCTTTATCACAAAATATTTCTCCTTTTGTCTAAAGTACAATCTACATGCTTTTTCCTCAAACTCCTTTGAAGATAAGTCTTTTCAAGTAATGGCTACCACCAGTAAAATGAGCTTTAGAGATAACTTAAGGTAATTATTGGCTTTAAAACTGGTGTAAGTGATCTTTGGCTCTCAAGTTTTTGTAGATTAAATCTGCCATCATCCACAACCAGCCAATGGCTGGATGTGGAGGATGGGAGCTGTAGTTCCCAACAGTTAGATTGCCAAAAGTTGCCTAACACTGTACAACCCGGACGAGTTTCCTCATTACACAAGTGCTCAGTCTCACAGTGCGACCTGGGTAAAACCAATATATTGTATATTTATTAAGAAACTTAAATCATAAACAAGCCAAGTTGTTACTCATATTAGAGGCTTGTACTTTTGCAAATATAAAACAAAGAATATAAAATCAAGAGTACCATGACACTGCAATACGAAGTGGACTATTGGTATTCAGTAACAGACAGACACAAACTGGCTTTCACAGTTGCCACACACATACATGGGTGAAAGCAGCTAGACATACAGGTTATTAAATGATTGGTCACACCATCAGGCAGTCAAGAAACAGTTCCAAGCTCAAGTGACTTATCAATGATCATATACAAAGCTCTAGCATGGGAATAAGATATTTCGTTAGGTTAGGTCTTGGATGGCTTGTCCCATTAGTCGTGAATCTAGAGATTTCTAACACATTGTGAAGAAATGCATTTGAGACATTCTAGCAGAAACTTTTTTTTTTATTTTGGCTGACTTCTAAGAGTATGTCTCTGCTTAATGCAGGTAAGTGTATGATAATCAGAGAAACAGATCAATAATAAATATCCAGAGGTTATTTACGAATGGTCACATGGACCTAATATCAGACACCATTATATTGAAAATGCTTTTCTTCTGGCACTTTGCTGAATTCTGATCTAAGATTTGATTTGACAAGATATAAGAAGTATTTGAGTTTTATTTAAAAAGCAAAAGAGAGCAATCCTGGATCATACCAACTGCACCAAAGTGTGTGTGTGTTTTTTTTTAGAAAGTCCCCCAGTTATCATTGATTTAAACTGGGCTTTTAACCCTTGGATGCTAGATAGGTCTTCAGTATATTGCTTAGCAATGCATTGGAGACCAAGCTAACGCTCAATGAATTATAAGCCCCATTTAAACCAATGGGATTGGTTTATTCCCCCTCAATAGTGCAGTTGACTTGGTTCAGGGTTACTGATTGGTTTTCTTTCTGCATAGTATTCTTGTCTCTATATCCATGTGCACATTCACATAGGACATTTATGAAGCATTGAAAGTATTCCCATTGATTTGCTACCAGATTTGCTTTAAAAGAGGATTTTAGTCTTACCTGTTAAATTCTTTTCTCTTAGTCCATACAGGTTACTGGTAACTTTGGGATGTCCAACCATTGAGTTTCCCACAGGCGGGAAATAAGGCAAGGGCCAGGTGCAAGGCCCTCAGTCACCAGAGCAGATATGAACCATCAGATCAGAGATAGCCCAACAAAACAACTGAAGTGTCAACAGACACTGAACAGGGGTAACAACACCCCAAGAACTGTTACACAGCACACGGAACTAAAGCCAACAGGGCTCAAAAGCACACGGAACTAGAGCCAACAGGGCTCAAAAGTGAAGGAAGCACCAAGAACCGAAGAAGATTCTAGACAGGCAAGACTGCCTCCAGGATCTTCCTCCCAAAGCTGGCATCAACCAATGCCAGTACATCAACACGGTAGTGCTTCGAAAAGGTGTGCACAGACAACCAAGTGGAAGCCTTGCACAAATGATCACTGGAGGCTTAATTCTTGTAAGCCCAAGAAGCCCCATTAGATCTGGTAGAATTAGCTGTAATTCTAAAGGGAACGGGTTTCTTCCTCAGCTCGTAAGCCTTACGAATAGTGGACTTGATCCAAGAAGCAATAGTCACTTTGGATGCAGGTCTTCCTGCCCTGGGGCCTTCAGGAATGATGAACAGCGAGTCAGATTGTCTAATGGACTCGGTGCAATGTACATAAAACTTAAGACAACGCACCACATCTAACAAGTGGAGATCCCTCTCCTTGTCAGAGGTAGGGTCAGGGCAGAAAGAAGGCACCACAATCTCCTGATTAATGTGGAACTCAGAGACCACCTTCGGGAGAAACTCCTGAGAAGTGCGAAGCACCGCCTTGTCCTTGTGAAACACCAAAAATGGTGGTTTACAAGACAGAGCATGTAATTCCACGACACCGCAAACAGACACGATTGCCAGGAGAAAGGCCATTTTCCACATCAGCAGGTGTAGAGTTATAGGAGCCAGGACTCAAAGGGAGGGCGCAGAAGGACATCCAAGACCAAATCAAGGTCCCACTGAGGAGCGGGAGTCTTAAAGACAGGAGGAGTATGAGCAATGCCCTGGAAGAAAACCTTGACATCAGGAAGAATAGCAATGTGCCTCTGAAAGAAAACAGAGAGAGCAGAAGTCTGAACCTTAAGGGAACTCAAGCGGAGGCCCTTATCCACACCATCCTGCAAGAAGGCCAGTACCGTAGGCAGATCAAAATCCTGGGAGAGGTCCCTATCAACGCAACAAGATATGAAGGTGGACCAAACACAATGGTAGGCTTTAGAAGAAACCGGTTTGCGGGTACTAAGCATAGTAGCCACCACGCTAGAAGAAAAACCCTTCTTCAGTATTGAGGATTCAATTTCCAAGCCGCCAAAGCAGACGATGAACATCCTCCTTACACAGGTAACCCTGTAGAAGAAGATCCGGACGGTAAGGGAGCCGGAATGGCTCTGCCACTGACAGATCCAGAAGCTCCAGAAACCAAGCCTGCCGAGGCCAGTACGGAGCAATCAGAATCACTGGACATTGCTCCAGTCACCCTGTGCAACGTGGGAAGGGGAGTAAAGATGTAAGCCAGAGGAAATAACCAAGGAATGGACATGGCATCCACCGCTAGAGCTAGAGGATCCCTCCAGCGAGAGCAAAACCTCGGGACCTTCCGGTTGTGTCTTGTCGCCATCAGGTCGATGCAAGGAAGACCCCACTTCTGAACAATGAGGGAGAACACCTCTAGGTGCAGTTTCCACTCTCCGCTGTCCTACACCAGGATTATGCACTGCGGATATGGCAGGAAAGTGTTCTTCTGCCCAGAACAAAATAGCCTTGACCTCTAACCAAGCAGCAAGACTTCTTGTTCTGCCCTGCTTGTTGATGTAGGCCACGGCCGTGGCATTGTCAGACTGTACCAGGACTGGGCATTCTTTCAGCTGGAGAGTCCAATGACAAAGGGCATGGAATATCGCCTGAAGCTTCAACACGTTGATGGGAAGGAGAGATTCCTCCGGAGCCCACCAACCTTGTGCACTCAGGCGATCCAGGACCTCTCCCCATCCGGAGAGGCGGGCATCCGTCGTCACCGTGGTCCAAAAGTATACTAGGAAGGACTTGCCCTTCAGCAGATTGGAGAGGTCGAGCCACCAGGACAAACTCAGTTCCACATGAAGAGGAAGTGACACTGACGTCTTCAGAAGGTCGGCTGACCCCTGCACACCTGGATCACGAACCTCTGGAGTTCCCTGGTGTGAGCCATGGCAAATGGGACCGCTTCTATGGTGGAGATGACAGCTTCTTGGCTGGAACTGGATTGAGAGCCAGAACAGCAGATACTCTTTGGGCGATCTGGTGAGCAACTTCCTCCGTGAGAAACACCATGCTCTGCTGAGTGTTGGAGAGAAGGCCCAGGAAGACCAGACGCTGGGATGGGACAAGATCCAACTTGTCAATGTTGATGATCCTCCCGCGATGGGTGAGAGCATGAATGCAGTCCTGAACCTGCTGATGAAGCGGAGGCCCTTATTCACACCAAGATATGAAGGTGGACCAAACACGATGGTAGGCCTTAGAAGAAACCGGTTTGCGGGAACTAAGCATAGTAGCCACCACGCTAGAAGAAAAACCCTTCTTCTTCAGTATTGAAGATTCAATTTCCAAGCCGTCAAAGCCAGACGATGAACATCCCCCTTCCACAGGTAACCCTGTAGAAGAAGATCTGGACAGCAAGGGAGCAGGAATGGCTCCGCCACTGTAAGATCCAACTTGTCAATGTTGATGATCCACCCGTGATGGGCGAGAGCATGAATGCAGTCCTGAACCTGATGAAGAAGTTCTGTAGAGGGGCCTTTCAGAAGCAGGTCGTCCATGTATGGAGTAACTCTGACTCCGTCCCGGTGGAGGACGGATACTGAAGTTCCCAGGACACGGTTGAAGACTTGAGGAGCTGTAGTCAGACCAAAGGGAAGAGCTGAAAACAGAAAGTGCCCTCGGTCGCAGGAAAATCGGAGATACTGCCAGCTCTCTGGATGAATGGCGATGTGTAGGTACGCCTCCTGAAGATCCAGAGAAGCAAGGAATTCCATCCGGGGACATAGCAGCAATCACCATCCTTAGGGTGATAATGAGTCCTGATCACAAAGGAATTGAGATCTTTCAAATCCGAAATGGGACGACAACCGCCGTCCTTCTTGGAGACCACAAAGAGGTTTGAGTAAAAACCCATACCTCTGTCCTGAACTGGAACAGACTCCAGAACATCCTTGTCCAGAAAGGCCTGGATAGAGACCTTGGGCTTCCATTGCTGTTTGGGCTTGGAGGAGGCACGTGGAGCTGATGGAACTGCCTGGTTTGCCGGACATGTCTCAGTCTGGAAGGGATGAGAAATCCTGTTACACTTGAGAGGAGTTTTCTTCCAGGGACCAAGGGCAGATGAGTACTCTTACCCCCTGTGGCCTCACTAATCAGATCCTTAATATCTGGCCCAAATAAGGATGTACCCTGAAAGGGTAAGGGAAGCAAGGCTTTCTTGGAATCAGTGTCTTGAGCCAAAGAGTTCGTCTGGCAACCACGGACATGGCAGAAACCCGTGCCACCAAACGGATGGCATCAAATAAAGCAGCAGAAACATAGTGCTGGGCCTCAGAGATGTTGGCAAGAAGCCACAACATATGCGAAGAAGGAGCACCCTGACGTACAGCCAGGGCGAGCTGTTCAGTCCAGACCGCAATGGCCCGGTTAATCCATGCTGCAGCAAACACTGGACGATGGCAGTTCTAGCAGTGGCAAAAATGGACTTGAGGGAAACCTCAAGCTTCTTGTCAGTCCAGTCTTTCAGAGCGGACGCATCAGAAACTGGCAATGCAGTAGACTTAGAAAGCCTGGATATAGGAGCAAAAAAACACAAAAGAACAAGCAGCGTAGAGGATCCTTTCTAAGTGCAGTATTCAGGTTACTTGATCCTTCACCAACACCATATAAGTGTAAACTCTTGGAAATGTACTCACATTCTTCTGAGGCTATCTCCAGCCTCCAGGAATAATCACCTTTACTGGCTCACACCCCAGTCTGGTATCTTTGGTGCAACTCCAATCTCACTCCAGAATCCGTGCAAATGTGGAAGTGTCAACAAGCACTAGGTAATTTCAAGACCAAGCACTTAACACCACCTCTTATTTTCAAATTATATAGAGATTTGGCCTGAGACCAGAATAAGGGGGATCTCAAGTGATACCAGTAATTTAATAACCCAGAAAACGCTGGATTAACCAATAAAAAATTTAATTAAAACATTCGAGAAAAAAAACAAACATAAATGAAATTAAAATAAATATTAAGATCAATCAAAATTAACACTTAGTAATAAGAAAAAAACAACACTGGCTTAATGCATTTCATGGAAAATGCCCACATCATCAGAAGCCCAACAGGATCATCCACTTTGGGGGGATGAACCCACTGAGCAAACACTGCCTCAGAAAAGGGGTAAAGCTTAGCAAACTTCTTTGAAACAGAAGGCTTTCTGTCTGGAGATTTCCACTCATCACACACAAGGTGGTCAAGAGTGGGGTTAGGTGGAAAACAAGTAAGGGGCTTTTTAGGCTCCTAGAAAACATCAGAGGGATCTGAAGGAACCTCCTGAACTAGGGGAATGTTTAGGGTGGTCAAGACAGCCCTGATCAGGCCCTCAGCAAAAGGATCAGGATAGCCTCAAAGGGATCCCAAAATAACAGAGGAGCCCACAGCAGAACATTCCTCAACATCTGAATCCATCAACAGTTCCTCCTCAGAGGAATCTGACACGTCAGGTACTCCCTGCAGTTTTGGCAGGGAAGATCTGACTGAAGAAGGGGTCTGCCAGGAATGGAAGATCCCCTGTAACTGGGATGGAAAGAGTTGTAATGTAGACCGAAGGTCTCTGGTAGCAGCCTTGAACTCTTGCACCCAAACTGGTTCTATTGCATGGCTGGAGGTCCCTGGGAGAGACTCAGGAACATCAGAACATACTGGGCATAAATGACCTGAGAATTCTCTAGGAATTACATGAGGAACAGTGTGCAATAGGAGACACAGAGACCCCAGCGTCCTTAGTCTTAGGCCTGGACCCAAGCCCCAACAGATAAGACATTCTCACAGTGTCAAAAACATTTAGTATAATGAATCACCCAATTACAGTGTGAAAGATTAAAATACACTTATCTGGCAGGCGAAGTGTTAATCTGCAGAGGAAAGAAGGAGAATCCAAGTCCTGCATAGGATACTTGTTCTAGAAAAGGCGCAAAATGGCTGCCGCGGCGGGAGCCAATCAGAAATGAGCGCACGAAGCAAGTGCTCATAGGAAATGTAGTTTTCCCGGAATAAGTACCCCAACAGTGCCCGAAGCCCCCCTGAGCCCCCTAACACACTTGCAACAGTAACCGGATGATAGAGCAAGATCAGGCAATTAAAATGAGCCCTCTCTCAAGTCGCTACCTTGAGTGGTTGCAGAGATATGTCCCAAACTGTACAGTTAAAACTGTGAAATAAAATGAAATAAGACATCACTAGAACAAGTTAGAAGACCCAAAAAACACTGAACCCAGTACGGAAAGTGACAATAAAAGATGCAAACCAGCAGCTATAGGGTTTAGTTACCACCTAAACTTGCTCCAAAACACCCAACAGACATACAGATAGACTCAGTGAGTGCAGGAGTGTGCAATAAGAACTCCCAAGGAAAAAACCCCTGTGCGGAGGGGCACTGTGGGACATGTGGAACTGCAGGACTCAAAGGGTTGTTCACCTTTCTGCAGATCTTCTGTCTTCAGATTACCATGTATCAAGAAGAAGCCTCGGTAGGCAACTCTTGAGGAAAGAACTTGAACCCAAGATTCCCCCCCCCAGGGCTTAAGGTCCACAAAAAGCACCTGGATACTAAGCTAGCCACATCTAAGGTCATTGTCTGTTATGGTAATCCGCCTAATGGTGGTATTCCATTTCTAACAGAAAAATTAAACATTTCTAAAACTATAGCAGAACTGTTCTCTTGCCTGTGTCTTCACCAAGAACAAATCTTTCTGGGGATGGTTGGCTAGCTGCAGCCAAGGAGGGAAGGTAGGCTCCGCCCCTTGCAATCAATTCTAGAATTGTTCCTGCCTACTTAAAAGGGCAGATCACCTACCCAAAGTTACCAGTAACCTGTATTGGACAACAAAGAAATATGGTTTTGTGCACACTGGTTTCACTCCACGGCAGACAAGGCGTGGATTCAGAGGAACCAGATTTCCCCCATCCCCTTGGAGGGACTCCTTTGGTTGCCCCCACCAAATAAACGAGAATCCACACTCTCTCCCTTTCTGTTAAATACTTAGACTACAATCTTACATTTGCATCCTTCCCCTCATACCTCTATTAAATACAATGAGGACTTTCCTCCTGGGCTCCAGGGCACAGATTATTTTGCATGGCAACAAGATGGAAACTTGATGGCGTACTCGCTGTTGTCCAGTTCCCAGTTACTCCCCTGCAAAGCCTTACAGAATACACTAGATCTACCTTCGGCTGCAAAATGGCAGTACCGCCAGATTCATAGCTTCTTCAATTCTCACCCTGCCAGTCTCCTTCCTTCATGATCTTACCCCACGAGAGAAACTTTTCCTTGCTCCAACCCAAAACATAAGAACATCTCTGCTTTCTAAACCTCCCTCCCCCAGAAATGCCCAGCAGAGCCAGTTGGGAGAAAGATTTGGGGATAGGTATTGACAATGCTCTGTGGAAAAGGGTCCTTAGAACTGCCCTTGTCAGTTCCAGGAACTCCCTTATTGCTGAAATTAATTTTAAATTAGTGATGAGATGGTACAGGTCCCCTGACGTTTTGCACAAGTTCTAACTGACTGTTCCTGACATTTGCTGGCGATGCGGACAACCTGGTGAGTCTCTTTACCACCTACGGTGTTCATGTGACAGAATATGGTCCTACTGGACAGAAATATCCAAGGTCCTCACTGCTGACTTGACTCTGACATTCAAGATGGTCTGTCTTTACATATTCCCTTCGGACATCGCAAAATGCCCTAACACTTCACACCTTTTACCTCACCTTTTGAATGCAGCCAAGCTCTGTATCCCCAGGCGCTGGAAGTCAGACACCCCACCTTCACTCAGGGAATTCTAACAAGGGTCTCAGAACTGGTTGTCTTGGAAAAACTACTCCTCTTTAGCAGACAAGACCCAAACTCCTTCTTTGAGGTCTGGAACCCCATGACTCAGTTTGCCCTATACAGGACTTAGTCTTGGGGGCCTCAGGAGATATTGCTCACAACCCCGGTGCAGGCCAATATACCCCCACCCCTTCCCCTCCCTCCTCCTCATCTTTTTCCCCATATACCTGTCTCACTCTCTTTTCATCCTTCGCTCCACTATTCTTCCCTCCCTTTCTTCTTAACTACCTCTATGTTTCTTCTGGGAATACTGACGTAGGACTCTCTTCTTTTAATCCCTTTCGACTTACGTGCATGGGGGATATTCGCCCCCCTTCATTTTCAATTTGTGTACCACTCAGATAATGTTGGCTCTGTCATTATGGGACTATCCTGTCTGTGCCCTATTGTGTACATCTTGGTCTTATATGTGTTATGTTTTTATCTTTCAATAAAAATCTTTAATTAAAAAAAAAACGAACAAAAAAAAAAAAAAAAAAAAAACTTTGTTTTGGTCCCCTAAACAAAAATACAAAGAAAAATAAAGAAGAAATTCCCATGTAGGCAAAACAGCAACTTGCACTTTGTAATATTTAATGAATGGATTTAGTAAAATTACATTACAGCAGAATAAACAAACATATCACAGACTGCATGATATGTTGAACTATCATTTTCTTTACATACTCAAAAAAGTCTAATAAAATTGCCATTTCCAGTTTAGACGATGCTAAAAAAAACGTTGGAGCATTAAATACTGAACCGATATGTAAATTAAGTGTTAGTCTACTGGTGCAATGGAGTAGTCCATGTACGGTAAGTTACACCAGTACGGTAAGTAACACCAGAGTGCAATATTGCTGTATGAGAGACAAGTTGCAAACATTGCAGAAAAATAAATGGGCTATGGCCAGCCTCGTGCAAATTATGCTATATTTCTCAAAATAAAAATATTCTGAATAAATGTCTATGTACTACATCAGTGCTCGTGATAGTAGGATAAATAATTATTTATAAATCAATAAGTTATTGGCTATGATATGTATACATTTAAGCCTCTTAAAAAAGTATATATTTATAAAAGTACATGCTTGCAGAAAATCTGGTGAACTACACAACATGCCTTTAGTACAAAACCCCAAAAAAGGGCAGTAAAATATGTATCTTATACCAGGGATAGGCAACCTGTGGAACTCCAACTGCTGTCAGATTGTAACTTCCATCATACTGAGCTAGAAAGCTGCAGGTTACCCATCCATGTTCTACAGGAGAGGTAGGAAACCACTTCAGCCGTTAAAGACTAAAACTCCCATCAGCCCCATTCAGCAGCAGGGTATGATGGGAGTTGACCCCAACAGCTGGAATAAAACAAAGGTTGCCTACTCCATTTTATACTTTTTAAGTTTCAAAAATAATAAACATCCTTGTTGTTTATACTATCAAGTCATATCAGCATGATAAAAAAGCAACTTATTTTTAAACTCTGGTTGCGCAGAGAAGTCAACTGCAAATATTTTAATCCAGCTTCATTTTTCTTTTACTATTACTGACATGCTTGGTAAGCAAAAAACATTAAAGGAATAGAAATGCATTATTTTAATATTTATTATTTTAGTAGTATATGTTAATATATTTCATCTGCTGACTTTCATTAATGTGTGGACCCTGTACTTGCACTCTGTAAAGAGTTTGGGACTCATATGTCTGCAATGGATCATAAGGACTTTGTGTGCTTCTCACGTAATTACATTTACCAGATGAAGAGAGACTAGAGAAGTGGGATGTTTGCAGCCCTTCACTTGTTCTCCTGTTGGTCATCTGAGGATCATAGGAAATGTACATCAACAAGTGAAAGGTCACAAATTGCCCAGCGATTGAACAGTGTGCAACCCATAGGCTGATGAGGTTCTAAGAACAAATGAAGTTCTACAGAAAACCAAATGCACCATTGGGAACAAATAAAAATTCCCCAAATTCCCACTGATTTAAGTGAGGATTTAAATCCAATGAATTCTTGAGAAGTCTCCAAAGCATTGCGTCTCGACAAGTCTGAAAACACTCTAGTAGTCAAGAAGTTAAAACAACAGGAATTTCTGTGTATCCCCTATGATGTACTAGGCTTATTCCAGTGGTGCTCTAGTCCTTCTTATTACTTAAGCCTAACAGAGTTCTAATGATTCTTTACATATTCAGCTGCATGTCAGACTCTTTCTTCAGACCGCAGGTAGAGGGCACTCACAATACTAAAAGGGGAATAAAGACAAAACTGAAAGGTATAGTAATGTCAGAAAAAAAGTATTAATCATATGGTAGATACAATTAAAAGAGAATACTTCAACTTATTCTTATCTCTCAGACAGTTATGGTTTGAGAGAGATAGGAAAATAAAGTTCTCTGGTCCCTCCCCTTTCTGCTTGACGAGCTGTAAAGCTGTCAGAAGCAGATTCTGGTCGCTTGACCCGATGCGGCTCTTCAGCGGTGCCGATATAACTATATCTGAAGACAAATACTTCATTTAGAATGGTCTATAAAGTGTGCCTGGTTTGCAAGCACACTTTGTAGACCGTTCCAATGAAGTATTTATTTCTAAAAAGCATGATTTCAGCTCTGCTGAAGAGCCTCTGTCTGGTCAAATGACTGGAATCTGCAGCTGTCAGCTAGATGGCAGACTTGAGTGAAACAGCCAGGAAAAGGAAACTTTAGCAAGTTATATCTCTCAAACCATAAAGATTTGAGAGATAAGACTTACATCGATGTTAACGATGTAAATCAATGTCTACGATAATAAATCAACTTAAAATTAACCATTACTATCCCCTGAAATAGTGGAATTAAGGTTAAGTACAGACAAATGAAAGCCAGCAGGCTGAACAAATTAACGCACGCCACTAAAATAATAAAAGCTAAAAATACAAAATTACGTGCACTTGTCACTAAGAATAATCTTGACAAGAAGAGTCGCTTTTTTTACGACGAGGC
The DNA here is from genome assembly GCA_037306005.1 of Rhinophrynus dorsalis. NCBI lineage: Eukaryota > Metazoa > Chordata > Amphibia > Anura > Rhinophrynidae > Rhinophrynus > Rhinophrynus dorsalis. The sequence goes on from CM074720.1 coordinate 50,633,215, forward strand.
GATGTGGTGGATTTGGTAGGAGACGGGGATGCTGTACCAGGTGACTCATTTCCTCCATCTCCTGAGCCTGTAGAGGAACCCAAATGAGGAACATGGGAACCCTTCCGCCTTCCCAGGAACGCTCCTTCAAATCCACTTCTCTTTTTTATTTCAACCTTGGATTCACCTTCCTCTTCCACTAATCTTTTCCTGGGATCTAGATTTTCAGAGACTTTGCAAGCTTCAGTTAAGGCTTCCAGACCTTTGCTTGCTTTTAATGATGTTACTGTCTTTTTATCTGGTGTGCAGTTTTCTGAATCCGAATGTTTTACCTCAGTTTTTACATATAAAGTTCCATTTTCTGGGGCTGCCTTCTCAATAGTGTTTTTATTGAAGCTAAAGGACTGAAAATCCCTGTAGCTATGGAAGCTTTCTGTTCGTCTTGCCCTTGCCAAGAGGGGACTCTCCCTGTAGGGCCTTACAGATCCATACGTTGCTGCTTCGTGGATTGTTTCATGTTGAAGCTGTAGACTAAAAGACAGACAAAGCATTATGTAAAACATCTAACGTGAAGTAATTCTGGAGTAAAACATCAGCACCACAGGGGCAAATATGACAACATTGATATAATGGAGCTTTTAGCACACTGAATGCTAGAGAGGTCTCCAAAGTACTGCTCCTCAATGTGTTGGAAGCATTCAATGAGCCAAAAGCACCATTTAACCCATTAATGACAGGTGATGTGCCATCACAGGAATTTGTCCTTTAAGAACAGATGACGGTCCTGGCACACCAATGATTAATGATCTCAGCGTGCCTCAGAACCTGCTGCAATCATGCCAGGAGGCTGTAATTGACTGCTCCAGCTACCACATATGGTAAAGGAGCCACATGAGAAAGGCAATGTATGTATACATTGTCTTTATCACTGTTCTCTGCCTCTCTCTCCTCCTAACTGTGATAGAGAGGAAGAGAGAAGCAGAGAACAGGGACTACAACAGGTAAAATGGCTAAAGATGGGGTACACTTATATAGACACACCATACATTCTGATCTTAATACATTTTATCCAGTCCCTGATAAAAATGAATCCACTAAGCACAAATTATCACAGGAAAACCTATAAATGTTTTTCCCCCATTTTATTATTATTATCAAATTAAATGGTTGGACATCTAAATATGGTATCAAAAGAAAGCCCTACTTATGTGTAAGAACTATATATAATTTGAGTGACGGGACTAAATGAATTAGAGGAAAAATACCGTTGAACAAAGGCATACCGAAAAGTCCAAAATTGCATTCACCATCTAGTGACAAAAAGCCCTCCTCACTAAGGGGTTAATAAATTATCATTTTCATTTGTTCTCTACGGTACCACTGGTTCGCTACAAAATCCTGCTACAGTACCATACATACATTACGGTATGTTTCCTTTACCAATTATCTATGCATGCTAGAGAAGTGTGCGTCAATGCGTTCCACTCTTCTGCTACTCAAAGGGTTAAAAGTATTGCAAGAATTTTATTGATTCTAAACACAGCCTCAACATTTGTGGCAAACCCTGTTTAAAACCTGTGTTATGCACAGATGTAAATAAACTATAGATAACAGGACTAGAGGAATATAAAATGCATTGCGTTGCAATACGCAAAAACCCCTCTGGTCCTTACAGAGTTAAATACTTGACATAAAAGATTATATGTAACACAAATATAGCAAATCAAAATTTTTGATGTTTAACTGTCCCAGCAGATCAAACCCTACGATATGCCTTGGGAAAAAAACAAACAAACGGGTTTTCTCATTTGGAGCACAGTAGAAATTACAGTGGCAGATAAACCATTTTTCTTCAAGATGTTAGCCTCAAAAGCTAAGCCGTAAAAACTAGCTTCTCCAACTGAGGATGGCATATTGGGCCTTGAGTCAGAAGGTCCAGCAACATAGGAGATGAAAAAGCTCCGCTAGGGACAGATTGAGGAGACCTGGAATTGAGGCAGGACAGGGCCAGAACGGAGAAATAAGGATGATGTGAGGTCTGTCCATCCTGACCTCCCACAGCACCCTGAGTATCGGGGGGTGGGGGTTATGGGAGGGTTGGGGGAAAGAAGTGTGCTAGAAGAAAATTTCGTGGGATGGTCATTGCATCCATAGCACAAGACAGAAGGTCCCGAGATCTGGAACAGAACTGAGAAACCTTCAGGTTTAGGAGAAAGGCCATGAGGTCCACCACTGGTAACCCACAACGGCAGACAATCAAATTAAACGTGGTCTCATTGAGCTTCGGATTTCTGGGATCCATGTGTTGGGACTGAGAAGGTCTGCCACCACATTTTCTAGGTCTGGAATGTGAATCTTTGAGAGGGCTGTCACGTGGCCTTCAACCCAATGGAGAATTTCCCTAACCTAGACCTGGCTGACACACTTCAGGTTCCTCCTTGGACATTGATGTAAGCAACTACCATCACACTGCTGACTGAATCCCCACTGGAGATCCTAACAGGGGATGAGACCAGTGGTGTACCGCTAGGCAGATTGCCTGTAACTTCAAGACATTGATGGCTAGAAGACTCTCATCCCTGGTCCAAAGACCTGGGCCATCAGAGGACCTAAAGTAGCTCCACAGCCCAACAAGCTGGTGTTCATGGTGACCAAAACCCACTTGGAAATGACAAACGGATGGCCCAACATCAGTTGGGACTACTGAAGCCACCAGTAAATATCTTCATTCAGAAAGCGACAGTGACATGACATGAGACAGACGAGAATGATGGCTGGACCAAATCCAGTGAATTTCCTTGTGTGAAATTGTGCAAAGAGAATATCGAACCTCATGCCTAGAAAATGAAGGGAGACACACCCCTGAATCTGAGGAGCTTTGCGTAAAAGGTCATCTATATAAGGGAATCAAGGAGATCCCTTGAGTGTGGATGTGAGCTTAAAATAAGGACATGATCTTTGTGAACACCCTCAGAGCAGACAAGAAACAAAAAGAAATGGCAGCGAACTGAAAATGACTGTCCTGACAAAGAAAAACGCAGGAATCGTTTATGATCAGGGTGGATTGAGACGTGCAAGTAGGGGTCCTATAGGTCTAGAGAGGAAAAAAAACTCCCTGGGACATATAGTCTCAATGACAGAACTCAATGACTCCATTCTGAACCAAGAACCAAGCATAAAGTGGTTGAGGCACTTTAAGTTCAAAATAGCACAGCAGCCCTCTTTTTGGAACAAAGAAAAGATTTGAGAATAATCAGCTGAAGCACTTCTATGCAGCAACAGGGACTAATACCTGGTTTTCTAGCAGAGATGAAACAGTGTCTACAAACAGACAGGCCCATTCCGGATCCTGAAGAACTCCGGACAAGAAAAAACAATGAGGGAAAAGGGACTTGATGTGGTACCCTTCCAAAAATCATTTGAAAAAGTAGTCGTGTCAGGCATCTTCTATGAGAACCTGGCCTAAAGAATGATGAGGAAGAAACATAGGTACCTCCTTTTCGCATCTCTGAAAAAAGTCAGAGGATGAAGAGCCAGTGTCTGAGGTCTCCTAGACCTGAAGTTTCTTCAGAACCAAACTGATAAGTTCCTAAGCTGAGGGGATAGGGTCATAGGCATCCCCCAATGAAAGAGATGAATCCAAGTAATCTCTATCAGACACACCTTCCTCAACAGAAGTATCCCCAACAATCTGTGAATGAACAATGCAGGTCTCAAGTATCTGAAGGGGGGGGCTAGTTTTTCCTAGCAAAGAAAATGTGGCATCTCCAGATATTCCAACCACCCCCTAATCTTGTAAAGGGTCCCGTAGGTGATTGCTATGAAGAATAGTTCACCCAAATCAATATAAGCCCACTCTGAACCTGTTATCATCTGGAGGTGAGATGCATCCCATAAATGCAAGGTGTCTTAATCCAAAACGGCCGTCACGTGGGCACCCAAACGTAAAGGGACCACATCATAATTTTGGTGAAGTATAAGTTGCGTATAAAAAGCGTAAAAAAATGAAGTAAATAGTGAGCCAATCATAAGAAAGGCCCACTAAAGTGAAAACTCTGCCCTCCCAAGGGTGAAAGGTGTCCAAGGCAAACACAAAGTGAAATGGTTAATAACTCTTACACTTAATCAGCCATGACAGACACAACATGTCGAAATAAAGTAATAGAACAGAGTGCAAATCAGGCAAAATACCACATTTCGGTGGATGCCAGTAGAATAGGGAAACAATACAGTCCCAAAGCACCCAAGAGGTTAACTCACCTGTAGCGTCAGGTTCACACTGTAATAGAGTAAGAAGCTTCAAAGAAGCTCTCCAGTGAGGTACAGGCCAGAAATTCAAGACAACCTCCACAGGTTTAAGGTCATGAAACTGAACCTGTGAACTGGGCAATACATAAATTATGAAGCCAATAAATAAGAGCCCACCTAATGGAGGATTATACAACCCCTACAGAATATAAAAGAAGACTATAAAAGCAGTGCCCATACATCCTTGTTCTGCGGGAGGGCACTTAAAACTGAATGTAAGAGATGGGGGGTAAAGTACACGAAAGGAGGAAGTCTCAGCCTCAGAGACCCCCCCCCCCTTTTTTTTTTTTTTTTTTTTAAGTGAAGTTACCCACTAAACTGGTGTGCACAAATGTTTTTCTGGAAACATTTGTGCACAGCAGTCTAGTGTTAGAAAGGCAAGTGACCACTGATTTGATGTAATGGGATATCTACTTTCTGGAAATTTAGTTTTATATATTAAGATGTTTTAGGGTAGTTTTACCATGTAACCACTGGAATGTGCATTTTATACGGCTAAAATACTATTTTGCAATTCTGGTAATTTTAAGTTATGCAGGCCATGCATGTAGGTAAATCTATACATATTTGGTAATTTTTAACTTTTCAAATAATTTAATCTTTCACAATCAACATAAAAGTTTTTGATATATAGTGTGTGATTTATGACATCACGTGAGGCACCATGCAAAAGCTCAATTCATGCTGGGAAGAAAGAAAAAAAAAAAAAAAAAAAAAAAAAAAAGATATATAGTTTTTCATATGTAACTAGAAAGCTATTATACTTAAACTAGTTGAACAGCACGTTACATGGGCCACAGTGCCACTGCCACCCGGTCACGGGGTAGTCACGCGCAGTAGAGACTGCCCGCGCCTCGGCTGATACAGAGCTCTCTGTATCAGCAGCGGCGCGGGCAGTCTCTACGGAGCATGACTGCAGCACGCGCAGCAGTGTCTACTGCGCATGTTGCAGCGTTTAACACGATTTAGCGAATTATTATATAGGATGGTTGGATAGCAAGAATGCTGAAAATGTGACTGCCCTACTGGGTCTAAAAATGGCAAAATGGACCTGCCATTCAAAGGGTTAAATGTGACAGGAATTTGATTCATTTAAAAACTACTCCTTATAAGTGCCAAGAGAATACCTAAAAGGAGTGGAAGAGCCCCCAAAATACCATCCTATATAATAATTCGCTAGGATGTTTGTCAGAAGCCATCATACACAGTAGTGACTGCCCGAACACACAGAATGCTGGGAGTTCTGTGCTGGGAGCATTCTGTGCTTTATGCCAGTCTCTACAGCGTATGACTGCGTTGGCGGCAGGACGCAGAACAGGACCGGCCTCTTAAACCTTTGAGTGCCAGAGGGGTATGAAACGAACTGCAAAGCAATGCGCTGCGTACCCCTCTGGCACTCAAAGGTTAACATCACCCGGGCCTTGGCCAGTGTACACGGGCTTTTACACTAGTTACAAATACTTTCTTAATTTGTGTGCCAAAAGTTTACCACTTTGAAAGCTAAATGGTTATGAAATGAGAACATTTGGGCGGAACTTGAATTGTGATTTTTATTTGGTCCCTTTTCCTTTGCTGCATTCCACTGTTCTTCAAAACAATGCCTTTCTGCATCGTAGTTCTGAATTTGAGGAAATACAACAGATTTCCAATATACCAACCTCTCATTACTAGCAGTATTTACAAGTCAGACATTTTCTGCACAAGATCCTAGCTAAGAGATATCATCCATGGGATTCATGACTATTTGAGGCTCATTTTAACACTCCATCGTTGTTACATCATGCATTAGCCAAGTGGTATAAATAACTACACATGAGATTGAAAGATAGAGCATAGGGTTTTCTTTCCTTTGGCCCAATGGTTGTCTCTTCATAGATCCTTGATGAACTCACCCTGGACATTTTCCACTAAAGAATGTAAGTTGTTCACCAGGTGGTACCACACCCCACATCTACTTCACTCTTACTACCCGTCAGTCCCTCCCACAGGTTGACGCAGCGGTTTTGGCATTGGCTCCATTTTGCACACCTAGTGAGATTGCCAGGACAGATTTCCCTTTTGGGAAGAGGTTTTGGCCCACAAAACATCATAATATCCTTAGAAGCTTTTTCCCATCTCATAAATGCAGCCATGACTATACATTCCCCAACTCTTGAAGTGTACCTCTCCCCCTTCTGTGGCCCTTTGGGTCAGGAAGCTTTACTCATTTTATCCACTGCAGAGACTCCATGCCATTTTCTTAAATATAATGGATGTTTTCCTGGATACCTGGAAACTTTGAAAATCCTTTGCTCTTGATCTGCTCCAAATGTTTAACATGTCTTATTGGTCGGTGGAGCCCTCTCCAGTGTCTCCCTCTCCTCTTCCAGCCTTATAGCATAGGTACCCTATTTTTACCCCTATGTGTTCTCCTTTATCTCCTTCTCTCTCTATTTTATCTTATGCTTTGCTTTCTTTCACCTCTGCTCATATGATTCTCCCCTGAGAACCCCATTTACATGGTGAATTCTTGTAGAGTTCTATATGTGACCCTACTTAATTTGCTCTCTTACATTTACAATTTCCATGGCTTTAGTTGTTGGGATTAGGATAAATTCCATGCATACACTGGTTCTTACCGTGAAATTTATGTTACGCTTATTATTTGTATTCGACTATTGTCTTGTGAGCAGTTATTCCCTATGTACCTCTTTATTTGGTTTTCCAAAAAAGTTAAAAGTTAAGTGAAATGAGAAAATGTGAACATTGTGCTAACAAGTGCAATATGGCTTTATTTATTTTCAAAGAAAATGGCTGATTGAAAAATAACAGCAGCGCCAAAATGTAAGTACCATATCGTACCTTGAGCTGGAGTCCCGAAGGCGGTTTTGGTGAACTACAGACGTGGCTGGACTGATGTTGGGAGTTGCACAGCGAGACGTGCTGAGGTCACACTGATCGAGTAACTTTAGCAGCTCTTCTTCTGTGGGACCTCCCACATCTAAAAGAAACAAAATATAGATAAATACAAAAATGACAATACAGTCTTTAATCCTTTAAGCACCAGAGAGATGGGAAATGCATTGTAGAGCAATGCATTGTTTAACCCATTAAGGACAAGAGGGGTGAAGTGGATCCTTCACTGTAATTCAAGTTTGCATATTTGAAAACTTCATTAAAAAACGGCAATATGTTATGTACCCCTCTGGCACTCAAAGGGTTAAAAGTCCAGCAGATGTATAGTTTAGGAGATCTGCACACTTTTCTTTCTGGGCAAAGTGAACATTTCCTGGTACTGCACAGAGCTTCATTTGCATAGGACACGTCATTAAAACCTTCATTATCATATGACGTCACTGAAAAGGCATCATTAGAATACGAAACATAACTGACAAGCTTAATTAGCATATGAAAGTGTCACTAGTACCGCATGGGTACCTCAATTAGCATACATCAGAATATGGTAGCAAGTCTGAACACCTCCTTAGCTGTACATTTCCTGATCTTTTGGCTAACATGATACATTGTATATTTGAAAACTACATTACAAACTGCCAAACTGAACTAACTCTTTCAGTGCAAGAGCAATGCTTTCTGTACCCCTCTGGCACTGAAAGGGTTAAGGTGAAAGTTCCACTTTAATTAATGTGTCCTATTTTGACAAATAATATTGGTGCCATTTACCCTTTTCCTCAGTTTTCAGCACCATATCCATTGCTGTGGTCAGGTCCCACATTTGAATGCTTCCATTAGAGTGCCCTGTGAAGAGGTAACGTCGTGGTCGGGAACCCATTCTGCTAGAACCTTCACATTCCCTCACAGTAAAACATGTGATTGTAGTGCAATCGACAGCTTGAATTTCACATATCCTGCAAAGAAAAATAAGTATTTTTAGTCTAATCTCCAGCCCAGGAGTAGGCAAACCCACGTCCTCAAGAGCTACCAACAGTGCTTGTTTTCAAAACGCTTTTTCTCCTAATGGGAAAAGTGCGTTATTCTTATGAGACTTAAAAAAAGAAATGCCTGACTTTATCTGTATCTCAAAAAAGAGTGAATGGGTAATATGTGCATTATTGGACATCACTTAGTTACAGGATTTTCGATTATTACATTGTCTAAGGCAGGCATTCTGAACTCCAGTCCTCTAGGTACATCAACAAGTCACATTTTCAAGAAATCCCTACTTAATCACAGGTGGATTAATAATCATGACCGATCCACTGATTACACCCCTATTATCAAGTAGGGCAATTTGGAAAACCTGACCTCTTGGTGCACTTGAAGAACACTTGTCTAAGTAAATAATAGGACTTTAGTCTTACCTGTTAAATCCTTTTCTCTTAGTCCATACAGGTTACTGGTAACTTCAGGGTAGGTGATCAGTCCCTTTAAATAGGCAGGAACAATTCTGAGAAGTGACTGCTGGGTGGAGCCTACCTCCTCTACTTAGCTTGCAGCTATCCAATCCCCAGCTAGTAAGATTTGAAGACTAACTATTGACTAGGTAGTAAGAAGGTAAAGGAAGACTCCTTGTGAGCGTGAACCCGAAAGAACCCCCACGTTCTGCCACAGGAGAGCCAAGCATGGTCCCTTGACAGGGTGGGAGACCAGTAACCTGTATGGACTAAGATAAAAGGATTTAACAGGTAAGACTAAAATCCTATTTTCTCTGTCGTCCAATACAGGTTACTGGTAACTTTGGGATGTCTAACCATTAAGTTCCCCAGGGCGGGAAGAAAGGCAAGTTCCAGACGCAGGCCCCCAAAGTCACCAGAGCATCAATGAAACTACAGGTCATGAAGAGCTCAACAATAACCGTAAAGGGTCAAGGACACTGAACAGGGGCAAAACAAACCCCATAAACTGTTACAGAGCACATTGAACTAGAGCCAACAGGGCTCAAAAGTGAGTACTGAGAGACTAAAGAGATCCTAGACAGGCAAGGCTGCCTCCAGGATCTTCCTACCAAAACTGGCATCAGCCGATGCCAACACATCCACATGAGTGTGTTTAGAAAAAGTATGCACAGACGACCAAGTGGACGCCTTGCATAACTGATCAGCTGAGGCCTGAGTTTTGTAGGCCCAAGAAGCCCCAATAGACCTTGCAAAATGAGCCGTGAACCTAAAGGGAACAGGCTTCTTCCAAAGTTCGTAAGCCTTACAAATCGTGGGCTTGATCCAAAAAGCAATGGTTACCTTGGAAGCAGGCTTCCCTGAACTAGGACCCTCAGGAATGACAAAAAGAGTGTCAGACTGCCATAAGGGCTCAGAACTTGAGACAACGAACAAAATCCAACAGATGAAGATCCTTCTCTTTATCAGAAGTAGGGTTAGGGCAGAATGAAGGAACTACAAACTCCTGACAAGGAGAAATTCTTGTGAAGTGTGAAGCACTGACTTGTCCTTGTGAAAAACCAAAAAGGGTGGCTTACAAGACAGGGCATGCAGCTCCGCCACACAGCGAACAGAAACTATTGCCAGGAAAAAGGCCATTTTCCACGTCAGCATACACAGAGGAATGATAGCCAATGACTCAAAAGGAGGATGCTGAAGTACTCCTAAATGAAAGTTAAGGTCCCACTGAGGAGTAGGGGACTTAAACACAGGACAGTTATGAGCAACACCCTGGAAGAAAACCCTGACATCAAGAATGAGAGCAAGACGCCTCTGAAAGAAGACAGAGAGCAGAAGTCTGAACCTTATGAGAACTCAGACTAAGACCCTTATCTACACCGTCCTGGAGGAAGGAAAGGACCGCAGGAAGGTCAAAATCCTGAGACAGGTCTTTGTCAGCACACTAAGATAGAAAGGTACACCAAACTCAATGGTAGGCCTTAGAGGAAACAGGCTTATGGGCACTAAGCATAGTAACCACCACACCAGAAGAAAAAGCCTCCTTCTTCAAAATTGAGGATTCAATCTCCATGCTATCAAAGCCAGATGATGAACGTCTTCCTTCCAGAGGTAACCTTGCAGATGAAGGTCCGGACGGGAAGGAAGTCAAAGAGGTTCTGCCCCTGAGAGGTCCAGAAGCTCTGGAAACTAAGCCTGCCGAGGCCAGTACGGAGCAATCAGAATGACTGGGCAGCGCTCTAGTCGTAGTTTCCGTAGCACCCTGTTGAACATGGGAATGGGAGGAAATAGGTATGCCAGAGGAAATCTCCACTGGATCGACAAGGCATCCACTGCCAGAGCCAGGGGATCCGCCTAGCAAGAGCAGAACGTTGGAACCTTCCTGCATGGTTGCCATCAGGTCGAAGCATGGAAGACCCCACTGCTGGATGATGAGGTTGAACACCTCTGGATGTAGTTCCCACTCTCCTTTGTCTACCGTGTGCCGACTGAGGAAGTCTGCCAGAACAATGTCTACATCAGGAATATGAACTGCGGAAATAGCAGGGACATGCTCCTCCATGATAAAATAGCCTTGACCTCTAGCCAAGATGCGAGGCTTCTTGTGCCCCCTTGCTTGTTGATGTAGGCTACCTCTGTGGCGTTGTCAGACTGTACCCTGACTGGGCAATCCTCCAGTTGCCGTGTCCAGTGATGTAGAGCATGAAATATCGCCCAAAGGTCCAAGACATTGATGGGAAGGAGAGATTCCTCCTGAGACCACCGGCCCTGAACACTCAAGTGCCCCAGACCGCTCCCCATCCGGAGAGGCTGGCATCCGTCGTTACTGTGGTCCAGAAGGGCACCAGGAAGGGTCTGCCTTTCAGGAGATTGTTCAGGTTGAGCTACCACGAGAGGCTCTGCTCCACGTGAAGAGGGAGAGATAGGGATCTTTCCAGGAGATCTGGTCAACCCCTGCATGCTAGGATTAGAAACCTCTGACATTCCCTGGTGTGAGCCATAGCGAACGGGACTGCTTCTGTGGTGGAAATGAACTTCCCCATCAAGGATGACAACTTCTTGGCTGGAACTGAATCCTGAGACAGGATAGCCTGGACCTTCACTGCTATCTGATGAGCCACTTCGTCCATGAGAAACACCATCCCCCTCTGAGTGTCGAAGAGGATGCCCAGAAAGACCATCCTCTGGGAAGGAACAAGGTCTGACTTGTCCAGATTGATGATCCACCTGTGATGGGAGAGAGCATGAATGCAGTCCTGAACCCGTTGATGAAGGAGTCCCGGAGAAGAGACTTTCAGAAGGAGTTCGTCCATATATGGCGTGACCCTGATGCCGTTCCAATATAGGACGGAAATCAATGCTCCCAGGACTCTGTTGAAGACATGAGGAGGCTAGAAATTTCCCAGGGAACATGGCCACTATCACTGTGCGCAGTGACTCCTGGCAGTATTGGGACCAAACCACAAAGGAGTTGAGATCTTTCAAATCCAAAATGGGCCAACAGCCGCCGTCCTTCTTGGAAACCACAAAGAGGTTGGATTAGAATCCCAAGCCCCTCTCCTGAGGAGGAACTGGTTCCAAGACTGTCTTGTCCAGAAGGGCCTGAATGGTCTCCTCGAAAAGGCGGCACTTTTCCGCTCCCAAGGGAGAGCGAGAAGAGAAGGTCCTGGAAGGAGGAAGGGAATCCTGTACCCTGTAGCCACCACTTGCAAAACCCACGGGTCCGCCACAGAGGCCTCCCAAGCCCAGAGGTAGTGGCGTAAGCAGCCACCTACCTGCGGTTGGGGACCCGGGTTCGGCGAGTCATGCAGAAGGAGGTTTGGAAGCCTTGGGTTTTGTGGAGGACTTGGACTTACATTGCTGCTTAGGGTTGGATGAGGAGTGTGGAGCCTGAGGGACCGTCTGGGTCGCTTGGCGCATCTGCCTGAAAGGGATGAAAAAGCCTTTTCTTTCTTCCTTAGGACCACTGGCAAGTGAGTACTCTTCCCTCCAGTGGCCTCGTTGATCAAAGCTCAGGCCCAAACAGGGAGGCGCCCAAAAAAGGGCAAAGACAGGAGAGCCCTCTTGGAGGCCATGTCAGCAGACCAGATCTTGAGCCAAAGAGTATGTCTGGCTACCACAGACATGGTAGATGCCCTGGCTATCATACACACAGAGTCAAACAGGGCAGCAGAAACATAATGCTGAGCTTCAGCAATGTTGGCAAGAAGCCGCAACATGTCAGCAGTAGGGGCCCCCTGACGGACAGCTGAAGTGAGCTGTTCAGTCCAAACAGCCACAGCTCCATTTACCCATGCTGCAGCAAATGCAGGGTGAAGGGCAGAACCAGCGGTCGCAAAAATAGCCTTGAGAGAGGTCTCAAGCTTCTTGTCAGTCCAGTCTTTCAGAGCAGATGCTTCAGCCACAGGCAAGGCACTGGACTTAGAAAGCATGGAAACATGGGCATCCAATTTGGGAGGATGTACCCACTGTATAAGGGCCGTTTCAGAGAACGGGTAAAAAGCTTAGCAAACTTTCTAGAGACAGATGGTTTCCTGTCTGGAAACTTCCACTCCCCAGACACCAACCGGTCAAGGGTGGGGTTAGGTGGAAAACAAGCATGGGGCCTGACAGGCTCCTGAAACACATCAGATGGGTCAGAAGAAACCTCCTGCACCAAGGGAATGTTCAGGGTGTTCAACACAGCCCTGATCAGGCTCTCAGCCGATGGAACAGGATCATCCTCAAAGGGGTCCCCAAAAAACTGAGAGGAAGGAACAGATGAACAATCTTCATCAACAGAATCCACCAATAAATCCTCCTCAGAGGAATCAGACACATCAGGTACACCCAGCGGTTTAGGCAGGGAAGATCTGATAGGGGTGGGAGCCTCCCACAAGTGGAAGACCCCCTGCAAGGTGGATGGAAGGAGTTGTAAGGTGGACCGGAGGTCCCTGGTAGTAGCCTTAAACTCTTGCATCCAAACTGTCTCTATTGCATGGCTGGAGGCCCCGGCAGGGGACTCGGGCAGCAGTGCAAGCTGGGCAAACGTGACCTGAGTATTCTCTAGGTAACCCTGAGTGACATGAGGAGCAATGAGGGACACAGACGCCCCAGTGTCCTTAGTCTTAGGCCTAGCCCCAAGGTCTAACGGAGTAGACATTCTCACAGTCAAACGATCAAAGTATCAAAACACCCACAAAACAGTGTGTATGATAAATAAATTCACCCCAGAAACACTAAATAAGAATTATCTGGTAGGCAAAGGGATAAAATGCAGAGGAGAGAAGGACAGTCCAAGCCCTGCATAGAATACTCTATCTGCGAATACACAAAATGGCTGCCACGGCAGGAGCCAATCAGAAACGAGTGTACAAAGGGAGCGCTCATGGGAAATGTAGCTTCTCCTAACGGAGTACCCCAACAGTGCCCGAAGTCCCCTAAGGCCCCCAACATGCCCAGAACTTTGACCAGATGACAGACTAAGGGCAAATCTCTGACCTCGCTATGTGAAGCGATTGCAGAGATATGTCCCAAAATGTAAAGTCCCATAGAAGCGAATGGAGCAACGGCGTCTATGAGGTAAACGCGCGCCTTAAAGGCACGGAACACAAAGTTAACGATGTGAATACCAAAATGTAAAACCGCTCAAAAGCCCGCTAGAATAAAAAGGTGCTAATCAGCAGCAAAAGGTTCAAGTTACCACAAAAACTTGCTCCTGACACCTCACAGACATACATATAAACCCAATGAGTGCATGAGTATGTAATAGAAACTCCAAATGAGACCCCCGTGCGGAGGGGAAGCATGGTACATGTGGACCTCAGCACTCAAAGGGTGCTCACCTTTTCAGCAGATCTTCTGTCTTCAGATTACCATATATCAAGAAGAAGCCTCAGTGGGCAACTCCTGGGGAAAGAACTTGCAGCCAAGATTTTTCCCCCAGGGCTTAGGTCCACAAAAGCACCTGGTAAACTGAGCTATCCACATTTGGGTGATGGGAATTGTCAGTGATGGTAATCTGCCTAATGGTGGTATCCCATATCTAACAGAAAAATAATAAAAAAGCTAAAACTATAGCAGAACTGTTCTCTTGCCTTGTGTCTAGACCAAGAAACAAATCTTACTAGTTGGGGATTGGCTAGCTGCAAGCTAAGGAGAGGAGGTAGGCTCCACACAGCAGTCACTTCTCAGAATTGTTCCTGCCTATTTAAAGGGGCTGATCGCCTACCCAAAGTTACCAGTAACCTGTATTGGATGACAGAGAAATTAATTTATATGTTTTTAAATGTTTATACTTAAAAACTGTACTACTGTATATAAATCATTGTTATAAAAATAAATGTATTATATATTGTTTGTTATAAACTACTTGCTTTGATATTCACAGAGGAGATAATGACGCCACTTATTTGTGTTATTTCATGAAATGATCTTGTGCTTTACACTGGAAATATCGCACAAGTCTGTATTTTGTTTGCTGCAATGCCACATAAGCTATTCTCATTCAGTAATATATACTAGAATATTGGCACAGCGTTGCTCATGCGGTTAATAAAACAGTGACTGCTTTAATGAGTAGCTTTTTGAAATTTTAGTGCTTAGTCCTTTCATCTCAAAAAAAAAAAAAAAAAAAAAGTGCAACGTACTGTATTACAGATCTCGCCATCAAAACAGCCTTGTTCCACTGGAAGTCAAAGACACATATATACTCTATGACACCCCAGACTTGCTTGACTGTGCCACTGGTGGTCACAGAACCATATATACACTGTATGACACCCCAGCCTTGCTCTACTGTCCCATTGGCGGCCACAGAAGCATGCACATATAATGTCTGACACCCAGTATTGTCTCACTGGTAGATTGGTAGATACAGGCGCACACACACACACACACACACACACACACACACACACACACACACACACAATGTTGGTCACCCACGGTTGTCACGGGAACCGGACAAATTCCCTGGTTACTGTTATAGATATATCCCTCCTCCCCCATCCTCCTCCAAAGGACTAAAATTCGCATTCTGGAGACTGCCAGCCGGACTATCACACCAGCCGTCTGGCTGTGGAGCGTAGGCCGGCTCCTGATTGGCTAAAGCCCTGGGTGCCATATTTAAAGGTTCCCCATAGACTTAACATGGGGAAAAGTAGGCATCCCAGGGATTGGCCAGTCAGCCACCCGCCCATGGCAGCTGATAGGCTAAAGGCAGGTGTGACACCAGAGGCCAGGATTGGCCACATCATACTCAGCCCTGGATTGGCTGGGGTTTGAAGGCGGCTAAATCAAATTATGTAAAAGATGCTTTAGCACAAAGGACACTATTGTGAATGTGTATTCTAGCCCATTGTATCCAGCCCCAGCCCTTTGTCTAATGTTTACCCACCGCCCCTAACTATTGTCAGTTAATGCACTCATGTCTGTCCCCATTGTTCCCTAGCCACACTGTTCTGTATATAAGTCTGTTGGTTTCTTCAATAAACAGTTCTGGTTTACCCTGACACTAGTTCTGCCTGGTGACTTAGGGTACATTGCTGTATGCTGCGGGAGCCTTTGCTGGTGGATTTTGGGGAAGAAGTTATCCTGGACGGTGACACCAACGCTGGGTGTCTGCTGGTACCGTCACAACGGTGTTACTCAGTAAGGCGTGATAAAGAGGTAATAACACTGGAGAAGTCATCTCCACTTTATCACTTCTCCAGTTTGTATGTTATTCTATACAACCTATGTACAAAGATCTACAAAATTGGAGTTATCTTAGTGCATTGCCTCCATAGAATAACATAGGAATTGGAGAAGTGATATCACTGGCGAAGTTATTGCCACTTTATCACCTCTTAATCACGCCTTAGTGCATCTCCCCCCAGTCTTACACTGGTAATCAAAGACCCACACATACACTGTCTGATACTCCATCCTTTTACTACTTTCCTGCTGATCTTCACATACACTGTTAGAGGAGTGGGGGTGAGAAAGAGACATGGAGGAGGGAGGCATATCAGGGCTGTTAGCAGTGGTAAAACACTGTAATTTACACAGAATTGGATTTACATCTCTGGTGCCCCTAGGCAAGGCACTCTAGGAACCCTTAGCTCCACCCAAGGTCACACATCCACTCCTCACATGAACCAACCCACAGTCCCAACCACTGTTTCCTGGTGCAGAAAATACCATTGGCCTATAACAAGTAAGAACAAAACAAAGCTTTAACCCCATGGTTGCTAGAAAGAGATCTCTAGTATTGCTTTGTGATGCATTAGGGGATCTCTCTAGCATCCAGGGGGTTAATAAAAGCCTGTAAACTGGTTCAGGGACATGGAGTTTGCTCTAACCAAACCCACAATTCAGAATGTGCGTGTGGCCAGCACAGGTAAGGCTCTTCTCAAAATTTGGAGCTCTAGACAGATGTCTACTCTTGAGAAATCCAGCCATGGACAGAAGTTGTAATGTGGGCAGAGCTTAATCGGGGTGAGAAGTATTTGCAAGGGAAGGTGGGGCTTAATCGGGGTGGGCAGTATTGGGAGGATGGTAGGCAGGGTTTGGATGGAAATTGGGTGAAACAGGGAAGAGTGGGCAGGGTTACCAGGGAATCAAGCGCCTAAGCATTTCCAGGTATGGAGTTGAGGGGGTGAGCGAGACAAGGTGGAGGCCAAGAGCTATGATGAGGGGAGGATTGGAAGAGACACAGGGAAAGGATTCAGAGAGAGCAATGGGGTAGGGAGCGAGGCCTTTCCTGCTTTATGTCCCTCTGCTCTGGAGCCAGACGGCTGCTAATAACCCTTTGTCTACCAGAGGACTGCACAATGCACTGGGGGCAGCCTCATTATTTCGGGAAAAGCAGAAACATTAACCCTTTGCATGTCAGTGGGGTGAGCATTCAATGTGCTGCTCGCCCCTTTGGCACATAAAAGGCTATTCGCAGCCATCTGAGATCACTAGTGATTGTGGCAGTGGTTAGGAGGAGTGTTGTTGAGGGCTGTACACAGAAGTAGAGATAGAGGACTGGGCAGAGTAGGGGGGTTGTATGAACAGGTCCTTACAGGCCCTGTTTGTATCAGCCCAACTCATCCCCTGCCTGCATGTGGCAGCTTTGGGAATCAGAGCCCATTGCAAACAGAGGCAGAGCACACAGTATTTTAGTGTAGAATTTCTTTTGTTTTGCCTTCACCACACACCACGGTGACTGGAATAATACAATTTTCAGAGGCTTGGCCTGGATTCCACAGTTAGAAAGCAGATACCGGATAACCCCCTAATGCTGCTGTCTCAGGTGTACACTGGTCCCCACCTTCTCAGGAAGCTGTTCGACTTTCAGTATTGACCCACTGTTCCTTATAGGTTAGGTGATTTCCTAATATATGAACTCACCTAACATACAAACTCAATGGCTAAATGCATTACTTTGATTAAAAGAAAACATACCTATATAACAAAGTTCACAATAAAATAATAGCAACTTATTTTGCTTTATCAAGAGCTTTTAGTTCTCAGCAGAACCAGCCCCCTTATGTGACCTTCCCACAACACACCCTTCCACTCAAGTTCCTACCACTCTCCTTAGTCTTGCCTGTCCACACCATTCCAATGCCCTGCCAATTCCTTCAGGTCCACTTTAGTCCATACCACTTGTGTCCTATCCATCCCCTTTTGTGTCTGCTCCACACTGCACCATTCTGAATGTCCCCTCTGTCATATGCGCTGCTGTCTGGCACTCATATAATTAATAATGTGCCCTCTTTATGATCTACATGTTTTAGCGTTAGCTGATGTTCTTTATATGCCTGTTCTGTTCTGCCGCCTGTTCATAGAGTGCGGAGGCAACAACATCACCTAGAGAAGAATTCTGTTAGTTTTGACTGGGAAGCAGGAAAGAGTTCTCTGCTAGATGGAGATAGACAACTCCCTGCTCAGGGCACAGACAGTAGCACCAAGCAGAGACACGAGAAGCATCAGCTAACACGAAAACAGGAGGATTTATAACCATGTGAGTGTGCGTGACCACACCTGGTGGACTTTCATAATGAACACATCCTGGATTCGCAGACAGTGCAGTGTGGTTCTGTTGCTACCAGTGAAACAAGGCTGGGCTGTCACAGTGTAGTGTGGTTCTGTCACTAAATGTGAAACAAGGCTATGCTGGCAGTAGTGTAGTGTAGTTCTGTAGCTACCAGTTTTAGGGTATCACTCAATGCATGTGTGGTTCTGTGCCCACCAGCCACTCTTCTTGCTTGGGCAACCCTGTGCTTCATTTGATAATGTCTCAATAAATTAAAATGTAATGTGAAATGTAAATTATAATACATTCATTATTCTCTCTTAGGCATCTTTCACGTAGGTGGCAAAATTATTGCAGCCTCTTGCAACAGTTCTGCCTCCTGCGTTCTCTCAATCACCTCTCTCCTGCACTCTGCTTCCCTTTGGGATGCAGGAGGGGAGTGTCTGATGGCTAGCCCACTTGAGTGCCCAACCTCCACAAATGCTTGTGTGTAAGGTCTGCAGATGGACACATAGACATAAATGCATATACATTGCTTACGGCAGCTTTAATGTACTGGAGCATGCTGGACATTGTTATCACTTGAGTCAAAAGTCACCCAAGGGAAAAACCCCAGAATAGCCCAGAACTGAAACTTTCACAACAGGCGATGACAGATTCAGTGCAATGTGTACAGAAAGGAAATTATATTCATATTACCTTTTCCCAGTAGAAGACAGTCTTACAAATAGTTTGTTTGTTATGGGGACTACTTTCTGGATAAAGACTTGTTGATCATCCCTTTCACCAAAAGGCCCTGTGGAGAAAACAGTGATACTATCAGCTGAACAGCTGTCAGGATCAAATACATACACTCATTCTGATGCTCTGAAGTTAAATCCTTTTCTCTTAGTCCATACAGGTTACTGGTAACTTTGGGTAGGCGATCAGCCCCTTTAAGTAGGCAGGAACAATTCTGAGAAGTGACTGCTGGGTGAAGCCTACCTCTTCTCCTTAGCTTGCAGCTAGCCAATCCCCAACCAGTAAGATTTGAAAACTAACTATTGACTAGGTAGTAAGAACGTAAATGAAGACTCCTGTGAGCATGAACCCGAAAGCCAAGCATGGTCCCTTGACAGGGTGGGAGACCAGTAACCTGTATGGAGTAAGAGAAAAGGATTTAACAGGTAAGACTAAAATCCTATTTTCTCTGTCGTCCAATACAGGCTTACTGGTAACTTTGGGATGTCCAACCATTAAGTTCCCCAGGGCAGGAAGAAAGGCAAGGACCAGGCGCAGGCCCCCAAAGTCACCAGAGCACCAATGAACCAACAGATCATAAATAGCTCAACAGTAAGAGCAAGGTGTCAATGGACACCGAACAGGGGTAAAACAGACACCAGGAGCTGATACACAGCACTCTGAACAAGAGAAAACAGGGCTCAAAAGTGAAAGATTACTGAAGAGACAAAGGAGATCCTAGACAGGCAAGGCTGCCTCCAGGATCTTCCTCCCAAAACTGGCATCAGACATCCACACAATAGTGTTTGGAAAAGGTATGTACAGACAACCAAGTAGCCGCCTTACACAACTGATCAGCTGAGGCCTGAAATGTAAAACCACTCCAAGGGCCACTAGAACATGTCAGTAAAGCCAATAAACACTGACCCCAGTAGGGAAAGTGACCACAACCCCCCAAGAGATGCTAAACCAGCAGCCAAAGGGTTAAGTTACCACATAAACATGCTCCAAACACCACACAGACATACAGATAAACCCAATGAGTGCATGAGTATGTGATAGGAACTCACAATGAGAACCCTGTGCGGAGGGGAAGCATGGGACATGTGGACCTCAGCACTCAAAGGGTGCTCACCTTTTTCAGCAGATCTTCTGTCTTCAGATTACCATATATCAAGAAGAGCCTCCATGGGCAACTCCTGGGGAAAGAACTTGCAGCCAAGATTTCCCCCCCCTGGGCTTAGGTCCACAAAAGCACCTGGTAAACTGAGCTATCCACATTTGGGTGATGGGAATTGTCAGCGATGGTAATCCGCCTAATGGTGGTATGCCGTATCTAATAGAAAAATAATAAAAAAGCTAAAGCTATAGCAGAACTGTTATCTCGCCTTGTGTCTAGACCAAGGAACAAATCTTACTGGATGGGGATTGGCTAGGTGCAAACTAAGGAGAAGAGGTAGGCTTCACCAAGCAGTCACTTCTCAGAATTGTTCCTGCCTACTTAAAGGGGCTGATCGCCTACCCAAAGTTACCAGTAACCTGTACTGAACGACAGAGAAAAGCAGTTTAGTCACAGACTATGCTTACAGACTTGTGTAACTACAAATGGGCGGAACAGAAGAAACAAAATATCTGATATAACAGAAAAATACAGCAGGTAAAATAAATATTATTAAATAATTATAGCTTAAATAAAACAATAAAATCCCATGTTGCATTTCAATATTAACAAGACACACATACATACACACAGTGTTAAGAAAGCAAACAAAGCTGTTACCTATGTCATTGCCTGAGGAATAACTACCATGGCTTTCAGTTTCTTCCAACGACAAGATTTTGAATGATGCAAGTGGAGTTGAACCTGGCTGTGTGGAAATCATTCCTCTAAAACGAGTTACCGTCCATGTTCGCACATGGTTATTATCAGCACAAACTGGGCAAAAGAAATTACAGACAATGAGTTTAGACGTACAGCACAATAACCACTTTGTTACATCTAAGCTCACTGGTGAGCAACAGGAGGCCGTCAGAGGCTTCAAGCTGCTGCAGCCATGTTCTGTTCTCTGGTACAGTGGGGAGAGGTGAGGACAGGCTTTATGGATAAAGTGAAGCAGCAATTCTGTGGAAAAACATCAGTACCACAGGGGACAAATTCATGTTGAACTTGATCTAAATGTGGCTTTTAATCCCATGAATGCTAGAGGAGTCTCCAACGCATTGCAAAGCAATGTGGACACCTCTGAAGCATTCAAGGGTTTAATAAGCCCCACTTAAAACAAAGGGAATTTTGACTTGTTCCCAGTGGTGGGGGTGTTTTGCTTCAGAATGACTCCACTGATTTATATTTAAAGGGATAGTATTGTCATGTTTTTACAAACCTTTATAGTTTGAGAGATATTTGGGTCCAAAGTTCCCCTCTCCCTCCCCTTTCCCTGATGTCTAACTGACTGCAAAGGAATCCGGTCCTGGACAAGCACACTTTGTAGAAAGTTCCAGTGAAGGATTTCTCTTTCAATAACGCGGACTCAGCTCTACTGGAGAGCCTCCGATGGTCCCGGGACTGGATTCCCCTGCAGTCAGCTAGAGCCCTGACATCAGGGAAAGGGGAGGGAGAGGGGAACTTTGGTCCCGAATATCTCTCAAACCATAAAGGTTTGAGAGATGGGACTGGGGGCATGTAGTTTTATTTTTTAATACCTACAATATTAGTTTGTAAAAACATGGCAATACTATCCCTTTAAGCGCCAATGTTTCCCAACAAACTCCCCTATTTTACCCCACACATAGCACATCCTCTCTCTGCTTCAGAGCATTAACTACATTTACACCTTAACCCCTTGGGGTCAAGAGAGGAATACTTTTTTAACCCTTTGAGTGCCAGAGGCGTACCCCTCTGGCACTCAAAGGTTTAAAGCTTTCTGCTTCCATACAGCTTTGGCAGGGACAGTGAAAGAAGGTATATTGATCCAGTGTGGAAAATATACAATGTAAAAGATAGACTGCCACATAGAGAGCACTTAGGGTTGCAGGGATAGTGTTACATTGTATTACTATCCTGCTTTATTTGTAGACTGAACAAAAAAGCTCACTGGAAACAGATCTAGGGAGCTTACGGTCAAGGATACAATAAAAAAACAAATGACTTTACATATTATGACCTTGCAGATTATGTAAGGTCAAAATAAAGAATCAATATCTCTTTAATACCAAATATACTTCTTTTTCAGTGATACGATTAGGTTATCACAAGATCTTATATACTGACAGTGCATTGCATTGATCAGTCTGGTCAATGTTTTGGCTCCCTTCAGGACCATTTCTCAAGTCTTGTGAAAGGCTCCTCAGCATGTTCACAGTACAAGATGCTATGAATGCTTACTTCATCGTTCTAGTTTATAAAGTAGTAAAGTGGTGTGTGTTGTACCTGATACAAGGTGTTTCTCGGACAACATGATCTTTGTAACAGGACTTCGATGAACAGTGAAGGTCTGAAAGAGCTGAGGACCAGAGCCGACCGTCTCCGGGTGCTGGACAATAACTCGCACAGCTCCAGAACTTGTGCCATAGGCAATCTCAATCCAATTTCCACTCACACCTGGATAGAACACTACATAAGCATGAAAGTGCATATGGATGCACCTTGATTAACACACAGGGCCATATTTATCAAGATAAAAACATGCAATTCTGGAGCAAGCCAACTGCACCATAGAGCTGAATGAAAATTCAGCAAATTCCTATTGATTTAAATGAGGCTTTCAATTCCTTGAATGCTAGAGAGGTTGCCTCTGAATTGTGAAGCAGCGGAGACCTTTCTTGCATTCAAGAAGTTACAAGAGCATTTTTACTAACTGGAAATCTGAAGAATTTTCATTTCAATCTTATGGAGCAGTTGGGTAGCTCCAGAATTGTACGCACGCGCAAACGCGCGCACACACACACACACACTCTCTCTAAATAAATTTAACCATGTTATCTACACAATATTTTGCAATGTGTTGGAGATATCTCTAGCACCCAAAGTGTTACTCATCAAATTTACATCTGCCAATTTTGATTTGTTACACATTCTACAGTAGCTCATTGTGTGTTGTAATAGTTATACATGTCCCATTGTGTGTGATGGTATTGTTTATGTTTTTATGGGATCTGTCGACTCACTTGTTTTGGGGGTCAGGTAGACACTCAGAGCGGTAATGGCATCATTAGAGGGATCGTGATACAGTTCAGTCACAAGAAGGTCATTGTCTTTCATGCGCAGTGGGAACTTCTGCATATCTGCATAGAAGAAAAATGGCTTTCATATTAATACTCCACTCATTACTGTTAAAAAGAAAGATGGCCTGACAAGCATGAATATATGAAAATTAACTTTTGTCTAAAAGTGAATTCAAATCTAGCAACAAAAAGTTGCATATTTTAATCTGCAATAAGGGCAATTCTAGGACAAACCACCTATACCTGTCATGGTTTGGCAAGAAAACCAAGTACTAAAGGGTAACACCAACTTTATTAGGCAGCAACCTTGAAACAGAACTATCACAATAGATAGCATGACAGAGAAGCGCACAACAGAGCAAGCGACAACTACCAGAAATAGAAGACTGCTTCCGTGTGATTCTCTATGATAGGTTCCAGCGATGGGACAAGGAGAGTCTGCAATGCCACAGGTCCGCACCTGGGAGAAGCCAGACAAAATAGGAAGGAAACCAGGAGTAAGTCTGCCAGAGCCACAGGCCCGCACCAGATTGGATATCTCACTGCACGGAAGGCCACACTAGAGGATAGTCAGATAGAGCCACAGGTCAGCGACAGAATGGGTGGTCAGACAAGCCAGAGGTCATACACTTTGCAGGTAGTCAGCCAGAGCCACAGGTTTGCACCAGATAGGATGTCCACTGAAGCGTTGGTATGCTGGATACGCAGTGGACAGAGACCCAGGTCAACACCAGGACAGGTAGTCAGAAAAGCCAGAAGTCATATACGGAACAGGTAGTAAGCCAGAGCCACAGGCCTGCACCAGAATGGTTATCCAACTAAGCCAAGGGTCATACATAGAACGGATAGTCAGACAGAGCCACAGGTCAGCACCAGGTCGGGTAGTCAGACAAGACAGGTAATGCATGGAACGCCAAAATATAGAACTGCAATGGACACCAATGAAAGGGAGACTGAGCCCTGTGTCCAGGCAGTATAAATAGTGTACTCACAGGAAGAGGAGGAGTAACCAACAGGTGGCTGTCCCTTTAAATGGAGCGCACGTCCATGCCCTTGGACGTGCACCCATAGTTGACGTCACCAGCCATGCTGAAATGCTGAAGCGCCTGGAGCCACGCATAGATCCAGGAGGCAGCTGAGCTGCCAGGACACAGGACGCGGCCAAGCGGTGACGGGGAGCAAGTGGCAGAGTGCCAAAGCAGGATGCGGCTGGAGCTGCTGGATGCGTAATACGGTCGGCTCAGGAGGCCACTGCAGAGATACTCTGACAATACCTTATCTTGGGGGGGAGGGGGTTTGAGGACTAAACCGTATCCTTTTAAAATGTCAAAAACAAAATTGCGTGTAAACTAAAGGCGCATTAACCATATCGCCGTGATGACAAGGGTGACAGGAGAATCTCTACCTGCATGAAAAGCTTAAGATTTTCATGTCGTCGGCTAAAACGTTGCCGTATACATGTACTGCTTGTTTAGATTACTTGTGCCTTCAAATAAATAGATTCTGGATTCCTGAAGATGTAATGGCTTCAACATACCTTAAGAAGGTCTTTGATCTGTGCTCCAATGCTCTGGATCCAGCATTTAGTATGTTACTCATGTGCTGGGGTTCCGTATTTGTCTTGTGACTCAAAGTCATGTGACTCTAAATGACAAATCTGCATGCAAATAAGTAACATAAGGATCCAGAGCATTGCAGCACAGATCAAAGATCTTCCTAAGGTATGTTGTGGGCACCACATCTCCTGGAGGAACAGCATGGGAGCAGAAAAGGAGACTGGCAGGAGACCCATGGTACCCTATGTGTAATGCAGATCCCCATAGACATGCAGTATTGTAGATCTATGGAGACTGCTCCTGCAACCCAGGAATATGTGGCTGAGAGCCGCAGGCTTCTTTTTTGTATTCCAGCAATGGGGACAGATTTCTGACCCCACTTTACTACTGAACTGCTAACAGGAGATATTTTGGGGATGCATAAAGCAACCTCACGTATCCTACCAGTGGAGCAGACTTGGTTAAACAACCTAATTGCCATTTAAGACTAAAATGTATTTGAGTGGCTGAAACTCAATCACAAAATAAGGCAACAGCCACAACTATTCTCCCATTAGATATGTATGTGCTTAATATATATATATGTACTTAATATGTATAAAAATATATATATTATAGCGTTTATCCTCATGAGTTACACAAGGGTACACCCTCTGCTAAGAGGTGTTTTATTCAAAATTAATTTCAGCACAAACTTGAATTTTTACGTGCAGTATCTCGGTGGCCTAAAATTGTACAGTGGAACTGTTGCTACACCATCCTATGATGGCTTATGGTCAACTGACCAGAGCTGTTCATAGACTGGTGTAGCAACAGAACCACTGTAAAATTACATACCACTGAGATACTGCACATAAAAATTAAAACATTTGTGCTGAAATAACTTTTTTTCCAATGAAACATATCTCAGCAGTGAGAGTTCCCTTATTTTATTCAGTAGGATAAATCCTTAAGTGTTACTATCCCTTTAAAAGTTTTGCTCACCTATGTAATAAATGGATCCGTTGTTACATCCCAAGAGAAGAAAGGATCCAGCGGTGTCATAACTTGTAATGGGGACAACATCTTGAACCTGCAGAGGAATGTAAATTGTCACTAAGAAAAGCTGCTACAAGTGAACATTTTTGGAAGGTTCTGTTTTGGCAGGTCTGTGCCTGTGGAAGAAAATCTGTCGAGGCGGCCGGGCTGAATCATGAATATTGTCTGATCAACTACCTTATCTGATTCCTCAATCAGCTGAAAAATGAGTGTACTGGAAGTTGCACGATACATGGTGCAGGGAACACAGTCACCACTTACCTCCCACAGCAGATCTCTGTTCCAGTCACATTATTCAATCCCTAAATGGTTGATCAGAACATGATCGGAGCTGTAGATCACATCTACAGGGATTTTTACCAATTCAAACCAACTCCCCCGGGTTAAAAAAATATTTCCCTATATTCCAGTATGTGGCACCCTGGGCCTTATCCAGGAAGCTGAAGAGATGCACAATTCAGGTCGAAACCATGATGCACCCATAAGTGTAAATAAAAATCCTCTTTCATTTAAATGGGACTTTTAACCACCTTGATTGCTCCACAATGCTCTGGAGACCTCTCTGCCATTCAAGGGATTAAAGGGATAGCAAGGTCCCAAAAAATATAAGCAAATTGGTAGACGCAATAAAAAAAATACTTAATGTCCTTATTTCTATCTCTCAAACCTTTATGGTTTGAGAGTTATAAGAAAATAGATATCCGCTCCCTCCCCCTTCTCATACTTCAGCTGTATAGCTGACACATGAGATCCTGGTTCCTGGATCATACAGAGGCTCTTCAGGAGCGCTGACATTGAGAGATCTAAAAATAAATACTTCAACGGAATGGTCTACAACATGTGCCTGGTTTGCAAGCAGACGTTGTAGACCATTCCTTTAAGTATTTATAGACGGATATCTCGATGTCAGCTCGTCTGAAGAGCTGCGTCTGGTCACGCGACCAGATTCTGCTTCTGACAGCTTTGCAGCTCGTCAGACAGAAAGGGGAGGGAATGGAGAACTTTATTTTCTTATATCTCTCAAACCATAACAGTTTGAGAGATAGAAATAAGGGCATTAAGTATTTTTTATTGCTTCTACCAATTTGCTTGTATTTATTTTGGGACCTTACTATCCCTTTAACAGACACATTTAAACCAAAGGGAATTTTATTTGTTCCCTATGGTAAAATTGGTATGTTCCAGAATTGCACCTCTAACATACATCAGGCACTCTATGAAGAAAAAGTGGAGACATTTTTGAGTAAAGCACCCGTTTAACTCTTTGAGTGCCAGCAGGGTACACAATGCATTGCTCATACCTCAGGCACTCAAAGAGTTAATGGTTGCGAAGAGATCTCTCTAGCATTAAAAAAAGACTAAAGCTCTTATTTAATCAGTGACAGTTTTTGTGTCCCTTATGGTGCAGTTCGTTTACCCCGGAATTGCTCCAGTTTTGTCTCTGTGCATACGCCCCTTAACCCTTTGCGTGCCAGAAAGGTATCCAACACATTCTCCGGCACTATAACGGTTAGTCTAGTAATAAAGGTTCTCCCTCTCACACTGTCAAGGAGGAAGCCAGAGGCAGGGTTAGATGCACAGGTAAGTACAATTCTACCCCAGTATGAACACAGTGAAAACACCAAGATGCCACATGATTTCTCATGAATGACAGTGGGACATATATACAAAGGAAAGACTGAAGCAATTCTGGGATAAAGCAACTGCACCAAAGCAGTGTGTTGGAGTCCTCACTAACATTCCATAGTGTTTTTCCTGCAGAGTAAAACAAGTGCTCTCCCACCGCTGGCAGTTGTTTTAACCATTCAGACGATACATTTCTCTAAATTTTTTTATTAAAGTGGATCACCCCAACTAAAGTCCACCCCACCTAAATCGGCACCTAGTGATAAGCTTAACAATCAAACAGTTATGCAGAATAAAGACCACGTTAGTCAGACATCCTTCATCAGGTGACACGGATGGCCAGGCAACAGCGCTCTAGAGGCATCTGCGCGCCTGCGCCGTCAGTCCCTTTCAGTACCTTAAGGTCACATGCAACACCTCCTAGAGGAGACCGGGACTAACAGTGAAGGCGCGCAGGTGTCTGTAAGCAAAGAGGTCTGCACTGTTGCCTGGCCGTCAGTGTCGGCGGAGGTAGGATTTTTGATTAATGCAGTCTTTATTCTACATAACCGTTTGACTGTTAACCTTATCACTAGCTGCTGAATTAGGTGGGATGGACTTTAGTTGGGGTGATAGTTAGCAGTAAAAGCCCATCAAGATATGTTTTTGTCATAAAAGTGTTTACATGTTCTTCAATCATTTGAGTGCCAGACAGCTGCATTGCATTAGAAACCCCCTATAACACACAAATGGTTAAAGCGGAACTAACACTGCTAACAAAGGTTTTAATAATTTCCCATCTGGCGACTAGCTGCTTAGTAGCGCTAGTCGCCAGAATTATTACCTCTTTGTCAAGAAATCTGAAGTGATCCTCGGCTGACAGGCAGGACGGAGTGCGGACATCTTGCCCTAGTGACGTCCGCGCACCTGCTCTATCAGTCCCAGACGGCTGTAGGAGGAGTTGCTAGAAGCCATTCGGCTCCGGAAGGGACTGACATAGCAGGCGCGCGGACGTCACTAGGGCAAGATGTCCGCGCTCCGTCCTGCCTGTCAGCCGAGGATCACTTCAAATTTCTTCACGAAGAGGTAATAATTCTGGCGACTAGCTGCTCAGTAGCGCTAGTCGCCAGAATTATTAAAGACAACCTTTGTTAACGGTGTTAGTTCCGCTTTAAAATAGTAGACATTTCCAGGCTTTTGGAACTCATTTTTCATCAACTTACCTGCCAATGCTGCGTTACTGCATTCCATACGCCAACTTTCCCCGTGTGGCTAGTAGCCACCAACTGGTTACCGATAAAGAAAAGGGCATCCACTGGCACTCCAAGATTGAATACACCTAAAAGCAGTAGTGATTAATTAGCATACAATCCTATTTAATAATTCACTAAAACGTGTGTAAAACGACAGCCATGAGCAGCAGAGACTGCTGTGCGTGCTGCAGTCCTGAGCAGCGGAGACTGCCCGTGACGAGGCTGATACAGAGCGGGGACTTCGGAGCGTACAGCTCTGTGTCAGCCGTGGTGCGGGCAGTCTCTACTGGGCATGACTGAACTGCGACCGCCCGGCACTTTGGCCCGTGTACACAAGCTTTTCTACTAGTATGATATAAATGCACATTTTGGGCCATATGCACAAATAATTCTGTGGCAAACAAACTAAAAATAGGATTTTAGTCTTACCTGTTAAATCCTTTTCACTTAGTCCATACAGGTCACTGGTACTCTGGGAGGCGATCCGCCCCTTTAATAGGCAGGAACAATTATGCAAATGACTGCAGTGGGCGGAGCCTCCCCTCCTACTTAAGCTGCCTTCAGGCCAGAGCCACTAGATTGATTTGAGACACTAAAACTGACCATAGGTAAGCAAGAAGGAAGACTCCTGTGAGCATGCCCCAAAGGTCTCCCACTGAATGCCACAGGAGAGCCAAGCATGGTCCCTTGACAGGGTGGGAGACCAGTGACCTGTATGGACTAAGTGAAAAGGATTTAACAGGTAAGACTAAAATCCTATTTTAACTGTCGCCTGAAGGCAGCTTAAGTAGGAGGGGAGGCTCCGCCCACTGCAGTCATTTGCATAATTGTTCCTGCCTATTAAAGGGGCGGATCGCCTCCCAGAGTACCAGTGACCTGTATTGGACGACAGTGAAAATAACATAGAAAAATTCCCATTGATTTGAATGGACATTTATATCCCCTGAATGCTAGAGAGGCATTGCGCTGCAGACCATTCTAACATTCGAAGGGGGTTAAAATCCCTACTGAAATCAATGGCAACTATCACTTGACGCCTATGGTGCAATTTGTTTGCTCCAGAATGGCTCCACTTTTCTTTGCACATATGATCCACAGTCTCACAAGCCTGTTGAAAGCTACCACATGCGCCATCATATATTTCTTAGTAAAGCATAACTTTCATAAAATATACAAAATATATTTGAAAATGTGTCACACAAATGTATAGTGACCTGTCTGCTGGAAACCACGGATTGCTATCAGGAAGTTGTTTGCTCTTTAAGAACTTTAGAACATTATCTTCTGTTTAACAATTTAATTCAGGGAGAGGTGATCTGCAGAATGTCAGTTGCTTTTGGACCACAATTCCCATCATGCTCAGCTGGCCTATGGCAGTTTTTTCAAACTGAGGTATGCAGATGACATGAGCCTAATTAGCCATTTAAGGACCAAATGGGTGTGCAACAGTTTGCACAGCAGTGATTTGTACATCACTCTGGTCCTTGAAGGGTTAAGATTTCCATGTGCAGTGGGGCAGGGTTTGTGTCCCATGGTTCAACTAGCAACTGTCATGTCATCCTCCATAGACAGGACATCCACGAGTGACTGAAGATGTTCTCTCCTGAACAAAAGCACAAGGGCAAAGCTCATAAGGGCTATCAGGATGTTTTGGTCATAGAAAGTTAAAGGGATAGTAATGTTTTACAAAAACAGCAGCTCCGATTAATCTTCATAGTATTTGAACCATGGAGAGTGTTATTTCAATATTGTCAGAGTTGTAGTTCAAGAGTAATTGAATGATAAAGTATCCCCCCACCTGCCCTTTTTACCTAGTGTAAGCCCCCTCCCCTCAGATGTGGAATCTGGTCCTGGCATTGGACAGCTCACAGCAAGGGACAATCTTCTTACTGTGAGAACAAGGAAAACCCTGCCCCCCTTCACAGGTTTTCCCTTATGCTCACTGAAGATTGTCCCTCTCTGTGATCCATCTGGACAGTCTTGCTGCTCTGAGGTGAGCAGTGTTACATCAGTAAAAGTGGCGGGAGGGGAATACTGTACCATTCAATTACTCTTGAACTAAAACTCTGACAGTATTGAAATAACACTCTCCATGGGCCAGATACTATGAAGATTAATTGGAGCTGCTTTTATTGTGAAACATTACTATCCCTTTAAGTGGAGGGTTATTTTTAGGAAGGGTTCGTTCACATTTAAAGGAATAGTACCAATTCATATAATGTTTAGCTCAGAACATTGAGCACATGTAACAGAAGTGCTGTGCGCGATGCTCCTATGCGTGAAAACATGGTAGTTACAGTGTAATAATATGTTGTTGAATTTGACCCCTCCCCTTCCCTTTCCCCTACGTGAGCAATACTGTCCCAGAACCAACAGCGGATCACGAGGGACAGTCTCCACGCAGTATTAGGAAAAACCTGCCCTGCTTCATCAAGGAGGACATGGTTAACCTTGCTTGTCCCTCTCTGTGATCTATCCTGTCCGGTCTCAGGACAGATTTCCAGATCTATGGGGAGTTGGCCTGGTGTCGTGGAAATGGGCAGGAGCAAGGTTTCATGTGTAAGAGTATCGCGCAGCACTTCTATTACATATGATGAATGTTCTAAGCTAAACATTATATGAAGCAATACTATCCCTTTAACTGCTACAATCTTAGAAACAATAGGAAAGAGGTTCCTGCAAAAAGGAGCTTACAGTGTAATTTTTCGGGTGACCATAACCAAAGTCTTTTCTGATGCATCAAAGATCATGGAACATCACAATGCAGGCAATAATAAAAACAGAGAAACAAGTAGAATTGATTACTCCAGAGAAGGATAAGGTTCAGGGAAATCAAGAAGGACAGCCTGAATGGTCTGAAGGAATTTAAAGTGTCACTCTTGCTTAGGCTCAACAATCTTGACTGTTATCCACAGGGAGGAAGATGGTGTAAGTAATGACAAGTCCCTGTCTTAAGGGGCCCTCTCTGTAAAATACTGCTTATAGCAGCAATCTGGTAGTGGTGCCTTCAGTAAGTAAAAGTGAAGGCAGAGCAGCCTAGGGGAGAACTCTATCACAGACATGCCAGCCTTTGTAATTTTCTTTAGATGGTGCTAGTGGGGTCTGAATGTGTTTGTTACAACAAATGGTTTCTTTTACAGGGCATGGACATAGAGCACCTCTGTGATCCCCATATGTAATTCCAAACTATCATTTTCAAAGCTCGCAATCAACACAGTATAAAAGTGCACTTCATTATTAAATAAAATGGAAATCTAATTGCAGTGGATACAAGCAATTTCCTGTCATTTCACTCTGGTGTCCACGGCTCTGATTACACTGCCTGCTGCTCAGAATATTATTTCTATCTGCAACACACTCATATAAACAAGATCGTAAAGAGAGTTATCAATTTCTTTATCAGCTGTTCTTAGCTTGGGAAAACTACAAGATCCAAAAGCTGTGGCAATCACATTTGATGGAATCATAAATAAATGCAGTCATTTTGAACAAATGTGATCTTCATTGCAAAGGAGATGCCATGAACTCACTTTAACCCTATTGGACTAATGTTCAAAAGAAAAGTGGAGTCATTCTGGAGCAAGCTAACTAAGGACTATTTATTTACAGTGGACTTTTAACCCCTTGGATTCTGAAGAGGTCTCCAATGAACTGCACTAAAAATCAGTGCCCTCCATCTGCTTAAATTAAAGCATTTCTGGGAGACCCTCTTTCAAGACCAGACAGATCAAGATGACTCCAGCTGGAAGAGTCTGATTTCCTCAGTGATTGGAGGTTACGTAAATTCCTCTTTACATGATCATACAACATGTTACACTTGGTCTACTGTGTACTGGAAAAAGGACACAAGATCATCCCAAATATTCTAGATTTCTGCTTTTGGGAATCAATGAAGTGGGTACCTTTCACCACATCTTGTGGCAATACCCAAGAGCACAAAAGCTCTGGAAGAAGCCTGAAGATAGTGTAGGTCTCTTTCATTTTGCTCGCTATTTGGCTATTCACAAGAGAATATCCCCCTTGTTAGGCTTACCAAGCATTCCCTTTAACAAAGGATTTAAGGAAAATCCAGCAGTGAACATCTACATGGCTGCCTTTAAGTATCAAATATGGATACTTGTGAGCAATTGAATCATTACAATGCTATCTCAATCAAATTAACGGTCAGGCCCAGGTGAGCGTCAGCCAATAGCATATGGAACTGGAGGTACAATGCAGGGCAATGAAAGTAAGTAAAATGCTCAACTGGATTCATTGCCTGATACTAATCGTTTGTATAAGCAAGGCCTAAGAAACATTTTGTGTGTATTTACAATTCTCCCCTTTAGTATATGGACCTCTTGGAGTCCACCTACCATATGGCAAGTATGATGTATTAGGAGAGTGCACTCATTTTTATTTAATTTAAATGAGTGGGAGAATAAAGATTAATTACATACATAGCACCATATACTTATACAGAAAGCTTAAAGTGAAAGCAATATTTCACAAAAACAGCAGCTCTGATTAATCTTCATAGTATTTCAGCCACGGAGAGTGTTATTTTAATACGGTCAGAGTTGTAGTTCAAGAGTAATTGACCCCTTTTACCTAGTGTAAGCCACCTCCCCTCAAATGTGGAATCTGGTCCTGGGACCAGACAGCTCACAGCAAGAGACAATCTTCTTACCATTGACAGATTTCTCCCTTATGCTAATTGAAGATTGTCCGTACCCCTCCGGCACTCAGAGGGTTAAGAGCAGTAATTCTGGGGGATACCAACTACACCAAACGACAGTTTCCTCAGTTCTCAAGCACCCCGAACAGCGCAGGTTTTAATCCTTTGAGTGCTTTGCAATGTGGTGCACACCCCTCTGGCACTCAAAGGTTTAAGGATTTTTTCTGCTTGAGCGAAGGTGTGTGATTAGTTCACCTTTGGCTCAGTCACGAAAATCCCAAAAACCTGCTCTTTTAGGGGTACATGAGGACCGCTGTTGAGAAACTGTGACCGACAATAATTCCCATTAACCCCTTGAGTGCCAGAGAGGTATTCAACACATTGTGTTGCAATGCAATGGATACTCAAAGGGTTAAATACTCGAAGTGTCCTCAATTGTGCACTGTGAAGAAACTTGTGGGAGACCTCTCTAGCATTTAAGCGCTTAAAATGCCCCATTTAAACCAGAATTGCCCTTCTTAAAGCTTTGAGTGCAATGCACTGTAAAGCAATGTTTTGCATCCTCTGGTCCTGAACGGGTTAACCCACTGAGTGCCAGAAAGGTATCCAATGCATTGCATTACAATGCATTAAATACATCTCTGGCACTCAATGGGTTAAGCTTTATGTATACAGCACACAGACTCTCTAGTTTACATTTGAAATTAATCTACCAAAGCGAAGAGAAAAGCCTACCAATTTCACTTCCACTGCTTCCGTCCTGTATGCTCCAAAGTATAATGCTGCATTCTGATGCAACAGCCACCATTTTGTCTTTATCACCGTGTGGACCGCCAACAAATTTTGCATTGAGTGCAACGCGCTCAATAGTCCAGTCCAGATAAGGACTTGAAAAAACCTGCTGCCATCCAGAAGATTCCTTTATTCTGTAAAAAGAAACGAAGCTGTTATGTCAGATATTTGGCACTGTTCATCAGACTTTAAAAATGTCTACTGATATAGAACTGAAATCTGAGTGTACTGTTCCAAGAGATTGCATTTTTTTAGTTTTGAGATTTAAAAAGCTTTATTGAAAGAAAAACAAAAACTTACAGAAGGAGAGCAAATGAAATAAAGATAAGACAAATTCAGTCATAAAATAACCTTTTGCAAAGCAGAACATGACATAGATAATACAAAGAGTATAAATATAAAGATTTGAAGCAGACAGTGTAATGGAAGAGGGAGAGAAGAGAGGGAGGGAAAAAAGGGGGGATGGAGGCTGGAGACTCAAGAAAGCAAAGAAAAACATATGGGCAAAAGGAAAAGCAAATCATGGGCAAGGTTCAAGCTCCACATGGTCAGCATCTAGTATACCAAAATCAGGCTGAAAAAAATGGACAAGAGAGATTGCATCTGTTCCGGATCACTATCTCTGTGTAATGGCGTCAAGAGTAGTAAAGTAAGTTGAGATTGCACAACTTCTCTCCATTCTCTTATGGTAGGCGGCTTTATAAAACGCCAATGTCAGGGAATCATAGCCTTGGCTGCATGGAGTATAGTGAAAAGCATGTGTTTTTGGAGGAAAGGGAAGGATGGGAGATTAAGCAGAAAGAAGGTTTGCCAATGGTCCTTGTTAAAGTGTTCAGGCACACGTTTTAGACCATTCCAATGAAGGGATTCTGTGTAAGAAACGAGATCCCGGCACTTCTCAAGCACCTCTGTGTCGACCGACACGGATCTCTTGCTGACAGCTTTACAGCTGTCAGTAGGAGAAATCAAACTTTAAACGCCTGTATCTCTTAAACCATAGTGGTTTGAGAGATACTTTTTTTGCATTTAGATCAGCTTTTTAAGCTCTTCTAAATGCAATAAAACTTTTTTTTTAGACATTACTAACACTTTAAGGGATATACGTAATAGATAATCAGTCTCTCTTAAGCAATCAATCCAGATTGGTTGGATCTTCGTACACGTCTGCCATATATGAAGAGTACTCCTCATCTATACTTCTTTATTATATTTGTGCTCTGTTATCAGTTGGTATAGATGCCGGCACCTAGTGGGTGGGGTTGGGATTGTTTTTATATACACTGGTGTGTTTTGTACACTACTCATTATAGTATAGAGGAAAGGGAGGGAGTAGGTACAGATTGGTGGGGGTTTGCTTGCTTGCATCCAGAGACGTGTCTTTTTGTACAATAAATAGAATTTACATTTTTTGATAGTTTCGTCTACTTGTTCTATTATGAGATAGTGTTATATTGTGGAGGAGCTGAGTGTCTGTTAGAAATCTGCTTGGAGATCTCTCCTTTCTATTTTCTTTATCTTATACGTACAATACCCAAAGGGAAAAACTAAAATACAGCATAATACTATATAACCTCAAATGCTGAGCTAAAACCTTCAATGTACTGTAAGGATAATTAGTCTGCATCTAATAAAGACCTTTGAACAAAGCTGTGATCAAGTTCATATGTGCCAGCAGTAACACTAGACCTCTCCCGACAATGTGGAGAAAAGACTAAGTTACTTCTCTCGACTGGTGTCCTCAACTCAGTCCACAGTGCCTACCTTCCTGTTTGCCTTTCTATACGGAGAGACTGTGATAAGCTGTACCCTTCCAATGCACAGAATGACTATGTGCAGCTCGCCCCAATAGACAGCTGGGCTAGAGGATGTCAAAGCAACATAATAGGTGTCTTGTGCTGTGCTCTCTAAGATCTGAGGTCGGTCTTCTGATCCTATGGATACCGGGCTGAGGTGAAAGGATGTTTAAGTCTATCAAAATGGAAAGCCCCACACAGGCAGAAGTCCTGTTGGTCCGGAATGCTACAATGTAGCCAGCAAACGATGTTGCCTCACTGTAACCGGTACCTTCAATAGATGTATAAGCTGGCCGTAATAATACTTCAAATATTGATGGGAGGCTTAAACTGTTGACGGACTGGCTCAGTACAATAAAATATAATAAAACAATATAAAAAAAAAAATCTCCTCTTCTTTGCATTTCGTATTTGAAACTATACTTTTTCAGGGAGTGCAACACTGTAGTATTCTGAACCAAAAGGATGGTTGCCACTGTGGACTGAGTTGAGGACGCCAGACAGGAGAGACAATCTAGTCTCTTTTCCTGATTGTCGGGAGAGGTCTAGTGTTACTGCTGGCCCACACGGACATGATTACAGCTTTGTCCAAAGGACTTTATTAGGTGCAGGCAAATTATCCTTATAGGACATTGTAGATTTTAGCTCTGCATTTAAGGTTATATAGAATTACAATGTATTTTAGTTTTTTTTCCTTTGGGTATTATATGTGTATAATAAATTTAAGTAAAAATATTTGTATTTTCTATTCCCGTGCATCATTGCTTCATAGGAAATTAGTTTATTTATTCAGCACCATATATTAGAGTTTATTTTAGTGCTCTCCTTTTACTCCATTTTTTAAGTTGTTGCATTTACCTACATTAAACCTCATCTGTCACTTTTACGCCCATTCACTCAGTTTATCCAAATCTTTTGTGCAGACAAAAAACTTCCAGCTCTTGAAACATTACTTCCAATACCCACTTCTAGATGGTTCATAAACAAGTTAACCCTCTGAGTGCCAGAGTGGTATGCAACACATTGCAAAGCACTTCAAAGGGTTAAAATGCATTGGGCCCAGGACTGAACCCTGTAGCACTTCACTTACAAGCTATCAAGTACACTGCAATATTTAATACATAATAGGAACTGTATTTCTATCTGAATTACAGGCGTGGCAAACACAGCAACCAAGCTTCACAGATGTCTGTCTGTTTACTTAGTGCTTAACCTTTTGAGTGCTAGAGGGATATATAATACTGCGTTAGACACCCCTCTGATATTCAAAGAATGTAGACAATGTGACAATCCATTGAAACTACAAAAATATTTCTGATAAAATTGTGTGTGTTCCATTCAAAACGTATTGCTATTTAAGCCTTTGAGTGTCAGAGGGGTGAACACCTTCCTCAGCTCCCATAACACTTTGGACCTGATGCAATGTGGCTTTCGACCCACTTTCTCAACAGAAACTGCCCTTATCAAAGTAACAAACAATCTCCACATTGCAAAAACCAATGACCATTTCTCTATTCTTATCCTCTTAGACCTATCAGCAACATTCAAAACAAATGCCCATACTCTTCTCTTCCAGGCTCTCCAATCACTTGGCATCTGTGACCTGGCAAATTCCTGGCTTCTATCCTACCTCTCAATGGTCTCTCTCTGTGACATATGCTGACACCTCCGATCCCCCCCTCAGCAGGCATACCCAAAGGCTCTGTTCTGGGACCTCTTCTCTTTTCTCTGTATACATACTCCCTGGGACAACTGATACAATCCTTTGGCTTTAATTACCATCTCTATGCAGACAATACGCAAATATATCTCTCAGCACCCTCAATATCACCTGAAATACAGCAGCGGGTCTCAGATTGCCTTACTGCTATCTCTTTTCTGTATGGCTCAACCTTGCTTAAAACTTAACATATCTAAGTCTGTACAATACCTTCATTTTCTATAACTGTCGAGGGCTCCAGAATTTACCCTGTAGATAAGGCCCGCTGCCTCGGGGTAACTCTGGACTCTTCTCTTTCCTTCACCACCCTCGCTTCTTTCTTCTGAATATAGCAAAAATCCGTCCAGTCCTCTCTCACTCTACAACAGAAACCATCATGCATGCTCTTATCCTCTCTCACCTGGACTACTGCAACTATTTACTTATTGGTCTTCCTGTTAAAGGGACAGTAATGTCCCCAAAATTTTTTTTTACAGTTATGTAGAGTTTAAAATATTAATCAAATCGCTCCAAACCCTATCTCTTAAACCGCTATGGTTTGAGAGATATAGGGATTCAAAGTTCCCCCCTCCCTCCCCTTCTCCTGATATCAGCATCTAGCTGACAGCAGAGATGCCGGTCCGGGGACCAGCAGGTGGTTCTGCAGCAGAGCCGAAATCGCGGTACTTAAAAAGAATTAATTCACTGGAAAGATCTACAAAGTGTGCTTGCAAACCAGGCACACTTTTTAGACCTTTCCAATGAATTCATTCTTTTTAAGTAACGTGATTCGGGCTCTGCTGCAGAGCCTCCTCGAGTCGTATGACTCAATTCTCCTGCTGTCAGCTTTACAGCTGACATCAGGAGAAGGGGAGGGAGGGGGGAACTTTGAATCCCTATATCTCTCAAACCATAGCGGTTTGAGGGATAGGGTTTGGAGCGATCTGATTAATATTTTAAACTCTACATAACTGTAAAAAAAATTTTGGGGACATTACTGTCCCTTTAACCGTATCGCTCCTCTCCAAGCAATTCTTAATTTTCTCCTCCAGATCAGTACTCATCCCACCACTTTTAAAATAACTGTCATGGCTTCCCAACAAGCAGCGTATAACTTTCAAAATCCTCCTCATTACCTTCAAGGCTATCCATCACTTGTCCCCACCTTATATTTCATCTTTGATATCCTGCCATATACCTGCAAGTCCACTGTGCACCATGCACACGACACTATTGCTGTATCATGACTGAAGGCTCTCTCTCTTGCTGCTCCCTACCTTTGGAACTCCCTAACACCCACCATCTGTGAAGCCTCAACAACTTCAAATCAAAGCTAAAAGGGCACCTCTTAAATGTAGAGATACTGCAGTAAGGAAACATTATCTCATATGTCAAAAACTGCACTTTCTCCTTTACCATCTCATATCTGTATGTCACCCATCCTAGATTTAGATTGTAAGCTCTATAGGGCAGGGACCTTTTACCCTAATATATATACAAAAATTATGGTGCACCGCCTATTGTAGTATAGGAAGTGACATTACTCCAAAGGGAATGTGCTAGGCTAAAAAATATAGTGCAACAAAAAAGATACAGAAAAAGACGCCTAAAACAGAACCAATCCCACCTTCCAATATGAGAAACCTCACTGATATATGTTGTGATGTGCCTGACACGCATAGAAATACGATACTATAAAAACATTATTAAAATATAACTTTTATTACTCTATATAAAAACACTAAGGCAAATTTAAAATAAAAGCTGTGATTCCTGTGTTTCTATATTTGAGTGTCACAATTTCATCAAAGAGCACAACCGTGCCGCATATGCACATGTACGTCTGTTCAACATACACATCTACCAACCACACATGTGTACAATCCACTGTTCGTGCTACTTTTCATGTATTAAACTCTCATTACATGTCTACATGAATATTGTACGTTAGGTAGCTGTCATAAATCATATCATAACAAGAATTAATTTAATATTCGCTCTTGTTTAGCATTCCATCTATCAGTATTATAAAAGCAAACAAATATTAGTAATAGCGCTGGGGAGATGCTATACTTGTCCCTACCTCCTAAACGCCAATCTCACGGAGGCAGACTCATGCACTCTGTGTGTTTAAGTGATCTCTGATGTTAAGGGAGTGTTATTGTTAGGTTAGTTTGTCGCTGGTCATTACGATCACACGCATCAAGGTGCCTATTACCAAACGATTTTTGCAGGCTATACCTTGTTTGCATAAACTTTTTTGTGTGATCACCTGTTGAGATTGGCGTTTAGGAGGTAGGGACAAGTATAGCATCTCCCCAGAGCTATTACTAATATTTGTTTGCTTTTATAATACCGATAGATGGAATGCTAAACAAGAGCGAATATTAGATTAATTCTTGTTATGATATGATTTATGACAGCTACCTAACGTACAATATTCATGTAGACATGTAATGAGAGTTTAATACATGAAAAGTAGCACGAACAGTGGATTGTACACGTGTGGTTGGTAGATGTGTATGTTGAACAGACTTACATGTGCATATGCGGCACGGTTGTGCTCTTTGATGAAATTGTGACACTCAAATATAGAAACACAGGAATCACAACTTTTATTTTAAATTCGCCTTAGTGTTTTTATATAGAGTAATAAAAGTTATATTTTAATAATGTTTTTATAGTATTGTATTTCTATGCGTGTCAGGCACATCACAACATATATCAGTGAGGTTTCTCATATTGGAAGGTGGGATTGGTGCTGTTTTAGGCGTCTTTTTCTGTATCTTTTTTGTTGCACCTTTTACCCTAATGTATACTCCTCAACTAGTGTTCCCCTTATGACGGTCTATATAAGCACTTAATCACCGCACTTATTGTATCCCTTCTATACTAAATGTGAATGTAAAGTGGCAAGTACACAGGTAGGCGCTATATAAATAAAAATATACAATACAATACAATACACCACACTGTGTTGCTCACTCCCCTGACATTCAAAGGTTTAATCTATTAAATAAGATAGTTGGGCTGTAGGTACAAATCAGCATTTGCTTTTTCAGTGTGAGAAAGACTGAAGAGGCAAAACATTATTAGCCTTTCTGCTAAGCCTACCATTTATATAACTTTTGTCAGGTGCCAAGTTTTCTATTTTTATTTATTTATATATATTTTTTTTTGAGTCACCACGAGTGTGTTTGGCTGTGACTGAAACAATTTGAAATGGCGAGCATGGATAGACAGGTAATCCATTTGAAATGCATTAGAGCAAGATTTCTGTTGAATTTCAATAAACCACTTGCTGTGTTCACTTTATCACAGTTAGACAAAATGGATATGTTTGACCAAAGCTCAGAAGCAATGCTTGAGTTAACCATATTTAACTAATTTTACACATTTTGAATAATATGAATGTATTTTAAAGACTTAATAAACACTTAACATGGAAAAAAATTGACTTTCAGCTGAGTAATCCACTGCTAAGAGATGGATCAATTTATTAAAGTGCAAAATAGAATTTTTGTGGCTGAAATGGTACAACTTTTTTTTTTTTTTTTTTTCCCCCAGTTTTTTCCCCATTTTATGGTGGTCTGGCACAGAGCCCTGGTAGGCAGCTAAACACTTCAAAGATATCAAAGGAAACTTCTTTAATAACCTTTTAATGAAGCATCTCCCAGAGGTGACCAACACATTGCAATGCGTTGGGCACTCCAATGGCACTGGAAGGGTTACAGGAACCTTATTTTATTCAGCAAATGAGAAATGTTCAACTAGGTACGACTGGTCTCCTACCCAGGACACAATCTAATATTACATTTGTATAGATAGATTATTAGAAATAAATTGCATTCTGTGTCTGAGATTCTAATAAAGTCACTGATTTCTGTGGTTATCATCTTTATTCCTGAGAGCAGCCCATCTCTTATCTGTGCACGTGTACGAGAGATGAAAACAGAAGGGCGAGTGCATTTATTGGCTGTTGTGCGCTTGTTTTATGCTCATGAATGTTCCTGAATCCAATTTTTTTTTTTTTTTTTTTTTTTTTTTTTTTTTAACTATATGATCACCACATCACAAAAAAATTAGACTGGGACTCTCACCAAAACCAATTTGTGCAATTTCATTTTGACTAATTTAGAAAAAGGCCATGAAGGCGTAGCAAATGAGGCATCTCCAGCCTGATACATCGTAGAAAAGGATAATGCTCACTGGTCTCAACAGGTGTGATTATGCAACAAATTCACCATCCATAAATGCAGTGTTCAAAACTCTATTTTGTTGCAATTAGTCAAGGATGTATGGTTTAGAGATATTTGCTGATGCAGCATTAGAAAAGTATAGCATTCTATGCGTTAAAACCCACTTTTAAATAAATGGGAATTTGTATTTTAAAACATTCGCACATTCTCAAAGCAAACTGACCAGGCAGGGGTAAAGTAAAATCATATTCATTTATTTTAACAGCTAAAAAAAGTGTTTCAAAGTTCAAAAGAGAAAGCTAAACACTCACAGTAGGGAGAGGAGCAGAATGAGCCGGACACAGCACCACCAGATCCACATGATTTCCATGCAAACATGCTGAGATCTAAAGTTCAGCTTTGTTGGTGCTACCATATTTAAAGATGCCACTACCAATGAAACTTGAGGGTGCTCTCATGAGAATTTTCAATGCTTTGATTACATCGCCTCTGCATCTCCTTGGCTATGTGAACATATCTACCCTGAAACTCGTTAAAACACTTCCATTGCTGCCCAGCAATCGATTATGTTGTGACCATGATTTATTTGTCTGAGCAGCCCACTATCTCCTTGATTCGCTCAGTGTGCAGGAGCTTGGAATCCTAAGTGGAGATTGCGCAAACCAGAAAGGACAGCAGGTACTTGATTGAGGTTTAGACAGGAGGGGAAACTTGAGACAGAGGCTCACTTCCTGGTGCGGGTTCCATATCAGAGATGGAGACATCCAGTTCCAGCAGAAATCTTTGTAGAGACAACAGAAATCCCAGCTAAGCAGGGGGTGACACCTGTTGGTTAGTGGTGTGATCTGCATGAGTTTTCACAGCAGGCATGACACTTCTCCAAAAACTGTTTGTTGGACATGTGTCACACAGAAAATGGGGGAACATTAGCCATGCAGCCCCTTGATCTATGACAATCAGTAAACGCTAATATGCAGCTGGAAAGCACAGATGCTATTCTGGCCCTTAAGATGCGACACCTATTTTGTATTTGTAAAATAATTTAACTCCTTAAGGACCCATGATGTGCTAGGACACATGATAGTCCTAGCACGTCATGAAATTCAGGGGTCCTCGCTGCACGCCATTTGAGGATCCCTGAATCCATTGGGGGGGAAAATGCCCTGTGGTCCTTAACTGCCAGTCACGTGGCCGGTCATTAAGGGGTTAAGTTATTCAGTTTTTAGCCTCACGTTACCTCCCCCACGGACTGTCAATTAACCCTTTAAGTAGCAGGCGATGTGGACAATGAATTGCTGAGCTATGTCAGCAATCTTTTCACAGCCTTCAAGGCTTTCAAGAGTTAAACCTGCGAGACTCATAACTTTACTGGATTTCCTTAAAAATAATGGCTTCTCTTGAATGTTATAAGTGTAACTGGCAATTATCACCAGATTTGTGCCCTGCTGGCAGCTCCAGTAGAGCAATAAGGGACTGGAATGGGGGGTAAGAAACTCCCAATGCACACACAGTGGTCCCACAGGAAGCAGATGAATTCTCTCAGTGAAGTCTCCTGAACTGTGCAATGATGAATTATGTAACTACAGACTCTCTGTATCTGGCCTGAGACACCAACTCAGAAGGGCTATGGAGGACGTGAACACATCCAACAAAATTTGTGGGCGAGAGAAGCATACTACCAGGATGCATTCAAACCTAACTAACTCTTACCTGTAGCAGACAACAAAATGAGCATATGCAGCGACAATCCAGTTATGGTGGCCTGCAACTATTAGCACCTTCCGTGGATCCACTGGGAACCCTAAAAGATATAATAGCTTACATTACTTCTGGAGACAAAGTAACACACACAAAACTTATTTCCACTCAGACTTGCATTTATAGAGACATTGCTTGAAATGTTACAGAGGTGCCGATACTACAGCTCCTATATAGGTTTATGGTCATCTGACCAAAGCTGTCATAGACTTCTATAGTACAAGCGTCACCATAAAGTGCCAGGCCATAAAAATACTACACCCAAAAATGCAAGTTTTAGCTGCAATAACTTTATTAAAAAAACAGCTCTGCAGTGGGAGTACCCTTCTTTTATTCAGCATCATAAATCCTGCCATACATATATTTTTCCTGATATTGTTTCTATCACATTAAAAGGGATAGTAACACTTCAGTTTTACTAAGCTCCATTTTGTAGCCCTTAAAAAAGAAATTAAATACCCCCAGTGCCGTCACTCAAACCCTTATGGTTTGAGAGATAATCGCTTTCAAAATTCCCCCTGCCTGCCTGATGTCAACGTTCTAGCTGACTGTAGGGGAATCCGGTCCCGGAACAGGCAGAGGCTCTTCAGCAGAGCAGAGATTGTGTTATTGCAAAAGAAATCCTTCACTGAAAAAGTCTTCTATGCCGCTTGCAAACCAAGCACACATAGAAGACCTTTTCAGTGAAGGATTTCTTTCATTAACACGATCTCAGCTCTGCTGCAGAGCCTCTGCTGGTTCCGGGCCCAGATTCCCCAGCAGTCAGCTAGAACGCTGATGTCAGGAAGGGGGGACTTTGAAAGCGAATATCTCTCAAACCATAA
This sequence comes from Rhinophrynus dorsalis, assembly GCA_037306005.1. NCBI lineage: Eukaryota > Metazoa > Chordata > Amphibia > Anura > Rhinophrynidae > Rhinophrynus > Rhinophrynus dorsalis. Next base: position 50,677,438 of record CM074720.1, read on the forward strand.
GGGTTTGAGAGATGGCACTGGGGTATTTCATTTCTTTTTTTAAGTGCTACAAAATGGAGCTTAGTAAAACTGAAGTGTTATTATCCCTTTAAGCACCAGGGGATAAATAACACGTTGCGTACCCCTCTGGCGATCAAAGGGTTAAAGTGGACCTGTCTCTGTAAGACAAGTTTTGTTTTGCAGGAATTCAAATCTGCCTATACATTAACATTTTTCTGAAAAACAAATCATTTTTGAGAAATGAGCCTTTATATTTAGATGGCACAGTGTGCCAATTTATATCAGTTCTCAGCAAAATATACTAAATTATGCTTGAGGCCAAACTTACCACTTGCTGTGCTATTAGTAATGTGCCAGTGTGTGGGCTCAGCCTAGATAGCACAGTGTGTGTTACTGGCCTAGCACAGAAACAAATTAGCATACAGTGCCACAAACAAATAATTATTTACTAAAACCTATATTGTAACCAAACTGCTAGCACAACATATAGGCGGTTCTTAACCCCTTAATGACCCATGACGTACATGTACGTCATGGGGTTGCAGTCCCTAAAGGACCAATGACGTACATGTCACGGAGTTCCGGGAGCCCCGTGCGGCTGCACGCCGTTTGGGGAGTCCAGAAACAGATTCTCAAAAAAAAAAAAAATGCCCCGTGGTCCTTAAGTGAGTGTGCAGCCAGTCCTTAAGGGGTTAATTCTCGGTTTTGGTTTTTTAAGTAAAAAATGTATCTTTGGTTGATGGCCCAACACATGCAACAGGCACTTCTCTCATAATCCGAACCATGCTTGTGATATGTGCAGTATTTGGCGATCTGCTTTGGCTGGTTGTGCCTGACAATTTGGTGCTGGTTGATCAGTTCTGGTCTTCTGTGTGCCTTGGGGGGGGGGGGGGGGGGAAATCGGGGCATCCAGTGAGTGGGGGTTTTCTTCTTTTTTTTGCGTTACCATGGGGGTGTTTGGGTTCCCTTGCTTCTGATCTGTTGGGAGGGAGGGTTGTTTGGGGGGGGGGGGAATAGTAAATTGTAAAAAATTAATGGTGGGGAGTGGGCTCGAGCTGATACAACGTTTTGTTGATAACTCTTTGGTCTGGACTTTGTATTTACATGTTATCATTCACATTATCTCTTTCATATTGTATGATGTGTGTGTACCCTCACTACCATGAATAAAATTTATTATAATAAAAAAAAAAATAATGTATCTTTGGACGCTAGAGAAGCTTCCAACTCATTGATCTGCAGTAGATTACAGAGGTCTCTTGCCTCCAAGAGGTTAATTACAAATTAATTTGCTTCCATTTTGCTAACTCTGAATGTCGTGCGGTATCTAATTAATTGTTTTGCAATGCATTTGAGTGCCAGAGAGGTATCCATGGGTTAAATAAAGTTATAGGCTCTTTATGATGTTGCCATCCTGGCTGCCCCAGATAGAAATGAAATTGGATTCTCAAATGAGATGCTGGACTGAGTGCTTTGTAGAATGAATGCAACCTTGGTGCAGGAAGGGAGTGTGTGTATGTGTGTGCTCGCAGGCCCTCCATTTATCTACAGGTCAGGTACGCTGCTGGCAAGTTCCATAATTGCATCAACATCACTGATCCATCAATGTTTCTCAAATCTGAACTCATGAGACCATCCTCCAGTGAAATGCGGCTATTGAAACTGACATGCCCACTAAATCATAAGTCTCTTAAGTAAAAACTGCCAGCCATACTTAATAACTATAGTTTTGCTCAAAAACAGCAATGTCTACAACAGCTCTTACAAACATTGCTTCTATATTTATATTCTTGTACAACCTCTGTGAAATACTTTATTTGGCGTCTGGGGTAAATTTCCAGCTGCTGCAATGACAGAGTGTTAACCCTCAGCGTGCCACTGAAATGTCGCAATTTGTTGGGAAACTCCACAAGGCAATCGAATATTTTAAAGGCCATCTACTTGAATTAGCTTTGGATATCGTTATATGGTGGCTAATTGTTTTCCATGTAATGACATTTTGTTTGAAAGCATTTGCTACAAGAAGTAACAGAGTATAAATAATGCTTTTTTATGCATAAATATTTTAATATCACAGACTACTTAGCTCTACCCTTTACAACCAGAACAAAAGACTGAAAAAACTCAAAAATAAGTGCTCCATCCCACTACCTCCAGCTATTTTTTCCTGTCCTTTACAGTTGGCTTTGTCCTTTTTTGGGAGAAGAAATTTTAATTTTTCCTAGCCTTAAAGGAGCAGTAAACTTTTTAATGAAAAATATAAATATTGCACTTCCACTGCAGAGAGAGATGCGTGTTAATTACTATTTAAACTTATTTTTTTTTACAGAACAATGCCCTCTAGTGGTCAGATTCCAATTAGTTAACCTGTTGCATTTTCTGCAAGAAGTGAGTCACTGACAAAAAGCTCTCCATAGAATGTGATAGAAACTGCTGAATCATGCCACTGTGTACTTTCAGGAAGTAAACGCGCTGTAATTCAACTCCGGACAATCTGAGCTGTTATACATTTGAATAAAACAACTAGATGTTGGAAATACCCATTTTACTCAGCAGGAAAAACCCTATAAAATAAAGGTTTTCATATTAAAATTAAAAAGGTTTACACCTCCTTTAAGTGTCAAAAGCTCCAGAGCGGTTTTAGCCCATCTCCCTCTGAAGACCCAGAACAAAGTGATTACAGGACAGGTAGTTTAATCAAGCAACCTGGGATATGCTGCTATCGTGCTTTCATAGGTTATAGTCTTACTATAGAACTTGGTTGTTGGAAATGAGGCCCTGCTTGGAGTGGTGTACCCTGGTTCTTCAAGACTAAAATTCTTCTAACCAGTTGTTCCAGAAGGTAGCACAGATCCTGTGCTGGGTACAGATTCATCTGGCAGATAAAGCTGTGGTTCAAGTTCCTTAGATTCTAAATAGGAAGAATTCTTGTGTCATCTATGCCTGGATCAGTCAGTGGGTGTTCATTCTCATTTATGTCTTCCCTTAAATATCTGCAATACCCAGAGTGTTGAGAAACATCAGAGCAGATTCAGTAGATCATTGCTGTCATTCTGTATTGACCACGAATATGTTGATTTCCCCTTCCGTGAACCTGTCTTCGCTGCAGCCATGGAAACTAACAGTTCTTCTAGATTTGCTGTCTCAAGGACCAGTGTTCGATCCATACCTAGACACCCTCTCACTCTACAATAGTGTGGAAGTTGAAAGGTTGAGGCTTCAGGAACTGGGTTTATCTGATCCTGTGATTCAGACAATCCAGTTTATAAAAATATCAACCTCTACTGTTTACCACAGAGTCTTGGAGGTTGTCTTCTTTTGTTCCAGGTCAAAAGGTTTCAACTGCTGTAGTCTATACATTCCTCATATACTGGAATTTCATAAAATTGGATTTGACAAAGGACTCTGCAACAGGACATTTAAAGTTTAAATCCCATCACTTTCTGCTGTCTTGGGCAAACAACAGGTCCTTGAGGATCTAGTAATTGGTTCTGTCAAGCATTTAGAGGACTTAAACCACCAATATGCAATTCTTGATCTTCCTGGGAACTCCTGCTTTCCTCAATGCTTTGGCACAGTCACCATTTGAATCACAAACACAAATCTCTGATAAGCTGCTCACCTTCAAGACAGTCCTACTGGTGGCAGTGATTTTGGACTAAGTGAGGAGCTTCAGGCCTTCTGTTGAAAAGTGCTGTAACGGAAGCTGCGAAGGGACCGCGTCACCTTCCGCCGTCGTTCCTGGGTCTCTCCTTCTCGACGCAGATAAGCGCCGTCAGATGCACCAGTTGAAGGATGGACAGTCACTGGAAAAAGCTGCAGGATCGCTGGAAGCAGGGAAGAGTCCACGTCGCCGCCTGACAGTCCACGAAGTTAGGTTGCAGGAAACTGGCAGCAGGCGGTCGGCGATTCAGGATACTTGGCGCAGATGGGTATCAGAGTGGATACTTTAGACCATAAGCAATACAAGACTCCAGGACTCCTTGTTCACTCCAAAACAGAACTCACTTTATTGGCAAAGACCACAGATATTTATACAGAAATCTTGCATTGCCTCTTATGGGGAAACCAAGTACAATAGGCTTAATCCAATCATTTCACAGTAGACAAAAGGGCAACAGACGATGGCCCAACAAACACAATAACTCAGACATGATTGCATTTCAGATACAAAAAGGTTGATGGACAAAGACTTGAGGTTTTGAACTAATTACCACACTGCAGGGGTTCTGACTGCATTTCACAATGGTTAAGTTAACACCCAGCAGGAGGTCTGGCTACAGTACACAGTCAGTGCCTTGAGGGACTACAATACATATTGAAAGTAAATATGTTCAAACTCAAATGATTAACCCTTTGCAGGTCAGAAGAGTTTGCAGCACCCAAGCCTTGAATTGTTCTTTCCTCTGGTACAGCTGCCTATCCACATAAGGCTAGCCAAAGTCTCTTAGTCCAGGATAAGGGCTTGAGAGATCGTATGCCAGGGCACAAAGGAGTGTCCAATATCCATAATCCTTGGGCCCAGGGGTGAATAAATGCCATGCCCAGACAAGAGCTCCCAGTAACGGGTAGGATCCGTTACATTTCTCCCCCTTTTTTGTACCAAGCCAGCGGTTGCAATAGGAAATGCTGGCTTGGCGTTGTAAGAGAGCATTGCTGCTGTGAGCCCCTTGTCCGGGCCTGGTAATAGAAACAAGTCCTTTGTCCTGAACCAGGGGTACAGTCTTGGTTCTTAATCCTGGGCCAGGGATATTGGTGCCTGCTGGCCCTGGCAATCACCAAATTGGGCGGCCTCTCCTGGGCTATGCTCCACTCAGAGCTGGAGTTCAATGTTGGGGTTAGACCCTCCTGGGTCTGGGGCCAGGGGCTCAGGGTCCAGAGCCAGTACATACGGTGGATCTCCCTGGGGCAATTGTGTCTCTGGATCCTCAGGGACCTGGGAATCAAAGTGTGGGGAGAGGGGCACATCTCCCCCTTTTAGTTGGGCAAGTGCCCCAGAGGGACAGGAGAGGATGTTTGTCCCACTCCCCTGTGCTGGGGCAACGTTCTGGGGCACATTCCCACCCCCCATGCAGAACTCAGGGAATTCAGGGGGCACAATCGTTGGGCTGGGGATGAGGACTGTTGTCCCATTCATCCCAGCCAGAGTTTCACAGGGCCTGGTGCGCTCGCTCCCACGCCCCAGGCCAGGGGTTACAAGGGTGCTGATGGGGAACGCATTCCCACCCATCAGTTCACAGTTCAAATCCACAGGAGGAAATGGGGTCTTGGGGCAACATCCAGGGTCTTCCGGGGCAGTAGCAGCACTGCAGTGAGGCAGTGTGTTGGACCCTTCTTCTTTCTGGCCCCTCACATCAGGGCCATCTCTTCTCTTGGGGAGGAGGGCACTCTCAATCCTTCTAGCCATCTTATCCATGTACCTGGAGAATACATTCTTCCCCTTCTCCAGGGCAACAGCAACAGGGGACGGACTGGGGCTGCTGGTGGGGACCTGCATCTCCTTCACCACAGCAGGGGTTTCCCAGACCCTGGTGAGCTCGCTCCCACTCACCAGGTCAGGGTTTACAGGGGGGCTGATGGGGCACTCTTCTCCACCCATCAGTTCACACAACATATCCTCAGGAGGGCCAGCAGCACTGCTCTCTTCCAGTCCGCTGGGGTCCTCCTCTTGTAGGCCATCACTTTCCAGGGCCTTCTCTGCCTTGAGGGAGACCGCAGTCCCATCCCTCAAGGCGGCATCCTCTGTGGCCCTGGAGAGCACATACCGCTCCACTTCCAGGGCGTTTTCCAACCCCACAGGGGGCATCATCTTGGGGCTGCTGGTGAGCTCTTCCACACTCACTACAGCAGGGGGGTCATAGGGACTGAAGGGCTCTCTCCCACCCATCAGCTGGGACATACAATCGCTGCTGGTGGGGACCTGCATCTCATCCACCGCAGCTGGAAAAACAGGGGAAGGGGCAATATGCCTATCAGGGGAGACGTCTGTCCCATCCCCTGATGCAGAGGCATTCTCTTCACTGAGAGGGAACGAATTCCCACCCCTCAGCTCAGGCAAAGTATAATCCAAGGGAAAAGGGGTATCAGGGAGGACCGTTGTCCCATTCCCGGATGTAGGGGTAACACAAGGGGCACTGGTGAGGAACGCATTCCCACTCACCAGTGTGGAGTGAACAGGGGAAACTCCATCCAGGTCCTCAGCTTCACTGAGGCCCTCCTCAGATGAGTGACCCCCCCAGTTTTCTTCTTCCTCTAGGGCCTCCCGAATTTCTTGCACTAATTTGGCATACATGTATTCTACCTCACACTCCCAACTGACTGTGTCGCTCAAGTCCTCTTGCAAGCTCCTGGGGACGTACCCCCCTAGCATATCTTCTCGTTTGGCCAAAAGCTCCAAGAAACGGTCGTTTTCTGGACTGCCAAAGTTCGAATCCCACAGATAAGCATCCCATACCAGCCCTTGGATCTTACATCGCAAGTGGGCCGGGGAGAAGGTTACTGGGAGCACGGGGCCATACTCTTGTTCAATGTGATTTACCAGCATCCAGTAGGCATCTTGCATCCGTAGCTCCTCTGTGATGCAACCACCCAGTTCTGGAATAAAGTCATTTACAATATCGCCCAGCCAGAAACTCCACTGAGACCGGATTAATTCAAAGCGATCCTCATATGACCCAAAAGCATCCTCCATATCTCACTTGATGCAACCGATGAATGAAGGAGAAATCCCACCGCTATGCCACCAATGTAACGGAAGCTGAGAAGGGACCGCGTCACCTTCCGCCGTCGTTCCTGGGTCTCTCCTTCTCGGCGCAGATAAGCGCCGTCAGATGCACCAGTTGAAGGATGGACAGTCACTGGAAAAAGCTGCAGGATCGCTGGAAGCAGGGAAGAGTCCACGTCGCCGCCTGACAGTCCACGAAGTTAGGTTGCAGGAAACTGGCAGCAGGCGGTCGGCGATTCAGGATACTTGGCGCAGATGGGTATCAGAGTGGATACTTTAGACCATAAGCAATACAAGACTCCAGGACTCCTTGTTCACTCCAAAACAGAACTCACTTTATTGGCAAAGACCACAGATATTTATACAGAAATCTTGCATTGCCTCTTATGGGGAAACCAAGTACAATAGGCTTAATCCAATCATTTCACAGTAGACAAAAGGGCAACAGACGATGGCCCAACAAACACAATAACTCAGACATGATTGCATTTCAGATACAAAAAGGTTGATGGACAAAGACTTGAGGTTTTGAACTAATTACCACACTGCAGGGGTTCTGACTGCATTTCACAATGGTTAAGTTAACACCCAGCAGGAGGTCTGGCTACAGTACACAGTCAGTGCCTTGAGGGACTACAATACATATTGAAAGTAAATATGTTCAAACTCAAATGATTAACCCTTTGCAGGTCAGAAGAGTTTGCAGCACCCAAGCCTTGAATTGTTCTTTCCTCTGGTACAGCTGCCTATCCACATAAGGCTAGCCAAAGTCTCTTAGTCCAGGATAAGGGCTTGAGAGATCGTATGCCAGGGCACAAAGGAGTGTCCAATATCCATAATCCTTGGGCCCAGGGGTGAATAAATGCCATGCCCAGACAAGAGCTCCCAGTAACGGGTAGGATCTGTTACAAGTGCCTTTTATCTTCCACTGAGATTAAGAAGTTTTATGCACTGTGCCTCAGTTCCACCCAAATGTGGTGTGCTCATGATATCACAATCAGGCAACCATTTTACCTTCATTCTGCCCTTCTCTAGTGTGCGACAGAGTGTACATATTGCAGACTTTGGACTTACACTGTTTAAGAAGAGAAAATGTCTCTTCCCTTTATTTCAAGGGGAGAGACTATGAATTACCACTTTTGCACACCCACTAATGGAGACAATGGACAGAAACAAATAGAAATGGGGTTGGGAGAATGATACCATAAAATAGGATTGAAAGAGAGTAAATGAAATACATTCTCATCAAATCCCACCCTCAGAGAGGCATAAGTGGACTCCTAATGTTAAAGGGATAGTAATGTTTCATAATAAAAGCAGCTCTAATTAATGATCATAGTATTTGGGCCTTGGAGAGTTATTTCAATACTGTCAGAGTTGTAGTTCAAGAGTAATTGAATGACAAAGTATCCCCCTCCCTCCCCTTTTACTGATGTAACACTGCTTAGCTCAGAGCAGCGGGGAAGTGCACAGGTAGATCGCAGAGAGGCACAAGGTTTTCTTTGTTCTCATATTAAGAAGATTGTCCCTTGCGGTTATCTGTCTGGTCAAGCAACCAGATTCCACATCTGAGGTGAGAAGTGTTACACTAGGTAAAATGGGTGGGAGGGGGATACTTTATCATTAAATTACTCTTGAACTACAACTCCAACAATATTGAAATAACACTCTCTATGGCTCAAATACTATGAAGATTAATTGAAGCTGCTGTTTTTGTGAAACATTACTATCCCTTTAAATTAAAACGTAACCTTTATAAAGGACCTTATTAGGTCAAAGACCAGTACACTTTAAAATCAAATAGAGTTGCAGGACAAAGAACCCTAAACAGCCTACCTATGGACAATGATGTGAGGTCACCACACTAAGGCTTGCTGTCTATAATTTATATCATAATATAGACACAAACAAATCAGTGAGAAACATCTGTAATTAGAGTAGATCATTCACTGTAATAACCATACAGGAACAGCCATGTAGAGCTACTTGTAAAGTGTTCTTATGACTATTTATCTTGCATAAGATACTGTATCATAGCATACATTTCTCTATTTTGCGATACAGTATTTATGTTCTCTCCATTTTGCATCAAAAGAAGTAATCGCATAACAAAGGGATCACTTGTGATGAGTAGTTAATTTGTAGTAATATACCGTGTACTTGTGTTTCATCAGTGTTACATTGCAAACACATGTGTTATTGTCCGATCACTATGCAGTTTCAGTCACCCTTGGATCTTACTGGGGGTGAGCTCCTGTTTTATTTCTACCATATACCGACAGGGCACATGTGTTTCCTTTCCCAAAACTTTACCTTATGTATGGATCTGGGAGAGTGAGCTCTTTTGGATAATCTTGTCACAGATTGTGATTAAACATAAAACAGGAGATCACCCCCAGTAAGATGTAATTTACTCTCTTTCAGTCCTATTTCGTGTTATCAGTCTCCCAACCCCATTCCTATTCATTTCTGTCCATTGTCTCCATGAGTCTGACTTCAGACCAGTTACACTTGTGACCTTCTGTGAAGAGGTGGTAATCCATAGTCTGTGCCCCTGAAATAAAGGGAAGAGATATTTCTCTTCTTACTGTTTATTTATCTTACCACTGCACCCCTTCAGCTGACCTTTTATTTAAAAGACATATTATGACCTTTCTAACTCCTACATTATGTCTTTGTAACAAGTTCTTTATTGGATATCTAGGAGACCCTATTGTTACTGTATTTTGCTACTATGTTGCTTTATATTGCACTAAATCAGTGTTTCTCAACCAGTGTGCCGCAGACACCCTTCTGGGGTGCCGCAGAATTTTTTTGGTTGTGCTTGTTTAGTGCGCCACAGTATAACTTTTATTTATGATGGAGCACCACCGATGCTTTCTTTTCCACGGCCGGTGCGTCCAACAGGGAAGACAAAGCCCAATCCAGTGCTTGTGCTGGAAGAGCGTCCTGATTGGCCTGTTGGATTGAGGAGGGACAATGGTGATAGGATATCACAATCCTGCCTCTCTTTTAACTGGTGGCATGTCCCGGCCTGTCATATGCACACACACACAAAATCGAGGGACAGTGTGAGCAAGGGGTGTGAGTGTGAGTTTATGCTCAGCTGCAGTAAAGAGAAGACAGAATTGCACTAAAACAGCCAGTGTCAACGTTTACTTTACTGTTAAGGTGAATACACTTATTTATTAATATTCCCCATAGGTGACATTTGTGTCCCCCTCATTGTGTCCCCCTCACTGAACTGGCCAATGTGCAATACAAACTGTACTCCACTGATGTACACTGGGGCATAAGAGGTTACCAAGTTTACGCCAAATCAACATATAGAATATGAGTGGCTTCTGGGAATGAACAACAGCACAATGGCCTGTCCTACGGCTAGTCACCGCCCAGAAGCATCACGTTATAGCTCTCTAGTGCCATTACAGAGGAGAAATTTCCACATACATATTAGAATAATCCCAACCAAAAGGGCGGTCCAGTTCCATGATGGGCAAGTTCCCTCTGCACGGGAACATCAGCTAACCCCCGACGTATGTTTCGGCCTAGTTGGGCCTCGTCAGGAGGGTGCAGCTGGATTCCCTAGGCACTGAGAGCAAGAGGTCCACGTCTGGATCACCCTTCACTCTTAGGGAGACCCCCTAAAAGTATTCAAAATAAACATATAGAATGTGAGAGGCTTCTGGGAATGAACAACAGCACAATGGCCTGTCCTATGGCTAGTCACTGCCCAGAAGAATCACGTTTTAGCTCTCTAGTGCCATTACAGAGGAGAGATTTCCACATGCATATTAGACTTATCCTTCCCAAGCCACAGAACAGGCCATCAATAAATGATGCTTTCCCCTTAATTGCAACATTTTACAGGTCTATCTGGTAATAAAAGGTGGAGTAGCACTGGTGTAAACAAATTCACCAGAGAAAACAAAAAAGTCCATAATTACCATTCTGGCATTCAAAGGGTTAAATGCTAGGGAGGTCTCCAATGCAATGTAAAGTCTGTTTAAATCAATGGGAGTTTGTATGTGTTCCAGGAACTGGCCCACTTTTGTGTTTGTGCACATGGCCCACAGCCTACAAACTTTTCAAAACTAAATGCAACATCTCAGTGAAAAGATAGTGGAGGGAAAAAAAAAGAACGGTTTCTGAACCTCCTGTGTGAAGGCATTTACAAATATCAAGTGAAGGAGGAGCTGCAGTGGGGAAAGAAGAGGAGGGGAGGAGTCAGAAGACTTAACTTAACTCTTTGATTACCAGAAGGGTGAGCAACGCATTGCAATGCACTGCACAGACCTCTGATCCTCAAAAGTTTATGTGCTCTGCCTCCTCACAGGAGCAGCTTTACCCTACAGACCCTGTGTATATTCCAAAAGAATGCAAGAGAAATGTAGGTATCACATACCAAGCCTAACCATCCCTTCAGCAGCAGCAAGTGTGGGTTGTGCAGTATTTCCTAGGGCAGCTCCTTCGCAGGATCTCTGCCCTAATTTGCCATCAACTGAAGATGATGCATCGCAATTAAGTCTACGACTGGGGATAGCTGTAAGGAGAAAGATAAAATGCATAATGTAGATGTAGCATTCATTGTCATTGCCAGGTATTTATGACATTATACCAAATGATCTTGAAAATATGACAAATCAAAAAGACTAATTTCAGTAATAAACATAATAATAAAATTATCATTATAATAAGGATGATTAAATATGGAACTGAATAGTCATTTTTGCGATCCACCAAATATAACAATGGAGCATTTGCATAAAGCCATAAATGGAGAAATTCTGGGGAAAAGAAACGTACTTACCATTATAAGGAAAAAATAAATATCCCCATTAACAATTGGCCAAAGCAGCACACAGGTGGCAGTTAAGGAGAACTTGTCTTTTTTTTTTTTTACGGTCTTAAATTCCGGGGTCACCCAGTGGCAGGCAGCCCTGCGGCCACCCCAGAATTGCATGACATGCCACGTCAAGGGTCGTTAATTGTTAAGGGGTTAAATGAATAGTAATGTTTAATATGGGAATATTATTATTATTATAGAAAAATACACATCAAGTAGGGTTTATTATGCTGATTAAAACAAGGGTTCTCTCACCTTTTTTACATAGAGTTCTTCCATGTTACTACATCCCATGGTGGTTTATGCTCAACTGACCAGAGCTGTCATAGACTGCTTTAGCAACAGCGCCACCATGAGATTTTAGGTCATGTAAGTATTGCACCCAAAAACTTCAAGGTTTAATTGTAATAATATCTGAATAAAACATGTTTCAGCAACGGAAACAACCTAGTTGTACTCATCAACAACCCTTTCAATAAGAGGATTTTAGTCTTACCTGTTAAATCCTTTTCTCTTAGTCCATACAGGTTACTGGTAACTCTGGGTAGGCGATTTGCCCCTTTAATTTAGGCAGGAACAATTTTAGAATTGTATGCAGGGGGTGGAGCCTACCTTCCCTCCTTGGCTGCAGCTAGCCAACCAGCTCCAGTAAGATTTGTTCCTTGGTGAAGACACAGGCAAGAGAACAGTTCTGCTATAGTTTTAGAAAAATTTGTATTTTTCTGTTAAGAAATGGAATACCACCATTAGGAGGATTACCATAACTGACAATGCCCTTAGATGTGGCTAGCTCAGTAACCAGGTGCTTTTTGTGGACCTTAAGCCCTGGGAGGAAAATCTTGGGTTCAAGTTCTTTCCTCAGGAGATGCCCACAGAGTTACCAGTAACCTGTATTGGACAACAGATAAATTAACTTTTTCCATATTAAGCATTACTGTGTCTTTAATTTAAGCAGCAAAAAGAACAACAGGAGACACCAGCTGTAGATCCATACAGTACATAATACCATTCTGTTTGCTTATACCGTATTTGTATGCCGTCATCCTTGTAAACACCATTTCAATTGCTTAGGATTCGTATTAAACCTTTGAGTGCCGGAGGCATATGCAACACATTGCAAAACAATGCGTTGCGTACCCCTCTGGCACTCAAAGGGTTAAAGTTGTATAAAGAGAAAGTGAGTAAAACCTTTTGAAGTGGATTAATAACATCTCCAGCACACTGAAAACTCTTTCATAACCTTGCGTGCACCTAAGCAGATTTAAAGGGATAATAATACTTCAGTATTACAAATCCCTATATTAAAGCCTTTGTAAAAAGAAACGTTTTGCCTCCAGTGTCATCTCTCAAACCTTTATGGTTTGAGAGATGATCGCTTCTAAAGTTGCCCTCTCCCTCCCCCTTCCCCGTAGTCAGCATTTTAGCTGACTCAGGGAAATCCGGTCAGAGATCATCAGGCGGCTCTGCAGCAGAGCCGCAATCTCGTTAACTAAAAAAAAGCCAAGCACACGTAGAAGACCATTTCAGTGAAAGTTTTTTTTTTAGTTAACGCGATCAGGCTGTGCTGGAGAACCGCCTGAAAGTCGTACAACTCTCTTCCCTGCAGTCAGCTAAAATGCTTACTACGGGGAGGTCAACTTTAGAAGCGTTCATCTCTCAAACCATAAAGGTTTGAGAGATGACACTGGGGGCAAAATGTTTCTTTTTACAAAGGCTTTAATATAGGGATTTGTAATACTGAAGTATTTCTATTCCTTTAAGGTCTAAGCACATGTTGCAGTCAGAGTCATTAATGCGGGCTGAAAAGCCGCTTCAGGAAGAGACATGAGACTCTCGCACTTTCATGCAGTGCAAGATTCTCATGTTGCCATTTTAACCATGGTGACATGGTTAATGTGTTTTATGTAGTCACACGTTTTCTGTGGATACCCACCAGCTGAAGGTAAGAGGATCCCACTGTGGCAGTGAATAATCTGGTGCTTCCTAAAGTTTAAATATGTCTGAACAGGAAACGTGAGCTCACCTTCATGAGGCACATAAGACAAACCCAAAGTTTATTAAAGCTTAAAAAAAAAAAAAATTATAGTACACAGTACAGTAACAGCTCATCCTACAAAATTAGGCTAGTTTAACCCCAGGAGGACCATAGTAGAAAAAAAAGCATAGATAGAAAAAAACTGCCTATTTATAGGGCAACTACCATACAACATTTACCCTAACAGATTGGCACACTAATCAGCATGGAAGCTGAATGAAAGGCTAAAAAGTGACCACCAGTGCTCACAAACAGAGTCAAGAAGCTCAGCCCACAGTACCTATAGCCTGCTATTGGCAGGCTTGAAAAAGTGTTTGGGGCTACTGAAGCAGGTCAGTGAAGTTTGAGGCTGTGATGAATAACCTTCCTGTTGCAACCAGCCAACAGAAGCCATTCTGGCGCAGTACAGAAAAGGCCTGGCTTTTTAGAAAGGTTGAACCCGCAGGAACAGATAAAGTCAAACGTTCTAACAGATCTTTAAGAAATGATTTCTATATGAAATAAAGCAGTTACCTGGTGGAGGTAAGTAGCCATGAAAAAGGACACTTCCACACGATGACCGTTCAAGCTCTTCACATAATAGCAGCCTTTTAACTACAAAAGCAGAGATCAGTCATTAAATATAAAAATGAAAACAATCTTATAGAGTGGTGTTTCTACATCATTTTTAAACAAACCAACCATAATACGCATTCTGGCATGATAAAGATATCAAGATGATAAAGTGTAGATGACTTCTCCAATGATATCCCTCCCTCAGTTCCTGTGTTATTCTGTGGAGCCTTTGAACTAAGATTTCGCCAGCTGTCGAGATGTTCGTGCATAGGCTCCATAGAACAACACAGGAACTGGAGAAGTGATATCACTGGAGAAGGCATCTCCTCTTTATCATGCTTTAGTGCGTTTTCCCCTGGACCTAATAAAATCCTCAATAATTCAAATGACAATATTAACCCCTTGTATACTAGAGCCAATGTGCTGGAGACCTCTTTTCATCCAAGGGTTTATTTTATACATTGTGTGCAGATGATTTCCTCCATTTTGTCTTTATTCTTAAAGTAACAGCATCCATATCTCCACATATCAGACTATTATTCAGGGTGTGTGACTCAGCTGTTACACATACAGAGAGTTGCACAAAAGCACTGAAACTGGTTCCTGTAGAAGTTACTAAAACTGCTATCAACAATTCTGTAATAATTCAATGGGTCATAGGCACCAAGTAAAAGTGGAGCAAATCCGGGGTAAACAAACTTCACAACAGGGAACAAAGACAAACCTCCATTCTCAAAGCAATGCCCTGGAGAGCTCTACAGCATTCAGGGGGTTAAAAACACCATTTATTTATTACATTTGTCTTTTTATTTGCCCCCTATTGTGCAGTTTGCCCTAGAGACTTTACACTGCTATATTTGTATATGGCCCAATGTTAATCATTTGAGTGAGAGAGGGGAGTACAATGCTTTACATTGAAAGTTTTTAATATTTACTTAACCTCTTAACCCCTTAAGGGCGGCTGATTGAACATGCAGCCGTCACTTAAGGACCACGGACCTTTTTTTTTGCCACATCCGCTTACGGGCTCCCCGAACGACGGTCTCTCTTTTTCCCACACCTGACTGATTTGCAGGCTGTCGGTTTACCACTAGATGTTACGCTTGTTTCCAGTCACACCTCTTGTTGTGATATACTCACACTGCTAATAGATTAGCATATCAAAGGTCTTAAAGTCATGTCTTTATGCACCCATTCGATGCTTGACTGCTTTTTTATTTCCAGATAATGGAGTGTCTCTTACTTTCTTTCACATTAGTGTGGTCATGCTGTCCTCCCTCACTCTCTTTCCAACGCGTTTCAAAGCTCACTAGTTTCTTCATCAGGGAATATCATTATAATATTATAGTATATTATATTATAATGATATTCCCTGAGGCAGAAGCTAGTGAGGTTTAAAACGCGTTGGAAAGAGAGAGTGAGGGACGACAGCATGACCACACTAATGTGTAAGAAGGAAAGAAACACGGCATTATCTGCAAATAAAACAGCAGTCGAGCATCGAATGGGCGTGTAAAGACATTACTTTAAGACCTCAGATATGCTAATCTATTAGCAGTGTGAGTATATCACAACAAGAGGTGTGACTGGAAACAAATGTAACATCTAGCGGTAAACCAACAGCCTGCGAATCAGTCAGTTGTGGGAAAGAAAGAGAGACCGCCAGAGAAGTAACATCGGAAAAGATTCCAGGGAAACTCAAAGCAGCGTGGTGTGGTGAGCAAAGAGTATAACACGGTGAATCTACAGCCTGCTGAGTGGTCAGGTGTGGATAAATTAAGACTGTACACCATCTGATCTACTGAACTGAGTCATTACCTTGAAATAAAGAAACAAAGTGTTGATTTAGTGTTCTGATACATCTGATATATGGTTCTAATATTCTGAAACGGTCTATAGTTAAGAAGGATCATTTTGTTCTAGTGTTTTTATAAGAAGGATTGTTTGGATAAAGTGCTGTTGTAAGAAAATCTGGAGGGACATAAATATCTAATAAAAAAAAAATCCAAAGAAAACTTTCCTTTTTGATGTAAAGGATAATGGACTTTTTTTTTTTCTTTCCTTTTTTTCCCAGTTTTTTGTCAGATTCTGACATTAAGAGCTCTGTGGGATTACTGTTTTTTAAATTGGTTTATGCATGTAGGTTTCCCATTAGTGGGATACACATGGTTCCAGGACGGACTGGTGATTCGTTGCTGGTATTTATGTCCAATAATAACAGGGACTTAAAGTGGACAGCCAGTCTGGTCTATAGCCAGAATCTGATTACCACTTCTATCATTCATTTGGTTTTAATGTGTATTTAGTAGTATAAAGACGGATGTTTCCAATAGTGGTGATTGGACTGCGTAACAAATGATTAGGAGTGTGGTTGAATATCTCCACATGGATTTCTCTGTCTAGGTGGGTGATACTCCGGACGCCAATAACTGATACAGTGTAATATCCGATAGGGTGAAGGCAACAGTGGGGTTAACCCATAGATGGATACCATGAGAGTTCTCCAGTTGATCTTTAGGATGTTTCCTTGATGTGCTCATTGTGGGCAGAAGTATGACGTGTACTGATACGCCTTAATAGATGGTGATGTGTGATCATTTTTAATAAATTTTTATACTAGAATTAAGATTCTCCATTCTGTGTCATTAACCATTCTAGCGCTCTTATATGATTGATATGATATTTTATAATGCTATTGTGGCCTGTTCTGGGTTCAGATATGAGACACAGAAAAAGCTTTGTTATCTGGCACACATGGCGATTTGCATGATTTGACAATTATATCTCAAGCTCACCAAGAAACAAGTTCTCAGAAACATCTGGATTGTTTAGATGTCTAGCACCCATCAAGCAGCAAGCCCTGGAAACGTCCCAGGAATAAAGTACTGCACCTTGTGGTTTCTGCATAGCTTCAGGAAGTGCCACAGTTACTAGAAAGTTGAACTGTATTGGAACATAGTATGAATATTCCAATATATTACATTCTGATTATTGAAATGCTGCACACTAAAGCTTTTACCATATTACAAATATGGGGGTAGATGCACCAAAGGTGTGATGAGGTGATAAAGCAGAGTAACTTCTCCCATGATATAATTTCTCCAGTTCCTATGTTATTCTATGGAGCCAACGCACTAAGATTTCTCAAGTTGGAGAGATTTTAATGCATTGGCTCCATAGGATAACATAGGAACAGAAGTGATATCACTGAAGAAGGTATATCTGCTTAATCAGCTCTTTATCACACCTTAGTGCATCTCCCACCTGATGTGGTAGAAAACTTTAGTTTCAAACTAAATCACACTGCAAAATTAAGCTTAAATTTATACACACACACACACACACACACACACACACACACACACACACACACACACACACACACACACAAAATGTAATTCCTTTTCTATTGCATATAACAAGGGTTCCTTCATTGCTGTGGTTTTTTTAATCACAAGTTGTGTTTTTTTGTATGTTACAATGCAATTTTCTATTGTGGTCACCAGGTGGTACACTTCCTTACAGCATTCCATTTATGGGTCTCTGAGAAGAGGGATGGGAACCACTGTTAGGAACCTTAATTGCACTGTGAAGCACAAAATTCAGCTCCATATAGTTCAAGATAGAGCAGATCTGCCCAGAAGCAGCTACAGGAACATGAGGCACCCTTTAATAATCCTTACTCACTATTTTATGTCTAATGCAAGATAAAGGATTTTAAATAAATTACCCAGTGGAGTAATTCCATAAAATTCTGCTTCATGCCGGAGAACATTAAGACTTACTCCCCTGAAACAAACATGATAAGAGAGTATGGAATTAATGAGCATATTTAATTTCATTGTCAAATCATTTCTACACAAATAAATTGTAACCATTAACCTCCTTGATACTAAAGGCATCCCAACATATTGTGGAGCTATGGTATTGAGTTGTTTCTAGCATGCAAGGGGATAAAGAAGAGGTGTCAAAGTCCTCAAGGGCT